>JAVGWX010000005.1:7312423-7912423 GCA_036924085.1 Ariolimax columbianus
GTCTTCTAATTCAGTATAAAGAAGTTAAGTTAAGTTACATCAGATAGAGAGTCACGACCAGCAAAATCGTCGGAAATTGATTGGTAAATAACACAAACATTAGAAAAGATATATTCCACAACCTTGTTATTACCAACTGAAGATTACAGTTATCTCTTCATCTTATAACAAACCCGACACATTTAGATAGACAAAATTTATATTTTTAAGCTGTCAAGCTCAACATATGTCGGGGGGGGGGGGGGGGGGGCTCAGTGTTACAGACTCACTCTATCCCCACCTAACTTTCTTACAACTGTCACTCATTAACTCCCAACTCTAATTAAAAATACTAACAATTATGTTAACAGCAGCGAAACAAATTAATGTTTATTACATAAACTTCATACACATCATAATAACAATACTAGGCATGTGAATCGTTTTCTATTGCCCATCAACACTTACCTAACTATAATGTCTCTCGAGAGTTTCGTGCAATTAGCACAGGTATTTCTCTTACACTAAAATAACCACAGGTAATATCAATTGATCCTTTATAACTAATGTTCCATTCATAGTTCTATATCATTTTGAGTTTATACAATTCTATCTAGCCAATGTTCTATTCACAGTTCTATATCACTTTGAGTTGATACAATCCTATCTAACTAATGTTCCATTCACAGTTCTATATCACTTTGAGTTAATACAATCCTAGCCAATGTTCCATTCACAGTTCTATATCACTTTGAGTTGATACAATCCTATCTAGCTAATTGTTCTCTATCCTATCTTTCGGTCTTCGCTCATCTGGGGACGTTATGTTCCACCTCTCAGCTCCAGCAACGTTTGTGTCTTCTGAGCCTCTTGTCTCGTCTTCACGTCAGGAAGGTGATTACAGCGATTCGATCTTCTGGTTCCTCTTCTTCGTTGGATAGTAAGGAACTCTGTGACTGCAGCGGTTCTTGCAGTGTGGTCGTTCTCCAACTCAAGTCTAACGCCTTTGATAACAGGGACTCTCGTGTCTACGACAGACGGCAGTGGTTCTGTTACTATAGTTGTCAGCCCAAGAGTAGCACATGTGTTCTGTTACTATAGTTGTCAGTCCAAGAGTAGCACATGTGTTCTGTTACTATAGTTGTCAGTCCAAGAGTAGCACATGTGTTGTGTTACTATAGTTGTCAGTCCAAGAGTAGCACATGTGTTCTGTTACTATAGTTGTCAGTCCAAGAGTAGCACATGTGTTCTGTTACTATAGTTGTCAGCCCAAGAGTAGCACATGTGTTGTGTCACGATGTGTTGTCCTGATTGACAGCTTCGTGTTGAAGCAACACGTCTCCACCTGACGAGTATGCAGACGAATGGCACTCAGGGACTTGGAAGTCGGCGTCATGTGTAACAGGTGTCAGCGTCGACTCAAACTGGACAACACACACATGCAGAGGCGTACACGTGCGTGGTCTCTGGTTTCCCTCAGTGCTAGTCTGCTTTGCTGACTTCTCTATTCCATCTCTCTATTCTACGTCTCTATTCTATCTCTCTGTTTTGATCTCTTTATTCTATCTCTCTATTCTAGTTACTCAATGACTATGTTCTGTGATCTATCCTAGCAACTTTTTCGGAAGCTTTCTGCTCAATGGTCTCTCTCCTCTGTGGTCTCCCTTGATTCCCCCCCCCCCCCCCCCACTGAGGCCAATGACCTCCCCCTCTCTTCAGCTCTTGCGCCTCATATGACTGTGAACTACCGTGTCGCCAAAGAAAAGATACCCTGTTTTGAACTTTCTATGTGACTTAAAAGGTCGTGGGATTTCCAGTAGAAACTGTGGGAAAGTGTCCATTTTGGCTGGACTGTCTTAAACGAGCATTGTTTAAGAATTTCAAACAATGACTGTTCTATGAACTCCTTCTCTCGGACAGGGTTCTCAAGCTCTGCGTGGGTACCACGAGTGGTGTTTTCAGAGCTTCCCTGGCGCTGACTCGTTGGACCCTTGTAACTCTGTTACATCGGATACCGGAGGTCGCCGGTTCGAGTCACGGGGGAGACCTGGATTTTTTCACGTGAATCTTCTGGTAAAAATTCCCTTGATCTCTCGGTAGCGAGATCGGACTCCTGTGTTCATTGTCGAGCACGTTAAAAATCCCTTGGCAGTTGGAAATTGCAAAGACTAGGCTTAACGGCTGATGCGCGGACAAAATTCAAAATTTTAGCTAAAAAATCTACCCAAAATTATTTATCTTCCCCAGGTGGTTTGTTAAGAGCAGCTATAGATGGCGCCTAACAGGCTGCGGGTCTGCTTAGCTCTAACGTTTGAGTCTATTAGATGGATTCGCACATCGGTTAAACCACCAACCAAGAAACTGGTTGTATACAGACTCTGTAGAGTCTCATAAACCAGTATAATCTTTTTCTTCTTCTTCTTCTTCTTCTTTGTTCGTTCTCAATCTCCCACTACCAAACCATGGAAGGGTTCGAGCGCCATTATAGGCTGCTGAATTGTGTTGCTCCCAATGTCGGAGTGATTTATATTTGTTTACTAGGATTATCCTGCGATATTCTCGTCATTCTTGGATATAATTGTGCATAATTTAGATGTGAAAATGAACTGGGCCTGTGTTTCCGACCTGTGTTTCTACTGTTTAGGATCGTGGAAAGTGCATTTCTGATTTCCCAATTCATTAAAGGATCACAGCTACCCACACAAGGGGATCTGGGTCATGTTTACGGTCAGAAAATCACCGGTACATGACGCGATAACGACCCTGCCATGAACTGACCAGCGGGAGAAAACGGTTTAACAGCAGCCGTGAAATCCGTAAAATATTCAAGAACCCATCTCTTAGGGCTACGACTCACAATATCATCATGCACAAACAAAATACTCAAACATCTGCGGGAACACAACATCCTCCAAAAAAAAACAACTCGTCCGCACAAAATAGAAGGACAAGGAAGCCAAAAAACAAAAGGGGAAAAAGAGGAGGAATAAGAAAATTTAGAAAAATCCACACGGTACTCGGCACTACAAAGACAGCCACAAATATCACACCGACACATACGATAAGGAGTACTCGTCAAACTCTCCCTCCTCGCGAGGCAGCGGAGTATAGGGTTCCCTCTCTGGATCCCACATGGACCTTGGTCAACACACCCTCCGTCCAGGCAACACAGTTGCGCACAAAGTATGAGACTAAGGATAGGCCTAAAATAGGGTGCTATATAGGATGTAGTCAAAGGGGAGAGTTTAGGTCAGAGAAGTGGGAATTAAGTAGTGGAAAACCAAACATTAAAATGATGAAGCAAAAACAAAAAGTGGAAAAACAACAAAATTGCAAACTAAAATGTTTTTATGCAAATGTGAGAAGCATAGTAAATAAAAGAGAAGAATTGGAATTGTATGTAGAAGAAGAAAAACCAGATATAATAGGGTTAACAGAATCATGGGCATATGAGGACATTGCAGATGGTGAATTTGAAATATAGAGATATACAATGTTAAGGAAGGATAGGGTAGTTGGAGACAAAGCTAAGGGGGGTGGTATTTTATTATACTGTATAAATTCTGTTAATATAACTAGCAGAGAGGATTTATCACGTGGTAACAAAAATTAAAGTGTATGGGGTGAAATAGAAAGTGGGGGTGAAAAAACAGTAATTGGAGTGTGCTATAGATGTCCATCAAGTCAAAAAGAGGAAGATGAGGAGCTGATTAGTAGCATAGCAAAGGCAAGTGATAGGAAATTATTATTAATGGGGGATTTAAACTTTCCAGAAATAAAATGGGATATGGCAGAAGCACTTGTAGAGTCAAAATCTTTTGTTAAGTGCATAACTGAAAATTTTTTAATTCAACATGTAGTAGCAGCCACCAGAGGCAAAAACATACTCGACCTAGGATTTACTACAGAGGAAAATATGATTGAAAACTTTACCGTAGGGGAACTGTTTGGCTCAAGTGACCATCAAATCATCCGATGGGATCTTATTGCAGGGAAAGAAGTGAACATAAACACGCGAACATATGACTACTCTAAGACAGATGTTAAGAGGATGAAAGAGACAGCGAACCACATAATATGGGAAGATATTGTCAGAGGAACAGATGTTGAACAGGAGTGGGTGAGTTTTAAAGCAGTTCTCGAAACGCTAAAAGAGGAATGTGTTCCATATAGGGAAGTAAACCCCAAGCGTAAAAAGTGGATCACTAAAATTGTAGTTAAATGTAGAAGAGCTAAAAATAAAGCATGGAAAAAATATATGGAGGCATAAAAATCAAAAGAAACATATTTAAAATATTTGGACAAGCAGAACATATCTCAGAAAGCGAATAAAACAGCAAAAATAGACTTCGAAAAGAAACTTGCTCAGAGGATCAAGACTGATTGTAAAAGCTTCTTCTCTTATGTTAGAAATAAACAAAGATCAAAGGACAAAGTAGGCCCTCTCATAGACAGCACAGGAAAAAAGATAAGTGAAAATAGGGAGGCAGCAAATCTACTCAATCACTACTTTGGCACAGTGTACACAAAAGAGGACTGCTCCAAGATCCCAGAGCATGTAGATATTTTTCAAAGAGACATGGATACAGCAGGATTAGGATCAATCTGTATTACAGAGGAAATGGTTTTTAAAAAATTGGGGGGGGGGTTGAAAGTGGATAAATGTCCAGGTCAAGATGGTATTCATCCAAAATTGCTGTTTGAAATTAGAGACCAATTAGCAAAACCATTGGCTATATTATGTTCTCAATCACTTGCACAAGGGATTGTTCCACGGGATTGGAAAGATGCGGGAGTGATCCCCTTATTCAAAAAGGGCAAAAAGGCAGATCCAGCAAACTATAGACCTGTGAGCTTAACGAGCATAGTCTGTAAATTGTTAGAGTCAATAATCTAAGAAAACATTGTAATGCATTTAGACAAATTTAATCTAATTAGAAATAGTCAGCATGGGTTTACCAGAGGGAGATCATGCTTAACAAATCTATTAGAATTCATGGAGGAGGTTACCAAAATGTTAGATAAAGGGGAGCCAGTGGATGTTATTTATCTGGATTTTGCAAAGGCCTTTGATAGAGTACCTCATCAAAGATTATTTCGAAAATTAAAATCACATGGAATAGGTGGGGAAGTTGCCAAATGGATTGAAAATTGGTTAACGGAAAGAAGGCAAAGGGTGGGTATAAATAAGGAGTACTCTGAGTGGTGTGAAGTGAAAAGTGGAGTGCCACAGGGCTCGGTTTTGGGACCAATTTTATTCTTGATATATATAAATGATTTGGACATAGGTATGGGATCCATTATTGCAAAATTTGCTGATGACACAAAACTATGCAGTAGTGTCTCATCTAAAGCAGAAGTGGATATATTGAGGTCGGATTTAGATAAAATTCGAGAATAGTCTGTAATCTGGCAAATGGAGTTTAATGTAGATAAATATACAGTCATCCACATGGGTAGATCCAATATGGAACATACTTACAGAATGGGAGAGAACAATATTAGAAAGATAGATAAAGAAAGGGACTTATGGGTTATAATAGATCATACATGTAAGGTGAGGGAGCAAGTTCAGGTAGCAGTAAAAAAGGCAAATGCAATGTTAGGGATGTTAAAAAGAAATATTAAACATAGGAGCAAGGAAGTGATAGTCAAACTGTATAAAGCATTAGTTAGACCTAGATTGGAGTACTGTGTACAGGTGTGGAGTCCTTATCAGAGAGGGGATATAGACATGCTGGAGAGAATACAAAAAAAGAGCGACAAAGCTGATAGTGGGATTCCAGAATTACAGTTATGAAGAAAGATTAAAAAGAACTGGCCTTCAGTGTCTAGAAGAGAGAATAATTCGTGGTGACTTAATACAGGTGTAAAAGATGATCAGAGGAATGGATAAAGTGGACTATAACAAGTTTTTTAAAGTACAACCACCAACAAGGACAAGAGGGCACAGCTACAAGTTGACTAAGGAGAGGTCCAGATTAGATATTAGGAAGTATTTCTTTAGCCAGAGAGTAGTGAATGCTTGGAATGCATTGCCAAGTGAGGTGGTGGAGGCTGGGACGGTCAATGCATTTAAGAACAGATTGGATGCGTACAGCTTCTAGAGGAAGGTGATGTAAATGGAACTGGTTGTATACAGACTCTGCAGAGTCTTCTAAACCAGTATAAAGACGTTAAGTTAAGTTTAAGTAGCAGAATGTAGTCCAGAGAACGGAATGCATTGTGTTGTAGTTTACAGCTTGGCTGCGATATTTGCACCTTTCGGTCTAACACATCCGACTTCAGCAAGCATTTTTTGAGTACCGGGTTAGCATTCCCTCTCCGATCCATTCTCCTAAGCCAGTCTGCCCTGCTGCAGCCTGTTATCCAGGATCACCGCGTAGAGGTGTAGAAGGGTCTTGGCAGCTTTGGTTCGCTGGCCCAGACGCTAGCAGTCAGCTATGGGTAGCTGACCACTGCAGCTCATGTGCTGATCCACGTCTTGATCCCAAACCAGTATAATGACTTTCAGTTAAGTTCAATCAGCGCATCTCGAGAATATGTATTCAGTTTCTTAAGTTTTACTACATGTACGAGGTACTACCATGTATCCACATTATAGTCCATGAGCACAGGCACAGTTTGTATAACCACTAAATATTGCAGTCCCCATTGAAACGAACCAATTAAATTCTTCCTGATACACTCTATTCATCTATTTATTTAATTAAACAACAACAAAAAACGTCTCGCGGACCGCAAACAAAGGTTGTAGGGGCCGCGTGCTACACTCGGGAATTCCAGTTGGATCACCTACATACACGCACCCGCACACACACGCACATACGCCGTGCACGTGTGGGAAGATTTTCCTAAAAGCTTTGATTGTTTTTTGCCGTTTAATTCTTGTTTTATATATTTCTAAGTGTGTAAACAGACAGGATAAGCCATCCTATTGTATATCTAAAGTAGACCGTGGAAAAGATGGCTGGAGCAGTCTGAAGAAAACCGGAAAAAGAAAAGTATGACGAAAATAGAAACGGAACAACTTTACATTTGCAGGAATTTACATTATGGTCAGAAGATCAACTTCAGGTACTTGGAAAACAATAACAACATTTACAAAATAATTTTAATATAAAACTAAAACCTCCTTTTTCTTAAAATTCCCTGTACAACAAGTAAGCTGCTCTTCTATCATACGTGGAGCTTTGTTTCTGGAACCTTCGTTCAGTCCCATGCGGAAGCTCAGTTGGCTTTTGTTCTGTCTGATTGGCGGGATGAACATCCCTTGAGTTAGTCACCATCTTTGATGTTATTCTCGGTACCAGAAGACACTCTTCTAGTCGTAACGTACACTGGTACGCGCGTACTCGTGTCCAACTATCACCTTCTAAATCCACACCATTTACTGGTGCTACCCATTGTCATGGTGGGTTTTCCTCTGCGCTTTTGATTTCAGGTAGGGTTAAGTGTGTGGCAGAAACAGAAATAGAACCACTTCCACGCTGAGGGCATGTCACAAGAGGCGATTATCAGTGGGGTCTACTCCTCCAGGGCAGAAGGCTCACCAAGTCGTGATGTTCCACATCCCGTCTTTCAAACATGCCGAACTGAGTGTGGCGTAGATTGGGGGATTGAAAGAAAGCATTACAAACAATAGTCCAAATATGATACAGGAATACAAGATCGGATAATTGATTCTCCATGGGATCAGAAGACGAAACCTTTTGCCAGCTCTGCGTTGTTTATAGGATAACTTGCTGGGAGACACATACTCTCTAAGATATGTGCTGTTAACTAACTGGGAGACACATACTCTCTAAGATATGTGCTGTTTACAGGATAGCTAACTGGGAGACACATACTCTCTAAGATATGTGCTGTTTACGGGATAACTTGTTGGGAGACACATACTCTCTAAGATATGTGCTGTTTACAGGATAGCTTGCTGGGAGAGACATACTCTCTAAGATATGTGCTGTTTACAGGATAACTTGTTGGGAGACACATACTCTCTAAGATATGTGCTGTTAACTAACTGGGAGACACATACTCTCTAAGATATGTGCTGTTTACAGGATAGCTAACTGGGAGACACATACTCTCTAAGATATGTGCTGTTTACAGGATAGCTAACTGTGAGACACATACTCTCTAAGATATGTGCTGTTTACATGATAACTTGCTGGGAGACACATACTCTCTAAGATATGTGCTGTTTACGGGATAACTTGCTGGGAGACACATACTCTCTAAGATATGTGCTGTTTACATGATAACTTGCTGGGAGACACATACTCTCTAAGATATGTGCTGTTTACGGGATAACTTGTTGTAGACACACACTCTCTAAGATATGTGCTGTTTACAGGATAACTTGCTGGGAGACACATACTCTCTAAGATATGTGATGTTAACTAACTGGGAGACACATACTCTCTAAGATATGTGATGTTAACTAACTGGGAGACACATACTCTATAAGTATACTATATATTTTACAAAAACAAATGAGGTTTTCACGAAAATAGTTGGATGAAGAAGCTGTTCAAATTATATGAGAAACAAACAAAAACAAAAACATTTCATGGATGTATAAATGGATGAATAGATGGGTGGATGGATGGATGTGTGGGTGGATGGATGGGTTGGTGGATGGAAAGAATGGTAGATGGACGGAGGAGTTGGTGAAATGATGGAATATGGATGGATGGATGGTTGCACAGATGGGTGGGTGAATGAATGGATGGATATATGAATGGATGGGTGGGTGGATGAATGGATAGGAGAATGTATGGATGGATGGAATATGAATGGATGGATAGTTGCAAGGATGGGTGGGTGCATGTATGGATGGGTGGGTGAATGGATTGATGGGTGGGTGGATGAATGGATGGTATCATCATCATGTGACCGATACTTTCTAGAACGTAGTTTCCGTCGGGGATGACTTGTCGAGGATGTAGCGTTAAAGACTTGATTGTACCAATCCACATCTTGTGTGAGGCAGGCTGGCCAGTACCTGTCTTTCCTTGACTGTAGGTCAGGTACCCAGGAACAACCCCCATTATTGACTTTTGTAAACTTCAACCCCCAAGATCAGCATCACTGCGCTCTTATCCCTGTTAGGCTTCATATGAAGCGTAGTGGCCCTGATTTCAGCCGGTCGTCTACATAAAACTTTGATGAAATCATCTACATGCGCTTTTGCAGTTCTGGTTCTGTTGTTTTCTCTTTGTTTAGAGTATAGGGTCACCACTGCAGCTGGTTCCCTTACAGGAAGTATGAGCCAAATCATTTAGTTTACTATTGTAACAAAATGTGGATTGTGACAAATTACAGCTGTCCATGTGGGGAACATACCATAACTGTGGAACACATCCTACAAAGCAGCATGCTCCCGCAGAAAGAGAGAGAGAGAGCAATACTGGCCTCTCGCTACAGCCTTACAAACAATGATGTCCTTAGTAAAATAACCGGGCCCTTCATATAAGGATGAACGAAGAAGAAGAAGAAGAAGAAGAAGAAGAAAAAAAAAGAAGAAGAAAAAAAAAGAAGAAGAAGAAAAAAAAAGAAGAAGAAGAAGAAAAAGAAGAAGAAGAAGGAGAAGAAGAAGAAGAAGAAGAAGAAGAAGAAGAAGAAGAAGAAGAAGAAGAAGAAGAAGAAGAAGAAAAAGAAGAAGAAGAAGAAGAAGAAGTAGAAGAAGAAGAAGAAGAAGAAGAAGAAGAAGAAGAAGAAGAAATGGGGACCATTGCAGTGATGGCTTCTGTAGCAACTTGTTTGACATGAAGATTAAACTAATTCCATCCACAACCCTCATTAATTGCAGTTAGACATAATTGGACTTGGACTTTGCTTTCTTGGATTCACGCGGATAAGTTTTTACTGTAGCAGTTCGATTTCCATGACGAGGTTGCTAGCCCAATGCATACCCCTCATTAGCTCGCTATAACGACCCATTTCTTTGGAATGGTCGCTCTGCGACGATGAGTTGGAATAGTCGCTCTGCGACGATTCCCGTTTTAGCCGACGTTCTTTTTGTTTTGATTTGTTTTATTTCTGGGGTCAGAAAGTGCGAAACCTGAAATCTACAGAAGAAATGCGGTGCAGTATGCACACAGTTGTTTGAGTCAAAGGAGAGTGTATGAATGGGTAGAAAGATTTCAAAACGGAAGACAAAACGTCACTGATGAACCGCGCCGCGGGAGACCATCAAGCGTGGTAACTGATATGGTGAAACAGTAGATCGACCTGCTACCCCGTGGCAAAAGACGAGTCCCTGTTGATGTAATAGCCTTAGATTTGAACACGAGTCACGGCGAGGCGCACACAATTATTCATGATGATCTCGGTTATAGTCAAGTGTGTAACAGATGGGCTCTATAACAGCTGACAAAGAGAACATGGACGCGGTGAAAAGTTGGTTATTGCAAATCACACCAAAAGACTTTTTCCTAGAGAGCATGCACAAGCAGGTGTGAAAAGCGTGTTGCCATGTATGAGGAAAAGCAGTAAAATAAGATACAACATTTCTGGTTCCCACACGTGTGAAAATGTTATTATAATAACATTGCTGTTACTTACTGACTGGTCCTCGCTGTGTGTGTACACACACACACACACACACACATATATATATATATATATATACACACACAAACATACATGCACACCACATAAGTCGTGCACACACACACACATACCGTGCACATACATACTACACACATATCGTGCCTATAGCACTCTTCGTGAACATCGTTACTCTGTGTGA
The DNA here is from genome assembly GCA_036924085.1 of Ariolimax columbianus. Lineage (NCBI taxonomy): Eukaryota > Metazoa > Mollusca > Gastropoda > Stylommatophora > Arionidae > Ariolimax > Ariolimax columbianus. The sequence goes on from JAVGWX010000005.1 coordinate 7,323,159, forward strand.
AATCTCTCTGCGTAACATAGACTAGGATTAGACCATTTCCCACTGCTACACTGAGAGCATGTCGCTATAGCTGACTAATAGTGTGGTCTAACCCATACAATGTAGAAGAGACTCAAACACATGATCAAGTACACTGCCGAATGTCGAATATCGTTCTGAGTTTAAAAGAAAGCTCTAGAAATCCAATATACCAGTAATACCAGACCCACGCAGAGCATCATGCCTGTCAAACTGTGCAATATAAAAGACACAGCAATTTAACAATTACAGGTTGTTGTTTTTTTCACTTCTGGCATTTTTTCCCCACTCTAACTCGCCCATCTCCCCACACCATCCCCTTCTCAACCTGCCTGCCTCTTCCTCCTGTAAACGGCCCATCACCCTGCCCATCTCCTCCTCTCTCAAAACGACCCATCCCTTCAACTGGACTTCCCCCACCCGGCCATTTTTGTCCCTCCCCTCAACCAGTCCTTGTGTTGTAGTGCTTCGCGCCATGTGCCATTTTTACCTAATCATGACATCACATTCAGCCAATCAAATCACAACAGCAAATGTCGGATTTACAGACAGAATCACATTTGAGAAACAACTAGACAGATATTAGATCAATAGAAAAGTGAATAACATGTGTTCGTGGGAATGAACAGAATAAGATGAACCAGTATAACCAATTTTTGTTTAGGTGCACTCTTTCTCTCCCTCTCTCTCTCCCTCTCCCTCCCCTCTCTCTTTCTCTCGTCGTATCCACTTCTGCCTTCAAGGAGAGCAACATGTGTCTGCCCAGGGCCATACTCGTCGCTGTAGTTGTCGACATCTCGTGACAGTTCAAGATGTCTCTGCAATTTCCTACCCACCTTGATCTCAGTCTTCCACACTTGCAGGTCCGATCGCCGTACGTAATAAACCCGCAGGGGTAACCTGGAAGGTTCCATTGGAATTAGGTGACTGAACTACACGTACTTGATTTTCTTTCTATCTATTTCTATTCTGTTCGGTGCATTATCTTGTTTTGACAATTTTTCAGATGTTGTCATTCCTTATTCTGTCTCTCCTAGTACCTTTATTTTTTTTTTTTTTATCAAGCACGTCATCTCACAGATCGTAATCTTTCTCTCTTGGGGATTTGTTAAATTTCCACGTTTTTCTTCATTTTCGGCTTCGTCCTAAAAAGGACGTTGTATCATACAGCGAGGCTGCGATATCTGCGCCTTTCGATCTGACACATACCATTTAAGCTTGCTTTTTTTTCTTCAGTACCGGGTTTGCCGTTTAACTACGATCCCTATTCTCGGCCAGACTATACTAGTGCAGCCTGTCTCTATGGCCATCGCTTGGAGGCGGAATAGGTCTTGGTCAGCTATAGTTCGTTGACCCTGATGCAAGCATCCAGCTATGTAGCCGGTGGCTGTTTGTGCTCATTCAATGCTATCTGCATCTTCGATCCCGGAGTGGCAAAATAAGAATTCATTTTACAATGATAGAGGTGCTTTTGGGCCATAGAGAAAAAAAATATTTTGGAAAGACATCAGTTCTAAAAATTTGAATATTTTCAGCTCTTTTATATTTTTCTAATGGTTCTAAAATTTAAAAAACTAAAACTTCACAAGACAAAAGCTTTTATTATTCTATAACCACGGTTTGATCATTACAAAAACCAAAATAGATGTAGATGCAACTGATCACTTGTTATTTACAGGTTTGGTGTAAAAAAAAAAAAACGCAATACGAATAATATTTAACACCTGTTGCACGCTCCGTTATATGCGCCAATATTCAGCTCATGGTCACAGCTTGCAAACAGAACTGGAATACAGCTGAAAGGTACAATGATAGTGACTAATGAATATAATAATTAAGTTGTTCGAAAGTTTGATAGAGCGGGAAGAAGCTGATCCTTTGTAGCAGAATAACCACGTTCGATTTTCAGTATCGACATGATCCTGCCTAGGCAGCGCCGAACGTACCTTTCGTGTGGTCCTAGTTGAAAGTACATACACCTTCATTCGACAACAAAGACTGCAATGACGTGTCCATGTCCGTCGCATCCCGAGGATGCATGATGTGAGGGTTTTGATTAGTATATTTTACCTCACCACGGCGCTAGTCTGGGTTCCCGTCCCATCTATAGTCTTGGTTCTAGTCTCCTCTAGGGTCTGGGTTCTAGTCTCATCTAGGGTCTTGGTTCTAGTCTCCTCTAGGGTCTGGGTTCCCGTCCCATCTATAGTCTTGGTTCCCGTCACATCTAGTGTCTTGGTTCTAGTCTCATCTGGGTTCTTGGTTCCCGTCCTATCTATAGTCTTGGTTCTAGTCTCCTCTAGGGTCTGGGTTCCCGTCCCATCTATAGTCTTGGTTCTAGTCTCCTCTAGGGTCTGGGTTCCCGTCCCATCTATAGTCTTGGTTCTAGTCTCCTCTAGGGTCTGGGTTCCCGTCCCATCTATAGTCTTGGTTCTAGTCTCCTCTAGGGTCTGGGTTCCCGTCCCATCTATAGTCTTGGTTCCCGTCACATCTAGTGTCTTGGTTCTAGTCTCATCTGGGTTCTTGGTTCCCGTCCTATCTATAGTCTTGGTTCCCGTCCCATATATAGTCTTGGTTCTAGTCTCATCTAGGTTCTTGGTTCCCGTCCCATCTATAGTCTTGGTTCTAGTCTCATCTAGGGTCTGGGTTCCCGTCCCATCTATAGTCTTGGTTCCCGTCCCATGTAGGGTCTGGGTTCTAGTCTCATCTAGGTTCTTGGTTGCCGTTCTATCTATAGTCTTGGTTCTAGTCTCATCTAGGGTCTGGGTTCTAGTCTCATCTAGGGTCTGGGTTCTAGTCTCATCTAGGGTCTTGGTTCTAGTCTCATCTAGGTTATTGGTTTCCGTCCCATCTATAGTCTTGGTTCCCGTCCCATCTATAGTCTTGGTTCCCGTCACATCTAGTGTCTTGGTTCTAGTCTCATCTAGGGTCTTGGTTCTAGTCTCATCTAGGGTCTGGGTTCCCGTCCCATCTATAGTCTTGGTTCCCGTTCCATCTAGGGTATGGATTCCCGTAACATCTTGTCTCTTGGTTCCAGTCCCATCTAGGGTCTTGGTTCCCGCCTCATCAAGTGTCTGGGTTCCTGTCCCATCTAGGGTCTTGGTTCCCGTCTCATCAAGTGTCTGGGTTCCCGTCCCATCTAGGGTCTGGGTCTGAATATCTCCAAAGATATTCTTCATGGGCAGCTGGTGTGTGGGAAAAGAACAGCTGGCCGACCACAGCTGAGGTTCAAAGAGGCATGTAAGCTGGACATGAGGGCTCTGGATATGTATCTGACATCTCTGGAAGAGATAGCTGCAGACAGATCCAAATGGAAATGCAGCCTGAAGAGGCACCTCAGGCCGGACGAAAATAAACTCATGCAACACAGAGAAGTGAAAAGACAACGCCGCAATAAAAATGAAACCAAAAACTCAGTAGAGATGTGCTACTCCAGGGTCGTATCAACTTAGTCAGGCATGACTGACAAGGGTTATCGTACTTACTTACTTAATTAGAAGCACAGTTACGGCTGTTTTTGGTCAACTTGTTATTTACAGACACTATTCTCCTCAAAATAAGCCCTCTACAACCATTAGATCGAAGCCTGCAGACTAGCCAGCCTATTAGGCAATCCGGCACTACGCCTAGGTTGCTGTTGAAGCAGTTAATTCTTGTTCCTTTGGTGACGGATTACAATGACTCTTCTTTCATCTCGAAGCGTGTTTGAGAAGGTAGACCTAGTCCTCCTAGCTGTAGTGCATTGCGAGGCACCTCAGTATGCTCATCACTATGATCATAGCGTCGATCCTCACATCTTTGGCCAGTCTGCTGCAACACTGACTGTTTTCAAAAGTCACCACGAGACCGTGATGTGGGGGTTGTGATTAGTATATTTTACCTCACCACGGGGACGTGATGTCGGGGTTTTGATTAGTATATTACCTCCCCACAAGGACGTGATGTCAGGGTTTTGATTAGTATATTTTACCTCACCACGGGGACGTGATGTCAGGGTTTTGATTAGTATATTACCTCACCACAAGGACGTGATGTCAGGGTTTTGATTAGTATATTTTACATCACCACGGGGACGTGATGTCAGGGTTTTGATTAATATTTTTTACCTCACCACAAGGACGTGATGTCAGGGTTTTGATTAGTATATTTTACCTCACCACGAGGACGTGATGTCAGGGTTTAGATTAGTATATTTTACCTCATAGTTTTTTTTACCTCATAGACTAATGTGTACAGTTTCGATGGGACAAAGCGTGGCAGAACTTGACCAGGTCAAAGGCTAGTGTCGCTCCGTGCTGTATCGTGACCCAGATAACGAAGCATGAACACTGAAACGAAGGAGGTCATCCTGACCCCGTCAAACATACGGTACTTCAGAAAGGAGCTCATCGCGCTTCGATCAGCACACTACGTCCCTTCAAACTCAGATCTACATCTGTTTGCGTGTGCTGAAAATACACTTAACCGAGGAGGCATCGGAACTCACAAGTAAACAATCAAGGCGGAAGACCAGAGGAACGAGAGGTGGAAGAAGAATACACAAACAAATGCACTCAGACACATATACCTCAAAGCTCCACCCCAGCGATAAAAGAGAAGGGAAGGGCTACCGAGAAAATGAGGCACACGCTGACACCATACTGTCTGCATCCGAACCCTTCACTAGAAGTCTTGACAATGTCTTGCCTCTAGAACATGTTGAGTCCGGACGAGAGAGTTAGGAAGATCCTGCGCACATCTCCCTCACTATAAACACATTGCGCAACTCACGACATCACCCTACAGATCACACCCTGACTAGCAGCTCGCAACTGGCAGGGCCCCCAAACTGCAGCGGCGGAACAGGCAGAAAACGATCACGAAAACTACCCATCACGCTTGCAACATGGAATGTCCGCACGCTACTGGACAACACCAAAGCAGCCAGACCCGAACGACGGACAGCACTGATCGCCAGGGAACTGGCAGGATACAACATCTGCATAGCTGCCCTGGGCGAGACACGACTGGCAGAGGAAAGGCAGATCACAGAAGAAGGCGCTGGTTATACTTTCTTCTGGAGCGGCCGAAGCAAAGAAGAACGCCGTGAAGCTGGAGTTGGCTTTGCCATCAAGACCAACATGGTCGACAAGCTCACAAGCATGCTCAGAGGAATTAATCACCGCCTGATTACACTGCGTCTCCCCCTAATAGGAGGGCGCCATGCAACACTCATCAGTGCATACGCACCCACAATGACAAATCCTCAGGAAACAAAAGATCAGTTTTATGAGGACCTTGAGGCGCTCATCGCTGCAGTCCCCAAATCTGACAAACTGGTCATCCTCTGTGATTTTAACGATAGGGTTGGCACAGACCATACAGCCTGAGAGGGGGCCATTGGCAGACATGGTATCGGAAAATGCAATAGTAACGGACTGCTCCTTCTGAGGACATGTGCCGCAAATGAACTACTCATTACAAACACAGCTTTCCGACTTCCTGTCCGAAATAGAACCACATGGATGCACCCAAGGTCCCGCCACTGGCACCTCATTGACTACATTATCATCAGACGTAGGGATCGAGCGGATGCTATGGTAACGAAGAGCATGTGTGGTGCAGAATGTTGGACCGACCATCGACTTGTAATTGCCAAGCTAAACTTCAAGATCCAGCCCAAAATGCGCCCCCAGGGAAAGAAACCACAGAGGAGGCTAAATGTCTCTCAGCTGAAATACGAACCCACGAGAGGAGGCTTCCAGGAAGAGCTTGAGGGTAGACTGTCTGAGCTTCGTTTTGAAAAGAACGACATCGAAGAGAACTGGGCATCATTGAGAAACACACTCTACAATACAGCTGTTAAACACATTGGCCCACTCACGCGCAAGCATAAGGACTGGTTTGATGAGAACGATCTATAAATTCAGGGCCTTCTCGATGCAAAACATGAAGCGCACAGGGAATACCAGAGGGACACACCATCTCCGGCAGCAAAAGCTGCCTTCAATACTGCTCGCAAAGCTGTCCAGACCAAGCTTAGAGAGATGCAAGACTCCTGGCTCAGCAAAAGAGCTGACGAAATTGAGATGTTCGCCGAGCGTCATGACACCAAACGGTTTTACGAGGCACTGAAAGCTCTCTACGGCCCGCAGCCCTCTAGTAATACTCCAGTTCGCAGTGCGGATGGGGTACTGCTAACAGATAAGGTTCCGATTCTAGACAGATGGGCAGACCACTTCTGCAAAATACTAAACCACCCATCGTCCATAAATGAAGAGGCCATCCGGCGAATGCCGCAGGTGGAACTGAACCTGGCGTTGGATGAAGTCATTACTGAGGAGGACGTCGACAGGGCAATCAGTTCACTATCTATAGGAAAAGCTCCAGGAACTGATGCAATACCAGCAGAGGTATATAAGACAGCTGGCCCATCCCTCACCAGAAAGATCACTGAACTCTTCTGTCATATGTGGGCTGAAGGTAAAATTCCGCAGGAGCTAAAGGACGCCTCAATCCTCGTTCACCTGTACAAAAGAAAAGGCAACCGTCAGGAATGCGACAATCATCGTGGAATATCGCTACTCTCCGTAGCAAGCAAGATCCTAGCGCGCTTACTGCTAAACAGGCTCAATAAACACCTTGAACAAAGCCACCACCTCCCAGAAAGCCGATGTGGATTCAGAGCCGGAAGAGGAACAGTGGACATGATTTTTGCCGCTCGCCAAGTACAAGAGAAGTGTCGATAACAAAATCAGGCCTTGTTCACCACATTTATTGATTTGACAAAGGCATTTGATACAGTAAACAGAGGAGGGCTGTGGATGATAATGTCTAAGTTTGGCTGCCCCAACAAGTTCATAACAATGGTGAAACAGCTACGCGAAGGCATGTGTGCTCGTGTACTGGACAGCGGTGCAATCTCTAAAACGTTTCTAGTATCAAACGGAGTAAAACAAGGATGTGTACTCGCCCCGACTTTGTTCAGCATGATGTTCGCGGCCACGATGACAGACGCCTTCAGATCATTGGAGCTTGGAATACCCATAAAGTACCGCACAGATGGCAAGTTACTCAATTCCAGAAGAATGAAGGCCAAAACCAAAGTGGCTGGCGACATAATCAGGGAACTTGTATTTGCTGACGACTGCGCTCTAATGAGCAACTCAGAACTGAACATGCAGGTTAGAATGGACCAGTTAAAGACGGTCTGAAGGACTCACTAAAAAGTTGCCAGATAGACATCGACACCTGGGAATGTCTTGCGCAAAACAGATCTGACTGGAGAAGCGCAGTCAAATCGAGTGTAGCTGCCGGTGAAGATGACCGTGTTGTGAAAGCCCAGAACAGACGCAAGACGCGGAAATCCCGAGCAGCGGCAACACCATCCCCTTCTACAAACCTCGTGTGCCCGATATGTAGCAGATGTTTTCCTGCCCGCATTGGCCTGTTCAGCCACATGCGCACCCACACCCAACAGGGAAATCTGTGACAGGGATGATGTCGGCGGTCCTCATCGACAACGATGGACAGCTATTATTATTATTTTACCTCACCATCGCGATAGTCTTGGTTCCAGTCCCAACTAGGGTTTTGGTTTCCGTCCCATCTAGTGTCTGGGTTCTAGTCTTATCTAGGGGTCTGAGTTCTAGTCCCATCTAGGGTCTGGGTTCTAGTCTTATCTAGGGGTCTGAGTTCTAGTCCCATCTAGGGTCTGGGTTCTAGTCTTATCTAGGGGTCTGAGTTCTAGTCCCATCTAGGGTCTGGGTTCTAGTCTCATCTAGGGTCTGGGTTCTAGTCTCATCTAGGATCTAGTTTCATCTAGGGTCTGAGTTCCCATCCCATCTAGGGTCTGGGTTCTAGTCTCATCTAGGATCTAGTTTCATCTAGGGTCTGGGTTCTAGTCTTATCTAGGGGTCTGAGTTCTAGTCCCATCTAGGGTCTGGGTTCTAGTCTCATCTAGGGTCTGGGTTCCCATCCCATCTAGGGTCTGGGTTCTAGTCTTATCTAGAGGTCTGAGTTCTAGTCCCATCTAGGGTCTGGGTTCTAGTCTTATCTAGGGGTCTGAGTTCTAGTCCCATCTAGGGTCTGGGTTCTAGTTTTATCTAGGGGTCTGAGTTCTAGTCCCATCTAGGGTCTGGGTTCTAGTCTCATCTAGGGTCTGGGTTCCCATCCCATCTAGGGTCTGGGTTCTAGTCTTATCTAGAGGTCTGAGTTCTAGTCTCATCTAGGGTCTAGGTTCTAGTCTCATCTAGGGTCTAGGTTCTAGTCTCATCTAGGGTCTGGGTTCCCATCCCATCTAGGTTCTGGGTTCTAGTCTTATCTAGGGGTCTGAGTTCTAGTCCCATCTAGGGTCTGGGTTCTAGTCTCATCTAGGGTCTGGGTTCCCATCCCATCTAGGGTCTGGGTTCTAGTCTTATCTAGAGGTCTGAGTTCTAGTCTCATCTAGGGTCTAGGTTCTAGTCTCATCTAGGGTCTAGGTTCTAGTCTATCTAGGGTCTGGGTTCCCATCCCATCTAGGGTCTGGGTTCTAGTCTCATCTAGGATCTAGTCTCATCTAGGGTCTGGGTTCTAGTCCCATCTAGGGTCTGGGTTCTAGTCTCATCTAGGGTCTGGGTTCTAGTCTCATCTAGGGTCTAGGTTCTAGTCTCATCTAGGGTCTAGGTTCTAGTCTCATCTAGGGTCTGGGTTCCCATCTCATCTAGGGTCTGGGTTCTAGTCTCATCTAGGGTCTGGGTTCTAGTCTCATCTAGGGTCTGGGTTCTAGTCTCATCTAGGGTCTGGGTTCTAGTCTCATCTAGGGGTCTGGGTTCTAGTCTCATCTAGGGGTCTGGGTTCTAGTCCCATCTAGGGTCTGGGTTCTAGTCTCATCTAGGGTCTGGGTTCTAGTCTCATCTAGGGTCTGGGTTCTAGTCTCATCTAGGGGTCTGAGTTCTAGTCCCATCTAGGGTCTGGGTGCTAGTCTTATCTAGGGGTCTGAGTTCTAGTCCCATCTAGGGTCTGGGTTCTAGTCTTATCTAGGGGTCTGAGTTCTAGTCCCATCTAGGGTCTGGGTTCTAGTCTTATCTAGGGGTCTGAGTTCTAGTCCCATCTAGGGTCTGGGTTCTAGTCTCATCTAGGGTCTGGGTTCCCATCCCATCTAGGGTCTGGGTTCTAGTCTTATCTAGAGATCTGAGTTCTAGTCTCATCTAGGGTCTAGGTTCTAGTCTCATCTAGGGTCTAGGTTCTAGTCTCATCTAGGGTCTGGGTTCCCATCCCATCTAGGGTCTGGGTTCTAGTCTCATCTAGGATCTAGTCTCATCTAGGGTCTGGGTTCTAGTCCCATCTAGGGTCTGGGTTCCCATCTCATCTAGGGTCTGGGTTCTAGTCTCATCTAGGGTCTAGGTTCTAGTCTCATCTAGGGTCTAGGTTCTAGTCTCATCTAGGGTCTGGGTTCCCATCTCATCTAGGGTCTGGGTTCTAGTCTCATCTAGGGTCTGGGTTCTAGTCTCATCTAGGGTCTGGGTTCTAGTCTCATCTAGGGTCTGGGTTCTAGTCTCATCTAGGGGTCTGGGTTCTAGTCTCATCTAGGGGTCTGGGTTCTAGTCCCATCTAGGGTCTGGGTTCTAGTCTCATCTAGGGTCTGGGTTCTAGTCTCATCTAGGGGTCTGGGTTCTAGTCCCATCTAGGGTCTGGGTTCTAGTCTCATCTAGGGTCTGGGTTCCCATCCCATCTAGGGGTCTGGGTTCTAGTCTCATCTAGGGTCTGGGTTCCCATCCCATCTAGGGTCTGGGTTCTAGTCTCATCTAGGGGTCTGGGTTCTAGTCCCATCTAGGGTCTGGGTTCTAGTCTCATCTAGGGTCTGGGTTCCCATCCCATCTAGGGGTCTGGGTTCTTGTGTCATCTAGGGTCTGGGTTCTAGTCTCATCTAGGGTCTGGGTTCCCATCCCATCTAGGGTCTGGGTTCTAGTCTCATCTAGGGTCTGGGTTCCCATCCCATCTAGGGTCTGGGTTCTAGTCTCATCTAGGGTCTTTGGTTCCCATCCCATCTAGGGTCTGGGTTCTAGTCTCATCTAGGGTCTGGGTTCTAGTCCCATCTAGGGTCTGGGTTCTAGTCTCATCTAGGGTCTGGGTTCTAGTCTCATCTAGGGTCTGGGTTCTAGTCTCATCTAGGGGTCTGAGTTCTAGTCCCATCTAGGGTCTGGGTTCTAGTCTTATCTAGGGGTCTGAGTTCTAGTCCCATCTAGGGTCTGGGTTCTAGTCTTATCTAGGGGTCTGAGTTCTAGTCCCATCTAGGGTCTGGGTTCTAGTCTTATCTAGGGGTCTGAGTTCTAGTCCCATCTAGGGTCTGGGTTCTAGTCTCATCTAGGGTCTGGGTTCCCATCCCATCTAGGGTCTGGGTTCTAGTCTTATCTAGAGATCTGAGTTCTAGTCTCATCTAGGGTCTAGGTTCTAGTCTCATCTAGGGTCTAGGTTCTAGTCTCATCTAGGGTCTGGGTTCCCATCCCATCTAGGGTCTGGGTTCTAGTCTCATCTAGGATCTAGTCTCATCTAGGGTCTGGGTTCTAGTCCCATCTAGGGTCTGGGTTCCCATCTCATCTAGGGTCTGGGTTCTAGTCTCATCTAGGGTCTAGGTTCTAGTCTCATCTAGGGTCTAGGTTCTAGTCTCATCTAGGGTCTGGGTTCTAGTCTCATCTAGGGTCTGGGTTCTAGTCTCATCTAGGGTCTGGGTTCTAGTCTCATCTAGGGGTCTGGGTTCTAGTCTCATCTAGGGGTCTGGGTTCTAGTCCCATCTAGGGTCTGGGTTCTAGTCTCATCTAGGGTCTGGGTTCTAGTCTCATCTAGGGTCTGGGTTCTAGTCTCATCTAGGGGTCTGGGTTCTAGTCCCATCTAGGGTCTGGGTTCTAGTCTCATCTAGGGTCTGGGTTCCCATCCCATCTAGGGGTCTGGGTTCTAGTCTCATCTAGGGTCTGGGTTCCCATCCCATCTAGGGTCTGGGTTCTAGTCTCATCTAGGGGTCTGGGTTCTAGTCCCATCTAGGGTCTGGGTTCTAGTCTCATCTAGGGTCTGGGTTCCCATCCCATCTAGGGTCTGGGTTCTAGTCTCATCTAGGGTCTTTGGTTCCCATCCCATCTAGGGTCTGGGTTCTAGTCTCATCTAGGGTCTTTGGTTCCCATCCCATCTAGGGTCTGGGTTCTAGTCTCATCTAGGGTCTTTGGTTCCCATCCCATCTAGGGTCTGGGTTCTAGTCTCATCTAGGGTCTTTGGTTCCCATCCCATCTAGGGTCTGGGTTCTAGTCTCATCTAGGGTCTTTGGTTCCCATCCCATCTCAGGTCTTGGTTTCTGTCCTATTTAGGGTCTTGGTTTCCGTCCCATCTAGACAATAAATGTTCCACAGCAGATTCTACTGTTTGGGATGAAGTGTTAATAGACATCATTGCACTAGGTCACATCCTAACATGACAACATTGTGATGAGAACAATGAGCACATAAAACAGAATGGTGAGAATAGAACAACGAGAACATAATGATGCAAAGATAAGATAGAAAAAAATGGTGAAAATGAAAGAATGAAAATAAAAGACTAGAATATGAGAATGTATTTTATCTGTTTATTCTTGACCACCAAGAACCAATGAAATTTCCCTTTCACAGTTGTAGTAACATTGCTCAAGTCATATAAGTAGATAAAGATGTTGTACTAAACTATTGAGAAGGAAAACACATACTGTTCTACAAATTAAAAACTATAGAGCTATTAAACTACATCAAGGGTATGCATCCACAGGTGGGATTAGACTGTTTTATAAGTAGAAAGATGGCCAACCATTTGGTCTAGCATAATAATTTGTCTTATTTTGCTCCAATTAGAACATGGATCCCACTACAATTGGAGCATAGATCACCACTAAAGTGAAAAACAAACATTGTGTAACAACAACAAAAAAATACTGATAAAGGAAATGGTTATAGTGTAGTGAAATGACACAACCTGAGCCAGATGGTGGTTTGAGTTCAAGACACGATAGAGGATATTTTGTGAATTAAGTTATATTTTGTTAAGAAGTGTTAATTGTTACCTCTGTTTATCGCTCTAATGTCTCCACTACCCATCATCTAACAGACAGTGAATGATTGATTTAAGTTTGATCCCTGCATATCTAATGTCCCCACTACTCATCGTCTAACAGACAATCAATGATTGATTTGAGTTTGATCCTTGCATATCTAATGTCTCCACTACCCATCATCTAACAGACAATCAATGATTGATTTGAGTTTGATCCCTGCATATCTAATGTCTCCACTACCCATCATCTAACAGACAATCAATGATTGATTTGAGTTTGATCCATGAATATCTAATGTCTCCACCAGTCATCATTTAGCAGGTGGTCAATGATTGAATGATTGTCATATAGCTCCTAATCAATGTCCCCACTGAAAGTGCTTCCAAATCTGTGCTATCAGCTCGTTAATTACAGGAAACCACAGCATGACCAGAGCAGCACATCCACAGAAGTCTACGGAGGTTTGAGGCCTCTTGTCTCTGCTTTCAACTCAGCCATCTGTACCTTCCGAAACAAAGATTACAATTCCCACACCAAGACCGACCTTATTAATGGTCTCAAAAAGCCATGTCAAATGGACATCTAAGATAGTCATCTCAGATTTCCGTGCCAGATATCCATCTCAGATTTCTGTGCCATATAGCTATCTAAGATTACTGTGTCAGGTTGCTATCTCAGATTGCTGCTCCAGATAGCGTTCTGAGATGGCTATCACAAATAGCTGTGCCAAATAGCTATCTCAGATTGCTGTCAGATAGCTATATCAGATTGCCGTGTCAAATAGCTGTGCCAGATGGCAATCTCAGATTACTATATCAGATTGCTGTTTCTGATAGCTTTCTGGATTGCCGGTTCAGATAGCTGTGTCAATTAACTATCTCATATTGCTGTGTCAGATAGCTGTGATATATTGCTTGTCAGATTGCTGTGTCAGATAGCTATCTCAGAGTCACAGCTGCAGTCACTGCCTCACTCTCCACTCTCATTTTCCAGAAACCAACATTCAAACAAACCAACAAAATATCCTTTGAAGGTTACAGTAGCCCTATCCTACTTCCCAACACAGGTACCACAAATAGAAGCACAGACAGCCCTACCAGATAGGAGCATGGATGCAGAAATGGGCAACACAGAAGCACCCCGTCGTGTTCTCACTGGACTATTTACTTTAATGTAGTTATGAATGATTGAGCATTATGAACAACCATAAGAGAAGAATATGAAAAACATATACCATGCAAATTAACCGCTTAATAAACATATCAGATCTGATAAAGGTGAGCCTCCATTTCAATAAGCATTTGTAAAGTATACATATATTAGAAAGAGAAAATGGTCTAATATGCTAATTTTTATTCAGTTGTGGCGGGACAAGCAAACATCTGAAAACTGATTTATTGACACAAAGAGATCAAGTCTTGTTTGCTTATTCACACTGAACAGAACATGCAGGTACAAACTGTGAACATGCCCATACAGACTTTGAACATGCCCGTACAGACTGTGAACATGCAGGTACAAACTGTGAACATGCATGTACAGACTGAACATGCCCGTACATACTGTGAACATGCCCATACAGACTTTGAACATGCCCGTACAGACTGTGAACATGCAGGTACAAACTGTGAACATGCAGGTATAAACTGTGAACATGCCTCTGCAGACTGAACATACAGGTACAAACTGTGAACATGCAGGTATAAATTGTGAACATGCCTCTGCAGACTGTAAACATGCAGGTACAAACTGTGAACATGCAGGTATAAACTGTGAACATGCCTCTGCAGACTGTGAACATGCAGGTACAAACTGTGAACATGCCCCTACAGACTGAATGGGATCAAGATACAGAGCAGTGAATGAGCTATCGTCAGGCCAGCAAACCAAAGCTGCCAAAACCCTTCTACACCTCCATGCGGTGATCCTGAATAACAGGCTGACACAGGGCAGACTCGCTGAGGAGAAGGGATCACAGAGGGAAGAGGCTAACTCGGTACTAAAAAAATGCCCGCTGAAGTTGGATGCATTGGACCAAAATGTGCAAATATTGTAGTCAAGCTGTAAACTACGACACAATGCATCCCGTTCTCTGGACAGCATCTTGTTACTTGTAGCGGGAGTTTGAGAATGAATGACAAAGAAAAAAAGACGGAAAAGAGAATCTGAACATGCCCCTTCAGAATGTGAACATGCTATTACAAATTGTGAACATGCTATTACAAATTGTGAACATGCCACTACTGACTGTGAACATGCTATTACAAATTGTGAACATGCCAGTAGATTGTGAACATACTATTACAAATTGTGAACATGCCACTAGATTGTGAACATGCTATTACAAATTGTGAACATGCTATTACAAATTGTGAATATGCCACTAGATTGTGAATATGCAGTTTAAGACTGAACATGCCACTATAAGCTGTGAACATGCCTTTCCTCTGCAGACTGGGAACACACTACTGCAGATTGAAATAAAAACTGTTTCACAAATGACAAATTGGACACATACAGAAGTATGCTCATGTGGGAATGACAAGCAAACAGTAGAATCTGCACTACCAGTTGCCGGATCCATGAAAGAAGCACAGTGGCAGCACGATTCTCGGTATCTAAATTTGTGGATAACTATGGTAATGAAGCCACCAAGTATATGGAGGGGAACAGAAACGGTTTTGAGAGTAGATAACGAAGATCAAGAAGAGCAAATATAATATTTGAATTTGTTCAATGATAGCAGCGGGCATACTGAGGCTGTCGACACTGTTATAAAGCTTGTCTAATGTTGGCACTGGTGATGGCCACATGTGCTTTCTCTTGTCCTTGTATGTCGTGCAATTTTGCAGCAGATGTTCAGCGGTCATTTTCCCAGTACCACAGGTGCATTCGTCAGTAGCACCTATCTTCAGTTTACTGAATAGGTGGTACCTCAGTCTGCTGTGGCCTGAACGGAGTCTGAAGACCACCACCTGCTCTCTTCCCTAATAAACATTTTGGGCTATTCGTAGGCCACACTGAAATCTGGTTGTGGTAACCTTCCACCTGCTTTCGTCAGTCAGTCTGTCTTCTCATTGCCTTGAATACTGTAGTGGGATGGGACTCAATGTACTATGACACAAATATGATACTATTATCTAGTCATCTATGGTTTAATGGGGAAGAATTAGTCGTCTATGGTTTAATGGAGAAGAATTTAACATGATTATTATATTATTTGTCAATAAAATCAATCATTTTAAACTCAAGAAATGGGACGGCGTGGCCTAGTGGTTAAGTGGCACGGCTCACAACCAGAAGGTGCTGGGTTCGATCCCCATCACAGCACCGGCCGTTAGCCCGGGGAAGCAAACCCTTAGAAAGTGCAGGAGGAAGCAGACCCTTACATAAAATGCATGCTGAAGTCGGATGCACTGGGCCGACAGGCGCAAAATAAAAACCACAGTGTAACGCACACACGCCTTGGGGAATAGATAAATAAGGCGAACGCAAAAAAAAAACAAAAAAACTAAATTGCAAAAAGCAAGAATAATGTAAAAATTCTTAATAAAACTGTATTTGATGACAAAACAATACCTAGCAGAAAATATTGCCCTGAATATAGCGGAAGTTACGCAAACAGCAGATCAAATGCAACATGGTGTGTCCATTAACCAATCAGTGTGAACGAGCAGGGTCGGACAAAATAGAGTCAGTCAAATCATTTGGTTCACCAAATTGATTTGTGTAAGTATTTCCTAGCTGCGTGTTTTAGTTAAACCTGGCACACTGGTTAAGACAGTGGGTCCCAACCTGGGATCTGTGACAAGTGTGCTCACAATGTGCTACAGAAATATTTTGGGAGATAATACAAATAAGATGGCATGATTTTAATAAATATACACTTCATCTTGCCACACAACGAATGCTCAGATCTGACATATGTTCCCAAAAACCTGAGATGAAAACTAATCAGTATGTTTTATCTTTTATTTCTCCTTATTAGGGCCTCAAATGTACAGCATAGATGTTAAGGGAGCCCAACCTACGACAGGTTAAGGGAGCACGACCTATGACAGGTTTAAGGGACCACGACCTACAACAGGTTAAGGGACCACGACCTACAACAGGTTAAGGGACCACGACCTACAACAGGTTAAGGGACCACGACCTACAACAGGTTAAGGGACCACGACCTACAACAGGTTAAGGGACCACGACCTACAACAGGTTAAGGGACCACGACCTACAACAGGTTAAGGGACCACGACCTACGACAGGTTAAGGGACCACGACCTACGACAGGTTAAGGGACCACGACCTACAACAGGTTAAGGGACCACTGTAGCAAGTCTTCATCTTTTTCATTCACTTATCTAAAAAGAAATGTATGTGTGTGATAACATAAGCATATTAAGCTTGACTGTGATACCTACGCCTGTTAGGTCCGCACAGTCGCTTTCAGCAAGTTTTTTAAAGTGTTTTAACAGCATCCTTATAGTCTTGGTCTCGTACTTTTCATTATGCCAAATTTTTAAAATTCATTACCTGAAGAAATAGTTTTGAAAAAAGATGGGACCCAACATGACGCACCATCTCTGATCTGGAAAAAGCATGCTCATCAGCCCATTGAGAGTGTGTGTCACAGGTACAGGCAAGTGAACCATCTGCACCCACATGTATTATACTCAATGAAAAGTGGCATGTGTGCACACATAAATACACACACACACCCCAATGTATTATACTCAATGAAAAGTGGCATGTGTGCACACATAAATACACACACACTCACCAATGTATTATACTCAATGAAAAGTGGCATGTATGCACACACACACACACACACACACACACACACACACATCCCCCAATGTATTATATTCAATGAAAAGTAGCATGTATGCACACACACACACACACCCCAATGTATTATACTCAATGAAAAGTGGCATGTGTGCACACATAAATACACACACACAAACAGACCAATGGATTCCACTCAGTGAAATGTATATAGCAAATAGTTGCACATCTCCCAAGCAAATATGGTCACAGCATCATAATTGCGCATAGTTTTGTCTGATGCTGTGACTTGCCCTGGATTTAAGTGAGAGTAAGAACTTCACTGGTCATCAATCCCACTCTCTTGACCAGGGACAAGACACTGTCAAGATGGTTGGAGAAATAACAGGATGCAGTGGATAACCATGGCACTGTAGTGTCATGCCACGGTCTTTGCATTCCCACCATATTGCTCGGAGTTGCCCATCTATCCGTTCAACCAGTTAACGGTTCTTCCGTACTCTCTGCCATATCTAGTCTCCACCAGCCGAGGCAGTGTCCTGGGGTATGACCACTGTACTTGCTAAAGCTACTTGGGACGACAAGTGAGAGCTGGGTGGCAGGTGGGAACTGAGGGTTGGGGAACTGCTTGGGGCCACAGGCAAGGGCTGGGTGGCAGGTGGGAACTGAGGGTTGGGGAACTACTTGGGGCCACAGGCAAGAGCTGGGTGGCAGATGGGAACTGAGGGTTGGGGAACTACTTGGGGCCACATGCAAGGGCTGGGTGGCAGATGGGAGCTGAGGGTTGGGGAACTACTTGGGGCCACCAGTGAGAGCTGGATGGCAGGTGGGAACTGAGGGTTGGGGAACTACTTGGGGCCACCAGTGAGAGCTGGGTGGCAGATGGGAACTGAGGGTTGGGGAACTACTTGGGGCCACCAGTGAGAGCTGGGTGGCAGATGGGAACTGAGGGTTAGAAAACTACTTGGGGCCACATGCAAGGGCTGGGTGGCAGGTGGGAACTGAGGGTTGGGGAACTGCTTGGGACCACCAGTTAGAGCTGGGTGGCAGATGGGAACTGAGAGTTGGGGAACTACTTGGGGTCACCAGTGAGAGCTGAGTGGCAGATAGGAGATGAGGGTTGGGGAACTACTTGGGGCCACATGCAAGGGCTGGGTGGCAGGTGGGAACTGAGGGTTGGGGAACTACTTGGGGCCACATGCAAGGGCTGGGTGGCAGATGGGAACTGATGGTTGGGGAACTACTTTGGGCCACCAGTGAGAGCTGGGTGGCAGATAGAAACTGAGGGTTGAGGAACTACTTGGGGCCACATGCAAGGGCTGGGTGGCAGATGGGAACTGAGGGTTGGGGAACTACTTGGGGCCACATGCAAGGGCTGGGTGGCAGATGGGAGCTGAGGGTTGGGGAACTACTTGGGGCCACCAGTGAGAGCTGGGTGGCAGGTGGGAACTGAGGGTTGGGGAACTACTTGGGGCCACCAGTGAGAGCTTGGTGACAGATGGGAACTGAGGGTTGGGGAACTACTTGGGGCCACCAGTGCGAGCTGGGTGGCAGATGGGAACTGAGGGTTGGGGAACTACTTGGGGCCACATGCAAGGGCTGGGTGGCAGATGGGAACTGAGGGTTGGGGAACTACTTGGGGCCACATGCAAGGGCTGGGTGGCAGATGGGAACTGAGGGTTGGGGAACTACTTGGGGCCACATGCAAGGGCTGGGTGGCAGATGGGAACCAAGAGTTGTGGATATTAAATTCCAGTGGAAGCACAAGATGTTTCTTGCCATCAGAGATACTATCTATCTCTACCTCATAAACCCCCCACCACCCCTCTCCCAAATATGCCCTGGTATGACTGTACACAGTTTATTCACAGTCTGAAGATTGCATGTACTATTATGACATAATAAAGACAAACTTGCAGAAAAACAACACTTTAACATAATGGTTAAAATAGCAGACAAAATGACCGCATGCAAATATTATGTAGAAATTTCAATGTATAAAACAAAATGTATTGAGCAATATATGGAGAAATGAATCTCGTGCTAATTAAAATGTGTGTTTGCTACCGCCTGAGGAGCTATATTTAGCTAACCATCACAAAAAGCTCTTAACAAACACGAGACCTTAGTTTTCCAGTTTAAAGCGAACCCGTAAATAAAATAAAATATGCGACTAAATTTGAAATAAAGAAAGACGGGGATATGTGAGTTGTGGTGACGTGCGTACATATATTTTGTACATTCAATGATTAACATACTCCCATGCCAAATCCAGGAATGAAAAAAGAAGTTCACAGTATCTTACTATCCATGTTGTAAAAAACAACTAAGGAGTGGTGTGCATGGGACTGGTGACACCCTCATGCAAAACACAGTGCAGCAGAAACCCCTAGTGTAAATAGCACATCAATGTTTTGGTGCAGCGTTCCTGAATGGTGGCCAGCTGCAGTAATGGTCCCATACTCCTGCTGAAGGCAACAACGGCAGGACATACAACTAAAGGTGCTCTATTTTAGCTTGCGATGATCCAAACATAAACAAGTGATGTTCAGCCAGCCCAAAGACAGGAATAACCAAAAGGATCTCTGAGTAGTTAATATTGGATGCCGGGTGCAGTGCCATGCATGTTAAAAATCCCTCTGCATTTAGAGATCGAAAAGAGTAGGCTTAATGGTAGCTGACCGGGCAAAATTCAAAATGATGTTATAAATCTAGCCAATCTATTAGGGATCCTCACAGGTGCTACGGGTTCGTGCATGGTTCTGAGATTCTCCAAAAATATGGAGAAGAACAGAGGACATAGGTTAAACTGTGTGCAATGACGTTGATTCTTCAACTAAACTAAACTAAACCAAAAGGTCTTCAAAAGCAATATTTTATCTACAGATAACTTCATACTTCCAACACTCCACTCCACTTTTTGAGGACAGACAGAAAGACATCACAACCACCTGCACACATTTTGGCTTGAAATGTCACAATAACAAACTAAACCCGCACCAACTGACTCCAGCAGTTCACAAAACCTCTAGAGAGTTGGGTTTAACAAATTCCAAACTGGCATATCCAGTGAGGTAGCTTATTGATATTTCATGTATCAAAAACTGCTCAAAACTATTGTGTTGAACATAATGCACACATTGCGA
This sequence comes from Ariolimax columbianus, assembly GCA_036924085.1. Lineage (NCBI taxonomy): Eukaryota > Metazoa > Mollusca > Gastropoda > Stylommatophora > Arionidae > Ariolimax > Ariolimax columbianus. Next base: position 7,343,139 of record JAVGWX010000005.1, read on the forward strand.
TCATGATGACACAGATGCAGACGGAATGGGTGTACGTTTTAAATAGATCTGATTGTTGTTTGTTTAACAGCAAAATCTGGGATAATAAACATCATTAAAATATAACAGTGGAATTTCAGGTAATGTATGAAACCAAATGTCTAAGTAGCAGAGCAGCTAGTGTTTTCATCTCTCACGGCAGAGGAACAAGGTTCAATCCACAACAGCAACAAACTTGAGTCTACCCAGCTATAAGATGGTACCTGATTTACAGTTAGGTGATGTAAGCCTGTGAAGGTGGGGGCTAGTATGAAGCTATTAACACTCTATCCCACATGAAGTTTTTAACACTTCTATCCCATATGAAGTTTTTAACACTCTATCCCACATGAAGTTCTTAACACTCTATCCCACATGAAGTTTTTAACACCTCTATCCCATATGAAGTTTTTAACACCTCTATCCCATATGAAGCTATTAACACTCTATCCCATATGAAGTTTTAACACTCTATTCCATATGAAGTTTGTAACACTCTATCCCTTATGCAGTCTTAAATACTTTATCCCATGTGGAAGTTTTGAACACTTTATCCTATACGGAAGTTTCTGCTATAGAATGACCTTTACTTTCACCTTTTATGAGCACATCTATCAGATAAATGCCAACTCTTCTTTTGACATTTGTTATCAGTTCTTGAAATATCATTGATTGCTTTAGAAGATTGTCTCATATGAATAGATCTCTCATTCGCTTCTATGCAAACAAATTCTTTAAAAAAAAGAAGCAAGCTAGCTGTAAATCAATCAAAAAGATGTGGCTGAAGTTCAGACAATGTTAGACATGATGTCTGCAGGATACAAGCAATAAATACACATTCTTTAGTGTGAAATATAACATCAGGGCTTTCAGTATTTCAAAATTCAAAAATCACTTCTTGAAAGATATGTTTCGTCAATATTTTCTTAGGCAATGATACTTAAATTCACTCATGTGGCGAGCCAGTATATTTTTTTTCAATGTTACTGACGGACCGAAAAATATAAAGAATGCTGCTTCAACGTTCCAGTGAACTGCTTCAGCTATGCAGCAATGTCTTCCCTGGTTGTGTCCACGTTGGCTGACATTTAATAGCCAATCTAGAAGTAGTACGGACCAGGGGACCAGCTAATTAAAAGTGTCATCTAATGGTTGATGCAAACTGTTGAGATCCTGGATGGACCATTAGATTTGTTCATATAGCAGACAATCAACATCTACGCTGTCAGGTGATGCTGCTGCTCATACCTCAACATAGACATCTCAACATCCAAATGGTTCCCAGATTAAAGGAATCAGGGGAAAGGATAAATTAGATTATAACAAGTTTTTCAAAGTACGGCCGACTACAAGAACAAGAGGGCACAGCTACAGCCGACTACAAGAACAAGAGGGCACAACTACTACACATTAATTAAAGAAAGGTCCAGATTAGATATTAAGCAATATTTTTTTTAGTCCGAGAGTGGTTACTACTTGGAATGCATTACCACAGGCAAGGTCAGTTAATGCATTCCAGAATAGATTTGATGCACAGTTATTTTTAGATGAAGTAGAGTAGATGAAACTGGTTGCATACAGATTGCAGAGTCTTCTAAAGCAGTATAAATAATATAGTTAAGTAACTGAGATTATGTTTTTTTAAATATTCTGAAATTGAAAATACAGAGAGAAATAAAACATATAGGTACAACATATTATTTGATGTAGGTCACTTGCAGCGGATCAGCCCACCTGTCTGTGGATCAACATATGAATAGTACCTCCACAGTTTGTGCTCAATGATTATCAAACATCATGATTATTCCATAGTACTCCTGGGCAAAAGATGGAAACCATTTTTAGCTACCTGACATTAAATCTTCCCGATCGAATGCCAGGATTACAGAATGATTATGATAATGCCTCATAGATAAACCATCACATCATTACAAGAGTATACAAAGTTCTGCCTAGCAGGATTCCTCTAATGGGCGGTCAGCTGTAGTGGTGGTCATATGCTCCATCTGGAGGTTAATGGTGACCACTATAAAGTAACACCTTAAGAAACATCTGCGGAGTATCTTGATTACCTTAATCTGTTGTGGCTATGATCTGTATACCAGATCTGAGTAAATATACATAATGAATAATATACTGCTGTTGTGTAGTAACAACAGAGCAGGGAATAAATGAACAAGGCACTTATGGGAAATGACGAGTACACCCAATGACTAAACAACAGCTAGAACATCTCTAGGATACACATATGTGCTTATGTATTCCCAAATGCCATCATAGAATAAATTTAGCCACACAGCTCCACGGAGACTGCAGATGGGTCATTATCCAAGGTTTGAGATCTCTAAATATTGTTTTACATTGGTTTCAAGTAAGGCAAAAAATGTACAGCTGCAAAGATAAAGATCTATCACAGATTGGAAGCAACATCAGGAATTTAAGTTTCAAACAATAAAAACAAGAAGTTACACAGTGAACAGGCCAGGGTATTCGTGTGCTCGAAGACTTGACAAGACACTGCTTGCGCGTTGTACCGGTACAAATGTACATGTTAGTGTCCCCAATAGGTACTATCATGACTGTTCCCAGCAAACACAACCACACTGATGTTGATAAACAAGACATGCTGTAAACCTGAGATCTCCAACACATGGCCCACCCAGCTGTATCTTTAGGCCCCCAATATAATTAGTATCATAATAATAGTTGACAAGAATATAGGGTACTATATACCAGCAATCTCCAACACCTGGCCCACCCAGCTGTATCTTTGGGCCCACAATATAATTAGTATCATAATAATAGTTGACAAGAATATAGGGTACTATATATCAGCAATCTCAAACATATGGTCCACCCAGCCATATCTTTGGGCCCACAACATAACTAGAATCATCATAATAGATGGAGGAAAATAATAGTCATTGTATTCTATAAATGACTAAATGATAATATTTCCCAAAACTACACTGGACACAACTAAAATAGAAAACACCAATTTCATGTCAGACTAAGGTGGAATTGTTGTTAGATAACTATTGTTGCCTCATTCAGCTTCTACTTTTTCTTCGTTCGTTCTCGATATCTAACTACCACCAAGACCTGAAAAGGGCTTTGCAAGTAGCAGTATGTTGTCCGGAGAACGGAAAGCGCTGTGTCGCAGTTTACATTTTGGTCAGACACATCCGACTTTAGCAGACATTTTTGAGTACCCTATGGTTACATCAGGGCATGTTAGCTATCTGGGAATAGCCCTTTCAGGGACATAATCTTTTGGTATAATAGTGTAGCTGTCAGAATATTTGTATATGTTTCTGTTTAGACTTAATTTATTTCACAAATTTTTTCAAATAAAAATAACAAATACGAGGGGTCCATAATCATATCAACAAAACATCAATGAAACATCAACAAAACAAAATATTGCAGCCCAGATGACACACATACATACTTATCTAATGCTATGGTGGTTGAAAGAGCTGAGGGGCACAAACTGTTATAAGAATAGTTTGAGAACTGCACATAAATAATTCCTCATTAAATGCGCTCTATGCATATATCTGTCAACTAGCACAATCTCCTCTAATTTGTACTGTTTTCAGCCATTTCCTTGATGTATGACCATACATCGTTTCTATACATTTTTTGCGCACCTCCCCTAAGATTCATCTTTAGACCCTAGCAAAGAATCATACATTGAACATAGCTTTTTTTCCGTACACTTTTCCTCAATAAATATTGAAATAGTCTGAAAATAAAATAAATATCTACTGCTAATTTCCAAATTTACTGATGACTGTACGTAATAAGCTGTGTCAAGCGTTCAATGAATGATTCTTTCTGGGAGATTATATACAAGGGTGTGTAAGGCGTTATTTTGGTGTCCACTGCACTGGTTTTTTGTCTCAATGTATGTTGTACATAGTTAATTTTGCTCGATTTGTTTCCGCCTTGTGCTAATGTTAAAGTAGTTTTGTTGCACTATTTACAGTTCAACTAGGATGATGATAGATTGTTCTGCAAATATTCAGTAGAGTGGTAACATTTGTGCATAAAGCTAGCAAACTCATCATGTATAACACCACCACCACTTCAAGAGTATGTAAGACTCCCAATGAGGAGGCTAAAAATACTAGCAGTCCCATACTCTTTGTGAAGTGAAAATAAAAAAGCGTGTGATGATGGTTTATTTTGTTACAGAGAAAAATTGGATATTATCTTTCATTACAAATATAACAGCAAATAACTGCAAGCAGAAAATATAGAAAATAAAACAGAACAAATATATTGCTTTATGCACAAGGTCACAAGTTTAAGAACAGGTGACAGTTTTCATCATACCATTGTTACAGCTGGTTTCTAAATCTAGAACAGAAAACAGGAACAGAACTAAAGAGAGTAAGTAATGGCTAGCAGATATTGAGGAAATACTGATTGAGACTCAGAAATACCCAAATCAATATAATCTAATATTAAAGATATTAAAAACATGATGCATGCCTTCTATACTAATATTATATACACACACGCCAAGATGGTTGAGATTTGTAAAGTAATAGAAACAAATAGAATGTACTTCCAAACGTATAATGAACAAAATCAAAGGAATGGATAAATTAGACTATAACAAGTTTTTTTCAAAATTAAACCACCTATAAGAACATGAGGGCATAGCTACAAATTAACTAAAGAGAGGTCCAGACTAGATATTAGGAAATATTTTTTTTAGTCAGAGAGTGGTGAATGCATTGCCACAGGAAGTAGTGGAAGCAGGGACAATTAATGCATTTAAGAATAGATTGGATGCACATAGCTTTTAGAGAAAGGAAATGTAAAAGAAACTGGTTGTTTACAGACTCTGCAGAGTCTTCTAAACCAGTATAAAAACATTAAAACATTTTGTTCAGGTGATTAAAGAAAGATTCTATGAAGCTGACAACCTCACCATTAACAAATTGATAGCCAAACCATCAAGATCCTATCAGGTGCAATGGAGAGAAGACATGAACATAAGCAGTAGACCAGACCCAATTCACCAATTCAATAGAAACCAAATCAAAAGAAACCATATTTCGCCTGAGAACCAGTCACTGTAGACTACTAGAACATTTATACCGACTAAAGACCTCACACACCAATGAATGCCCATGTGGAATAGGGGGCCAGAACCCTGAACATATTCTACAGAAGTGTCCACTATATATGGTTACCAGACATGGCCAGAGGGTGTGGAGCTGAGGCAAAACAAAAGCTATGGGGCAGCTAAAGACTACAAACTTGATCATGGCGACTGGCCTGTAGAAATAGCATGACCAAAGATCCTGCAGACAAAGAAGAAGCATAGCATGCCGTGGTCTGTGACAGGAGTGACAGCTGCAACTACAAGGATTTGGCAGATAAAATTGGCCAGAGATAAGACAGGAAAGGTAAAAATGAGGCTTTTGCATAAATTAGCTGAATAGATTCAGGGAGTTGAATATGGAAGAAGATGAACAAATTGATGTTCAATCTAACATAACCTGTGTGGTATGTGTTGTTTAATCTTATCATTTCAAATCCAACAACACAATAACAAATTGTTTTGTAACGTATTATGACAATATCAATACAAGTCAAAGCAAAAATATGAAGGGGGGAAAAAAGATAATGTGAAAGGGAGAAAGAAATAGAGAGACAAAGAAAGAGATTCACTTTGTTCAGATCACATCAATATCAAAATTAATTGAGTGCCAAAATGTAGACCCAGTGTGCATGAGAGAGAGAGAAAGAAAGAGAGAGACAGAGAGAGTGAGTGTGAGAGAGAAAGAGATTCACTTTGTTCAGATCACATCATAATCACAATGAATTGAGTGCCAAAAAGTAGGCCCAAATGTGTGTTTTAATGTGGGAATAATTATAATCCAACCAAAGGCAGGTGATAATAAAAATATGACTTCAATGTACATTACATCATAAAGGTTTATGTAAATGTGAAACTAATGTTGTATCACAGTAGGGAAGAGGAATTATGAAGCATCAAACAAGTCAATATTTTAAAAAACAATGTTTCGGTTCAAGATTTTATTTATACTAGAGCATATTTTTTGTAAAATAAATTGTTGAGAATCTGTCAAAATTGGATATATTAGCAGGCCGCACTAGTAGAGGGTTGTGTACACAATTTCAGCTCTTTAGGTTATGGGGAAGTTAGTTAAAATAGGAGATATAGATAGAAGTCCACGCAAATGGACAATAGTCATGTCAAACCGAATAAATTCTTGCAAAAACACCAAAAATCTTAACTTCACTTTTCTTCTTCCACATCTGTCTTTTCCTTGTGTTCAATGATTTAAACCAATGTTGATTGCAGTTGTCACCTTCTTATATGCCTCCAAGTTCCATGTTATGCATTGTTTGTCTATGGACTGTATGTCAGTGAATCCAGATGTTCTATCAACATTGATTGTTTTGATATATTCATTCTAGACTTTGCCTCCACTGAGTTCCCAACTACAGCAAGAAATACTTACAAACATGAGAATCCAGATTTTAAAAACCGCAAACTTTTTAAAACTTTGCACTGTATTTTGCAACAAATATTTTAAGTTAGTGTTTTTATCTATTATTTTGTGTATTTTGCTACAAAAAGTTTGGTTTTATTAATAATTTTCAGAATGAAACATGCTTTATATCATGTTGTGAGGCAGTATGGCCTAGGGGTAAACAGTCTGTTTCATAATCTCAACACTCCGGGTTCGAATCACGCCATGTCCAGTTTGGCATACACTGGGTTTTTTTTTTCTTGGTACGATCACTCATCCATGTATGGTAAGTAATGTCAGTCTACCATACTGCACACCTGCCAATAAACTTACGACCGCCAAATAGGTTGGCAGTTGTAAGAATCCATGGTCTGTAGAGGAAATGCTACTTATATATATTTTACATATATCATGATGCGCCGATGTGTTGCCCGAGCATGAATGGGGAGCAAAAACTAGTAACACTGTAACCTGCCAGGCATGTCATAAGAGGCAAATATGAAGGGTTGAGCATGGGGCCGGCTACCACCCTGTAGAAACTACAAGCCCCAAGGAAAGATGCCTCTACACCCTGTGGTAGGAGAGAAGTGAGGAAATCAAGCCAAATGTTAACGTTGTGTCTGGTGTGCTTGTGTGTTGGCACGTCTAAAACACACTTGATTTTGTGATTGTTTAAGATGATCAGGTCAGGTTAGGTTATTCGGTGAGGTCGTTGGGGCACCCATAAAGACACCCCCACAATATCACGTCATCCCTGTCAGCAGCTGCTGCCCGTGCCTCCTCTGATCAGAGATTGGTCTATTTCTTTCATGTTGTCCTCCCACCTCTTTTTGGGACAGTCTCTTCGATGTTCACCTTGCACCCTGCCGCGCAGGATCGTATTTGCAAAGCCCTTTGATCTCAATATTAACCTCAAGATAACAGCTTCGGTACAATGATGTAATCAAAATAGGTTTGATGTAGTTTGCTGATTATTTAAATTCTTAGCAATGGGGATTAAAGTAAGTAAGTGTATAATTGAAATCTACTCAGTTTCATGATGTCCTACACAGGACATTTGCTGCTGGCCTATACAGGACATCACGAAATAAGAAAGCAAACTTGGTGCAGAATATAATGAAACGAACCTTAATAGCCGAGCTTTGTGGCTTCATCCTAAATTATTTATAAAATGCTGCAGTGATAATAATCAAATTATTTTAGACACAACAACAACTGCAAAGACAAGAGTATTATAAGCACTCAGAGAACATAATAATCAGATGAGATTTCAGTAATTTGATCATGGATAGACATACCCTGATCAGGATAGCTTCTACCTCGAAGTAAAAAATGTGATTCTACATCATTTCCCACAGTTATAGATTGGGGGTGCTATAGATGAGGAGGATGAGTGTGGTGTGTGTGTGTTGTTGCTATAGGTCCCCTCTCTAGAAATGGACGAACAAAAACGAGAAACAGCTGGTTATTGAATCTTGCAAGTTTCAAGCGCCCCCTGGTCTTACGAGAAGTGAGACCAGTGCTATGTTCTATTGGAGATGAACAATAAACTTGGAGATCTAGGTTCATGTTGTTCATGTAAAAGAACTCGGCAGTTGAAAATCTACAAGAGCAGGCTTTTAATCACTGTTCAGGCAAAAAATTGTAAAGTTCAATAAATTCCTACTCAATAGGAGACTGCATGAAGACCAAATGGAAGCAGCCCCTCCACCATGCAAAGACACAACAGGCCAATCCCCTGTTTGTTTATACACTCAGTTGTAAGTATATAAAAAAGATCCTCTACATCCCGAAGTGTGTGTATATATGGTATATATTATATATATAATGGTTTCATGGGATATTTTTAATGGACCTTACAATGACCGGCTTTTGTTAGTAGCAACAGCTGCAAAAAAAAATGTCCTGACCCCTGGCTCCTTAATTAGGTCATTCTTATCCTGTACCACTCACAAATGTGATCTGTCCCAATGATTGAATGATTGAATTTGGAACTGCAGTCCATGATTGAATCTGGAAATGCAGTCCATGATTGAATCTGGAAATGCAGTCCATGATTGAATCTGGAAATGCAGTCCATGATTGAATCTGGAAATGCAGTCAATGATTAAATCTAGAACTGCAGTCATCTTCTCAGTATTTCTCAAACAGTTTAACTGTGATATCGTTAGTTACTGATGTTTCTAAGCACCAGTAATCTCTTTTTCTTCTGTCAATCCTTGGGAAAAAAAATATTCACACTTCTATTACTTGTATTGTAAGTGACGTGTATTTTTTCTGCAGCTTTCTTTCAAACCCAAATAGCTATACAATACACAACAGACTTGGCCTGTGTGATGGTAAAGTGGAGCAATGCTATGAGTTGGAGAGTCTTCTATCATAGATAGGGCTACCTTCTTGAATAATATCTGAAGGTCAATCACACAAATTCAGGTCAGTAGTCATATATAATATATCATCTAGTGTAGAGTACTGCCATCTGCAGTCTATATAACCATTTTGTCTATAACCGGCAAAGCAGCACCCGAGATTTGAAGAAGTGTCGCAGCAGAAATGGAACAAGAAAAACAGGAGCACGAGCCAAAGCACCAAATGTTTGGACATCAGCTACAGAGCACAAGACTTAAATCCAGACATAGCTCCATAAAACCAATACAGCCCATACAGATAAACCCTGAAAGTCGCTATATTGAGAGATGGCATGAATTGATGCAGGCCCCAGAGATGGACTTCAGGAGGAACCTGCCCAGGACATCATCTACCATACACAACATGGAAGTCACTGAACAGACTATGAACTGGTGTATCACAGTGCAAGAGGAATATGAAACGATGGGGATACACTGATGATGACACATGTGATTGTGGCACAATACAGGACCCAGACCACCTGATGATCTGCCCCAATCTCCTGGAAACATGCAATAGGTGAGACGTGCTGGAGACAAATGACAAGGCGATCAATGTCGCTGAATACTGGATGCATACTGTATAACATGGTGCTTGGATACAGAAAGTAAGTAAGTCTATAATTCATAGTAAAGTCTTATGCATTTAGACTAGGTTGCTAACTCCTCTAGGATGGAAGACTCTTCAACTCACAGAACTGCACCCTGTGCCATATACACAGGTCAAAACATGTTGAGCATGAAATATTATTCTGTTTTAGGCAGCTCTACAAACAATACCCCATATATAATGGAGGAATACAAGAACTAGCAACTATATTCTCATGGATCAGAAGAATATGAAGTGTATGTTGCAATAAAGTGAAGGAAATGGTTGTGTGTACTATAATAATTAAAAGGGTTAACATTACCTGTGCCCTGTCCCTCTCAAGCAAGTTCATGGAAGACTTTGGTCATAAACAAGAGGCACAATGTTCTTTGCCATTTTTTATATTTGAAAAAAAAAATAACATGATCAAAGCATATGTTGAAACCACATACAATACTCCAAGAAAACAAATGTGAAGTCAATGACCAAAGCTTGGGAACAAATAGAACCACTAGAAAAGAGAAGAATTCGAGATAAACAAAGGAACGGATAAATTAGACTATAACAAGTTTTTAAAAATACAACCACCAACAAGAACAAGAGAGTATGGCTACGAATTAACTAAAGAGAGGTCCATATTAGATATTAGGAAATATTTGTTCATTCAGAAAGTGGTGAATGCTTGGAATGCATTGCCACAGGAAGTAGTGGAGGCAGGGATAATTAATGCATTTAAGAATAGATTGGATGCACATAGCTTTTAGAGAAAGGAAATGTAAAAGAAACTGGTTGTTTACAGACTCTGCAGAGTCTTCTAAACCAGTATAAAAATGTTAAGTTAAGTTAAAACATTTTGTTCAAGTGATTAAAGAAAGATTCTGTGGAGCTTTCAACCTCACTATAAACAAATTGATAGCCAAACCATCAAGATCCTATCAGGTGCTTTGTTCAAGGCTTCCTGCAAGGATAGTAGTGACCTACAGCTGTGGCCCAACACTTATAAAGTTGCAAAATAACATTTTTTAAATGTTTGCCTCACTAGTTTCTACTGGCGGAGGCGCGCCATTTTCCACCCCAGACCGTAGTCAATTGGGCGATATCAGGACGCATAAACCAGTGCTTGGATGCATGTGTGCATCTGTATGTACCTATGCTAGGTCTGTGCGCCCTCAGAAGCTAGCCCAACCAACGTGCAATGGAAGGGCTTTACCAGGAGGGCGCGTGTGAAAGTTGTGCAAGGGTGTGACTGTAGGACAGAGTCAAATGAAACAGAGTGAAGTGAAAAGAGAGAATGTGTGAGCAAAATAACAAAAGCAGATACATTTTGTTATAAAAGTGATAGAATTGCACATGTTTTCTTTGTTCATCTTCTTCAGCCTTAGAGGCTGCACCAATTTCTTATATTTATGGATACAAATACTTTTACACATACATTTTCTTCATTGTTCTCTCTATCCCCAATATTTATAACAATAACAACAGAACAAATTAACAAAATTTCAAAAAATTCAAAATAAAATCAAGTGACAGCAAATTCATATTTTTAAGACATAATTCACTGAGTTATTTCCCCCTCACACTACCTCTCCACGTGATGTGATTTACTCACTCCTCTTCTACCATGGGATGTAAACGGTTTGTTTTTTCTTGTGAATTATGGTTTCTACAGGATGAAGTAGTCGACCCCATGCCAAAACATCCTTAGTCCCCTTCTTCAACAAACCTGGCAGGTTACAGTGTTACTATACTTTACTCCTCTTTTAGGCCCCGGTAGCACACCGACAAATCTCAACTAGTGATATTAATAAATTGCAAAGTCAAAAAAGCAGCAACAAAGCCTAAATCCCAACAGCATTGTGATCAGGCAATGTTAAATAATGCACACCCCAGATCATCAATTATGTCACAATTTCTCAAATATTTACAATCTGTAGTATACTGGAACATATTTGTTCTTCATAGAGATCAGTTTCCATTTGTTCAGCTGTATAGACAGAGCTAATATCTACATCTATTTTAAATTAAATGCCATTTTGTGATATCTTGATCAATCCTCACTGAAAACCTTAGCAAAAGGGATACAGGATGTGATGTCAGTTTTTGGTTGAGATATTTTGGCACAGAAAATATTCTTAAAACTCAAATACAGAACAAGTCCAGGCTAATTCTTTCAAATCTCTTGGACTGGGATTGATGGCGTGCAAAACATATTTTAAAGACAATCTATTCACACATGTTTCGCTCTGTTGCTATGCTACAATGTTTCAGATTTTGCAATATCCGTAAGTATGAATGAATTTCCATAGCATGCGCAGCTATCATTTAATGTTTAATTTCCTACAATTAATCAATATTTACTTGTGCGATGAATTTGTTAGTTGTACTTTTTGTGTGACAGAATTTGGGCTCAAAAGCCTAGAAATTATTCATTATTTGATCAAGCTAATGATCATGCATTTGGATTACTCATGGGTATTCAATACAAGTTCAATTTAGATTGACTGGAATACAGAAAAAAGTTTATGTGGTAGAGCTATCAATGTGATGAACAAAAAAACCAAAATACACATGGTAAGTAAAAAAACAAAACATTACATAGTATTTTCCCCTCCATATTAATGCCATTTAACGTTTCATGCTAATATATTTTTATTATCAATAATTTATGTCCTATATAATTTCATTGTTTCCTTAGATCATCATTTTAACTCAATGCGTTTAATATTCATGAATTATATTTTGAAAAAATCTATTTGACGTACGGTGGTGCGTCAGTTACCTTGTGCTATCAGACATACATCTGCCAAATTCGGCCGAACTGTACAGGGTTACGTAAGTTTTTTTCTCTTGGGGGCGGGGCTGCAAATGTCACTCACCACACAATTCTTTGGCTTGTATATTTTCTTAACTAAGCGCATGAGGCTCCAGTCACTCTGGCTTTTGTATCTATTGTTCTTCAGTCTCTCTGCTTTCCTCTTTCCTTGTGGGTTCCAGTCAAGCACATGCCTCATCCTGAGGATACGTCCTGGCCTATTTAATTCTACTTTCTTCTTTGTTAAGATGTGCTTCATCTTGCTCAATTCTTGGGTTGTGACTTCAGATCATTACATAAGAATTATGTGACTCAGACATCAGTATGTAGTCTGGATGTGATACACTTGGTAATAAAGCTTCTACCCAATGTTAAACCTGGACTTGCATATTGTTATCTCTACTTATCAGCCAATGCACTTTATCATTTAAATACCACCCCACGACACGATCCCTTCAAACAAATTCTACAATGCATCTATGCAGCACAGTGAAGGCATTCTGACCCTTTTGTGTATCTTCTATCTTTTTCTTCAAATATGTTTGATTTCCTGCCACGACATAATAGTTAGTTTATTCAATATCTGTTCTCTCTATTTGCTGCCATCAACATCTCTCCAGTTATGACTTCTTGTTTTACTTTAAGAAAACAAATGAAATAAATGATTGTCCTTGTTCAAAGCCCATGATATTCAATACCTAAATACTCAATTTGCATCTCTAAATTTTGCCAAAATGAAAGCAAATTCTGACACATGTGGAAATGTACAACAAATAAGATCCAAACAGCTATCAGCATACATTATTGGGCAGGTTTGTGTCTAACGGGATAATAAATACTTTTACTTTCATACAGATTTATAATGGTCTTATGTGTGTAAAATCAGGTCTTTATAGTACACTCACCAACATTAATCTCTGATAAATATTGCAGCAGTCACATGTCACAGAGAATCTCAGACAAATATTCCAGCTGTCACATGTCACAGAGAAACAAGTTTGAGCATTTACATCAACAGGAATGTGAATAAATACTTGGAAAGGGTATATAGCCACCAGATGTTAGTGATCTGTGTTGGAGCTGACCTCAACAAAGGCCTCAGAAGGGTGAACTACGTGACTGGATGATGGCAAGGTCACTTGATGCACAGGTGGCCAATCAGTAACCTTAATTTCCCTACTCACCACCTTGTATTTGCTTGGTTGTTCTTTCGTCAAACGGCCAACAGAGCGGTAGAAGTATTTTAGCCAGTTGCTATCTATAATGATCCACTGGAAGTGAGTAAACAAGTCAGATTAAAGGTTCTGGTGTTGTATATGGGAAGTCAAGGTTAATATAGAAGTAGCCCCTCTCTCTGTAATTACTGCTGTTGGGGATGATGTGTTAGAAACTTAAATGTATAAGGTTTTACCTTTAGCGAGGTTGTGTGTAAAGTTATCTTCATTATTTCTGTAAAATAATTCTTATAGCGGCCACTGCTGTTGGGGATGATGTGTTCACTGTTTAAGGTTTCAGCTATTTTCAGCTGGCCTTGTCTTTTTTTCACTGCCTTGTCTATCTTATCAGAGTCAAGTATCTAAATACAGTCTGGTAAACTGGAGTACCCACTGAACTAAATATATACATTGCCAGTTTTTGCAATGAGAAGCAAAAGCTTTAATCATTCTACCACACTGATATGCATACTGAAAGTAAATAATTTTATTCCAGTTATAGCTGGATTCAAAAGTAGTACAGAATAGTAAGACTGTAACCTGACAGGCATGTTGAAAGAGGCAACAAAGGATGGTTGGGTGTGGGGATGACTACCCCACTTGTAGAGACTTTAAGTCCCAAAACTTCAAGATATTGGCAGGTCTACATTTGATGACTTGGCATGTATATATTGAAGACCTTTGCTTCACAGGGAGTGGCACATGAAGGAGCAGACAGAGGTGGCAGACAGGAGATGGGGATGCCTTCTCTTGCTCTTTCTGTTCTTATTGGCTATTTTGGATAATGAAGACATCAAAAGATGGAAAGCGACATGGTATTAAATAGATACTATGGTCTCACGTACTAGGATGATAAGCCAACGGCGTGAGGCTACAAGGTGAGGGATTACGGCCGAACGCCTCTAAGCCAAAATCCCGCCCAAAAGCTCAGCACGATTGCAAAGGGATGCTTCGACATGGTGGGGACCTGGGGCTCCCGCTCCAGCCCCGCCCGGTTGAGCCGCAGAAAGAGGTCTCTGCCATCCGCCGATCAAAGCGGGCGGGAAGCTGCTCGATATTCACCCCATACGGCGATGGGTATGAAACCATTTGTAGAAGACTTAGTTCTCGGTCGGGGTGTCCTAAGCAGTAGATCAGCTACCTCACTGCAAACTGCTGAGACTCAACCCTTGACCATGAGATATGTCCGCACACCAGGCGAACACTATCTCCGTGCCGTGACCAGGCTTGTCCCCTGGTTAAATGCACTCCTTCGAGAGAAATCACAGGTCGCTGACATTTGGTCCACGTGCTTGGCTGATAAGCCAATGGTGCGAAGCTACCATCTGAGGAACTACAGCCGAATGTCTCTAAGCCAGAACCCCTTCCTAAATCTCAGCACCGCTGTGATGGGAGGCTACGACATGGCTGGGACCTGGGGCTCGCGTCTCAGCCCGGCCCGGTCAAGCTGCAGAAATGCACCTGGATAAATGCACTCCTGCCTTGCTCTTTACCTCTGTCTGCTATCAGTCATCCCAATGGACGCAGAAGAGATGCAGTCCAGCGGACATTGCACCCTCTGCCCTATTGTGACAACGTCCCAGGTGGCGGGGAATGCTAGGCGTACCATCACTGCAGATGAGCCGAGAAATTCAAAGGAGCAAAGAGATACCTCACTCACATGCATATGCTACGTTTATGGCAGGACGTGACGATCCTGAGACACAGTCACACTGGACTGCCTCTCTTCCGGGATAGTACAAACCAGTACATAGTCCATCATATCATATCATTGCCAAACCCTATAGACACGAGTGGGGAAGACTCGATAGTCCTGCAAGACAACTTCCAAAAGAGAGACAACTCTGACCAAAAATAACTGCTGCCTTGCAGTTAGGCTGGGGACAGCCAAAGGCTAAGGAGGGCAACCCTACAGAAACGCCTGTTGAAATCAGATGCACTGAGCCACAGGCTTAACAAAATAAAACAGTGCAACGTAAATATCGCTGTAAACAGCGTACAATGAAGAAGAAGAAGAAGAAGAAGAAGATACTATGGTCACAATTCTGGACCTGGATTATGCACATGATCTGGTACTTTTGACAGTCATAGCCAAATGCAAAAGAAAATGAACAGGGTCAAAGAACAATCAGTAAAACTGGGACTGAATTTCAACATGAAAATAAACCAAACTCTTTAAAATTAACTCGGCCATTAAAGAACCAATCATACTGGAGGGAGAGTTATTAGAAGAAGTGGATACCTATACCTATTTGGGCAGCACAATAGATGCTTCAGGAGGTACGACGCATCAGGAGGTACAGATGCAGATGTAAGGACCAGAATTAGAAAGACAAGAGGGGCTTTCCTGGCACTAAATAGCATATAGATGATACAGAGAAATCAAGATTCACACTAAAGTTAGAATATTCAATGGTGGTGTCCAAATCAATGCAGTTGTATGGTGAAGAAACATGGAGAACGACTAAGGCGATACGGCAAAGACCCCAGTCCTTCGTTAACAGATGCCTATGAAGGATAATGGGCATAAAGTGGCAGGACATGGTGAGGAATGAAGACCTGCCAGAAAGGAGTCAACAACAAATTAAGAAGTAATTGGGCTGGTTAGGATATGCAATGAGGAAGGCACCCTCCAACTACACAGGCTCTCGTGTGGAATCCACAGGAGAAGAGAGAGGTAGATTTAAAAATATATAGAGAAGAGAATGTGAGAGGGAACTATGATTAAATGGGCACACCTGGAGAGAGGCACTATGAGCCATTTCATGGAGCCCTGGGGCACAACCGAATGCCGGTTGGGGAGCCCTGGGGCACAACCGAATGCTGGTTGGGGAGCCCTGGGGCACAACCGAATGCCGGTTGGGGAGCCCTGGGGCACAACCGAATGCCGGTTGGGGAGCCCTGGGGCACAACCGAATGCCGGTTGGGGAGCCCTGGGGCACAACCGAATGCCGGTTGGGGAGCCCTGGGGCACAACCGAATGCCGGTTGGGGAGCCCTGGGGCACAACCGAATGCCGGTTGGGGAGCCCTGGGGCACAACCGAATGCCAGTTGGGGAGCCCTGGGGCACAACCGAATGCCGGTTGGGGAGCCCTGGGGCACAACCGAATGCCGGTTGGGGATCCCTGGGGGACAACCGAATGCCGGTTGGGGAGCCCTCATATATACACATTTGATTAGAATAGTGGTAAAGTACGTAACGTAACTTAACTTCTTTATACTGGTTTAGAAGATTCTGCACAGTCTGTATACAACCAGTTTCATTTGCTCTAAAAACTATGCACATCCAATCTATTCTTAAATGCATTATTTGTCCCTGCCTCCACTACTTCCTGTGGCAAACATTCCAAGCATTCACCATTCTCAGACTACAAAAATACTTCCTAATATCTAATCTGGACCTTTCTTTAGTTAATTTGTAGCTATGCCCTCTTGTTCTTGTAGGTGGTTGTATTTTGAAAAACTTGTTATAGTCTAATTTATCCTTGCTTTCCACAGTAAAGGTTCGTAGTTTGGGTCCCGTTACTGGTATGCTCCAGCCAACCCAGTTATAAATGGGCTCAAGGCTTACAGAGAAGGGCAGCAAAGAGGGGAAATGGCCAACTCACCTCATAAACAAGCTGCAGCTTAGTACAACATTTCTAACATATCATTTCCTGACCAACAGTTAATCTTTTTACTTTCTAGTAGAGCGAGGCTCGCATACTCCTGCTTCAAAGGTTGTAAAAAAAAAGTTCCCAGTGTGTGGCCGCAAACACACAAAGTCTGACAAACCCTGATATGTACTGTACTTTCTAGTAATACAAGGGGTCACATACTCCTACATAGTCAAGTTTCTAGTGTGGGGCTTGTGTAAGGTTGACCATTACGTGTCATTCATTTGGCAGCATTGTGGGAAGGACGACTAACGTCTGCTCAGGCAAAATATACTGATCAGACATGTTAGTCAGGGTCAGGCAAAATATACTGATCAGACATGTTAGTCAGGGTCAGGCAAAATATACTGATCAGACATGTTAGTCAGGGTCAGGCAAAATATACTGGTCAGACATGTTAGTCAGGGTCAGGCAAAATATACTGATCAGACATGTTAGTCAGGGTCAGGCAAAATATACTGATCAGACATGTTAGTCAGGGTCAGGCAAAATATACTGATCAGACATGTTAGTCAGGGTCAGGCAAAATATACTGGTCAGACATGTTAGTTAGGGTCAGGCAAAATATACTGATCAGACATGTTAGTCAGGGTCAGGCAAAATATACTGATCAGACATGTTAGTCAGGGTCAGGCAAAATATACTGGTCAGACATGTTAGTCAGGGTCAGGCAAAATATACTGATCAGACATGTTAGTCAGGGTCAGGCAAAATATACTGATCAGACATGTTAGTCAGGGTCAGGCAAAATATACTGATCAGACATGTTAGTCAGGGTCAGGCAAAATATACTGATCAGACATGTTAGTCAGGGTCAGGCAAAATATACTGATCAGACATGTTAGTCAGGGTCAGGCAAAATATACTGATCAGACATGTTAGTCAGGGTCAGGCAAAATATACTGATCAGACATGTTAGTCAGGGTCAGGCAAAATATACTGATCAGACATGTTAGTCAGGGTCAGGCAAAATATACTGATCAGACATGTTAGTCAGGGTCAGGCAAAATATGCTGGTCAAGACCTCATTTTGACTACCTCGCAGCCCTCCCTGGAAACGGGCTGTTTTCATGGCAGCCTGGCTAACAAGATGAAGGACTGACATGATCCCCACAGTAGTGAGCGACACGCAGATGAAGCCAAGCATTGCACAACTGCCTGAAGGACCCGGGTGCACCTTCATCAGCACGATCAGGATGTGAGGGAAGCTACTGCAACTTGCCACTTAACGTTATTTTCAGGGCGCACAAAAGAGAAAACATACTCACTGTAGTCATTCGCAAACAAACAACTTTTGCCAGCATTGTACCCAGCAACATGGAGATAAACTGCTATATAAATGGTCACAGCAAAAAATAAGCATTGCAGTGGTGAATGTCTCTTGTACAAGGGTCTGAATCAGTTGTGGCCTTGTGCTTCTTCATGCCAGTTCCGCTCCTTGTTGAGATTCTGGCCCAACACTTGGGCCCTTATGTTGTGGCCTTGTGCTTCTTCATGTCAGTTC
The DNA here is from genome assembly GCA_036924085.1 of Ariolimax columbianus. Lineage (NCBI taxonomy): Eukaryota > Metazoa > Mollusca > Gastropoda > Stylommatophora > Arionidae > Ariolimax > Ariolimax columbianus. The sequence goes on from JAVGWX010000005.1 coordinate 7,361,861, forward strand.
CGCTCCTTGTTGAGATTCTGGCCCAACACTTGGGCCCTTATGTTGTGGCCTTGTGCTTCTTCATGTCAGTTCCGCTCCTTGTTGAGATTCTGGCCCAACACTTGGGCCCTTATGTTGTGGCCTTGTGCTTCTTCATGTCAGTTCCGCTCCTTGTTGAGATTCTGGCCCAACACTTGGGCCCTTATGTTGTGGCCTTGTGCTTCTTCATGTCAGTTCCGCTCCTTGTTGAGATTCTGGCCCAACACTTGGGCCCTTATGTTGTGGCCTTGTGCTTCTTCATGCCAGTTCCGCTCCTTGTTGAGATTCTGGCCCAACACTTGGGCCCTTATGTTGTGGCCTTGTGCTTCTTCATGTCAGTTCCGCTCCTTGTTGAGATTCTGGCCCAACACTTGGGCCCTTATGTTGTGGCCTTGTGCTTCTTCATGCCAGTTCCGCTCCTTGTTGAGATTCTGGCCCAACACTTGGGCCCTTATGTTGTGGCCTTGTGCTTCTTCATGCCAGTTCCGCTCCTTGTTGAGATTGGGCTCTTTTGGTGTCATGCGGCAAAGTATTTTGTGGCTTCTGTAGCAATGTTGTGTACATGATGAGTGTGCTAAACCAATGCAAAACTCTTTAGTTGCCTTTTACAGTATGCTTGTACGGGTGCAGTGGTCCTATCATTTGTTCCTAAGAATGCACTTGATTGAACTATGATTAGGGGGACGACATGGGCTAGTGGTTAAGTGACACAGCTCACAAACCGAAGGTGCTGGATTTACTCCCCATCACAACACCAGCCGTTATGAGGTAGAAGCAAACCCTTAGAAAGTGCAGGAGGAAACAGACCCTTACATAAAATGCGTGCCGAAGTCGGATGCACTGGGCTAACAGGCACATAATAAAAACATAGTGCAACATACACCACCTTTCGGAATAGAGAAATAAGGCTTAACCCCCCCCCCCCCCCCCCCCCCCCCAACTGATTCTGGAGAAACAAAAATGAACCAAGAAGATGAAGACAATCTAGTCTATAGTGCATTAAAGTGTAGTGTTAACCAGTCTGCTGCATGCCTGCAAATCATGGACAGTGTATTGCTTAATTATTTCCACATGAGCTGTCTCTACGGGCTTGTTCAGGATTAGGTGGCAGGAACAAAATACCTATCATGTTGAGCAGCCATATGCTTCCCAGAAAGCCTAGATAAGATGTACAGGATATATTGTTTGCATGCCTGATGAGCGCCTATAGAGGTACAGAGACCCCCTTAAAATTGTCTCTGAATAGCTTCAACATTGATGTCACCTGAGAGATGCTTGCACAGAGATGTTAATCTGCAATCCCCAATTTGTAACCCATTTTCCAACAGTGTCCAGTGCTGTCTGCAGTCTGTTTTTTAGCTGTTGGTAGTTTTTCTGCAGCACTACACATTGTGAAATCGTCAGCGTGTAGGGCACTGGGCACTTTCTTTGGGAGTTTTCCCGCTGTCGTTTATGAACAGGATAAAGAGGGTAGGAGAGATGACTCCTCCCTGGGGTACGCCTTGTTGGAGAGTTATTATATGGCTCAGTGATCCATCTAATTTGACTCTTGCTGTTCTGTATCGGAGGAATAGATAAGATAAGATAAGCCCAGATAAGATGTACAGGATATATTGTTTGCATGCCTGATGAGCACCTATAGAGACCCCTTAAAATTGTCTGTGAATAGCTTCAAAATTGATGTCACCTGAGAGATGCTTGCACAGAGCCACTCAACCTAGCATGCTAGCATCACACAAGGTGCTCAGATCATAGCGCAAAATATCATCACCGATGCTCGGAGAAAGTGAGAAACTCAAAAGGACATAAAGCACGACAACCTGGCAGCTGACTTCTCACATGTGTGTCTATCACAAGTGAGGCAGTCTGCTGTGTCAGGACTGCACTTTACAGTCATATGAGATCACATCTCACAGAACAAGGCTGATGCTGTTGCTATATTCGTTAGCGATAGGAAACTATTGGTATAGTCTAGTTTATAGACAATTTAATGGTATAGTTTAGTTTACAGACAGTCTAGTCTACAGTACTTGCCTCAAGAATGCATGACATGACCATAAATGCTAGTGCCATTCCATATATAGAAAGTCGGAATCCAATGCCCGTATCTGTATCAAGAGGCATCATCTGTTTAAAAGTAATAACACACAAAATAATAAGAACAACACAGCAACAACCAAGCTCAACAAAAGAATAACACTTTCCTCATCCTTCTTCTTATCTTCCAGCCTCCAAGTAAACTAGTTACTCACTCTTGTAGCACTGCATCATCTATGGGTTATTGCTTCTAGAGCTTTCTTTCATACCCAGAATGCTGGTCTGCACTCAGCAAGCTTTTGGTCTGTGTAAATGGTGGAGTGTGCATGCAATGGGTTGGAGAGTCTTCTACCCTAGAAGGGTTAAACAATACTGTTATTTGTTTCATATGACAGTCTCAGTTTTGCAGTGATCCTATTTTCGTGTCACACATACTAAGCCCTTCAAGAAACCATTTCTGCACTCATTCTGAGATATATGTATGATACTTGAAGAACTAATAAATTTGCCATGAGATATCCTAACTTGATATGCTAAATACACAATTAGATACAATAGTCATACGTTTATATCATTGAACTTCCTTGTGAAATAACATCAATTTATGAATAAATTATTTGACATTCTGTCCAGTGGTTTGCTCAAAGTGCAGCCATTTTACATTCTGTCCAGTGGTTCGCTCAAAGTGCAGCCATTTTACATTCTGTCCAGTGGTTCGCTCAAAGTGCAGTAATTTTACATTCAGTCCAGTGGTTTGCTCAACGTGCAGTAATTTTACATTCAGTCCAGTGGTTTGCTCAAAGGGCAGCCATTTTACATTCTGTCAAGTGGTTTGCTCAAAGGGCAGCCATTTTACATTCTGTCAAGTGGTTTGCTCAAAGTGCAGCCATTTTACATTCTGTCCAGTGGTTTGCTCAAAGGACAGCCATTTTCAGGAAGAAGTAAATTTTATAGCTAAGCCGGAGCTTAGACCTGACTGTTGGACTGTTTATGGTTCACACACCTTAATATATAACAATAATGACTTTCCTGTCTGGCTGACGGGTGGAAAGGTGTACTCACACACTTTAATACTTAACAACAATGACTTTATGACTGTCAGTATGTTTCACATGCCTCTGATTACTCTTTGCTCTCATCTTGATCAGTATGTTTCACCTAGCCCTGATTACTCTTCGTGCTCACCTTGATCAGCATGTTTCACCTGGCCCTGATTACTCTTCGCGCCCACCTTGATCAGTATGTTTCACCTGCTCCTGATTACTCTTCACTCCCACCTTGATCAGTATGTTTCACCTGGCCCTGATTACTCTTCGCTCTCATCTTTATCAGTATGTTTCATCTGGCCCTGATTACTCTTCGCTCTCATCTTTATCAGTATGTTTCACCTGGCCCTGATTACTCAATGACAATTTACCACATTTTCTTTGAGAGTTTCATGACAAAGATTGCTTGGTCGTGCTGGCTTGGTGGCTTTTGCAGTGTGTGGCCTATACATCATAATTATCTGACTAAATTTCTTGTTCCACCTGTCTGTGTCCTGTTCTCTGCCAGAAGCTTTCGTTTGTACTGTCGGCCCAGAATCTTTCTTAGGGATTTGTTGATAAAGCCCTGTAATCTATTAATATTGAGTTTGATCATGTACTCCATATGTGAGGAAACTTCAAATAAAAACTTTTAAATTATTTTTTGAGGGGTAAATTTATTCTGAAAAAGGGAAACACAACTGTATTATTTTTTGACGTAGTTGACATTGCATTCGGTACAAGTCCCACAGCGCCAATAAAGTGCATGGACTCCTGTAGAAACAAATTCTCTCAATCGACTCCAGAGTCACTACTCAGTGTGCCTGACCCGGTTGTGAACAGTCTGTCATAGAACTGACGCTGTTTTAGAACTTTCTACTCTACTCATACACTTGCTGGAGTGAAAAGAATGCATCAACGCACTGGACCTTCATTCACCGATATATTTCTATAGGTTTCCCCCTTCACTGCTCAAAAAACAGATAACAGAACCTTGCTCCTTTTTGGTGCATGTCAATAGTCGGGCAGCCATCTTTTAACCAAATTATGACATCATGTTATTTATCTTAACTGTGATGGCATGTACAGGACACTCTTAGCATCTTTAGCAATCAAAATTAACAAGTTATATTACAAATGCATGGTTTTACTCATTTCTATTTCCCTTTTAACGTTTTCATTTGAAGCCCCCTCATAAAAGGGTCAACTTCATATTGGAGTTGAAGATCCGTAACATGGTATGGTTTGAGTTGAAGATCCCGTAGCATGGTATGGTTTGAGTTGAAGATCCGTAGCATGGTATGGTTTGAGTTGAAGATCCGTAGCATGGTATGGTTTGAGTTGAAGATCCGTAGCATGGTATGGTTTGAGTTGAAGATCAGTAGCATGGTATGGTTTGAGTTGAAGATCAGTAGCATGGTATGGTTTGAGTTGAAGATCCGTAGCATGGTATGGTTTGAGTTGAAGATCTGTAACATGGTATGGTTTGAGTTGAAGATCTGTAACATGGTATGGTTTCAGTTGAAGATCTGTAACATGGTATGGTTTGAGTTGAAGATCTGTAACATGGTATGGTTTGAGTTGAAGATCTGTAACATGGTATGATTTGAGTTGAAGATCCGTAACATGGTATGATTTGAGTTGAAGATCCGTAACATGGTATGATTTGAGTTGAAGATCCGTAACATGGTATGGTTTGAGTTGAAGATCTGTAACATGGTATGGTTTGAGTTGAAGATCCGTAACATGGTATGGTTTGAGTTGAAGATCTGTAACATGGTATGGTTTGAGTTGAAGATCCGTAACATGGTACACATTCTGATCATTTTAGAGCTCCATGTGGTTTTCAACCTGATAAATGACACTTTTGCCTTTTGTATCCCGACCTTTACATCTTCATCTGTACCATCTGTCTTGTTTACGATGCTGCCCTAGTTATGTGAAGCACTCTACCTCCTCAAATGGTGTTCCCCTCAGATTGATAGGAGCCATGTCGTTGGTTGCATTTCATTTTACAAATTTTCTTTTTTTTTTAATGGATCTTCAGATCTACATACTGGGAGATTCCATCTAGTTGTATCTGTCTGTCTTCTGTATTTTGGATTGGCTTTGAGATAGCACAAATTATTTATACCTTCCCCCAGACCTAGTAAGCCACATTAATTTTTTAAATACCTACAACATATAGCCAAAGCCTTCGGCTATCTGGCAACAGACATTAACATGCAATTGTATTCAGACTCTGCAGAGTCTTCTAAACCAGTATAAAGAAGTTAGTTTAAGTTAACATGCCTGTTTGAATACCAGAATTCCAAGTGAGACAGTAGGACTATGTCATCTGTAAAGTTCAAGTCTTCTATCTGTTTAAATAGTCCACTGGATTCAATTCCTCTCACAGGCTGTAGTTTCTTTCATAATCCAATCAACAGCCAGCAGGAACAGACAAAATGATAGAAGACAGCTTTATCACACCACACATTTAATGTTCACTGATTCTGTGAGTTGTCCTCATGCAAAACTCTATATTGCATATTCTCATACATCTGCTTTATTGTGCTGATGATCTTCTGTGAGATCCCGCAGTGCCTTAGTAGTTTCCAGAGTGCATCCTTTTCCAAGCTGTCAAAGGCATCGTGAAGTTACATATGACACAAACCAGTGTAAGTTCGTCGTGTGAAAATCTCTCAACATTAGATGACATGACAAACAGCTTGAGACCAGATTAGACATGAAATACACATCTGAAAATTATGTAATTATCTAGTTTTAGATTTGCAGGTCAGATATTCTCAATTGCAGGTCAGTTATTTTTTATTGCGACTGGATACTTTCAAGTGCGGGTCAGATCCAGCCTGAGGATTATAGGTTTTGGACCCCAGTTTGACAACTACTTCTATAGCTCTAGAGTATCATTTACAGAAGAAAATGAAACTAACGTCAAAGATGTTCAAGATTGGCTCCCAGGGATACAGTAACAGCAGTGATGATATAATAAACAACAGTACCAGAGCTGATAGGAACATCACTGCAGATGAAAATACAACATGAAATTTTGTTGGTAATTATACAACTATTGCAAGCATGTAATTTGTTTAAGTATTAATATTGCTGATATTTATACTTTCACACACTTGGTAAGGCCCTTCGATTGCACTTTGGTTGGGCTAGCTTCTGAAGGCGCACAAACCTATCATAGGTACATACAGACGCACATATGCATTCAAGCACTAGTTTATGCGTCCTGATACCGCCCTATGGACTACGGTCTGGGGTGGAATGGGCGCACCGCCACCAGTAGAAACTAGTGAGGCAAACATCTAAACAACAACATGATATTTATACAAATATTCTAAATTTGCAAGTTAGTTAAGATAAATACATATTGTAGCTAATTATACAACAAGACAAACTTCTAACTATGTGAGTTTAAAAAAATAAATTTTCTTGCTAATTATAAAAATATTGCCAGATTGTAACTGTAAAAATATATCAAGAAATATTCTTTATTTTTTTGTAAACTATTAGAAATAACCAAAAATAATGACAGAAGTCAACTAAATAATTTAAATACATTAAATACATTATAAAGACATTTTTTAAGTCAATTTAAAAGCCCTTTGATGACTTATCATGAAATATACAGATTTTATTTTTTTTTTAAATATTTCCTGATAAAATGTGTTGTAACCAATTTTATAACTTTGATTGTATTTGTAGAATTTGAATGCAACAAAACAGAGCATTCATTTTATATCTATAAAACTATATAAACTGTTAACAATCACAGCCATTTATTTACATTGAACGGCATAAAATTCTTCTAAAATATATAATTATCACTCAATTATTAAATTCACATATCACTCTGACTCACTTTGTATTGTACAATTCACACTCGTATATGAACAAATATTGTTTCGTAATATATTCAGTGTTTAAAAATTTAATTCTGAAATTGATAAACCAAATTCACTTTATTTAATATTCAATTATGTTTTAGATATCAATGTATCATATATCTATAGAAAAGACAAAAGTATCCAGTGAACCAGGGCTAAACCAGTGATATAAGAATTTCAAAATCAGGTGTTATACAAACATTTTTGAATTTGTTGTACTCGTATGTAAGGCTAAAATTATGTAGAGTGTCAAATTGGTAATGTGACTTGTAACTTTGCAAAGATATACAAAGAAATATTCTTACTAATAACATTATGGCAAACTTACAACTGTGTAAAGATTTACAAAATATTTTTGCTAATTATAAAACTATTACCACCTTGCAACAACCAGCTTCCATTAACAAGAACTTGTAACATAGATTGCCAGTTATTTTATGTAATGATGTTTTTGCCTAGGATTATATATATTCATACCTCAATTTTAATTACAACTTTATCATTTGACTTGACTTGATTTCGTTCGTTCTCAATCTCCCGCTACAAACCCTAAAAAGGACTTTAGTAGCAGAATGCAGTCCAGAGAACGGAATGCATTGTGTTGTAGTTTACAGCTCGACTGCGATATTTGCACCTTTTGGCCCAACACATCCGACTTCAGCAAGTATTTTTTTAGTACAGGGTTAGCATTCCCTCTTCGATCTTTTCTACTTAGCCAGTCTGTTCTGTTGCAGCCGGTTATCCAGGATCACCACGTGGAGGTGTAGAAGGGTCTTGACAGCTCTGGTTCGCTGGCACTGGTGCTAGCAGTCAGCTATGAGTCGCTGACTGTTGCAGCTCATGCGCTACTCAGCATCTTGATCCCAACTTTATCATTTAAATTATTACTGGAAAGTAAAGGCGACCACATCATCCACTATGTGCCGTAGATTACAAAATAATATGGGCCTAACACCATATTTCCTATGCGCCACATGGCGTGACAGGATCTTTACAAGCAATATGTGAAATATATCAAGCTGTGATTAAAAATAGCAGGCACGCTGTCAAGGATGAAGTGTTATGTGGCTGCATTGTACTAGCCCTCAGCTGTTTTCATGAGGTGGAATGACCAGCTTCTTTATTTGCTGTCTTTCCTTCCTTAGTAGCAGGCCAGGTATCGATTTACTGCTGAGTTGTTTTGAGCATGTCAATTATGAGGATAAAACCCAGAGAGCATGTCAATAATGAGGATAAAACCCAGCACCTTTGTGTGAGAAGTGAACACTCTACTGCTTTACCATTCAGATGTTCAAACTGTGATTAAGTTATCATAAATGGTTTTGGCCACTGCCTTCTTGAATCCAAAACAATCGGTTATCTTCTTGCCTGCCGAAATTGTCAGGGTGGGCAGTTGTTTTTTTTTTTTATGGCCCACGATGAAAATGTTTACTCTTTTGTGTGCCATGAAAAGGGTGTTGTGGCAGGTTGCAGTAGCTTTCCTCACATCCCGAGTGTGTTGACAAATGTGAACTTCAAGACTGTGGTGCTATGCTTGGTTTCATCTGTGTGTCAATCAATACTACCCTGATCAACCCCTCGTTAGTCACCAGCTCGTTAGTCAGACTGTTGTGAAATAGCCTGTTTCCAGGAAGAACTCTATGGAAGTGAGGTGTGGTCTTGGTGAGTATGTTCACCTGACCCTGACTAATATAGTCTGATAATTATGTTTTGCCTGACCAGACATAAGTCTCCTCTCCCCTTCAGAGCAGTAGCAATCTCCGTCTACTTCACTTAGGCACTGCATGAAGGATGGATGTAGACTAAGTTCAAGTTCAGGATTTGTATACAAATAATGTTCCAGGATACATCAAAATTAAATATTTCCTCTTCAACAGAATATGCAAAATTAATATTATTTAGTTACCTCCCCTCATTCGTCAACAAATTTTAACCTCAACGTAAAGACATAAACCACTCACCATTAGTGTGGATTGGTTTGCGAAAAGGAGGGCCCTTTGAAAAAGTGAAAGCCACGGCCAGGTACATAAAGGAGGACAATAGGAAGATGACAGTGCTGTCCCAAGTTTTGACCTCTGGCCTGGTAGCACTAACCGGTGAGCTTGTGTTGTTGTGTATAGGGGCATGATAGAAGCTGTTTGGAGAGAAATAACAAAGATCAATTCTCAATCAATAAAAGAAGATTAAAATCTCAATCAATCAATCATGAAAATATGTTGACCCTTAACAAATACATGTCCCTTCCCTTGCCTTGAGAATTCCAATAAAGAGCATGTCTTGTAATAGTAAAAAGTAAAGTAAAGTATCCCATAGCATTACTGCCGTAGGGGTGTGAGGTGTTAGCGATCTCACATTTCAAAGGCTCGGCTATATGAGGGCGGTGGCCATCTCCTCTCCCTCGCCGCTTTTACTTCCCGGACTGAACCGGTACCCATTTAAGGCTGGGTCGACCCGGGAGCCATTGCGGTCTGAAAAAAACATTACCGCCTCAACTGGGGAATGAACCCAGGACCACTCAGATGCGAAGCCAGCGCGCTAACCACTGCGCTACGCCATCAGCTATTTTCTGCAATGTGTCCCCTATCCAATGCTAGCACCTTCTCCTTACATTAAGTGCTACCAATACCTGTCCTGTACTTTCTCACAGTTCCACATTAGGGACTTTCTCAGTTCCACATTTGGGACTTTCTCAGTTCCACATTAGGGACTTTCTCACAGTTCCACATTAGGGACTTTCTCACAGTTCCACATTAGGGACTTTCTCACAGTTCCACATTAGGGACTTTCTCACAGTTCCACATTAGGGACTTTCTCACAGTTCCACATTAGGGACTTTCTCAGTTCCACATTAGGGACTTTCTCACAGTTCCACATTAGGGACTTTCTCACAGTTCCACATTAGGGACTTTCTCAGTTCCACATTAGGGACTTTCTCACAGTTCCACATTAGGGACTTTCTCAGTTCCACATTAGGGACTTTCTCACAGTTCCACATTAGGGACTTTCTCACAGTTCCACATTAGGGACTTTCTCAGTTCCACATTAGGGACTTTCTCACAGTTCCACATTAGGGACTTTCTCACAGTTCCACATTAGGGACTTTCTCAGTTCCACATTAGGGACTTTCTCACAGTTCCACATTAGGGACTTTCTCACAGTTCCACATTAGGGACTTTCTCACAGTTCCACATTAGGGACTTTCTCACAGTTCCACATTAGGGACTTTCTCACAGTTCCACATTAGGGACTTTCTCACAGTTCCACATTAGGGACTTTCTCACAGTTCCACATTAGGGACTTTCTCACAGTTCCACATTAGGGACTTTCTCACAGTTCCACATTAGGGACTTTCTCACAGTTCCACATTAGGGACTTTCTCAGTTCCACATTAGGGACTTTCTCACAGTTCCACATTAGGGACTTTCTCACAGTTCCACATTAGGGACTTTCTCACAGTTCCACCTTAGGGACTTTCTCACAGTTCCACCTTAGGGACTTTCTCACAGTTCCACATTAGGGACTTTCTCACAGTTCCACATTAGGGACTTTCTCACAGTTCCACCTTAGGGACTTTCTCACAGTTCCACCTTAGGGACTTTCTCACAGTTCCACATTAGGGACTTTCTCACAGTTCCACATTAGGGACTTTCTCACAGTTCCACATTAGGGACTTTCTCACAGTTCCACATTAGGGACTTTCTCACAGTTCCACATTAGGGACTTTCTCAGTTCCACCTTAGGGACTTTCTCACAGTTCCACATTAGGGACTTTCTCACAGTTCCACATTAGGGACTTTCTCACAGTTCCACATTAGGGACTTTCTCACAGTTCCACATTAGGGACTTTCTCACAGTTCCACATTAGGGACTTTCTCACAGTTCCACATTAGGGACTTTCTCAGTTCCACATTAGGGACTTTCTCACAGTTCCACATTAGGGACTTTCTCACAGTTCCACATTAGGGACTTTCTCACAGTTCCACATTAGGGACTTTCTCACAGTTCCACCTTAGGGACTTTCTCACAGTTCCACATTAGGGACTTTCTCACAGTTCCACATTAGGGACTTTCTCACAGTTCCACATTAGGGACTTTCTCATACCATTTTAATCCCATTATTCAACACAGAATCTCACATTATTGAAAAATTGAACTTTTTTCCTTGTGGTCTTCATTGCTTCTCATGTTCTAGAGCCATACAATAGAATAGGTTTTACATTTTATTTTTGTAGTGGACTTAATATCTTTTGATTCCTATAAAGTAAAGATCTTGTTAACACACCAGTGTGGTATATTTGTGAATATGGTGTTAGGCCCATATTTATCTTGACCAATATGGCGCCATAACTGGCTGCGAGTCTACATTTCTCTACTGTTTTGGATCATTATGGATGCCGCCAGACCACGGATTTGCCTGGAATTCACACTAGTCGACGACTTACACTTGTGTTCACGGAAACATGGTGTTGTTTTCCGTCTGGACTTGTTATTTCGTTCTTATTTTTGTGATTTCTTCCATCTGTTTATCCTGGTCTGGACGCCGGCTGAATGGCACTACGCTTATACCTGTGACGTATTTCACGGGTTAGTTCTGCCGGTTCACCTTTACGAATTTGGCGTGTGGGAATTTTAGATGCTACTATGATGAGTTGAATACAGCTGGGGAGAGATGCCAGACTCACTCACACGCTGAGTGTTGTCCATACGACCTCTTGTGGTTATCGAAAAGGCACGACAAACTGCGTTAGATGCCATCCCACCTTTCTACCCTGCAGGTTACATGTTTACGGAAAGGCTTCGGTGGTAACCCTGAGGCAAAATCTGCATCCTATGCTATCTCCAGTCGTCTCGATGAATGTCTTGCCACTGGCAAAAGGTAGCTTAGGCTCTGTGAGTGAGGTTGACAAAAGGCGCAGTTTCTTCCTCACTTTAATCCAAATAACCGCGCATGTCACCCATTTCAGCGGACACAGCAAGAGATACGACTGTCCACATGGCTGAACAAAGAGAGTGGTCTTCATCACTTGTGATGGACAACTGTATATCTTGACCAATGGCACGCTAGGGGTAGTGTTGTCAACATCACGCTGGCCGCCTTTACTTTTCCAGATTGTTCTGGTACCCAATTTTTTGGGCTGGGTCTACCCCAAAAAGCATTTTGCGATCGGAAAAATCCTGCACCAACTGGGGGCCGAACTCCGACTGCTTGGCTGCGCAGCGATTCCACTAACCACTGTGCTACCTGGGGGCACTTTGATCTCCATAAATATTATATATAAATATTTATATATATTCCTATTTTGGATACTAAAGAGTACCACCTGGACCAAGTGAGAAGCAATTAGTGCAATAACTTCAAATGAATCAGCACACAGTTGCACATCTTCAGTGCACTTTTTGAAACGTACAAATCTTGCATTGAACTTTAGCAAATATGTGAGGATGTGTATCAATGTTCAGTCTATCACTGCAGTCGATCTGTGAGTTCAGTAACCTAAACCAATAATTCTTGCAGTTTGTTTGTATGCCAGTTTCAATTTTACAGTCTAAACATAAGAGGAGAAAATTCAGTAACATTTCTATGAATCACAATAGCTTAGTTGGTAGAATTGACGACTGTAGTGGAAAATTTACAAATCCTTAGGCTGCTGGTTTGAATCCGGCTAGTAAGAATTTTGTTCTTTTAAATTTGTATGATAAAAACCTTTCCAATGTTTCAACTCTATTTTGAAAACCATTATTGAAGACACATAAAACTGTTGTCATCGAAGGACCTTTAAATTTACTTAAATATTTTTAAAATATTTGAAAGTATTTGATTGAGTTCCATCATTATTGACAGGCTATTTCTAGACATTGTTGTTCTTTGTTGTTGTTTAATGGCCATATTGAGTAGGTTTACTCTTTTGTGTGCCCTGAAAAGGATGTTAAATGGTGGGTTGCAGTAGCTTTCCTCACATCCCGAGCGTGCTGATGAAGGTGACCTGTCCTCCAGGAGGTTGTGTTATGCTTGACTTCATCAGCATGTCGCTCACTACTACAGAAATCACGTCGATCCCTTAACTTACGATTGTTGATGGAGATAGAAATGGTAAACTTACTTACAATTGTTGATAGAGATAGAAATGCTAAATTTACTTACGATTGTTGATAGAGATAGAAATGCTAAATTTACTTACGATTGTTGATAGAGATAGAAATGCTAAATTTACTTACGATTGTTGATAGAGATAGAAATGCTAAATTTACTTACGATTGTTGATAGAGATAGAAATGCTAAATTTACTTACGATTGTTGATGGAGATAGAAATGCTAAATTTACTTAAGACTGTTGATGGAGATAAAAATATCTCAGAGACTATCTGCATATGCTAAATTAACTTACGGTTGTTGATGGAGATAAAAATATGCTCCAAGTTGGAAGGCAAGTGACAGAGCCACTTGGGAGATGATGGATATCATATTGGGCAAGCTGACGAGGCTACCTGGGGGAGTCTTCTTCACCAGTTTATGATAAGCTGCTGTGTTGCCCACTGTGGTCACAAAATAAAATCATGGCCATATATGTCAATATTGTAAGAACAAACCTATCTCTGTTTCAACACCAGCACATCATCACAAACATAAATTACATGAGACACACTGACCTATCTCTGTTTCAACACCAGCACATCATCACAAACATTAATTACATGAGACACACTCACCTATCTCTGCTTCAACACCAGCACATCATTACAAACATAAATTACGTGAGACACACTCACCTATCTCTGGATTGACACCAGCACATCATCAGGTCTCAGGTCATCCCGTAACCAGTGAGGTCATTAAGGCACACATGAAGACAGCCCCACAACCCCACACCATCCCTCTCTGTCAGCAGTCGCTCCCTATGCCTCTTCTGGTTGGAGATTGATGCATTCTTTTATGTTGTCCTCCCACCTCTTTTTGGGACGGCCTTTTCGTCATCTGCCTTGCACCTTTCCGTGGAGGATTGTATTTGCAAGACCATTTGCTTTCAATATGTGACAGTACCAAGCGAGTTTCCTTCTTTTGACAGTTGCCAAGAGGTCTTCAAAAGACTCTATTGCTGTTGTAATTATTTCCCGTATTTCCTCATTTGTGACTCTATCTTTGTACGTGATGTTTAGAATTCTTCTGAAACATCTCATCTTCCAGGCCTATATCCTCCGCTGCAGGTCAGCTGTAATTGTCCATGTCTCACAAGCACAGAGGAATATCGAAAAGACCAATGTACGCATTAATCTGATTTTCATGCATATTGCTAACCGTTTATCTTGCCAGATTTTGTTAAGCCGTGCAAGTGTCGCTATTGTCTGTGCTATTCTGGCCAACACCTCACATTTTGATCCTTCATCACTGACAATCGAACCTAGATATTTGAAACGGTCAACCACTTTGAGTTCCTGGTCATTAGCTTTTATCCTGCTGTTGAAGCCCTTCAACGTTATTGGTCATTAATTTTGTCTTTCCAGCATTAATCTCCATGGCATAGTCAAGAGTTGTTTCATCGAGTCTTCTGAGCCATTCCTGGAGTTCTGCTTCTGTGCCTGCCAACCCGTCGATGTCATCTGCAAAACAAAGGTTGGTAATCGTTCTGCCCCCTATCTTGACAGTATCAACGTGATCTCCAAGTGCCTCACTCATAATTCCCTCAAGGTATATATTGAAAAAAGTTGGGGAGAGTGTACAACCCTGTCTCACACCGATTGATGTGCGAAACCAGTTCCTATGCCTACCATTGACAAGGACTGCGCTGGATGCCATGTCATACAGGTATTCAAGGACCTTTATAATATTTCCGTTGAATTTATACACCCTCATGGTTGCCAATAGCACATCATCACAAACATTAATTACATGAGACCCGCTCACCTATCTCTTTTTCAACAGCAGCACATCATTACAAACATAAATTACATGAGACACACTGACCTATCTCTGTTTCAATACCAGCACATCATCACAAACATAAATTACATGAGACACACTGACCTATCTCTGTTTCAATACCAGCACATCATCACAAACATAAATTACATGAGACACACTGACCTATCTCTGTTTCAATACCAGCACATCATCACAAACATAAATTACATGAGACACACTGACCTATCTCTGTTTCAATACCAGCACAAACATAAATTACATGAGACACACTGACCTATCTCTGTTTCAATACCAGCACATCATCACAAACATAAATTACATGAGACACACTGACCTATCTCTGTTTCAACACCAGCACATCATCACAAACATTAATTACATGAGACACACTGACCTATCTCTGGATTGACACCAGCACATCATCACAAACATTAATTACATGAGACACACTCACCTATCTCTGTTTCAACACCAGCAGATCATCACAAACATAAATTACATGAGACACACTCACCTATCTCTGTTTCAACACCAGCACATCATCACAAACATAAATTACATGAGACACACTCACCTATCTCTGTTTCAACACCAGCACATCATCACAAACATAAATTACATGAGACACACTCACCTATCTCTGGATTGACACCAGCACATCATCACAAACATGAAACTGAAACATAACCTACTCACTCAGTATAGCAATGGTTGTTGTGATGGCTAGATCCGTGTACAGGAACTCCAAGTCCGACAGGTTTGTCCGTGACTATGGAAGACAGAATGAACCCAACAGATAAATCACCTCAGTTTTACCAATAAAGATAAAACTCTTTTTCTTCAAATTCATTTGCCACAAACCAAAAAGCCAAATGATCTTCTCCACGTTTTTGACACCCTACTGCCATCACCATTCATCTATCTGGTTCTCCCTGGAACACAGGGCCACCCACAATGGATGCTCTCTTCTCTGGGCTTAATTCCTGAGCTCCACCAACAATGGATGCTCTCTTCTCTGAGCTTAATTCCTGAGCTCCACCCACAATGGATGCTCTCTTCTCTGAGCTTAATTCCTGAGCTCCACCCAAAATGGATGCTCTCTTCTCTGAGCTTAATTCCTGAGCTCCACCCACAAAATTAAAGCTGCACTGATCTCTCCTGGTTTCACTGGTCTTGTAGGGTTTTCCATGACCTCCCCACTAATCTTGCTCACTGTGTGTTCCATTTCAATGCATTTCTGGTAATATTGTCCAGCTTAGTTATGAAGAATAGTCCTATCTGTGTTCACTTTCTTTCCACAATCTGCAGCTGTATTTGGTTGTTGTCGTGATCTTTGTCAAAGATCTGTGTTAGCTATTACCTCTGGCCATCTAATACAAAGCATGTATTATCCAAATAGCCTAAGACGCTGAACACATTACCACCACCCATGCCATTAAAATAGTTATGTAGTGATCCCTGGACACTCAAACATGCTTGGCAATGACAAGACAGATAAAATAGCAAAGGGATCAAGACAAGAATAGCCACACACAGCAAAAACTCAAGAAACAGACAAGAATAGTCACTCAGCAAAAACTCAAGAAACAGACAGGAATAGTCACACACAGCAAAAACTCAAGAAACAGACAGGAATAGTCACACACAGCAAAAATGAACAAACAGCCAGACAACTCACACGATCAGCATAAAAGGAAACAGTTGGGCCATGGAATAACATAAGCAGGGAGGTCTACATCAGGCTACTACCAGCCCCAACAAGAGTTAGGACCTGCACATGGACTAACGGCCTTGTAGATGCACAGGTAGACTAAGACTAAGAAGGGAGGTCTACATCAGGCTACTACCAGCTCCAACAAGAGTTAGGACCTGCACATGGGCTAATGCCCTTGTAGATGCACAGGTAGACTAACACTAGGACTAAGAAGGGAGGTCTACATCAGGCTACTACCAGCTCCAACAAGAGTTAGGACCTGCACATGGGCTAATGCCCTTGTAGATGCACAGGTAGACTAACACTAGGACTAAGAAGGGAGGTCTACAAACATATTGCAAGTCCCAATCCAAATGACAGCATCAATCAATTCACACAGAGATATCTGTACACTTTCTTCTTCTGTATTCAGGTGTTTTGTCATGACCATAACAAATCTATATCATAAATTGCATAACACAGTGATCTGGTTGCAGAACAGTGTCTGTAGAAGTAGGTTCAAGATGGCAGCATCTGTACATGATCTTCAGAAGCAATAACTCCTGAAAGGGCAGCCAAGAACAAGTGCAACGAAAGACCTTGGGGAAAAGTTGAAAAAATTCGCATGTCGGCTGAGGAACGATCTCAAAGGAAAATGAACTGGAAAAGTAAGTGTTTCTTCCTCTTCTTTTGTCCTACTGATCTTGTCTTCTTGCCTTGCGTCGTGGCAGAGAGGAGGTAAGCGTAGACTTCTGGTTTGTGCTAGGCGGGAGGCTTGTTCTGCAGACTTGTTGGATTTTTGGAACGGTTCTTTGATCCCCTATATCCACCATCGCACTTGCTGATGGCCCTGAAACCTTCATGTAGTATGACCTCGCTGCAGGCTGATCATGCATCTTTGTCAAATGTTCAAACCCCTTTACTTTCTGTGCTTCAATATGGTCATTAACTGATATAGTCTCCACCATATTCCTCAACATGCTTTTGACGAATTTTGTTCTTTCTTGCTGCCCTTCGTACCCAGGTCTTGATCTTGTGTCTGTGCTATCTAATAGGGTCCAAGCCTGACACTGGTAACATTATGTAGAAAAGTAAGTTTATGTACAACTAAAATATTAGTTTCCACATTTCCTCAAATTGGCGGAATGAATAAGGCACCAGCCTTGGCATGCCATAGGAGGTGACTAAGGAGGCTTGGGCACGGGGATAGGCACCCCGTCCTGTAGAAACGTGAAAGCTACAAAATTTTTAATATTCATGGACAGGTCAATATTTGATGATTTGGTGTGGATTTGTTGAAGACTTAAGATCCACAGGGAGCTAAAAAAAAAGGTTTTGATGATGATGATACATGTGGGGACTATGATTACTTACTGTGTAGAGTATTAGAACTGAGATAAACTGTATGAAGCTGTAGAGAGCCATGTACTTGAAGCAGCCAAATGATGTTACCAGAGCTGCCCTGCCCTCCCTGGAAGTCAAGAAAAATTATTCTGATGTATGCTTTACTATCTTTACTAACAGGCTTTGCACAGGATTTAAATTGTCTTTTTCTTTGTCCAGGGTATTCTGAGAATCTTTTCTGAAACATTTTGACTCAAAGAATTCAATTCTTTGTCTAGAAGTTTTAGTAATCGTCCATGATTTGCAGCCATAGAAGCTGCCACAGGAAAAACACAGGCTCTCAAGACTTTTACTTTTGTCATTTTGTTGGTGCTTTGCCATAATTTCTTCAGGCTATTCAGTCTCTGCATTGCCATGGCAAGTCTTCTTCTGATTTCTTTCGAGCAGTCGCCATTTTTGTCAATTCTGTAGCCCAGATATCCAAAATGCGTGACCTGATCTATTTCCTCACCATCTACTGTAAATTTATGTTCACATTGTGTTTCATCGGTGGTCATTATCTTTGTTTTATTTATGTTTATAAACTTATGTGTCCACATGTATATCATTACACAGTGGATCCTTGTAGCAAGGGGAATAACTTCAATAACGTTCCAAGTCAGGTAGTAAAACACATCTAAAAAAGGTTGAAAGTTTAGCTTGCAATCTTATCATGCATTACAAAATACTACAGAAACTACCACACCAAGAGCACACAAAGTTCTTTGCCACAATCGTCCATAAGAGGCTAACAGAAATAGTGTATCATTTTAACCCTACCACACCTGAGGCCCTGAACCTAACTGTCCCCCATACCTGGGCTCCTGGCATTAAAGAGAAAAAAACCAACATGATATAGAAAAATGTTAGTTACATGCAAACAAGTGGTTAGAATAAGATGTAACTTGGAGACATTGTAGAAAATAGGTTTACCTTTCATCTAGCGTCAATATTCCACCTTTGTGTGCCAATCCACCCAGCAAAAGGCCAAGAATCTGTCTCGAGTCATAACATTTCGAAATCCGGGAGTAAACACAACAAAGAGCCCTCATTTGTCCAATAATCCTGATAGCTGGGCTTTATATATGAGTATTCCATATAGATCCTCAGTCCAAGAAAAGCCTTCATCTCATCACTCGAGCTCTCACTGTCTGTTTCACTTGAACAGTCTGAATCAACCAAATTATTGATCACCTGTTGGACTGTCATAACCCTAGACTTACTTTGCTTTCCTGTTCAAGTGCTTGGTTCATCAGCGGCTCGTTTCATTGTCAATTTTCAGAATTTGTTGACGTTAAACCCCACAAAATCAATTCAAACATGGGGGCAGCCATTTGCAATGACTAATCACGAGGATTGACCATGCTTGGTTGGTTATTTTTAGATTCTGACGCATTTTATTACGTACTACCTAAAGTACCGCAAAACCGGTCCAGCGGTATAGCGTCAGTTAAGGAAATTACCGGAAAAAGGGTACAGCGGTGTGGTAGGATTAAGACAAGAATAAGAGCATAAATTTGCACACACATGAATAGAACATACTCCAACATTGACTTGTCGCTCCATTCATTGAAACATAGGTTCTTCATCGTATGCAGTCAGACAGTAACCATTACTTTTTCGAAAAAAGCGGCGGTCATCCTGAGGCTGTCGACACTGCCATAGAGCTTGTCTTGTGGTTCCACTGGTGATGGCCACATCTGCTCTCTCTGATCCTCGTATGTCGGGCAGTTCTGCAGCAGATGCTCAGCGGTCATTTTCTCGGTACCACACGGGCATTCGTCGGTACCACCTATCTTCAATTTGTTGAATAGGTGGTACCTCAGTCTATTGTGGCCAGTGCGAAGTCTGAAGACAACGACCTGCTCTCTTCTGTTCAACTGGTAATAGGCATCGTTTTTGGTGTAGCCGGTATGTTCAGTTTCCCATTTGGTCATGTATCTGGCTTTAATAAGCCGTTTTGACTCTTCGTACGTCATAAACATAGGTTCAACACTGGCAACTGTAAGCAGTTGTTAGTGGTATTTGCAGAGCAGTTTCATAGCAATACTTTTTACATCGTAAGGTTGCCATCCCATGCACAATCTTCTTTAGTCACCTCTTAAGACATGTAGGAAAGGAAACAGCGGTCCTATCCATTTTGTCACAGGAACACACGGGTGATAAATAAGATATGCATCCAGTATTCAGCAACATGAATTGCCGTTATTTGCCTCCAGCATGTCGTGCCAAATGCATGTTTCCTGGAGGTTGGGGCAGGTCATCAAGTGGTCTGGGTCCTATATTGCGCCAGTCACATGTGTCATCATCTGTGTAACTTCATCTCTTCATGTTTCTGTTGCATGTGATACACCAGTTCTGAGTCTGTATTGTGACTTCCATGTTGTGTATGGTAGATGAATGTCCAGGGAGCAGGTTTCTCCAGAAGTTCGATCTCTGGGGCTTGCATCAATTCGCGCCATCTCTCGATACTGCAACTTTCAGGACTAGTCTGTA
The DNA here is from genome assembly GCA_036924085.1 of Ariolimax columbianus. NCBI lineage: Eukaryota > Metazoa > Mollusca > Gastropoda > Stylommatophora > Arionidae > Ariolimax > Ariolimax columbianus. Next base: position 7,382,330 of record JAVGWX010000005.1, read on the forward strand.
TTGGCTTTCTTGATTTTAGGATGCCATGTCTGGATTTGAGTCTTGTGCTCTGTACCTGATGTCGAAATATTGGGTGTCTTGTATCATGCTCCTGTTTTTCTCATTCAAGTTCTGCTGCAACGCTTCTTCGGATCTATACCAATTATGGGGTATATTCTATCAATGGGGGTGAGTTTTAGTAGTGGGTGTGGGTTATAGTCACCCTGATACTATCCGACCTGCCTCATTTATTGCTGTGTCAACTAGTTTAGCATGGGCAGAATTTTTTCAGACTGGTAGCTTATTCAGCTACGGAAAAACACAGGGCAAGTGTTGATATCCGGAGAACTGATGACTGTGTTCCCTATGTATTTGTTTAATATAATAATATAATATAATAATACAAACATGTGCATGTACTAGTATTTTCTCTCTCACACACTCACTCACTCTCACTCTGACTCGCGCACGCACGCGCACACACACACACACATGCACACACACACACAGTTTTCAGTTGGGTGGTACAACAATGTGTAGAAACCTACCTCATAGCTGTGGCCACACACTCAATGTTGTTGACAGAGGAAGTGAAGGGAGCTGCGACTGAGGCTTCAGCTTCAGACAAAGAGATGCCAGCATGGGCAGCTTTTAGAGCCTGCAGGTAACAGGTATAGAAACATGTTCTTACCTGTATGTTTATTTGAAACACTACAGCAAATTATGGGGAGAATTCAATTCAAAAGCACAATTCCTTAACTGTAATTTTACAAGATCAGTCATGAAGTAGATCATAAAATGGTATGAGTTAACTGTAACTGGTTGTATACAGACTCTGCAGGGTCTTCTAAACCAGTATAAAGACGTTTAGTTAAGTTAAGTTAAAAGCAATTGGTAGTTTCTGAAAGGTGTCATTAGGTGGCAGCAACATCCAGCTTTGTGATTACTGTAGGTAGCAGACGTTAGGTGGCAGCACCATCCAGCTTTGTGATTACTGTAGGTAGCAGACGTTAGGTGGCAGCACCATCCAGCTTTGTGATTACTGTAGGTAGCAGACGTTAGGTGGCAGCACCATCCAGCTTTGTGATTACTGTAGGTAGCAGACGTTAGGTGGCAGCACCATCCAGCTTTGTGATTACTGTAGGTAGCAGACGTTAGGTGGCAGCAACATCCAGCTTTGTGATTACTGTAGGTAGCAGACACTAGGTGGCAGCACCATCCAGCTTTGTGATTACTGTAGACAACAGACGCTAGGTCTTCTATGCATATGCATTGCTCAGATACACATCTATGCTCACAGAGTGTACAATCAAAGAACAGTGTGCTGTCTGTTGTGCAGTTTTTTTTGTGTGGACAAAATGGATATCAAGCTTTAACTCAACTCAGCACAAATATCTTCAAGCAACTCTTCCTCCCAGATCATTTTCTTTTCTCTCTCCCACCACTACATATCACCTACTAATCAATCCCCAGCTCACTTTCTTTCTCTCTCTCTCTATCTCTCTCTCTCTCCCACTTTCTCTCTCTCTCTCTCTTTCTCCCACTCTCTCTCTCTCTCTCTCACTTCCGCTCTCTGTCTCCCACTTTCTCTAATGACTACAACACCAGCATATCATACCTCACAGTCATTAGCTCCATCACCACACATTCCTACAGTGTAGCTGAAAATAAGAGGAAGACCAAGTGAACAAGCAAACATAAACAACATATGGTTAGAGGTCATCTCAGCAGCATAGTTTCAGATGGGAGACTCAACAGATACGAAGACGAGTCAACAAGTTTTATATTAGCAGAATATGTTGTATGAAGGGTATATTTTTGACTCCTCGTATCATCTTTACCAATTATAGAGCTGAGGAATAAACATCGCTTGCCTCTGTAGTCCCCATGCAGTGTTCATGCTAGGTTTTTTTGTATCTCTGATTGGATAAACATGTCTTACCAAAAACTCATGTCGTTTTGATCAAGAGACCAGTATCTTAATCTTCCTGGCGGGGGAGAGGAGACTAAAGTCCGGTCAGGTTAAAAAACTACTGATTAGACAGTGTCAGTCAGGGTCAGGTGAAACATTATTTCAGAATGTTAGTCAGGGTAAGTTGAAACCTATTTATCAGAATGTTAGTCATGATCAGGTGAAATATACTGGTCAGATGTGTCAGGGTCAGGTGAAACATACTGGCGAGATTATATGCCAGGGAGAGGAGCAGTGAATAAGGTAAATACAATGTTAGATATGATAAAAAGAAATATTAAACATTGGAGTAAGGAAATTTATTTGCGTTTGTCTTATTTCTCTATTTCCAAAGGCGGTGTGCGTTGCATTGCAGTTTTTATTTTGCGCCTGTTGGCCCAGTGCATCCGACTTCGGCAAGCATTTTATCTGTGTGTCTGTTTCCTCCTGCATTTTCTAAGGGTTTGCTTCCCCGGGGTAACTGCCGGTGCTGTAATGGGGTTCGAACCCAGCACCTTTGAATTGTGAGCCGTGTCACTTAACCACTAGCCCATGCCGTAGAGGAGATACAAACATGCTGGAAAGGATACAAAGAAGAGCGACAAAACTGATAGTGGGATTTCAAAATTACAGTTATGAGGAAAGACTCAGAAAAACTGGCCTGCAGTGTCTAGAAAAGAGAAGAATTCGAGGTGGCTTAATACAGGTTTAAAAGATAATCACAGGAAAGGTTAAATAGACTATAAGAAGTTTTTTCAAAATACAACCACCAACGAGAACAAGAGGGCACAGATACAAATTAACTAAAAAAAAAGGTCCAGATTGGATATTAGGAAATATTTTTGTAGTCAGAGAGTGGTGAATGCTTGGAATGCATTGCCACAGGAAGTAGTGGAGGCAGTTGACGGTTAATGTATTTAAGAATAGATTCTATGCGCATAGCTTTTAGAGCAGGGTAATGCAAATGTAACTGACTCTATATAGATTCTGATAAGTCTTCTTAACCAGTTTAAAAACATTAAGTTAAGTGAAGTGTTCAGCAATTTGTTCACTCAGTCAATTTGTGCATGGTGTTGAAGAAGACAGTCGAAGCTTGTACATGTGTCTATTAGGTTTGTTGAGCCCTGTCCTGAGGCTAAGAATGTTTGGTGGTCAGTCAAGTATGTGATATTTGTGGATTGGTTGGTTCTGTTCTCTTCTGACAGCCTGGACAGCTTTCTTTGTCTCCAAGTATTTGATTTCAATGTCCTCTTGTTCAGATACTGCGCCCTTTTCAGGACGAACGCCGAAGAAGAAGAAATAAATACAAATTAATATAATTTTCTTACTCAAGTTCCTGTAGGTGTTCTATAAGCTGGCATTTCTGGTCTGGCGACATCCGTGCAAAGATTGTACCCTGGACACAGATCTGAAAAAGACGGTTGAGCATGTCTTTAGTTTCGTCAACATCCAAGTCAATATAGATGGTGAGCACACCCTGGTATAACCAAAAGGACTCTGGTTGGAAGCTATGTCTCGTCAAAAATACATAAATCTCAACAACAAACTACTAATAATCGCAACATTTATTACCATTGTTGGGTATAACCAGTGGGTTTTATAGGGTTCAGAAATAAAAGTTGCTTGCTGTAGTTAGATTTTTATTTTACACTCCATAGAAAATGACAGACCTGACAGGGATTTGAACCCATGTCTCCTGGTTACAAGACCAGTATTCTAACCTCTGATAAGAGTATTTTTACCCACAAAATATATGTTTGATGTATACTTTTACAACACACCTCGTAAGACTGACAGCCGCATGCTGGCACTAACGAATAAAGAAAATTGTGAACTGACGCAGCAGACCCTGATTTTGAGATTATTTTTATGAATTTAATTTCTTTACTTCATATGTATAAGTAATCAATAGACTGCCAAAGTTTTGAGATCAATTTGTCCAGCAGGAAAGGGATCCTTAGAGGATGTATCAGGAGTGTATTCAAACAGCAAGCTACAGGACCCATCAGTACCACACTGCATCATTTACTGATTTACTGAGACTTTGCACCTATAGGTCGGCCAGGAGTTTAGTGATATTGGTTCTGTATAACATAAGATACTTCAGTTGTCTTTGTTTAAAAAATTAATTTTTAAAATATATTTTCTTCCTAGTACACTTTCAGATATCAACTTTAACTTATTTAAAGAAAACATTGGTCAAACCTGAAACTTTTTTTTTAATGTAAAAGTTCAATGCATTTTTGTTTTTGTCTCTTCCAGGTGGGAATATTAAATAACTTAGCAGGGAACCAGCTAGATGCTTGATTTAGATTAGCAGTCGACTTAATGCTTTTGTTCAGGACTTGCTCGTTTCGACTGTCTATCTTCTCCTTGTGATCGTATCTTTGATGTTTACACCGTCAGATAAGTTCCTTAGATGATGAACTTGACCATTGCTTGGAGCTCTTCATGTCTGTTCCACTTTTTGGTAGTCTAGTCTTGAAATGTTAGGCTAGTGTATCCTTTTTAACTGGCAATACGGAGAGAGGAGATCCACATCCAGTGGCAAACCATACTGATCAGATAATGTCAGGGTCAGGTGAACATACTGATCAAGACCTCACCTCACGTCCATGCAATTCTCCCTGGAAACATTCAGACAAAGACTCAGTACACAGTTGAATACCTGTGAATTGACACATTAATGTGGACGGAGGAAAAAAAGTAAACCAATGACAATGAAACGGCCTACATTTATTTAAGGGACTAGCTAATAACGTGACCAATAAGACAACGAGAAGAACAAAGAGGAACAAGAATAGTAAAGGAACACGCCAGAGAGTGAGAGGAACACACCAGAAAGTGAGAGGAACACACCAGAAAATGAGAGCAACACATCAGAACAAGAGACAGCCTGTTTATACTGGGTATATACTAGTGCTGTTTGTGATCACAAACTTCCGATTTGCTGATGATATATTGATGTATTGGCAGGCACAGAAAGGGAACTGCAGGAGTTGATTGGTAGCTGGGATAGAGCGGCCCTGAGTTTTGGTATGGAAATAAATGCAGATAAAACAAAAGACGAAAGATGGCCTGGTGCGGGCACGTCGCGAGGTCAAACGGAATTCCCAACTCGATACTCTTTGGATCCGTACCGGGTCAGAGAGGGCGAGGACGTCCAAGGAAGAGATGGGTGGACAACATCACTGAGTGGTCAGGCCTTCGTCCCGGTGAGATACGTCAGGCGGCGACAGACAGAGAGAGCTGGCATGGGTTTTTCATGTCTTCATGTGTGCCCCAACGACCTGATGGGTTACGGGATGAACTGAACTGAACTGAAAACAAAGCTCATGACCAATAACATAGCAGGGTTTAAATCTGTAATAGAGGCAAATGGGCAGGAACGTGAGGTGGTAAAACGTTTCAAATATCTTGGATCGTTGATCAGTGAAGAGGGTTCGAAGCCAGAGGTAATTGCAAGAATAGCACAAACAACAGCGGCGCTTACTCGGCTGAAACCTATTTGGCGAGACAAGCGCCTCGCCCTCAGCATAAAAATTAGACTAATGCGCTCTCTGGTGCTATCAATATTTCTGTATGCCTGCGAGACCTGGATCATTACAGCAGATATCCAGGGCAGGATACATGCAATGGAAACGAGGTGCTATAGAAAACTCCTAAATGTTACGTATAAAGATCGTGTCACGAATGTAGAAATACGTCAGAGAGTTGAAGACGCTATTGGTCCTTTTGAAGATCTGTTCACAGCTATCAAAAGACGAAAGATGGCCTGGTGCGGGCACGTCGCGAGGTCCAACGGAATTACCAACTCGATACTCTTTGGTTCCGTACCGGAACAGAGAGGGCGAGGACGTCCAAGGAAGAGATGGGTGGACAACATCACTGAGTGGTCAGGCATTCGTCCCGGTGAGATACGACAGGCAGCAACAGACAGAGAGGGATGGCGTGGGATTTTGGGAGTGTCTTCATGTGTGCCCCAACGACCTGATGGGTTACGGGATGAACTGAACCGAACTGATACTAGTCAGACACGAGATCAAGAGAAGAGTTTGTCAAGCAATACCTGTCAGGGTCTTCACAAAAACACCCAGCATGGGACTGCACATTACACTCCTCGTATAGCGTTGCTTACCTCTGGCATGTTTCCCTCCACCTTACCTTCCAGTACACCTTTCAGAAAAAAGTGTTATGTCTTTTGATGTGACCAAAATGTCTTCATTGTTAGACTGAATGCATTCATCATTTATCATTGTACTACTAATTTCTCAAACACTTTATTTGGTGACTTTTCTTTCCAGGAGATGTGCCCCTTTTTTCTAAACATCCCCATTTCATAGGCATCAATTCTCTTCTCCAATTGTTTGTTCATTATCCATGTTTCTACACACTACAGTAAAAATTTGTATAGGTAACACCTGATTCCTCTCACTTAATTGTCAGTGACTTGGATGTCAATATGTGACTCACAATGATGAAAACAGATTTGTCAGTGATTTGGATGTCAATATATGACTCACAATGATGAAAACAGATTTGTCAATGACTTGGATGTCAATATTTGACTCAGGTTGGTGAAAACAGATTTGTCAGTGATTTGGATGTCAATATATCACTCACAATGATGAAAACAGATTTGTCAGTGACTTGGATGTCAATATTTGACTCAGGTTGGTGAAAACAGATTTGTCAGTGGTTTGGATGTCAATATATGACTCACAATGATGAAAACAGATTTGTCAGTGACTTGCTTGGATGTCAATATGTGACTCACGTTGGTGAAAATAGATTTGTCAGTGACTTGCTGGGGTGTCAATATGTGACTCAGGTTGGTGAAAAGAGATTTAACCAACCCTTTTCTCTTCCAGATTTCCATTTTCTGTTTTTATATTTCCAAGAGAAGGTCATGATCTGTTCCTGTATTTGACCGTCTATTTGTTGAGTAGGCTTCAAGTCTACTTTGCTAATTATAATTTTGTTATTAACTAAAGATGGATGAAAAAAAATAGCAAACAACATGAATTTACCTTGGATAGCAGATGTGGGAAAAGCTCTGAGATGACGTGGAATGACTTCCCACCAACGGCTAGATGTTTTTTGCGTGGTACAACAGTGACTTGTACACTTTTGTATTTCTACAAGAAGAAGAGTGAAGAAAAATAAAAATGTGTATCATAAAAAAGTAGAACTGCTCTGCACTAAAACTCTACACACACTAATGTTCTATAACTCTACAAACACCAATGTTCTATAACTCTACACACACCAATGTTCTATAACTCTACAAACACCAATGTTCTATAACTCTACACACACCAATGTTCTATAACTCTACAAACACCAATGTTCTATAACTCTACACACACCAATGTTCTATAACTCTACACACATCAATGTTCTATAACTCTACACAGAACATTAAGATTGACACAATCAATAACTCCATCTAATGGCTCTCTTCCTCAAGTGGATTCTTGGACCGCATACTTGTGATGAAAGAATAGAATCACAGCACTCATGTGCATAGTGTAAAAGGTGACTAAAGAGGGTTGTGCATTTCGACTAGCAGCCTCATTATGTAAAACAAATTGTTACAGACACCACCACTGCAAAACCCCATTAAATAGTTGCGACCAGACTTCCTGTATGAAGCCAACTACAAACAATGGAAGTCCTAGGTTCTCCAGTAGTAAAATAAAAAAACAATAAAAAGTTTGCTATGTCTCAGATAAAACATGTACAATGGAAAGTAGAACTATTGAAGTTCTATACAGTTGACAATAATAGAAAAATGGTTACATCTAACGGCTTTCTTCTTCTTCTTTGTTCATTTCATCCTGAAAAGGATGTTTTGACACCCGGTTTCAGTACAGCACATTTTTTAGACCAGGTTTGCCGTCCCTCTTTTCTCTTTCCTCTTTTCTTCCCTCTATTCTCTGTCAGGCTGCATGACATGAATGCAGCCTGTTTCCAGGGCCCTCATTTGCTGGTAGAATTAGGTCTATGGTCCTCCAACCCAAAGTTGACCAAGACCTTCTTCCGTCGCCAAGTGACATACTGGAAACAGACTGCACCAGTGTAGTCTGGCTTAAGAATGTGAATAGGGATCACAGTGGGAAGGCAGACTGGTATCCAAAAAGTCAGCTGAAACCGGATGTGTCAGACCACAAAATGCAGATATCGCAGCGTCTCTGTAAACTATGAAACAAAGTACAAAGTCACAAGGTCCATTCCAGGACGAGCGCCAAAAAAGAAGAATGTATTTTTAAATTGGAGACGAAATATTCAAAGAAATACTAACGGGTTTGTACGCCATCACTCACAAATTTAATCAGATTATTCAAGTAGGTCAACACTTCTGATCAATCAGGCACTAAATGAGGAGGAGTGAGAAATGAAGACATCCGACAGAACGTAGGAACGTCATGTTTAGGATATGTTGACAGGAAGTATATTTAAATTGTTTGGACATATGACAAGAATGTCCCAAATCCTTACTGCAACAATAGCCTAAAACAGCAGAAAGCAGAGCTTCTGAGCAAGATGAAGACCAAAATAAATATGGATTGATGGTGTTATAAAAACCTTACAGAAGCACAGATTTTTTTTTTAAATTACTCCACATGACATAAGTAAACAGTGGAGATGTCATGATGGTGATGATGATGATGACGATCAATCAAGCAGTTTACATGACTAAGATATGACCTGAAAATATGCCAATAGTTTTTAGTCTATACAATATGGCAACTTAAAAAGAGAATTTAAATGTCTTGTCTGTATCTTAATATAACTTAGAGAGCCCACAAATGAAAATAAATGTACAAATGATCATCTAATAGCACCATTGTTTGATGACTTAATTTCTTCTGCTATAAAGAACCAACATCACTGAAATCTGGGATGACCAATAGGTGCTGTCTCATTCATAAAATAGGGGGGATGGGTGTGGATATTAATGGTTCGTCTAGTTCACGGGTCATACACACTGTGCTGTCATGACAAATGGCTGCAAAGATTGTGGGATATTAATGGTTCGTCTAGTTCATGGATTATACACTCTCAGCTGTGCTCTCAAGCGCCAATCCCTCATTGGCCCATGTTTGATTTCAAAATACAGCAATATGTGGATTGTTGGTTGATCTATTGCAGTGTCATCATATAACAGGTGTGCTTGATTGATTTCAGCATGTTAACCTTTCCAATGTTATGTTTCCACTTTGAATGCTTTGTAAGAAAATGAAAGCCATACAGTCCTGCTTACAGATGCTCTGGCCGTAGTCACAGCGCTAAAAAGCCAGAAAAACACTTAAGAGCAGCACTCTGTCAACTATGCCAGCAGTCCGCACCAAAAAGGGTAGTGGTACAGTGGGTCCCATCACACTGCAACATCCAAGGCAACGAGGAGGCAGACAGACTGGCAAAAGAAGGTGCAAGACTACCACAAACAGATACTAGTATGACGTACGAAGAGTCAAAACGGCTTATTAAAGCCAGATACATGACCAAATGGGAAACCGAACATACTGGTTACACCAAAAACGATGCCTATTACCAGTTGAACAGAAGAGAGCAGGTCGTTGTCTTCAGACTTCGCACTGGCCACAATAGACTGAGGTACCACCTATTCAACAAATTGAAGATAGGTGGAACCGACGAATGCCTGTGTGGTACCGGGAAAATGACCGCTGAACATCTGCTGCAGAACTGCCCAACATACGAGGATCAGAGAGAGCAGATGTGGCCATCACCAGTGGAACCACAAGACAAGCTCTATGGCAGTGTCGACAGCCTCAGGATGACCGCTGCTTTTTTCGAAAAAATAATGGTTACTGTCTGACTGCGTACGAAGAAGAAGAAGAAGAATGCTTTGTGATCAGGATGCCAGCTCTTTCATTACCATGAATCCCAGCTTGGAAAGGGTATTGATCCACACAAGTGCCTTAATTGTATCTTCTCAGCAAAGTAGAAAATTGTCAATATTATCTGCAAACCTTCAAATCAACATTGTCATATTAAACAATATTGTTGTTGTTGTTGTTGTTGAATGCCCATAATGAGTAGGATTTCTCTTTTGTGTGCCCTGAAAAGGACGTTAAGTGATGAGTTGTCATAGCTTTCTTCACATCCCGAGAATACTGATGAAGGTGGACCGGGTCCTCCAGGCGTTTGGGTGTAAAAGATAACAACCTTTAAGAATAATCTAATTCAGAAAAATTAACTTTTTGTTATAGAATAACCCAACTGAATAATTATCAAAATTCAAAATATGTGGGGGAAAAAGTGAAGCCATGTTATTGCGTGGTAACAATAAGATGAAAACTAGGTTCAGTCATCTATGGCAGGTGTTTGTGGGGAAAATAACAGCATTATTGTGCAGTTTTCTTCTACTTCTGATTTGCCACGTTTTTAATTATGTCTACACAGGAATTCCAGTTCTCTAGATAAAGGTGTGGTGAAGAATTCTTCAAGGCTCTCAAACAGCTTTGTGTGGGGTTCAAATGGGGCAATAAACAGGGTTAGGATGATGCTACATTTTGTCATCTTTTTCTGTCTGCCTGTGAATATTATAGTCGAACGTATTTTGTTTATCACTGAATATCTCCACAACCTGTCAAATTTATACAGCCAAGGAATTTCCAAACAGCATGTCAAATTTATACAACCAAGGAATTTACCAACAGCATGACAAATTTATACAACCAAGGAATATCCCAACAGCATGTCAAATTTATACAGCCAAGGAATTTCCAAACAGCATTTCAAACTTATACAACCAAGGAATATCCCAACAGCATGTCAAATTTATACTCAAATCTCAAAATTCTGTTATTTAATCAGGCACATGTGTCTGATGCCAGGTAGCCAAATGTTAAGTAAATCCATTTCGTTCTTTTGCCTTGGTGTGCCATGTTGGGCCTAAGGCCTCCATTATGCTTTTCTCAATTTTAGTCTTGGTCTCCTGCGAGGGCGGCTAAAGTTGTATAGCCACGACGACATGACTCTATGCGTCCATCTGTTATCTGGCATGCTCACCACATGGCCAGTCCATCTGTATTTTCGTAACAGCGCAACATCTATGATGTCGGAGAAGGAAGTTCGACGTCTGATCTCTGAGTTGCGGATTTGGTCTCGAATGGAGATCTTCAATGTTCTTCGCTTCATCGCTTGTTGGGCAACGCAGAGTCTATCTGCATCAGCTTTCCATAGGTTCCACACCTCGCAGCCATATACCATGGCTGGAATAACCCCACTGTTGAAGGTGTGAGCCCTAGCGTTGACATTTCTCCTCTGTTGTAGTATGGGTTTAATATAGTTGAAGCTGAGCCAGCCCACTGCTATCCTTCATGAGATCTCCTGATTTATTAAATGGGAGTTCATGATCTCTTGGGCCAAGTAGATATACAAATTTATGTTTTCGACAGGACAATCTCCAAGGCGCATATCTCCTTTTGGGCAGAAGGTGTTGAGCATGAACTGGGTTTTCTTTCGTTTGATTTGAAGACCAACTGCGACGCTTGCTCTGCTGAGCTCATTCAGGCTTTTCTCTACATCTTTGACAACGTGGCTGAGGATGACTATGTCATCAGTGAACCTCAAGACACAGTTTCTTAAAATCGACAGAGACCATCCAGACAAGCCCGGAAGGTCGACGCATCGAGAGGTGGTGCGAAACAATGCAGGATCCATGGATAGAGCTCAAGGAAGAGGCTGCGCCTGGACACCACCTGCCCTACGCTGTGTGGAAGGCAATCAACAGACTTCGAACTGGTGTCTCAAGATGCAGAGCGAACTTGAAGAAATGGGGATACTCAGATGTCGACACATGTGAATGCGGCACAGTTCAGGACCAAGATCATCTTATGACCTGCTCCAACCTCCCTGAAACCTGTGACATGAACGACATGATGGAGGTGAACGACAAGGTAGTTCAAGTTTGCTGAATACTGGACGGATATGGTGTGACATGGTGTTTGGACACGGAAAGTAAGTAAGTTAGTAAGATGAGTAAGAATTTCCCCGTCTATGCTTATGCTCCTATCTTCCCAGTCCATGTTTTTAAAGACAAATTTATACAATCGAGGAATATCCCAACAAATCATCCAACTTATAACAACCAAGGAACATTTCCACAAAGTGTACAACTATGGAAGATCACTACTTTATCCCGTGCACATTAACAAACACCTACAATCTCCATAGTCAGTGCAAGTATTACAATTATACATACTATGGTCTAGGTAAAGGTGTTATTGCTAAACACAATAGGGTTAAGTGAAATATTCACAATGTTTCAAATAACAACATTAATATTAAAATAAAACACACAAAAAGTGTTGAAGAGGCCACAGATAAGTGCAGTAAGCTTTAGCAGAAAAAAACATGTGAAATGAGTTATCTTCTTCTTCTTCTTCTTCGTACGCAGTAACCATTATTTTTTCGAAAAAAGCGGCGGTCATCCTGAGGCTGTCGACACTGCCATAGAGCTTGTCTTGCAGTTCCACTGGTAATGGCCACATCTGCTCTCTCTGATCCTCGTATGTCGGGCAGTTCTGCAGCAGATGTTCAGCGGTCATTTTACCAGTACCGCACGGGCATTCGTCGGTACACCCTATCTTCAATTTGTTGAATAGGTGGTACCTCAGTCTATTGTGGCCAGTGCGAAGTCTGAAGACAACGACCTGCTCTCTTCGGTTCAACTTGTAATAGGCATCGTTTTTGGAAATGAGTTATCTAATACTAGGTACATGTTGTCCCATAGCAGACACTGCTGTCAGAGATGACGTTTACAGACTTCATTGCACTAGGTCTCAGTATTTATTTTATGAGGTGGGGTGACCAGTTCCTTTCTTTGATGCCTTAACAGTAAGCCAGGTGCCCATTTGGAATTGGGTCAGCTGTAGCGCATTGATAACAGGGATCGAACGTATCTTTGCCATGAGAAGCGGCTGCTCTACCACTCTGCTATTCATAACCTCAAATTAAATATTTAGTACAGATGAATTACATATATTTTTTCAATGCTAAATTATTTGGCTACAGTTAAAGTACTATTTGAAATACTGTACTACTGTAATCCTGGTGTTCATTCAGGCATGTTATGTGTCATATGCAAGGTAGCCATATGTCGTCTAATCTCTATCTTTTGCCATTAAGTACCATGCCTGACCAATGTTTTGTCACAGGCCATCTCATTGGTGAACGTCCGGGGTGACGATTAGAAGTGTAGGGCCACCATGACGTCACTTTACGTGTCCATCTATTGTCGGGCATGCATACCACCTGGCCTGCCCACTTGTATTTTCTTAGCAGCGCTTTATCTACAACATCATTGAAGCAGGTTTGACTCCTGATGGTTGTATTGCGAATGTGGCCTCGTAGTGAAAGTGAGTGTTCTACACTCCATTGCTCATTGAGTAGCTTGGAGTCTCTTCATGTCACCTTTTTGTAGGTTCCACACCTCTGGGGCCATATATCATGGCCTGAAAGAATGACCAGGCTGTTGAATATTTGTAATATTAATGTGATATATTTGTTTTGTAAATTTGCGTTAGCTTTGCTTGGGATTATGGGAGAAAACTATATTACGCATAAATTAAAAATGGAAAACTTTCTAATATGACATTTTTCCACAGTTTGGTATACATACAAAATATGTTTGTAAGGTGTTTTAGTTATTATTTATTCTTTTTTAAATGAAATGTGTACGAGTAATCTGTTTTGTTCCTAAGAATTTGCTGTGCAAATAAATACATAAATAAGTATAGTTAGATATCGCGCTAACATGAAAACAAATAATTATACTTCTTCACTTGTTCTCAAACTCTGGCTACCAATCCCTTAGGTTTCATATGTTTTTGTCTTGGCGCAGTATTTAACATACCTATTTATGTTTCTGTCTTGGTGCAGTATCTGACCATAACTATTTATGTTTTTGTCTTGGCGCAGAATTTAACATAACTATTCATGTTTCTGTCTTGGTGCAGTATCTGACCATAACTATTTATGTTTTTGTCTTGGTGCAGTATCTGACCATAACTATTCATGTGTCTGTCTTGGTGCAGTATCTGACCATAACTATTTATGTTTCTGTCTTGGTGCAGTATCTGACCATAACTATTTATGTTTCTGTCTTGGTGCAGTATCTGACCATAACTATTTATGTTTCTGTCTTGGTGCAGTATCTGACCATAACTATTTATGTTTCTGTCTTGGTGCAGTATCTGACCATAACTATTTATGTTTCTGTCTTGGTGCAGTATCTGACCATAACTATTTATGTTTCTGTCTTGGCGCAGTATCTGACCATAACTATTTATGTTTCTGTCTTGGTGCAGTATCTGACCATAACTATTTATGTTTTTTTACACTTTATTTTTTTATACAGTTAAGAATCGCAGCTTCATCATGCAGACATTATCAAGCACACCATGACTTCAAGCCCAAGCTTTGATTGACATATCAGTGGTGAATAAACAAATACAAGTACAACATGAAGTGCAATGACCAAAATATGAAGTGCTATGACCAAAATATGAAGTGCTATGACCAAAATATGAAGTGCTATGACCAAAATATAACATTTTCGAGCAACTTTAAAATGTTATAAACACTGTATATGTCAAGTCAATAACATTTAGTATGTCTGAAGCACATGCTCAAATAAATTAAGTCAATCAATTTGTGCATTGGAAATGCGATCTAATCTTTTTTTCCGCTCTCAAATAAAAAGTATAATTTATTCTCAAACATTGACAAATCAGGCATTTTGCAGTCTCAACCAGCAATTAAATATGAAGGTTACTGATTTATTTAATCAATGATCAGTCTTTATTTTGTCATTAACTCTATTCCAATAATGAAAGCATTTCATTTACTCTTGACTAATAATTTGGCTGAAAATCAATGTATTCTCTACTATCAATCAGAAACTGTGATCAATCAATATTTTGACATCAATAATTACCTGATTTGTATTCAAATGATATTTTTCAAACAATCTCATATATTTAGTGTTTAAAAACTCAAAGGTGAATTCAAGAAGAAATCTGAAAGCAAATGTTATATATGTCACCATAAACAAGCAAAAAAAAAGGCTTTTCCTCCGAGAGTACCAACCTGTCCAGGAGAAGATCTTGTTTTAGTTGTATTACGATTGCCACTAGGTAACAATGGCACATTCTGTGACACAAAATGATTTCAGTTTACCAAAACAACATACTCTCTCAAAACAATCTGGCCTCTCACATTTATAAAGGACTGACCTAAAACATCCGAGCCTCACAAATTGAAAAGGTGAGCAATCAAGTGGTATATATATATTTGTCATTACTACATGGTGTAGAAATATGGAAAATGAACAAACAGCTGAAGATGAAAATTTATGTCTTTGAAAGGTGGATATATAGAATAACTGGGCACATATAGTAAAAAGAACAGAAAACAAAATAAAGTATTGGAGAAAGAAGCCAGGTGTAAAAACTCCAGGTCAAAACCCCCAACAAAATTGCTAAATAGACTTCAGTAGAGTGCAGACAGAGTCATGAATAAGAAGCAAGTCCTTGCAGCAAGACCTCATGCTGAGAGTAGTGACACAGCTTGCATTCAAGAGACACACCTGAACAAACAGTACAGGTTCCAAATGAGAGGATATTAAATTATAAGGGTGGATAGGTGGACTCAAAGGATGAATCTTGATCCTAATAAACAACCTGCTACCAGTTAAATAAATTCAAATCAAAACATAGAACACCCAAAGATAGCAGGAACAGACAATGTGGTAGAAACCCTCAAAGTACATCATATATACTGCCCACCTAAGTACCAGAGAATGAATGTATTATGGTCGGTGACTTTAACAGTCACTCACAAATGTGGGAGTACAAAGAGAAAGATGAAAGAGGAGAAGGACTTGGAGATAGATAACAACTTACACATCGAAGCAAGAAGTGATAGTCAAACTATGTAAATCATTGGTGAGACCTAAACTGGAGTACTGTATTCAGACGTGGATATAGACATGATAGAAAGGATACAAAGAAGAGCTACTAAAATGATCGTGGGATTCCAGAATTATAGTTATGAGGAGAGACTTAGAAAAACTGGTCTGCAGTGTCTAGAAAAGAGAAGAATTCGAGGTGACTTAATATAGGTTTATAAATCAATCAATGGGTAGGATAAATTAGACTATAACAAGTTTTTCAAAGTTCAAGCGACTACAAAAACTAGAGGACATAGCTTCAAATTATTTAAAGACAGGTCCAGATTGGATATTAGGAAACGTTTTTTCAGTCAGTGGTGAATGCTTTGAATGCATTGCCACAGGATGTGGTGGAGGAAGGATCAGTTAATGCATTCAAAAATAGATTGGATGATCACAATCATTTTTAAAGTGGAATAAACTGGTTGTATACAGACACTGTAGAGTCTTCTAAACCAGTATAATGAAGTTAAGTTAACTTGCAGCTATTCAACATGATAGAAAATCAACCAACCTTTTATTCAAGGCAGTAGAAAACAACATCTATTTCGACACAGCTTTCCCAACTGAAGATCTAACATGTAAAATGCACAAACAGTACAAGGACAAATGGTAGGAAGTGACCAACATCCAATGAAATTGGATGTTTGATCTCAATTATACACCACAACAGAAACCTCTGAGGGGATGGAACTACAAAAATGGCAAACTTGTACAAATTTACAGAACTTAAAAAATATGGAAGAAATGGTAGAAATGTTTAATAGAACAATATTTAAAGCAGCAAAGGAGTCAAAATGAAGATCTTCAAAAGCTTCAGGAAGAACTGTCGACTTCCAGAGAATTAGCAGAAGCTGACCAAAACCTGGAAAGTAATATCTAACTAAAGAAAGCCTCTGTGAAGTATAGAAAGACTATGAATGCAGTAACAAGAAACAGTTTGAAAGAACAAAAAAACTGCTTCTTCCTACACAAAAAATGGTACAAAACTATGGAAACTGAAAATTTGCAGAGTCACTGAACAATGAAACCATAAAAAACAAAATATCCCATTAGAAGAAAATGGGAATTTGGTAACTGGAAAGTGTGCAGCAAATGTATTTATTGAAAAATACAGGATGATTTGCAAAGTAAATATAACAGCAAAGGAAAGAGTGATATGAAAAAAGACGCGCAATCAAAGGGACAAATACCAACTGTAGCAGAAAAGCACAAGATGGTAAAATTAACCCAAGGCAGAATTAGAAAATGCGCTAAACCAACTAAAAAACAATAAATCTCAAGGAAAGGATGAATTTACAAATGAAATGTTAAAAAACGTTGGAAATATTCCACAAATGTGGAAGGAAGCAACCATGATTCCTATATTAAAACACATATAGGTTCCCAAGAAAAGATCAAGTCACAATATTCAGACTGCAAACAGACAAAACTGAAAAATAATTTGTTCAATTAATTGTAAATTGGTCATACAAACATGTGCCAATATGGGAAAAACAAACAAATGTTACAACATGTTCTCCAGGTCTGCTGACTCCATAAGAGATACAGAGTGATAACATGCCCTCCCCAACCCAATAGCAAGAAAAACTGTACGGTGATGAAAGAAGCCTGTGAAGGACCGCCAGGTTTATAAGGGAAATAGATGCTATTATTTGAGAGCAAACAATGAAGAAGCAGAAGCAGAAATATGGAACCCACAGTGGAAGTGAATAGTAGGAATGTCAAAGAACACCTGGCTAGGAACAATGGAGGAAGACATCACAGCAGTTGGAGTCTCGTTGTGCAGAGTTCCAGAAAATGGTACAAAATAACAACAGGTGGAGAGCATTCATTGTAACTACATGACACAAGGGAAACAAGACAAACAATATGGCTTGGCTTCATTCGTTCTCAATCTCCCGCTACCAAACCCTGAACGAGCGTTAAGTGTATGTGTTGTAAATCGAGTACAATCTTGATTTGCAATCCCAACATTCAGGGTTGAAAAATCACTCATGTTTGAATGGAAATGGAGACTTTTCTCAGAAAGGATTGACACCATTACTGTACTGCAAAGCTGCCACAGTGGAACACACACACACATAAACAGATACACACAAGCACACACCCATATACTGACCAATATATCCTGACATACCCAACCTAAAACAACCATGGTCTAAGGTTCACATAGGTATGCCTTCGTCAGAATAATCAAGAAAGGCAAACTTTTAACAAAACAACAACATCCCTCCCTCCCTCTCTCTCCCCCCCCCCTCTCTCTCTCTCTCTCTCTGCCGCTCCTCTTTTACCCCTGGAGGTGTAGAGGTCCTTTAAGTTATTTCAACTGCAATTAAATGGGCAGACAAACAGGTGACTAGCATGTTGTGTCACCAAGACATATCATTGAGGCAAGTACACTGATTCTCCAACTAACCCTGAAAATTGGTGAAAACTAAAACCAAAATGGTGCAACGTCAAATGTTCTGACCATCGCAAAAATAACAAGCAGTTAGCTTCATTCACAGGTCAGCACATAATAGTTGGTTCAAAGTTGTAAACAGACAAAGTGTGCTGTATGTGTATTCAAACTTGTCAGTCAAGCTAACATATTCTAATTTGACTAAGTTGCTACTCTTCTATCATGTAGTGTGACTGCTGGGAAGCTGACCCACACACTTCTTCATCAGTACGCCCCACACATACCTCAACATGCAATCCACCTTCTTCAGCAAGTCCCCCACCTTCCTCAGCATGTCTCCCACCTTCCTCAGCTTGTACCCCACCTTCCTCAGCATGTCCCCCACCTTCCTCAGCATGTTCCCCACCTTCCTCAGCATGTCCCCCACCTTCCTCAGCATGTTCCCCACCTTCCTCAGCATGTCCCCCACCTTCCTCAGCATGTTCCCCACCTTCCTCAGCATGTCCCCCACATTCATCAGCATGTCCCCCACCATTCCCCATCCCCACCCCACCTTTTGCAGCATGTCCCACCTTCCTAAATACACCAGCCCCCTCCCCCCTCTCCTCTCTATGTCCCAACCTTTCTAAGTACACCACTTCCCCCCCCCACTATGCCCCAATATTCTTCTGTACACCCCCCTCTTTTATTTTTCTTGGCATGGCCCCTCCAGAGAACATTCCTCAGTTCACCCCTTTCCCCTCCGCCATCCCCACTCAGTATATTCTGAGATATATGAAAAGTCACTACAAACTCTCTAAAAGACAATCCATTAGCTCAGCACATAGAGCTATGAAACAACATTCATAAGGGTGTAGAAGTGGTCTTTTATTTTCCTTGTGGCTAATAGTTTCTAGTAGGTCCCATGCCCAATCCTCACTAGTCCCATCTTACAGATTAGGAATATAAAAATAAAAATTGGTAGGTTCAGATACTGTGTTGGAACAAAAACAAGACCAAAACCTATGTTACAATCAAAATATCTTCATCACGGATAATGGATAATATTCATTAAAACAACTAACACATCATGGAAGTATAATGAATACATACAAAAGGATACTTATCTCAGGAACTGTGTAGACTTCCTCCCCCTAACATGACTGATAGTCTACACAGCTCCTGGGTTAAGTATGTTGTTCATGTGTTCACATCTACTTCCACGGTGTGTTAGTTATAAGTATTGTTAATTGCCTTTTGTACTTCTGTAGGTTTCGTTCTTGTTCCAGTCTGGTATTGAACATGTTTTTATACACTATATTTGAATCCATAGTACTGCCACAGTCTCACTTAATTTGTTATAACGTTATGATTTTGCTCCCATCCCATTTTGGTATCGCAAGGAAAAACACAACTTACACATTAAATAAAAATTATGTCAACAGTAAACTATCACAAGACAATGTTATAGAACTGATTGATGAGGTAGATTAACATCTGGTCAGACACAACATACTGATCAGACATGTTAGTCAGGGTCAGACACAACATACTGATCAGACATGTTAGTCAGGGTCAGACACAACATACTGATCAGACATGTTAGTCAGGGTCAGACACAACATACTGATCAGACATGTTAGTCAGGGTCAGACACAACATACTGATCAGACATGTTAGTCAGGGTCAGACACAACATACTGATCAGACATGTTAGTCAGGGTCAGGCAAAGTATACTGATCAGACATGTTAGTCAGGGTCAGGCAAAGTATACTGGCCAAGACCATCACCTCAACTTCCGAGTAGTCCTCCCTGAAAACACGCTGTTTTCATGGCAGCCTGGCTAATGAGGTGAGGGATCTAGTAGTGAGCGACATGCAGATGAAGTCAAGCATAGCACAACCGCCTGGAGGACCCCGGTCCACCTTTATCAGCACGCTCGGGATGTGAGGTAAGTTACAAGAAACTGCCACTTAACGTCCTTTTCAGGGTGCACAAAAGTGTAAATCTGCTCATTGAGGGTATTAAACAACAACATAGAACTGATTTGATAAGGAAGTCCTCAAAAATTCAGCATGTAATTCAAAGACAATGTAAAGATTATCCTACGAATACAGCCATCTTTTCTTTTATATCATTTACAAATCTATCAAGCATGGCAGTAGGTCAAGTTGGAGAAATGGTTCAGAAAAATATTTGGGAAAAACTATTTAAATAATAAATTTTAATAAAGTCGTCACATGATGATTTTGGGTTCAAGGCACTGGCAACGTGCTTGGAGTCCTCTTACCAACAACCAGTGATTTGATAATACCAATAAATATTAATATGTTAAGTTATACAAAACTGACAGCAATGCACTCTGGGCAGACATATAGGAGGAGCTCAGCCTCAATCAGCAAGTAGTGAATGGTATCTGTACTAATAGGTCCTGTAGTCTCCTGGCTGCACAAAATCCTGCTCCGTCCTCTCAGATACTGTACTCTGCTAGAGTCCATGTTTGATATCAAACTCCAGGAATCTCTGAATTGCCAAGTCATTTCTTGCAGTGTCATTCATCACTCAACAAGCTGTCAGCATCTCCCTCCTGTCTACATTTAAAGCCTCCTCTTTAGCTACGTCAGGATGTCAATCCTCTAAAGCCGTTTTATGGGTACGTTTGAGGTCTATAGATGTCCATCTTTCATTGCCGTTAACCCAGCACAACTAGGACAACATATCATCCACACAAGCTCTGAAAGTTTGAGGCCTCTATATTAACTATCCGCTTATCCTATAGCAATTCCCTCTGAACCGCCACGAGCAAGGATAGGAGTTGGACACAATGACTTCCCTGATTAATAGTCCTCTTGAGACAGTTCCAGCTAGAGCATAGGCATTTAGGGCAGGGGAGATTGGGCTGGCGATTCTTGGAACAAAGTTTGCCTGAATGCGTGCCAAGGTCAATCCCCGTCTCAACACTAGGTCGACAAAGAAAACAAGGGGTTTAGGTGGAAGACTTAGTCTGGTACAGGGGTGGTGTTCTGTGGGGGTTCGTAGTTGACCACTCTGGTTTTCCGAATTAGCATAGTTGGGGGGGTTGATGACAGTCGGATGCCACCACGACCGGCTACGACATTTAGAGTGACAGAGATTCGGGGATAGTCATCCAATACCAATTAGTTGGGGGTAGTTCCAAATTAGAGTGATGGCTAAGTTAGACAACCAACAGAAGACCATTGGACAGCCATGTTGTTGCTTGAGACTATAAAATACTCTGCAAAAATGAACTCAAGGAGACTGGCTAGGAGAGTAACTGAAAGGCTGTCAGGAGTCTGTGAGTGTGTGAGTTTGCAGGATGACTGGACTAGTATACACCTCTAGTTTTGGGCAGTTGCTCTATAGGTTTTTATGTTGGACACCCTGTGAACAGTTAGATATCTGAATATGGGTCGTGCGTGCAGAACACCTAGTGAATGATGCATGATCTAATTACATATGAATGTACAGATTCATGTGAATACGTGAAGTGATCTAAGTAATTGTGAATGCACAGATCGTTTGATTGTAAGTGATCTGATTGTATGTGAATGTACAGATTGTCTAAGCACGAGATCTGAATGTCTGTGGTATGTGCAGGACACTTTGGGAATGATGTGTGTTCTGATTGTATGTGTATGCACAGATCGACTGAGTATGTGACCACAAGTGAGTACGTGATCCGACTATAAGTGGCGTGATCTAATTACATATGAATGCACAGATCGCCTGGGCATACATGAACCGATTGTGTGTGGATGTACAGATCACCTGGTTGAAGGTGATCTGATTATATGTGAATGCGCAGAACGACTGAGTTTGTAATCCGATCGTGAGGACGTATTTGTGATTGTGTGTTGAGTGTGCAGATAAGGGGAGTGTAGCGGCAAGTGCCTGGGTTATGTAGTTTGGGGGGAAACATCAGAAGCTAGTGCTTAAAAACCTCCTATGTAGTTTTATATATATATTATTATTATTATTATTAATATTGTTGTTGTTTAGATGTACTTTGTTTCTTTTTGTTGATATGCATATTGAACGATAATGTTATGTTTCCATTCAGGATAGTGTTGACTGCGTCTCCCTGTGTGTAGTCGTGGCGTGATTACATGTTGTAACTCTTTAGATAAGTAAACTACGCAACTGCTAAATGCCTTACGCTGCCACACCCTCAGAACTGAAGTCATTAGGCCTCAGACAGTCCCCTCTGAGTTGAAGTGTAATACTATGCTGTCAGCAGACATTATGTGTGTTGTTTGAAGCTGTTTATGCTCAGGAGAACGAGATTACAGTGGTTCTTCTTACTTCCTAAGACACACTGAAGAAGTTGGACATTGGCCCTACTGGCTGTTATGCAATGTGAGGTTTCTCAGTTAACTCACCACCATAGAGATGAGTGTCGATCCCCACCTTGTTGACCAGGCTACTTAATTTAGCCAGTTTCGAGGAGTGTGAGGGCGTGAGCATGATCAGGATGTTTCTTTCACCTGACCCTGATGTTAGTTTTGGCTTTCAACGTTAGTTTTGGCTTTCAAAACAGACTTTATATAACTATACCTATTTTATGCTGCACTTGATTACAAGCCTAAGTCTAAGTCAGTCTTTGGGAAGAGGAGACTAACATCTGGTCAGGAAAAACATCTAATAGCTGTCCATCGTTGTCGATGAGGACCGCCGACATCATCCTTGTCACAGATTTCCCTGTTAGGTGTGGGTGCGCATGTGGCTGAACAGGCCAATGCGAGCACGAAAACATCTGCTACATATCGGGCACACGAGGTTTGTAGAAGGGGATGGTGTTCCAGCTGCTCGGGATTTCCGCGTCTCGCGTCTGTTCTGGGCTTTCACAACACGGTCGTCTTCACCGGCAGCTACACCCGATTTGACTGCACTTCTCCAGTCAGATCTGTTTTTCGCAAGACATTCCCAGGTGTCGAAGTCTATCTGGCAACTTTTTAGTGAGTCCTTCAGACCGTCTTTAAAACGTTTCTTTGGGCGCCCTCTCTCGCGCCATCCGTCTCTCAGCTCGCCGTAGAGAAGCTTCTTTGGGAGCCGCTCGTCTGACATACGGACGAGGTGTCCGGCCCATCCTAGTCGTGCTTTTTCTAGCAGTGCATGTATGCTGGGCATGTTAGCCCTCGAGAGAACCTCGATGTCAGTGACACGATCTTGCCATCGGATGTGGAATATTCGCCTCAGGCAACCTGTGTGGAAGTGGTTTAACCTCCTTGCATGTCCAGAGTACACAGTCCAGCTTTCGCAAGCGTATAGTAGGGTCAGGCAAAACATACTGATTGGACAATGTTCGGGTCAGATGAAATTTACTAACCAAGACTGCATCTCACTTCCATGCAGCTCTCCCTGGAAACAGACTGTTCTACAGCAGTCTGGCTAACAAGATGTGGGATTGACGTGATGCCCGCAGTAGTGAGTGACATGCAGATGAAGCCAAGCATAGTACAACCCCACCTGGAGGACCTCAGCCCACCTTCATCCATATGCTTGGGATGTGAGGAAAGCTACAGCAACCCAAATCACCACCTAATGCCCTTTTCAGGGGGCACAAAAGAGTAAACATACTCATCGTGGACATGCAACAACAAGTCAGCAACTAAAAATAATTCACCTCTCGGTTGGTGTCATTCTCAGCAGCCACTGTTGGCACGACTGTCTCATCACCTGTGGTTGAATCATCTGGATGTTCTGCTTCTTCCCATTCTATTCTTGCAGGATGATCTTTGTCAGGTGCATGTGCATTGACAAGAATAACTCTCTCATCTTTTCCCACCATCCCACAGTTACGGGCCACACTGATAGCAGTCTGTATCATGTCTCCTGTGGAAAAAACCTGCAAGTTGTATCTACTGCATGAAAATAATCTAAGGTTGTTTCGGGGAAACAAAAGAAAACGCTGGGGATAGCAGAAATGTAAAGGAAAAAGTGGTGACAACCAACGACCACAAAGATAAGTGTACTGTAGGCTGCCTTTAAGGGCAGTTATAGCTGAGAGGTATGGCGCTCGTCATCTCCCAAGAAACAAACAGAAGAACAAAACAGTAGATATTTGAATCCTACACAAGTTTACGGTTTTTTGTTTAATCCAATTTTTTATAAAGACCCAAATTTATCGAAATGCCAGACCTCATCTGCTTCCATTTGGAGGTGAAAATTGCATTTTAACCTTTTTGTGTTTTTCAGTCATCAATTTGTAATTAGCTGTCTGTCTTTCTTTTTTTCCACTAAATGTACTAATTTGTTTACAAAATAAAAAAAAGTTGATTAAATTCTATGTAATATATAAAAAGGTTGAGTTATGCCATACTGAGTTGGGTGTGTGAAGAAGACCTTCCATGTGGGCTTGTAGGATTTATATGACATAAATGCTGGGAAGAACTGCTGGGAAAGGAGAACATGAAGATGGTGATACATGAATGGATGCAAGGTGACTGCAATCTGGCAGGCTTCACATTGGACATCAATCAATCACTGATACAGAAGGGCTCTAAGTGCTGTCACAGACATTAGTGAAGTAGAGGATACGATTTCAATTCTAAATAAATACTTCCAAGGTGTACAACTTCTGACTTTCATATGGCAGATCCATTTAAACTAACATCAGAAAGGGCATGTGGCAAATCTTTGGCACCCCAAAAACCTGATTCTTCAGTTAAATCGGACTCACCTGCCAGAAATGCAGCTCATCTTATCTAGGAGAAGGAAAAAATTTGCTGAGAAAACCAAAGACAACCCCAAACTGATGATTCATTAACCTGGAAGGGGGCTCATTTAATAGAAGGAAAACTTCAAACTAACGGCTGCCTTGTTTGTAGGCTGGGAACAGCCAAAGGCTACAGAAAGTTCACCCAAATTAAAATATTTGCAGAAAGCAAAGATTATGTGCCAAAAGGTGCAGAAAAGAAAAGGACCTAAGGGCTATAATAGATCATACAGGTAAAGTGAGTGAGCAAGTCCAGGTAGCAGTGAAAAATGCAAATGCAACGTTAGGTATGACAAAAAGAAATATTAAACATAGGAGCAAGCAAGTGATAGTCAAACTGTATAAAGCATTAGCTAAACCTAGATTGGAGTACTGTGTACAACTGACCTACAGTGTCTAGAAATTAGAAGAATTTTAGGTGACTTAATACAGGTTTATAAGATAATCAAAGGAAAGGATAAATTAGACTATAGTTTTTCAAGATACAACCACCTACAAGAACAAAAGGGCATAGCTACAAACAACAAGAGTGAATGACAAAAATGAAGCTAGCACAAAACATGGACAAAATGGGAGGCAGCACGACTAAAGTTGAAACAAAAAACAAAATTGGAGAACTTATCACAGGAGTCAGACCATATAAGGCACTAATCGGTAAACATACATTTATCTCCATACGTCTGACATGTACCAATACAATAAACCTGTCTGCTATTACCCTGCGTATTACAAGGACCATAACCACGAAGAAAAGAATATGGAAACTGAAACTAATGAGGGATGTCATAACAGGTGATAAGGTAGGGTTGGACATTGCGCTGGAAACCTCATCATGCCAAATAAACTCGCAGAAACAACATCTACAAGAGAATATTAATCTGTTGAATACCATATCTTCAAATATTGGTCTGTGTGTACAAAATCCATTTCTCAACGCTCTACCTTATAAAAGTGTGGTTTATAGAAATATGTGTAAAACAACGACGTCAAAAGGTAAACTTATTTTGTTGATTTATGTACATGTGTAAAATAATGATGTCATAAAGTCAACTTATTTTGTGGAGAGTTACACTAAAATTGTGCAGCTCACAAGCTAAAAACATTTTCCAAATAATGGTGCAATTTTATTTTCCTTTTTTTTCAATATGAAAAGGGTGTGTTGAAAATCGAGGAAATGGCTGCTCTAAGGCCGACAACTGAACAAGCTGTTGAACGTGCTGAATGATTCCAAGGTTGATTAATTAGATGCAGATGATGATTATTGTGAAATAGAAATGGAATTTGATGATTATGTGAGAAACGATGTCTGTATCCGATTATAATCAAGCTGGGTTTGCTCCTGGTCATTATAGTATTCACAACATTGGAGATAATCAGATCAGCCAGTTTCTTCTTCTGCCTCTTCGTTCATTCTCAATCTCCCGCTACCAAACCCTGAAAGGGCTTGAGTTGCAGAATGTAGTCCAGAGAATGGAATGTGTTGTGTTTACAGCTTGACTGCGATATTTGCACCTTTCGGTCCAACACATTCGACTTCAGCAAGCATTTTTTTAGTACCGGGTTAGCATTCCCTCTTCGATCCCTTTTCCTTAGCCAGTCTGCCCTGCTGCAGCCTGTTATCCAGGATCACCGCGTGGAGGTGTAGAAGGGTCTTGGCAGCTTTGGTTCGCTGGACCTGACGCTAGCAGTCAGCTATGGGTCGCTGACCACTGCAGCTCATCCGCTGCTCAGCATCTTGATCCCCAGCCAGTTTAAGATACAGTAGTTAATAAGGAGCACAAAAACCTGTGTCCTTTTAGTGCAGTTTATGCTGCCCGGGTGAACAGGGTATTACAGGCTGGGTGGCCCTCATTCAAAGCTCTGATGCTTTAACAAAATCTACAAGGAGACTCAACTGTAGTTGTGGCCCCATGCTCCAACTGGAGTGAAAAGAGAAGGACTGTGGATGAAGTTCTATAAAAAAAAAACACCACAGAAATAAAGCTTCACAGCACCATTTTCTGGTTGTTGTTGTTGTTGAATGCCCACAATGAGTAAGTTTACTCTTTGAACGCTCTGTAAAAGTAAAGTAACCCATAGCATTACTGCCATAGGGGTGCGAGGTGTTAGCAATCTCACAATTCAAAGGCTCGGCTATATGAGGCCGGTAGGCCCCCCCCCCCCCCCCCCCCCCCCCCCGCTTTTTCTTCCCAGACTGAACCGGTATCAAATTAAGGCTGGGTCGACGTGGGAGCCAGTGCAGACTGAAAAAAATTTTTTCGCCTATACTGGGGAATGAACCCATGACCACTCAGATGCGAAGCCAGCTTCAAAACCACAGCGCTATGCTGCTCCACTGTACGCCCTAATAAGGGCATTAAGTGGCAGGTTGTAGTAGCTTTCCTCACATCCAGAGCATGATGATGGTGGGCCGCAGTTCTCCAGGCAGTTGTGCTAATCTTGACTTCATCTTTGTGACGCTCACTACTAGGGGGATCACGTCAATCCACATCTCGTCAGCCAGGCTGCCTTGAAAACAGCCTTCATAAACAACACACGTAACGTTCCCATAACTTGTCAATGAACATATAACACTCACCAGTAACCATGACTGATCGAATGTTTGCTTCTTTGAGAGTCTGAATCACAGGTGCTGTTTGAGGCTTTAACTGATTTTGCATAACCAATAAGCCCAAAAAGTCCAAATCTTTTTCCACCTTGTCTCTGTAAGATGAAGGCATATGATCGACTTTGAGTGTCTTACAATTACATTTCTTCTCCTCGACAGTTATAGATGTATCACTTTTCAGAACAATGGCATCACATTACATTTTATTACTTGACAGCTATCTCACCTGACAGAACAATGAGATTTCTCACCTGACAATACAATGAGATTTCTCACCTGACAGAACAATGAGATTTCTCACCTGACAGAACAATGAGATTTCTCACCTGACAGAACAATGTGATCTATCTCACCTGACAAAACAATGATATCTATATCAAATGACAGAGCAATGAGATCTATATTAAATGACAGAGCAATGAGATCTATATTAAATGACAGAGCAATGACAGCTTTATCACCAGACAGAACAATGACAGCTTTATCACCTGAGAGAACAATGACAGGTTTATTACCTGACAGAACAATGACATTTACACCTTCTATATCACCTGACAGAACAATTACATTTACACCTTTCATTTCACCTGACCAAACAATGACATTTACACCTTTTATATCATCTGACAGAACAATGACATTTACACCTTTTATTTCACCTGACAGAACAATGGCATTTACATCTTTTATATCACCTGACAGAGCAATGACATTTGTATCACCTAGCAGATACATAAAATTTACATAATATTTCAAAGATTTGAGTTTGTCCAAGTAATGACATTTTATCATCATCACAAGCAAGATTTGTACTTTTCACAAGAGAAAAGCCCCTTGTTCGAAGTCAAAGAACTATTTCAGGCAAATTAAAGAACCTAGTAATGTGTTTACATTGCTGAATGATTTTGTTTAATATATTTGAAAATAATTTGTTTCTGATATTTACACCAACAATACAATTAAACACAATGTATACAATCACTAATAAGATGAAGATTGATCAAACTGTTTCTTAAAAATATGCAAGTCGAAATAGATGAGGAACCAGTATATATGTGCATTATATTTGATTAGAGAATGTCAGAGAGGCTGAACATTGAAAAAAACTGGAGAAAACTCACCACGCTGAGGAAAATAGCTAGGTCAAATTTTGGAATGAACAAAACGACAGATAAGAATAGATCAGCAGCATGAGCCACAGCAGCAAAATCACACCTAAAAACCTTAGATACGTTACAAAACAAAGTACTTTAAATGATTGTGGATGACATGAAAACAACTATTTGAAACAGAAAAAATGCAGGTATATACTGATGAATCAGTAACTGAGCAGTGAAGAATGCAGGTACAGGAATCTACGTTGTCCACCCAAATCAATCAAATGACCACTAGTTCACCTACCGGAATATTCTGTTCAAACTACTCGGCAGAAATACAGGCATTAATAATTGCTGTAGAAATAATAAACAACACAAGAAGCCAATGTCAGCTGGTTATATTCCTTACCAGTGCAATGCCCGTTCTGAAAGTCATCCATAATGATAAAATGAGAGGGTACAAGAATGTCTTATGTGAAACAAAAGCCAAAAGAAAGGCAGTACTATGGTGGGTGGTACCATCACACTGTGGCTACCAGGAAATGAGAGAGAGCAGACAAGTTAGCAAAAGAGGGAGCAAAATGAGAACAAAAACAACAAACAATCGCATTCCAGAAAAAGAAAACCCTTCTCTAAGCCATAAGGAAAAACGACTATCACTACCTTGATCGAGCAGAGCAGGTGACCCTGTTCTACATGAGAACAGGACATAATAGATTGAATAGCTACTTACACTGATTAAAACTGATCACAACACCCATGTGTACAAGCAGACAAACAGGACAGACATATCCTACAAGACTGCTATATGCCTAGACAGCTGCATACTGAGCACTGACCCACAGAGATGAACCTGCACAAATAGCTGCTCCGGAGCCCTGAATAACTTTCCATCTAGTGGCTGGACTTCATGTGTAAAAAATAATAAAACTGGGACAAGCAAGAGTAACAAGGTGGTCAAACTGTTCGGGAGCCCTGAATAACTTTCCATCTAGTGGCTGGACTTCATGTGTAAAAAATAATAAAACTGGGACAAGCAAGAGTAACAAGGTGGTCAAACTGTTCGGGAGCCCTGAATAACTTTCCATCTAGTGGCTGGACTTCGTGTGTCAAACATAATAAAACTGGGACAAACAAGAGTAACAAGGAGATCAAAGTGGTTGCAGCATTATATTATGCTAGTGTAAGATCACTGAGACAGTCTGAGTGGTAGAATGGTTAGAGCACTTGTTGTTTTAAGCAAAGAGACTAGGTTTGCTCAATGGTTACAACATCCACTAGTCTACCCCAGCTAGAATTAATACCCGACTTCAGAGGCAAGGCAGAGGTAGAAACTGATCAGTCCTACCTTAGCAAAATCTGAGACACAGTACAAAGAAGTCTCTAACAATCTATCCCTAACAGCAGGGCGCAAGTTATGAAACTATTTTAAATCTCACCTGGACATTCTCTGCACCTGGTGCCATGTGATTTTCGGATCCATCGGTCTGTATGCCAAGGCAATGACTCTGAACCCCTGGATGGAGTAGCTGTGTAGAACTGTATGAAAGTCATGAGGCACTGCAGAAACACCAACAAAATATCTATCAACATTCATGGCTGTTCTTTCTGGCAAATGTGAATGTTACTTTAACCAGGTACCTAGAGCATTTGTTAGTATCTCCAGCCCACCTGTCTTTAATACCACCAGACACTGATTAGAGTATTATTCCTCTATGGGGTCTCTGTAGCAAAGTGGTCAAGCCGTTTGCCTCGTGTTCAGACGGTCGGGTTTCGAGTTCGAGCTGTGACGGTTGGTCCATGATGTCAATTTTTTCCGGAGATCCCTGGGTTCATCGCTAGAGTTACGGAGTTCGTCCTATGTGCGATGCTCTCGACAGATGGGGTACCCATCTGCCAAGAGAGACCAAACTAAGTGGGGAAAACCCGAGGCAATGAAGTCAAGCCCCCGCTTAAATTTGTTTTGGTTTTTTTTTTCCTGTCCTTTTTACATTCTTGTAAAATTATTTTTTTTCGAGTAACTTAACCAGATAGCCTTCTCTGAACAGGTGGGCGATGGGGACACTGGGTGGTAGTGTATTTAGTTAAATGTCACAACCAAAAAATAATGACATAAGCAGACTACACAAAAGAGAATGAAGTCTCATCTTTCAATTCTGAGCAGCACAAGCTAGAGTCAATAGTTGCTTAAACCACATCAAGCCTCAACCTCTGCTCTTGTGCAGACACTGCTCTCACCTTGATGAAACAGACATCTTACTCATTGAGTGCAAATCATTTGAAGTCAGGGGACGGCGTGGCCTAGTGGTTAAGTGACACGGCTCACAATCCAAAGGTGCTGAGTTTGATCCTCATCACAGCACCAGCCGTTACCCTGGGGTAGCAAACCCTTAGAAAATGCAGGAAGAAGCAGGCCCTTACATAAAATGCATGCCGAAGTCGGATGCACTGGACTGACAGGTGCAAAATAAAAACCGCGGTGCTACGCAACACCGCCTTGGGGAATTGAGAAATAAAGTGAACGCCAAAAAAAAAAAAAAACTTGCAGTCATACGGAAAAGATTTCTACAAGTGCCACCAACAATCGTCAATTCACTGTATGGCTCAGTGGAACAACTTAACTTAACATATTTATACTGGTTTAGAAGACTCTGCAGAGTCTGTATACAACCAGTTCCAATTACATCATCTTGCTCTAGAAGCTGTACGCATCCAATCTGTTCATAAATGCATTGACCGTCCCAGCCTCCACCACCTCACTTGGCAATGCATTCCAAGCATTCACAACTCTCTGGCCAAAGAAATACTTCCTAAACAACTAAAGAAAATGTATTTATATAAGAATGGCACTGAGCTGCCAAGAGCAGGCTTGCTCAGGTGCTATTGGATAACAACAAGATGAGAATTTTGGAATATATTCTGTATCCCATATATTTCCAACAAATCTGTAAAATGAAATGGTGGATGCTTCAACACTTACCTAAATAACTTCAGCTGGTATCCCATGTAACCCTACCACATTTCCATTCTTTGGATGGCTAATTACTTTCTTCATTTCTTCTTTACACGGCTTATCACAGTTATCTTTGTGGCATTCTTCAGTAGGTAAAATATCAGATATAATGACTGGTGGTGGTTTATTTATAAGTTCTTCAAAGTATTCCACCCATCTTTTATTTCTATTCATCAAGATTTGTTATCCTTCATTCTAATTTTATTTTCTGTTGTTGGTATTTTCCTGAAAGATCCCTTCAACCATCATAAACAATAAACATAATAAGTCAATACTAAATGAAAACAGGAAAAAGCTGAGATGGGAGGAATATTTAAAGGAACTTCTCGATCCAGCAGAAATATGCGATAATGAAATATTCACACTAAGACACAACAAGAGTAAAGAACTGTCAATTATAGCAGCAGAAATCAAATAAGATATTAAAAAGTTTCCACGAAACAAGGTACCAGGAATAGATGGTATCGTACAAGCCTGCAGAGACATTGGAGTAAAATAGCTGACATGAATAATGAATGTGGCATGGACAACAATGGAAGTTTCCAAGGACTGGTAAAAATCAATAGTTATCCAGACATGGAAGAAAACAAAAGAAAACAAAAAAGACTGTGAAAAATACAGGGGAATATTTCTCGAGTCACATAAGCAAAATGTATGAAAAACAGAACAAGACCAATAGTGGAAAGCCAATTAAGTTGCACACTTTGTGCCTTCATAAAGGAAAAGGTTGCACAGCCGCCAAATTTACTCTAAGACAGATTTATGAAAAAACTGTTGAATACAATAAGGAGCAGAACATAACCGTAACGTTCTTCTTCAGCCAAACCATCAATGTAACTTCTAATGTCTACATTAATGATAGGAAGGAAGACTAACAGCTGGTGAGGCAAAATATACTGATCTGATCAGACATGTTAGACAGGGTCAGGCAAAACATACTGGACAAGACCCTC
Organism: Ariolimax columbianus; assembly: GCA_036924085.1. NCBI lineage: Eukaryota > Metazoa > Mollusca > Gastropoda > Stylommatophora > Arionidae > Ariolimax > Ariolimax columbianus. The sequence goes on from JAVGWX010000005.1 coordinate 7,415,035, forward strand.
ACTTTGGCTTCCTCGTAGCCCTTCCCAGAAACGAGCTCTTTTCATGACAGCCTGGCTAACAAGGTGAGGGATCGACATGATCCCCGTAGTAGTGGGCGACACGCAGATGAAGGCAAGCATAGCACAATTGCCTGGAGGACCAAGGTCCACATTCATCAGCATGCTCGGAATGTAAGGAAAGCTTCTGCAACCCGCCACTCAACGCCCTTTTCAGGGCGCATAAAAGAGTAGCCTACTCATTGTGGGCATTCGCAAAGAACAACCTCAATGTTATTCTTCAGCTTCTGTAGCCAAACTATCAATGTAGCTTCTAATGTCTACCTTAACGTTCTTCTTCAGCTTCTGTAGCCAAACTATCAATGTAGCTTCTAATGTCTACCTTAACGTTCTTCTTCAGCTTCTGTAGCTAAACTATCAATGTTCTTCTTCAGCTTCTGTAGCCAAACTATCAATGTAGCTTCTAATGTCTACCTTAATGTTCTTCTTCAGCTTCTGTAGCCAAACTATCAATGTAGCTTCAAATGTCTACCTGGGGACGGCGTGGCCTAGTGGTTAAGTGGCATGGCTCACAACCAGAAGGTGCTGGGTTCGATCCCCATCACAGCACCAGCCGTTACCCTGGGGTAGCAAACCCTTAGAAAATGCAGGAAGAAGCAGGCCCTTACATAAAATGCATGCCGAAGTCGGATGCACTGGACTGACAGGTGCAAAATAAAAACCGCGGTGCTACGCAACACCGCCTTGGGGAATTGAGAAATAAAGTGAACGCCAAAAAAAAAAAAAAACTTGCAGTCATACGGAAAAGATTTCTACAAGTGCCACCAACAATCGTCAATTCACTGTATGGCTCAGTGGAACAACTTAACTTAACATATTTATACTGGTTTAGAAGACTCTGCAGAGTCTGTATACAACCAGTTCCAATTACATCATCTTGCTCTAGAAGCTGTACGCATCCAATCTGTTCATAAATGCATTGACCGTCCCAGCCTCCACCACCTCACTTGGCAATGCATTCCAAGCATTCACAACTCTCTGGCCAAAGAAATACTTCCTAAACAACTAAAGAAAATGTATTTATATAAGAATGGCACTGAGCTGCCAAGAGCAGGCTTGCTCAGGTGCTATTGGATAACAACAAGATGAGAATTTTGGAATATATTCTGTATCCCATATATTTCCAACAAATCTGTAAAATGAAATGGTGGATGCTTCAACACTTACCTAAATAACTTCAGCTGGTATCCCATGTAACCCTACCACATTTCCATTCTTTGGATGGCTAATTACTTTCTTCATTTCTTCTTTACACGGCTTATCACAGTTATCTTTGTGGCATTCTTCAGTAGGTAAAATATCAGATATAATGACTGGTGGTGGTTTATTTATAAGTTCTTCAAAGTATTCCACCCATCTTTTATTTCTATTCATCAAGATTTGTTATCCTTCATTCTAATTTTATTTTCTGTTGTTGGTATTTTCCTGAAAGATCCCTTCAACCATCATAAACAATAAACATAATAAGTCAATACTAAATGAAAACAGGAAAAAGCTGAGATGGGAGGAATATTTAAAGGAACTTCTCGATCCAGCAGAAATATGCGATAATGAAATATTCACACTAAGACACAACAAGAGTAAAGAACTGTCAATTATAGCAGCAGAAATCAAATAAGATATTAAAAAGTTTCCACGAAACAAGGTACCAGGAATAGATGGTATCGTACAAGCCTGCAGAGACATTGGAGTAAAATAGCTGACATGAATAATGAATGTGGCATGGACAACAATGGAAGTTTCCAAGGACTGGTAAAAATCAATAGTTATCCAGACATGGAAGAAAACAAAAGAAAACAAAAAAGACTGTGAAAAATACAGGGGAATATTTCTCGAGTCACATAAGCAAAATGTATGAAAAACAGAACAAGACCAATAGTGGAAAGCCAATTAAGTTGCACACTTTGTGCCTTCATAAAGGAAAAGGTTGCACAGCCGCCAAATTTACTCTAAGACAGATTTGTGAACAAACTGTTGAATACAATAAGGAGCAGAACATAACCGTAACGTTCTTCTTCAGCCAAACCATCAATGTAACTTCTAATGTCTACATTAATGATAGGAAGGAAGACTAACAGCTGGTGAGGCAAAATATACTGATCTGATCAGACATGTTAGACAGGGTCAGGCAAAACATACTGGACAAGACCCTCACTTTGGCTTCCTCGTAGCCCTTCCCAGAAACGAGCTCTTTTCATGACAGCCTGGCTAACAAGGTGAGGGATCGACATGATCCCCGTAGTAGTGGGCGACACGCAGATGAAGGCAAGCATAGCACAATTGCCTGGAGGACCAAGGTCCACATTCATCAGCATGCTCGGAATGTAAGGAAAGCTTCTGCAACCCGCCACTCAACGCCCTTTTCAGGGCGCATAAAAGAGTAGCCTACTCATTGTGGGCATTCGCAAAGAACAACCTCAATGTTATTCTTCAGCTTCTGTAGCCAAACTATCAATGTAGCTTCTAATGTCTACCTTAACGTTCTTCTTCAGCTTCTGTAGCCAAACTATCAATGTAGCTTCTAATGTCTACCTTAACGTTCTTCTTCAGCTTCTGTAGCTAAACTATCAATGTTCTTCTTCAGCTTCTGTAGCCAAACTATCAATGTAGCTTCTAATGTCTACCTTAATGTTCTTCTTCAGCTTCTGTAGCCAAACTATCAATGTAGCTTCAAATGTCTACCTGGGGACGGCGTGGCCTAGTGGTTAAGTGGCATGGCTCACAACCAGAAGGTGCTGGGTTCGATCCCCATCACAGCACCGGCCGTTACCCCGGGGAAGCAAACCCTTAGAAAATGCAGGAGGAAGCAGACCCTTACATAAAATGCATGCTGAAGTCGGATGCACTGGGCCGATAGGCGCAAAATAAAAACCACAGTGCAACGCACACCGCCTTGGGGATAAGAGAAATAAGGCGAACGCAAAAAAAAAAAAAAAAAAAAAAAAAAAAATGTCTACCTTAACGTTCTTCTTCAGCTTCTGTAGCCAAACTATCAATGTAGCTTCAAATGTCTACCTTAACGTTCTTCTTCAGCTTCTGTAGCCAAACTATCAACGTAGCTTCTAATGTCTACCTTAACGTTCTTCTTCAGCCTCTGTAGCCAAACTATCAATGTAGCTTCTAATGTCTACCTTAACGTTCTTCTTCAGCTTCTGTAGCCAAACTATCAACGTAGCTTCTAATGTCTACCTTAATGTTCTTTTGTTGTAAATGCTGTGCTGGAATGTTCGATAAACTAAAACAAAAATTATACCCGTCTCTGGCCTGCAGAGGGACGCAATCTTCTCAGGAGCCCCCTTACAGTAAACATCCATGTAGGGCTCTCCCATTGTTCTAGTGATGACACTCATGCGCTGTGATGCAGAGGAGAAGGTGAACTGTCGTATAATACCCACCTCAAATGGATGCTGCAGAAAAATATACAGAAGATATCTTTTAATGCAGAATACACATTTTTTTTAAACAATGCTGGGGGGGCTGATTTTTTTTTTTATCCCAACAATCATAATGTCCAAAAAAGTCTTTAAATTTGTATACATTACAATACAATGTGAATGAGAAATATCCCAAGTGAATCTGTAAATAAATCCTGAATATAATCATTTATGAATGTGGCTGAATTGTAACATCATCAATGTAGCAATGTGGGGAATTAAATTATTATATATATATATATATATGTTAATAATAAATAACACTAGTGAATCTACGAGGCGTGTTCAAATAAAACTGGATAAAACCACAACAAATGAACATACGTACAATGCGCATGATGACGTCACTTCTGGTGTAAACAGCACATACCAACAGTCAAGTACACAAAATTTCCTTATCCTTCGACTCATAGTTTCCTCAGCAGATTGTTGAAAACATGGCAGGTGTGATACGGAATACGTCCAGATTTGATCAGCGAGTGGTGATTCTGTTTCTAACATCTGAAGGATGTCGACCAGTTGATATTCATCTCAGAATGCAGGCAGTGTATGGGTACAAAAGTGTGTCGAAGACAACAGTGAGGAACTGGACAATGATGTTTAAAAAAGGACGTGAGTTAACGGAGATCTTCCAGGACCAGGTCAGGCACATATTGTTGCGTTAACTCATGTCCATCTTTAAACATCGTTGTCCAGTACTTCACTATTCTCTTCAACACACTTTTGTCACCATACACTGCCTGCAATCTGCGATGAATTTCAACTGGTCGACATCCTTCAGATGTTAGAAACAGAATCACCGCTCACTGATCAACTCTGGATGAATTCCGTATCACACCCGCCATGTTTTCAAGGGTCTGAAGAGGAAACTATGAGTCGGAGGATAATAAAATTTTGCAAACTTGACTGTTGGCATGTGCTGTTTACACCAGCAGTGACATCATGCACATCGTACATATGTTCACTTTTTGCAGTTTGGTCCGGTTTCATTTGAACACGCCTTGTATATTGAAGTACATTGCAAAAAAGAAATTAAGCTGTTAACTCTAACAAAATGTATGTACATTTGTCTTTTTTTTGTCTTGCTATTTTGAAATGATTTTGATGTCAAACGTTTTCTAACTCTGTAAGGTTGTTTTTTTTTGGTGCTTTATAAGGTTACAAGAACTTCAGTGCCCAGCTTCGTCCGAGAAATAGCTTTTAATACATACAATTCAGCAGTGACTTCAAGTTATGAAATATTCACTTAACACACTGGCAACTCAAGTACCTTGAACAGCCACACTAAAAATAATCGTGTTTACGCGTTGTCCAGGGTCAAAGGACTGACTACCCCTTTTACTGATCAGTTGCAAACATGAACTAGCATAGGGCTTTGAACATCTGACCCTGAGTCGGCACACTAAAAATAGGACTGACATCCCTTTATACATCAGTTTCAAACATGGACTGGTTCTGGGGGACCAGCCTCACACACTAACACAAATGGCACTCTACAGTTTACCAAAAGCGTTATAAACTAAACATTTAATTTAGTTAATATTAATAATAATTAACTCGAGAATGGAATGACGTAGCAAACTGAAAATAGTTGCATTGATCTAGAAATTCCAGACAGGACGAGCTGTCAAAATTTCACGTCGATAGAGCACACTATTCGAGAGTTTTTGCGAGACAAACAGATACATGTGCTATCTTGTTTGATATTATAGATTTATAGTGTTACAGTTTTATCACAGGACGTTAACAGGTATGGAAAATGAAATATGGGAATCACATAATGAAACAACAAGATGAATACAACACTATGTATGTGATGGAGCACAAAGGCACACATAATTTCTGATATAATGTATGATTGTATTTGTGCACACAGTATACTTGTGTTTATCTACAAACAAGCTGACGACTAAAAGCTACAATACAAAGCAGAAATAATCAATATTTATTTATGGTTTTCTTTGATTTCATCATGAAGTACATTACAACCTTATATTTTTGTGACTGACAAACAGAAAAGGTTACAAATGCAGTTTTATATAAGAATATTAATAGTGTTTTAGTAACTAATGATACCTGTGTGTTTATAGGGGAGCAAAGAATACTCAGACTGTAACCCGGCATGCATGTCGTAAGAGGTGACTAAGGAAGCTTAAACATGAGGTTAGCTTCCCCATTCTGTAGAACTATAAGCCACAAGAAAATAGAAAAGAAGACCTGTACACCCAGTGGTAGAAGTGAGGAGACTAAGTAGGTCACAGTATCTTAATTAATGTAGAACATCGTCATGTAGCATATCCTTTGTAGAAAGTCGTTCTCATAAAATTTGATCTATAAGGCTCTCCTGCCTGTCATTGTCATTCTCAGAACCTCTTTAATGTCCTGTGTACATTTGCTCCTCGTTCTAACTCTGCCTCACTTGCCAGGTACAATACACTTTAGTATAGTTTTTCTAGACCGTTGTGGCATTTGATATCCATGGTATTTTTAGCACTTTTCTGAAGCATTTTATCTCCAAGGATACAATCTTCTTCCTTAGTGTTTGTGTTATTGTCTATATCTTGCATCCGTACGTTGCCATTATGAAGATGCAAGTCCTCAACATCTTTATTTTTATAATTTTGTTAGTGTTCTCACCATAAGTTTTGAATTTCAGTTAAACTCTCCACTGCCACGGCTATTCTTCGTCTTTTTAGCAATCTCCTTAGTTGCTTATAATGGAGCCGAGGTATTCAAAACAAAATTAGTGAAATCAGTGTTTACAGACATGCCTGTGCGGACTGCAACCCTTTCCAGGGGGTGCTGGGCATGGGACTGACTACACCATCCTGTAGAAACCCTGGTGGGCATTGTGGAGAGGTTAAATCATCTCTTTTGGGTCAGATATGTTGCGCCTGACACCAATCCATGTCGCTGGAAAATCATCTTTACGTTGTCTATCCACATTCCCCTCGATTGCTCTTTTGCTTGGAAGCCAGGCCGTCAGGTCTTGTAAGATTGCGGTGGAAGCTGATGAGGCAGTATTTTCATGAGATGGGAATGTATTCAATGGAGCTGACCATTTTGGAATTTCCCTGTTCCTCAATCTGTCAATCCTAGAGACTCGGGTGACAAGAAAAAGATGTCTACAGCCCATGGTAGAAAAGACAAGACTAAGTGCGAGAGTTTAGACCTGGGTGTTCCATATTTTTGTTCCGCTAATCCTCTCATATAACAGAAAAGACTATGTCTGCAGTTGAAAGAAGGATGTGCCTTCACCAAAATAAGATTAAAACTCTGATCATTAAAAAAATGTTAAGCAGATCCAAGTGACAAAGTAGCTAGAGTGTTTGCTTCTCAGTGGTATATGATTTGTCCCAGTCTACTCAGCTGTAAATGAGTACTTTCTTACAGTTAGAGAAGCAAAAACTAACTGAGGAAAGAAACTGTTCACCCCAATTCACCAAAATAAAAGTTGAGGCCTTGTACAACTAAGTATATTGCATACATTTCATCCTTGACACAGTGCTTGCTATAGAAATAACTGGAAGGTTGGGTTGTTTTTTTTCCTCCATACTCTTATGTAAAGCTGCAGCTGAACCTTTTTGTTCAGTCCACTTTGATATGGAGTTTAACTCATATACGAGCTGATACAAATATCTTGATTTCAATGTCCAAATATTCAAACATGTAAAGCTCAAATGAGTCAAGTCTCTGTACTACATTTTGTCAACATGCAGCAACGGCAATGCAAACAGCAAGCAAGCAAATATGAGTACAAAACCAGGAAGGGTGCTACATCTGTGACAGTATCACAACTTTCTGATAATATGCACACATAAAAGGCATGAATATATCTGACTAGGAGTTATCTAGTAAAGCTTGATACAGGTAAATGCATTACATTAATAGCAAACATCTATAGAGCACCTGCAAATCTGACTCGTCATCTTGGATAGAAAATGCATTCTGCCTTCTGCTGATAACCCTGCCTAGAATCGACTGGATGTGCAATCAATATTCAAGTTAACAAACTGGATAACAATTTGTGGCACACTTAACACAAAGTGTAAAAAAAATTTTATTTAAACTGTGTGGGTATTTGTTAGGTCTGGATTTTTAAACTTTACCTATTTCCTGGCAGTTCTTTAAAAATTCATATTTAATTAAAGAAAAATAAAGAGGAGATGGACAGAAAACATTTTGTTGGTTTATTCATTAACAAATACAGAATACTTCATTCATCAAAATGAGTATGTTTATTCGTTTATTTTTGCCGCATCTTGTGTGTCTGCTGCGCTGCTAGCAAATGGAACACTTACAACTTCGACTGCATCTGCTGCACTCTAGGTCGATGGAACACCGGTTTGATTTGATGATGCTTCTACCATTTTCTTTAAATACTTTCATATATCACTTCATTAATGACTTTGCAATTCCTATGTGATAAGAGATTCACAAACAAAAGTTCTAAAATATAACTTCAAAAGAGGCAGAATTCTCAGGTGGTCCAAATTTCTAGCCTTACATTCTTCTTTTATGTTGATATATAATTTAAAAGAGAAAGACGTTTCACTCAAGGCCCAAATGCTGTCATAGTCAGGAGTGGAATTCAGAATGAGCTCTTAATTTCAACTGCTTCCATGCTGCATGAACAAAACATAGACTGTGGCTGCAAAGGCCCATCTCCGGCCTTCTTGTGGCAGAACTGTTCCTACCAACTTGTGAAAGGTTGAGGTATGAGTCTTTGACACCTTAAACCAGAAGCAGCTTTCATTGATTAGAAGTGTAAGCCCTTGTTTTCAAACATTTGTTTAACCTTTTAAACAAATTGTGATACCCCCTACATTGATAGACCACAAGATGAGAGCCGTGGCCCCACTCCATATTCTTTCTATGGCATTACATCTATTCCTTATGCTGATCATACCACTGTCATTCACTTCTTTATCTCATTTAAGTAAGGCTAAATCTTGCTTAATGTTCTTTGAAATCTGTCCTTTCTTTAATTTAAACCTAAATACGGGATCAAGATGCTGAGCAGCGCATGAACTGCAGTGGTCAGCGACCCATAGCTGACTGCTAGCGTCAGGGCCAGCGAACCATAGCTGCCAAGACCCTTCTACGCCTCCACGCGGTGATCCTGGATAACAGGCTGCAGTAGGGCAGACTGGCTAAGGAGAAGGGATCGAAGAGGGAATGCTAACCCGGTACTCAAAAAATGCTTGCTGAAGTCAGATGTGTTGGACCGAAAGGTGCAAATATCGCAGCCAAGCTGTAAACTACAATACAATGCATTCCATTCTCTGGACTACATTCTGCTACTTACACTTTCAGGGTTTGGTAGCGGGAGATTGAGAACGAACGAAGAAGATGAAGAAACCTAAATACAAAGATAATGATAAAGGACCAAAGCAATATGCGACAGTGGAAGATGTTGCAAATGTGCATAATAACTTCTTGTGATCAGATTAATGTTGCAATGTCTGTAAAAATTTGTTATGTAATAAAGAATTGCTATCACTGTACTCTGGGCAGACCCATAGGTACCCATTCTCACAAAATAGTTACGGGTAGGGTACGGATGATTGTTGGTTGCTCACAGTCCTGTTCTTTGGTCACAGAAGCACCTCCATGATGGACTGTTTTTTTATTTGAAAACTACATCTGAGTCAGAGGACTGATGGTTCATCAATTGCATTGTCATCATCTTCTTTATTTTTTCTGTGTTCTCATGAGCTGAAGCATAGGTTCAACACTGTATTTGTCGTGCCCTATCCCTGATTTTAGGCTGTAGTCATTTGCACTGTGGTTTTATGGCAACAGTTTTTACATGATGAGGTTGCCAGCTCAAGCAACCTCTTACAACATGCTGGGAAGGAAACTGTAATCTTATTCTGTTTATTTTGGGAACCACTCTGTGAGATATTAGGAAATATTTTGTAGTCATAGAGTGGTGAATTCTTGGAATGCATTACCCCAGGATGTGGTGGAGGCAGGATCAGTTTAAGCATTAATAAATAGACTGGATGCTCAGTTATTTTTAGTTATCGGAGGAGTGGAATAAACTGGTTGTATACAGACTCTGTAGGGCCTTTTACACCAGTATAATGAAGTTAAGTTAAGTGAGTATCATCACCTAAGGCAAGGAACTTCAGCCTTAGTTGCCCCATGCCCCCTCTTCACCATATCTCGGAACGTCATCCCTCTTTCATGATTGACAAAAAAGGTGCATTCCAAATAATTTGCATACAATATTGAAAATAATTTATTTTGTACATACACATTTACTTTTGATGACGTTTTACAAATGTAACAACAATCGAAAAAGCTGATGGATATTAAAACTAACAAATTATGATGTTAACAAACAAATTCATAGCTAACTACTTAACAGACTAAAGTGAAGCATAAGGTGAGACAGTCTGTAGGAGTGAAATAGAGGCAAGGTCAGACATTCCGTAGGAGTGAGATAGATATACGGTCATACACTCTGTACATCTCTGTAAGAGAAATATGAAATGAAGAAAGATATCACCATATCACTTAATATATCAAACTAAGATCAATGTGCTCCTCGACATGTCTGTACGATTCACAAAAACAACCAGTTGTTTATACACAGTGATGTCACATGTGACTGTTAAGTGAGGGTGTGTCACACTTGTTGTTAGTGAGTGATGAAACAGGAGCAGGGAGACAAGTTGTGATAATAACGTGTGAGCATTTTTGGTCATTGACCAATTCGGCGAGTGAGATTAAATGTCGCTCACATCCTGTATGTCTGGGAGATGCTGCTTCTGGTAATGAGCTCCTGATTTCAGTCCAAGCAAAATTAGATTCGGCTGTCAAATATTTTTAAATGTAACCAATAAAAAAAACTATTAAAAGGTGAAATGAGTGTATAAAACAACTTTCACAATTATTTCCAAGGCCCAATATTCTGCATATAAGAAAGAAACTCACATTATGGCACTTATTCCCATTGGTAATGTACACCAGAAAGATTCATAAGGGCTTTGTCATGCAGTGTCTGGATCAAATTTTTATTTAACCCTCGATATTTAACAAATGTAAGCCTTGCTATGGTTGGAACAAGTGTCTCATAATTACGAGACAAGTAGCACAACTGCTTGGTACCAACTCCCTGCATGTCACATACTTGCTTTTACTTAGTCACTTTTCTTCTACTATGTGGTTCTTTTACTTATGGTTTATAGTTTCTATGGGAACCATGCCCAACCCTTCTTAGTTCCCCCCCTTACAACATGTCTTGGCAGGGTCAGGTCATCCCGTAACCGGTGTTGTTGTTGAGGCACTCCTCTCTATCAGCGGCCGCTGCCTGTACCTCCTCTGGTTGGAAATTGGTCCATTCTTTTATGTTGTCCTAGTGCTGCTGTAGTAGTCCATTAAAATGACATCTTGTGTGCAACACGCTGTAGTTGGAATCTTGTTGTGCAGAAGGAAAGTGTGGGCAACATTCACAAACGTCTGTATGATGTGTATGGAAGTTGTGCTGTCAATCGCATACAGAAAGTTATAGATTCAGGAAGTGAAGAGAGACAGTTGCGTAATGAGCTATGGTCTGGGTGTCCTTCCACAGTCACCAGCCCAGACAGGTTGGCAGCAGACTGGTCATCCTTCCACAGCCACCAGCCCAGACAGGTTGGCAGCAGACTGGTCATCCTTCCACAGCCACCAGCCCAGACATGTTGGCAGCAGACTGGTCATCCTTCCACAGCCACCAGCCCAGACAGGTTGGCAGCAGACTGGTCATCCTTCCACAGCCACCAGCCCAGACATGTTGGCAGCAGACTGGTCATCCTTCCACAGCCACCAGCCCAGACATGTTGCAATACAAATACACCTTTACCATTATTTGTGAGAATTATCGTATCACAAGTTCATAACTGGTCCTAAGCTTTCAGTCAGCAATGAAAGTGCAATGATAATGTTCTACAATCTTGAATATTCAAAACCTGATGCAAGATAGGTTCCTCATTGTCTCCAAACCGACCATGATGGTCATTAGGTTCCTCATTGTCTCCCAACCGACCATGATGGTCAAGGAACATGACCCCAGATGTCAAAGAAACATGACCACAATTGTCAAAAGAACATAGCTACGTGAACAGGAAACGAGCTGCTACAGTACAGGCATGCACGCCTGTTTTCCACTGGTGTTAAGGCCGGAGAAATGGACAGAGATTATGTGGAAAAATAGCTTATGTAAAGGAAACACTCAGCTATACTGTGCTTGATTTTCATATATTGTGGAGAAGTAGTTTCTGAAAAATTATGCAGGACATTACTTTCTGAGCAAACAGGGAATGTTAAATATGCACATCTTTCAGCTTTTCAACGTAAAAGAGACCAAAACTTCAACAGTGATGAACAACTCGCATCAAATTTAATCAAACGTCTGTTTGACATGTCAACTACTCAACTGGAAAACATAATTAATTGTTCTCTAACTGTTTTTCACTATGAGGGTGAGTGTTAAAATTTAAGCTGCAGCTTTCTTAATTACTTAAAGATTTGTATGAATTATATGCCATTTTAAATTTTAGTTAGACCTAGATTGGAGTACCGTGTGCAGGTATAGAGTCCTTATCGTAGAGAGGATATAAACATGCTGGAAAGGATTCAAAAAAAGGGGAACAAAGATGATAGTCGGATTCCAGAGTTACAATTATGAGGAAATACTCAGAGAAATCGGCCTACAGTGTCTAGAAAAGAGAAGAAATCAGGTGACAATACAGGTTTATAAGATAATGAAGAGAAAGGATAAATGAGACTATAACAAGTTGTTCTAAACACAGACACCTACAAGAACAAGAGGGCACAGCCACAAATTAACTAAAGAAAGGTCCAGATTAGATGCTAGGAAATATTTTTTCAGTCAGAGAGTGGTGAATGCTTGGAATGCATTGCCACAGGAAGTAGTGGAGGCAGGGTTGTTGTTGTTTTTTAATGCGCACAATGAGTATGATTACTCTTTTGTGTGCCTTGAAAATGACGTTAAGTGGCGGGTTGCAGTAGCTTTCCTCACATTCCAAGCGTGCTCATGAAGGTGGACCGGGGTCCTCCAGGCGGTTGTGCTATGCTTGGCTTAATATGCGTGTCACTCACTATGGGAATCACGACAATCCCTCACCTTGTGAGCCAGGCTATAATAAAAATAGCCCATTTGACAGCCAAGGTGAAGGTCTTGGCTAGTATATTTTGCCTGACCCTGACTAACATATCTGATCAATATGTTTTGTCTGACCAGACGTTAGTCTTCCTTCCCAGAGGCAGGGTCAATTCAAGCATTCAAGAATATTTGGATGCGCAGAGTTATTGTAAGATCAAGTGAATGTAAAAGAAACTGGCTGTGTACAGACTCTGCAGAGTCTTCTAAATTAGTATAAAGATGTTAAGTTGAGTTAAGTTAAATAAAACTGAATGTGCTGTTTAAACTACCAGGCAATGGAATGATGATTTTTCTGGAACTGTCAAAAGCTGACAGTAGTTATGATGTTGACATTCTTTCACAAGTCCACACATTATGTATTGCTACCTTCAGAAAAGTAAAACTTTGTAAATTACTTGTGATTACAAGTATATGACATATCGAGTTAATTATTTGAAATATATTGTTGGTAAGAGGGTTATTTTCTGGTAAATCTGGATTCATCATTAGCCATATGTAAAACTGCAAAGGTTAAAGGTATTTAGTTGAACAATCCAAAAACTAGTAACTGTTTGAACAGTCATCGCCATCTTACCTCACGTTGTAGAAACTCAAATTCTTCCTGAAGACCAAAAATTCAATGACATGAAGACGATTAAGATTTAACAAATGGATGTTAGTCTTGGAATTCTATAAAACCAATTAAGACATTACATTAATTTCCAATTCTGTGATCTCAGCATTGTAATTGGCAACAAGATAGTGAAATAAATAAATTGACAGCTCAAACTGACAATGCATTTATATAACTTGGAATCCTGGTATTCAAATAGGCATGTTAATGTCTGTTGCCAGGTAGCCGATGCTATCGGCTATCTGTAGTAGGTATTTTAAACTTCCTGCAGCTTACTAGGCCTGGGAGAAGGTACAAATAATTTGGGCATATTTTTTATGGCAGCGGCTGTTAAGCCTACTCTTAACCCTTTGAACCCGTGATCACGATCAACCGGTGTGTGTGTGTGTACATAACCCGCGTCCCAAGTCACTGGTTTGCCGGTAGAGCACACATATCTTATAAGAACGGGCATAGTATGGATAGACACGGCAGAATTTGCATACTACTTCCGGAATGTTACTTCAAAATGGTGGCGCCCATGAACTGATCACATTGCGACAAATTTTTACAATATTTTCACGATGAAAAGACATGCATAAAAACCAGTAAATGAGTGTTCTAAAAGGCTTACAATGGAACAAGTTGTCGAGTTTGTTCTCAATGATTCGGAGGACAATGAATTAGATTTAGATAGCAATTATTCTGAAACTGATATAGAAGTTGAATCAGATGATCATTTGAGTGATAACATGTGTTCATTAGACTCTGATGAAGCTACATCTTACCCTGTTCCTGATTTTTCTGGCGATCAGACTGTTTTACAGGGGCGTGGAAGGGGGTGTCTCCCAGGTAGTGTCTCTAGTAAATTTGATGCAGGTTGGTCTCCAATAAATATATTCAGACCTGTGTCTGCAGTAGACACAACATTTATGGAGCAGATAGGCCCTAAGAACATTCCAGAATCTATTAATCCAGAAAGTAAAGCCAGTGAATTTTTGGAACTTTTCCTGGATAATGATTTCTGGCACAATTTGTGTGAGCAGACAACTCGACGCGCTGAGCAGGTGAGAAGCAAGAAACCAACTAGCTACTATGCCAAAAATTTTTAAAGTGTAGTAGTGCCAGAGATGAAAGCATTCTTTGGACTGCGTCTTCAAATGGAACACAGTGTGAGTAAACCACGTTACGAGGAGTACTGGTCTAGCTCGTCTGCTAACTTCGTGTCTCATACTCCTGGTTTCCGGACTGTGATGGACCGTGATCGCTTCCTTGCTCTCTGGACTTTTCTTCATCTTGTTGATGAGGAGGACCCGGCTTTGGATAAAGCAGATAAACTTTAAAAAGTAAGGCCTATGTTGGCTGTGTTGCAACCAAAATTTAGGCACTATTATTCGCCTTCACAGCAAGTGAGCTTAGACGAAGGTATGATCCCCTCGATGAGCAGACTTGCCTTCAAACAGTATATCAAGTCAAAGCCATAAAGTGGGGAATAAAGGCTTACATGGCTTGTGAAGCAAGCTCTGTATATATTCTGAATCTAGAAATCTACACTGGAAAAGCAGACAATATTATTCCAGATCTTGGTGTTATTGGTAGCGTCGTTATTCTAATTTTAACTTCTGGGAATTTGGTCAACAAAAACCATATTGTTGTTATGGACAGATTCTACAAAAGTGTAACTCTCTTTGACAAGTTGTACACTGATTATGGTACACTTACTGTAGGTACACCAATGACAAATAGGAAATTTTATCCAAAAGTACTGGCAGGAAAGAAGAAAATGGACAGGGGTCATTCAGAATTTATTTGCCATAACAACATTGTATGCCTTGTCTGGATGGACCAAAGACCTGTAAATTTTATATCCAACTACCACAACCCAACAGAAATTGGAACTGTTAGAAGGAGAAGAAAGGATGGAACAGCTGTAGATGTTCCAACTCCTCAACTTTGTATTGACTATAACGCTTTCATGGGGGGCACAGATGTCAACGACCAAATTTGTCGTCTTAACAAGACACAACGGCATTATCGCTGGCCTAGGAGGCTATTTGTGAAAATCTTTATGTGGGCATGTAAAAATGCCTACATACTTATGGATCATTATAGTCCCCACAATACAACAGGAAGACGCTACAGGACATTTGGGATGTTCATGAACGAAGTTTGTTTATCCCTCATTGGGGATTATAGAACAGCTACTGCAAAACTTCACAACCGTGTCGAGGCACAACAGAGACTGCAAAATGTTGGTTCCCATCATCCCCAAATGTCTCCAAAAGCTACAGGAAATAATGTGTGTGTAGTATGCTCATTTAAATTTAACAAGCATGTCAAGGACTTCCCAAACATGGCCTACAAAGACAGACCATTCAAACAAGTCAAGACAAAATTTTGGTGTAAACATTGTGAAACTTATCTGTGCCTAAAGTCTACATGCTGGGAGGACTGGCATAATAAGCAGGAATATTGGAGATGATCAGGTCAGTCTATTTGAGATAAAATAATTGAAACAGATCACTTAGTTTTGTCATTGTAACTAGTTTTGTTCAGGTGTCCATTTTTGGTTTTTTATCATCAGGAGCCCAGGGGAGTGGGGTTTTACAGGTCAGGTGACCAGGGTTCAAAGGGTTAATTCTTTGTCTCGCATCATCATCATCTTCTAATACCTTTATCGATTTCTTGCAAAGCATGGTGCCTCCACTGCCAACCTGACCCCATACAGAAAGACTGTGCCAATATACTTTTTGAGTGCTCATTTGATGGTGGCCTGTGTAGCAATTTGACATAAGAAGTCAGCCCCCAAGCGCAACTCTCTTTAGTCAACTTCTGTAATATGCTTGGTAGGTTACAGAGATCCTATCCTTTGCTCTCTGATGCCCAGATGAGTGCCTCTTCAACTTAGTTTCCACATTTCATCAATGACAGACAAGATTGTCTCTCAAAGTAAAGGAACTGGTTCGATCCCTGGTCACAACACATTTCAGTCTACCCAGCTGTAAATGGGTACCTGCCTTATAGTTAGAGAAGATAAAGTGATGAGGAAAAAATGTGTGGCCCAAAACATTGAAGTCTCTACCACTTTATCCCTGATAACAGTGTCCATTATGTGACAAACATTACCCTTATATTACACCTTAACAGCTCAAGAAACATAACACAAGACTTGTCTATACATAAATTATTTATAAATTATTTTGGCTCTCTGCAAAATGGATACACTTTTCCCAACACCAGAAAAAACAATAAGGTTAATATCCCCAAGAGAAGACATTTCAAGAAAAGGTGTAGGTTCTAAAAGAAAACCAGCACTGACCTCTTCGCCCAAGAATGTTTCTGCAGTGCATGGCTTCACCACAGTCGGCATAATGGTGTCATACTTGTGTGTGTCTGCTCCAGGCTCCTCCAAAAACTGGACAAAAAGGTCACATTACCATTAATGTTAACATTCCTTATACATACCACTAATTCTTCTTCTTCTTCTTCTTTTTCTTCCTCCTCTTCTTCTTCATTGTTCATCCTGAAAAGGACATTTTGTAACATTGTGTCATAGTTATACAGCTGCAATATCTGTGCTTTTTGATCCGACACATCCAGTTTCAACACAGAACATTTATTGGATTGGGATTGCCTTCTTTATCTGATGCATATTTTCTCAGATTTATGGATGTAGCTTGTTTCTAGGGCCACAGCTGGGATGTGGAAAAGTATTATGGAACATAGTTGGGCCTTTCTAAGTAATGAAATCCACCTCTCTGCAACTGAGTGCTTGAGACGTGACTCGCAACAAAAATGACTGGTTCGACTAAAACAAATCAGCTATCAAGATCCTGCTTATGAAAAGCACTGCTTGTTTGGACTACTCTAAAGTGACCCTTCCTTACCATCCAGAAGGGCTGCATTCAGCAACATATGTACGGCTGTACAACGAAGACTCAGGTAAAAGTAAAGTAAAGTAACACATAGCATTACTGCCGTAGGGGTGTGAGGTGTTAGCAATCTCATATTTCAAAGTTCGGCTCTATAAGAGCGATAGCCATCTCCTCTCCCTCGCCGCTTTTACTTCCCGGACTGAACCGGTACCCATTTAAGGCTGGGTCGACCTGAGAGGCATTGTGGTCTGAAAAAACATTTCCGCCTCAACTGGGGAATGAACCCAGGACCACTCAGATGCGAAGCCAACTTGCTAACCGCTGCGCTACGCAGTTGATTCCAATGACTTGAGGTGATTTTATTGTGCCCTGAAGGCGACTACTGCCCTCCGTCCCATCACTCATCTCCTGTCCTTAGTGCTGCCAGCTTGGCACTATGGACTGACAGTCCAGATTTTAAAGTGATAGATGGAGCATTTTGGTGCCATCCTCAACTGTATGACCATCATTAGCAAACAAGCCATAGTTCGTATTCCTCAAGTCACTTTTAACAAGGAACTTGACCTCCAGCCCAGCAAGGATGAGATCAGAAATGTAATCAGCTCGATGTCCAGAGACAAAGCTACGTGGTCTGCAATTTACTTCTGTGCTTGTGCATTTGTGTATGATAGAATTCCCGAGTAGGTGACAGTTTTCTACTACTGTTTTTTTTAGTCAGAGAGTGGTGAATTCTTGTAATGCATTGCCACAGGAAATAGTGGAGGCAGGGTCAATTAATGCATTCAAGAATAGATTGAATGCTCATATCTTTTAGATTAAGGAAATGTAAATAAAACTGGTTGTATACAGACTCTGCAGAGTCTTCTAATCCTGTGTAAAGAAGTTAAGAAATGGGCTATTTTCACAGCAGCCTGGCTAACTAGGTGGGGGATTGACGTGATCCTCATGGCAGTGAGCACCTCGCAGATGAATCCAAGAATAGCACAACCACCTGAAGGATCCCGGTTCACCTTCATCAGCACACTCGGGATGTGAGGAAAGCTACAACAATCTACCACTAAACATCCTATTCAGGACACACAAAATAATAATCCTACTCGTTGCGGGCATTCAAGAACAACAAAATAAATATAATAAATTCCACAATGTACCACAAAACATCAATAAATGTGCGTATTACAACTTTATAAGATGTTCACTTCAATACTGACAGCTGTGAACGACAGTGCCTAACAATTTTCATTTAAATGGTTTGATTGGTCCTTTCCTGCCACATCAGCTTCCCCTTAACCTTGTAAAGTTCACAAATGTACAAACCACAGATGTCAGGCCAAGTGAGATCAACATCGAGCACACATGTTTGACACACAAAACAATTCAAAAGAACTCATAAATTGAATACCCAAATTCTTATGAGTATGTAGCAGAGTCCAGGTTTCCACTGGAGTTATTCTATCTAGAATGTTACCACACTCATCCACATCATTCCTGACCACACACAGCAAATAACATAGCACGCAGCAGGTGGCATATTTATTATATAATACTCGTACAACAACTAGTGAAGTGAGTGCAATGAAATTATAAACAACATTTGAAATACATCTTTAAATAGATACTCGGAGTTTATAAGCATAAGCTATTGATGTTGCTCCAGATTAATCCAACCCAGTTCTAGCCGCAGACTCCCCTCCCCTATCTACACCCTACAACACACTCTCAAAAACTTGTCCTCACGTTTGTATTCTGTGACACTCAGATCTCCTCAGGTGGGTGATCTTGACATAATACATTCAATATATTCAATGTATGCACACATATGATCACACGCTTAATCGATCTGCATATACACCCACTCTGGAACATACATAGTTCCTCGGCGTCTACATACACCACACACACATCCAGATCTCCTCTAGACGATCTGTACACTCACGTAACTCTTCACAACATACATCGTTCACATGGTGTCCTGCACATACAACACACATTCATATTACCTCTAGACACATGGCGCCCAACACACACCTTATAGAGCGACTGGTCAAGACTCAAAGGCGTATGCTGGTTGAGCCATCCTGTTCTGTCTCACTAACATTCGTAAAACAGCGTATCAATCACTCTTCTATTAAGTCGATGAGCTAGACAGACTCCTAGCTATATTTTCTCTCTCTCTCCTCTCCCCCTCCCCTCTCTCTCTCCATGGCCAGTCTGCTTGAGCTAAACTTTGTCTAGTATTATATAGTCTCAAGCAGTATCGGAGCTGTCCAATGGATCTCTGGGGGATGGTCTCTGTCTGTCACTCATCCCACACTACCCAAATCGGAACGCCAATGGTCAGTTCCTAGTCCATACCTGTCCTGGTACTAGACACATTCTTTCCCCTCAACCCCGTTTTCCTTTGTTGACTTAGTACAGTGAGTGACCTTGGTGTAGTGTTGAGATGGAGAGTGACCTTGGCACACATTCAGGTACCGTTCACATGGTGTCCTGCACATACAACACACATTCATATTACCTCTAGACACATGGCGCCCAACACACACCTTATAGAGCGACTGGTCAAGACTCAAAGGCGTATGCTGGTTGAGCCATCCTGTTCTGTCTCACTAACATTCGTAAAACAGCGTATCAATCACTCTTCTATTAAGTCGATGAGCTAGACAGACTCCTAGCTATATTTTCTCTCTCTCTCCTCTCCCCCTCCCCTCTCTCTCTCCATGGCCAGTCTGCTTGAGCTAAACTTTGTCTAGTATTATATAGTCTCAAGCAGTATCGGAGCTGTCTAATGGATCTCTGGGGGATGGCCTCTGTCTGTCACTCATCCCACACTACCCAAATCGGAACGCCAATGGTCAGTTCCTAGTCCATACCTGTACTGGTACTAGACACATTCTTTCCCCCCAACCCCGTTTTCCTTTGTTGACTTAGTACAGTGAGTGACCTTGGTGTAGTGTTGAGATGGAGAGTGACCTTGGCACACATTCAGGTACCTTTGTTCTCAGAGTCGCTGCCCACATCACCCCTGTCCTAAACGCTCAAGCTCAGGCTGGAACTGTTACAAGTATGCTGTCATAGTTTTAGTTTTATTTTTGATTTACAGAAAATGTAGGTGGGTGTCTAGATGCAGCCCTCGGCCTGTATGCTGTACATTGTTTGATTGACAGTTTCATCATCTAACAGGTGGTGATTGATTCTGACTGATTTGGCTTGGTTTCGCTTCGTTCGTTCTCAATTTCCCGCTACCAAACCCTGAAACGGCTTTAAGTGACAGAATGTAGTCCAGAGAACAGAATGTGTTGTGTCATAGTTTACAGCTTGTCTGCGATATTTGCACCTTTCGGTCCAACACATCCAATCTCAGCAGGCATTTTTTGAGTACTGGGTTAGCCTTCTCTCTATGATCCCTTCTCCTTAGCCAGTCGGCTCTGTTGAAGCCTGTTATCCAGGATCACCGCATGGAGGTGTAGAAAGGTATTGGCAGTTCTGGTTCACTGGTCCTGATGCTAGCAGTCAGCTTTTGGGTCGCTGACCACTACAGCTAATGCACTGCTCAGCATCTTGATCCTGATATCAATATGACTTTTTTGACTGGTTACTCACCCAATTTATGTTCTAAGCTGCCTTATTAAAAGTATAAGGACCTAGAAAGACATGATTCTCTGACTGGCTACTCACCCACTTAATGGCATTAAACATGATGAGGTCTAAAGGGTCACCACTCAGCTCTCCATCAATGATTGTGAGAGAGTGGCAGGCTGCCATACACACAAGCAATGGACCACGGGCAAGAGTTGAAGGATCTGATACTGGGCTTTGGAACCTGATGAAATAAAGCATTAGAAGAGGAAAGCATGTTTGTTTGAATGCATTTGAATTCTTTTTACAACTATGACCACAAATAACCACTTGTATTTGTTAGTCAGTTACTACAATGCTTCTCAACTTCGAGTCTGTGCACAAAAGAGTTCTGTGGAGCTTCGCTAAACAAAACTTTTTGCTGTTGTCTGCAATATGAAAATGGTTAGGATTGTCACTGCTATATCACTTCTACTCGCAGATTTATTAAAATAAAAACTAAAACGTGTTTTACGTTTTGAAAACAACACAACGTCCAGTAACAAAATGAAGATTGAATAGTGACTTCGGCTCAGAGATGACTATCTGAGCTATCTACAAGGGCAGCAATCGTCTCAATATTCTCAATCCTTGCTTTGGAAGGTGCAGAAGGGCTGGCTATGGCATGAGTGAATGATGGACACAGAGGCCTTGAAACTCCAGGAACATGTATGGATCTACTGTCCTGGCCATTCTGGGGTTTGCAGGAATGAAAGAGCTGACATCCTGGTCTCAGGTACATCCACAGTGCGGACATCGGCAATGGATAGATGTGGCATTTTGAAGTTGATCAACGACCGTCTTTTGAATAAAGACACTGGGGTAGATGAACCAGCAACGCACAGATTCCGAGATTTTGAAATCATTCACAGGTCCAGCTGAGAGGACAGAGCAGGAGTGTGTTTAACCAGCGAGCTATAGGAACAATCTTCACCATTTACTGAGAGGGACTGAGCACCTATGTATCTGCCTGGAGTACAATGACATAGATTCTGAATAGAACCTCGTGAGTCATGTTACTTTATCATTGGTTCTAGGGGGTCTACAATATGAAAAAGGTTAGTAGCCACTGCTCTACCACTCTTACACACAATAATAATACTAATCTTTCCAATGAAAACCAACTCATGTTCCTATTGCAATTCAACTAAACTTTCACAAACAAACAAGAATAAGTTCTACCTGTGATTGTGGATGGGTACTACTCCCCACATGTCAAGTCCATCCTCAGTCAAAGTGCCAGTCTGAGAAAGGAACATATCAATGAAAAAACATTTATAGCAGCAAAGCTCCAGCATCTTGCTAGTGGTATTCACAAACAAATAATTTTGTAGCATTTGTGACATAGTGACACAATAACCAAGTGGCTCACTAGTCAGTCAAAAATGTCACCAGTCAGCATGGTCGGACTACAGTCACGCAATTTATGTTAACAAATTTAAACTAGGCACTCATTCACTTTAATTTCTACATAACAATGCATACCAAAGCAAAATATATTGTATTACTTACATAGTATCAGCCTTATTTCTTATTAAGAAAAAATGCACTACTGTCAGAGGCATGGCTTGTGTGTCATTGAACATTCTTGGTAGTTTCAGCACTGAACTACCATTTATCGATGGCTGTAGTAGGTTTAAATTGTGGTAGCAGAGGTTCATTTAGATTCACCATCATAAGCTAGCGTATGTACAATCTATTCTAACCGTAGTATCATTAATAATCGTGCGATAGTAGTTATATAGTAACGATTAAAAACTTATTTTTTTACTCGTCAGGAAAAAAAGGTTACTTGTCACAGACGAGCGTTTATTTCAAGCCCTGCACATGTATAAACATACAACTAATTTTGCTACAACCTGTTATAAGCATCACCCCTGTAAGCCAAGAATAGCAACGCTGTAGGCTGTCAAGCACATTGCAAAAGTGCATGGCAATGAACACCTGATCATATCCTCCTAGTTGTCTTTGGTTGTAATTTCTTCCGTCAGCCATGGGTTGATGAAGACAATGATAATATTTAACGTCAAAGACAAGTCGTACAGAGAGCCCCCTGGATCTGATATAGCACTCAAAGACAAGTGGTACAGAGAGCCCCCTGGATCTGACATAGCACTCAAAGACAAGTGGTACAGAGAGCCCCCTGGATCTGACATAGCACTCAAAGACAAGTGGTACAGAGAGCCCCCTGGATCTGACATAGCACTCAAAGACAAGTGGTACAGAGAGCCCCCTGGATCTGACATAGCACTCAAAGACAAGTGGTACAGAGAGCCCCCTGGATCTGATATAGCACTCAAAGACAAGTGGTACAGAGAACCCCTGGATCTGACATAGCATTCAAAGACAAGTGCTACAGAGAGCCCCCTGGATCTGACATAGCATTCAAAGACAAGTGGTACAGAGAGCCCCCTGGATCTGATATAGCACTCAAAGACAAGTGGTACAGAGAACCCCTGGATCTGATATAGCATTCAAAGACAAGTGGTACAGAGAGCACCCTGGATCTGACATAGCACTCAAAGACAAGTGGTACAGAGAGCACCCTGGATCTGACATAGCACTCAAAGACAAGTGGTACAGAGAGCACCCTGGATCTGACATAGCACTCAAAGACAAGTGGTACAGAAAGCACCCTGGATCTGACATAGCACTCAAAGACAAGTGGTACAGAGAGCACCCTGGATCTGATATAGCACTCAGACAAGTGGTACAGAGAGCACCCTGGATCTGATATAGCACTCAAAGACAAGTGGTACAGAGAGCACCCTGGATCTGACATAGCACTCAAAGACAAGTGGTACAGAGAGCCCCCTGGATCTGACATAGCATTGAAAGACAAGTGGTACAGAGAGCACCCTGGATCTGACATAGCACTCAAAGAAAAGTGGTACAGAGAGCCCCCTAGATCTGATATAGCACTCAAAGACAAGTGGTACAGAGAGCACCCTGGATCTGACATAGCACTCAAAGACAAGTGGTACAGAGAGCACCCTGGATCTGATATAGCACTCAAAGACAAGTGGTACAGAGAGCACCCTGGATCTGACATAGCATTCAAAGACAAGTGGTACAGAGAGCACCCTGGATCTGATATAGCACTCAAAGACAAGTGGTACAGAGAGCCCCCTGGATCTGACATAGCACTCAAAGACAAGTGGTACAGAGAACCCCTGGATCTGACACAGCATTCAAAGACAAGTGGTACAGAGAGCCCCCTGGATCTGACATAGCATTCAAAGACAAGTGGTACACAGAGCCCCCTGGATCTGATATAGCACTCAAAGACAAGTGGTACAGAGAACCCCTGGATCTGATATAGCATTCAAAGACAAGTGGTACAGAGAGCACCCTGGATCTGACATAGCACTCAAAGACAAGTGGTACAGAGAGCCCCCTGGATCTGACATAGCATTCAAAGACAAGTGGTACAGAGAGCCCCCTGGATCTGATATAGCACTCAGAGACAAGTGGTACAGAGAGCACACCCTGGATCTGACATAGCATTCAAAGACAAGTGGTACAGAGAGCCCCCTGGATCTGATATAGCACTCAAAGACAAGTGGTACAGAGAGCACCCTGGATCTGACATAGCATTCAAAGACAAGTGGTACAGAGAGCACCCTGGATCTGATATAGCACTCAAAGACAAGTGGTACATAGAGCACCCTGGATCTGACATAGCATTCAAAGACAAGTGGTACAGAGAGCACCCTGGATCTGATATAGCACTCAAAGACAAGTGGTACAGAGAGCACCCTGGATCTGACATAGCATTCAAAGACAAGTGGTACAGAGAGCACCCTGGATCTGATATAGCACTCAAAGACAAGTGGTACAGAGAGCACCCTGGATCTGACATAGCACTCAAAGACAAGTGGTACAGAGAGCACCCTGGATCTGACATAGCACTCAAAGACAAGTGGTACAGAAAGCACCCTGGATCTGACATAGCACTCAAAGACAAGTGGTACAGAGAGCACCCTGGATCTGATATAGCACTCAGACAAGTGGTACAGAGAGCACCCTGGATCTGATATAGCACTCAAAGACAAGTGGTACAGAGAGCACCCTGGATCTGACATAGCACTCAAAGACAAGTGGTACAGAGAGCCCCCTGGATCTGACATAGCATTGAAAGACAAGTGGTACAGAGAGCACCCTGGATCTGACATAGCACTCAAAGACAAGTGGTACAGAGAGCACCCTGGATCTGACATAGCACTCAAAGACAAGTGGTACAGAGAGCCCCCTGGATCTGACATAGCATTGAAAGACAAGTGGTACAGAGAGCCCCCTGGATCTGATATAGCACTCAAAGACAAGTGGTACAGAGAGCACCCTGGATCTGACATAGCACTCAAAGACAAGTGGTACAGAGAACCCCTGGATCTGACACAGCATTCAAAGACAAGTGGTACAGAGAGCCCCCTGGATCTGACATAGCATTCAAAGACAAGTGGTACAGAGAGCCCCCTGGATCTGATATAGCACTCAAAGACAAGTGGTACAGAGAACCCCTGGATCTGATATAGCATTCAAAGACAAGTGGTACAGAGAGCACCCTGGATCTGACATAGCACTCAAAGACAAGTGGTACAGAGAGCCCCCTGGATCTGACATAGCATTCAAAGACAAGTGGTACAGAGAGCCCCCTGGATCTGATATAGCACTCAGAGACAAGTGGTACAGAGAGCACACCCTGGATCTGACATAGCATTCAAAGACAAGTGGTACAGAGAGCCCCCTGGATCTGATATAGCACTCAAAGACAAGTGGTACAGAGAGCACCCTGGATCTGACATAGCATTCAAAGACAAGTGGTACAGAGAGCACCCTAGATCTGATATAGCACTCAAAGACAAGTGGTACATAGAGCACCCTGGATCTGACATAGCATTCAAAGACAAGTGGTACAGAGAGCACCCTGGATCTGATATAGCACTCAAAGACAAGTGGTACAGAGAGCACCCTGGATCTGACATAGCATTCAAAGACAAGTGGTACAGAGAGCACCCTGGATCTGATATAGCACTCAAAGACAAGTGGTACAGAGAGCCCCCTGGATCTGACATAGCATTCAAAGACAAGTGGTACAGAGAGCACCCTGGATCTGACATAGCACTCAAAGACAAGTGGTACAGAGAGCACCCTGGATCTGACATAGCACTCAAAGACAAGTGGTACAGATAGCACCCTGGATCTGATATAGCACTCAAAGACAAGTGGTACATAGAGCACCCTGGATCTGATATAGCACTCAAAGACAAGTGGTACAGAGAGCACCCTGGATCTGACATAGCACTCAAAGACAAGTGGTACAGAGAGCCCCCTGGATCTGATATAGCACTCAAAGGCAAGTGGTACAGAGAGCCACCTGGATCTGATATAGCACTCAAAGACAAGTGGTACAGAGAGCACCCTGGATCTGACATAGCACTCAAAGACAAGTGGTACAGAGAGCCCCCTGGATCTGATATAGCACTCAAAGACAAGTGGTACAGAGAGCCCCCTGGATCTGATATAGCACTCAAAGACAAGTGGTACAGAGAGCACCCTGGATCTGACATAGCATTCAAAGACAAGTGGTACAGAGAGCACCCTGGATCTGACATAGCATTCAAAGACAAGTGGTACAGAGAGCACCCTGGATCTGACATAGCACTCAAAGACAAGTGGTACAGAGAGCACCCTGGATCTGACATAGCATTCAAAGACAAGTGGTACAGAGAGCACCCTGGATCTGATATAGCACTCAAAGACAAGTGGTACAGAGAGCCCCCTGGATCTGACATAGCATTCAAAGACAAGTGGTACAGAGAGCACCCTGGATCTGACATAGCATTCAAAGACAAGTGGTACAGAGAGCACCCTGGATCTGATATAGCACTCAAAGACAAGTGGTACAGAGAGCACCCTGGATCTGACATAGCATTCAAAGACAAGTGGTACAGAGAGCACCCTGGATCTGATATAGCACTCAAAGACAAGTGGTACAGAGAGCACCCTGGATCTGACATAGCATTCAAAGACAAGTGGTACAGAGAGCACCCTGGATCTGATATAGCACTCAAAGACAAGTGGTACAGAGAGCACCTTGGATCTGACATAGCATTCAAAGACAAGTGGTACAGAGAGCACCCTGGATCTGATATAGCACTCAAAGACAAGTGGTACAGAGAGCCCCCTGGATCTGACATAGCATTCAAAGACAAGTGGTACAGAGAGCACCCTGGATCTGATATAGCACTCAAAGACAAGTGGTACAGAGAGCACCCTGGATCTGACATAGCATTCAAAGACAAGTGGTACAGAGAGCACCCTGGATCTGACATAGCATTCAAAGACAAGTGGTACAGAGAGCCCCCTGGATCTGACATAGCACTCAAAGACAAGTGGTACAGAGAGCCCACCCTGGATCTGACATAGCATTCAAAGACAAGTGGTACAGAGAGCACCCTGGATCTGACATAGCATTCAAAGACAAGTGGTACAGAGAGCACCCTGGATCTGACATAGCATTCAAAGACAAGTGGTACAGAGAGCCCCCTGGATCTGACATAGCATTCAAAGACAAGTGGTACAGAGAGCCCCCTGGATCTGACATAGCACTCAAAGACAAGTGGTACAGAGAGCACCCTGGATCTGACATAGCACTCAGACAAGTGGTACAGAGAGCACCCTGGATCTGATATAGCACTCAAAGACAAGTGGTACAGAGAGCACCCTGGATCTGACATAGCACTCAAAGACAAGTGGTACAGAGAGCCCCCTGGATCTGACATAGCATTCAAAGACAAGTGGTACAGAGAGCACCCTGGATCTGACATAGCACTCAAAGACAAGTGGTACAGAGAGCCCCCTGGATCTGATATAGCACTCAAAGACAAGTGGTACAGAGAGCACCCTGGATCTGACATAGCACTCAAAGACAAGTGGTACAGAGAGCCCCCTGGATCTGATATAGCACTCAAAGACAAGTGGTACAGAGAGCACCCTGGATCTGATATAGCACTCAAAGACAAGTGGTACAGAGAGCACCCTGGATCTGACATAGCATTCAAAGACAAGTGGTACAGAGAGCACCCTAGATCTGATATAGCACTCAAAGACAAGTGGTACAGAGAGCCCCCTGGATCTGACATAGCACTCAAAGACAAGTGGTACAGAGAACCCCTGGATCTGACATAGCATTCAAAGACAAGTGGTACAGAGAGCCCCCTGGATCTGACATAGCATTCAAAGACAAGTGGTACAGAGAGCCCCCTGGATCTGATATAGCACTCAAAGACAAGTGGTACAGAGAACCCCTGGATCTGATATAGCATTCAAAGACAAGTGGTACAGAGAGCACCCTGGATCTGACATAGCACTCAAAGACAAGTGGTACAGAGAGCCCCCTGGATCTGACATAGCATTCAAAGACAAGTGGTAGAGAGAGCCCCCAGGATCTGATATAGCACTCAAAGACAAGTGGTACAGAGAGCACACCCTGGATCTGACATAGCATTCAAAGACAAGTGGTACAGAGAGCCCCCTGGATCTGATATAGCACTCAAAGACAAGTGGTACAGAGAGCACCCTGGATCTGACATAGCATTCAAAGACAAGTGGTACAGAGAGCACCCTGGATCTGATATAGCACTCAAAGACAAGTGGTACATAGAGCCCCCTGGATCTGACATAGCATTCAAAGACAAGTGGTACAGAGAGCACCCTGGATCTGATATAGCACTCAAAGACAAGTGGTACAGAGAGCACCCTGGATCTGACATAGCATTCAAAGACAAGTGGTACAGAGAGCACCCTGGATCTGATATAGCACTCAAAGACAAGTGGTACAGAGAGCCCCCTGGATCTGACATAGCATTCAAAGACAAGTGGTACAGAGAGCACCCTGGATCTGACATAGCACTCAAAGACAAGTGGTACAGAGAGCACCCTGGATCTGACATAGCACTCAAAGACAAGTGGTACAGAGAGCACCCTGGATCTGACATAGCACTCAAAGACAAGTGGTACAGATAGCACCCTGGATCTGATATAGCACTCAAAGACAAGTGGTACATAGAGCACCCTGGATCTGATATAGCACTCAAAGACAAGTGGTACAGAGAGCACCCTGGATCTGACATAGCACTCAAAGACAAGTGGTACAGAGAGCCCCCTGGATCTGATATAGCACTCAAAGGCAAGTGGTACAGAGAGCCCCCTGGATCTGATATAGCACTCAAAGACAAGTGGTACAGAGAGCACCCTGGATCTGACATAGCACTCAAAGACAAGTGGTACAGAGAGCCCCCTGGATCTGATATAGCACTCAAAGACAAGTGGTACAGAGAGCCCCCTGGATCTGATATAGCACTTAAAGACAAGTGGTACAGAGAGCACCCTGGATCTGACATAGCATTCAAAGACAAGTGGTACAGAGAGCACCCTGGATCTGATATAGCACTCAAAGACAAGTGGTACAGAGAGCACCCTGGATCTGACATAGCATTCAAAGACAAGTGGTACAGAGAGCACCCTGGATCTGATATAGCACTCAAAGACAAGTAGTACAGAGAGCCCCCTGGATCTGACATAGCATTCAAAGACAAGTGGTACAGAGAGCCTCCTGGATCTGATATAGCACTCAAAGACAAGTGGTACAGAGAGCACCCTGGATCTGACATATCATTCAAAGACAAGTGGTACAGAGAGCCCCCTGGATCTGATATAGCACTCAAAGACAAGTGGTACAGAGAGCACCCTGGATCTGACATAGCATTCAAAGACAAGTGGTACAGAGAGCACCCTGGATCTGATATAGCACTCAAAGACAAGTGGTACAGAGAGCACCCTGGATCTGACATAGCATTCAAAGACAAGTGGTACAGAGAGCACCCTGGATCTGATATAGCACTCAAAGACAAGTGGTACAGAGAGCACCTTGGATCTGACATAGCATTCAAAGACAAGTGGTACAGAGAGCACCCTGGATCTGATATAGCACTCAAAGACAAGTGGTACAGAGAGCACCCTGGATCTGACATAGCATTCAAAGACAAGTGGTACAGAGAGCACCCTGGATCTGATATAGCACTCAAAGACAAGTGGTACAGAGAGCACCCTGGATCTGACATAGCATTCAAAGACAAGTGGTACAGAGAGCACCCTGGATCTGACATAGCATTCAAAGACAAGTGGTACAGAGAGCACCCTGGATCTGACATAGCATTCAAAGACAAGTGGTACAGAGAGCCCCCTGGATCTGACATAGCACTCAAAGACAAGTGGTACAGAGAGCCCACCCTGGATCTGACATAGCATTCAAAGACAAGTGGTACAGAGAGCACCCTGGATCTGACATAGCATTCAAAGACAAGTGGTACAGAGAGCCCCCTGGATCTGACATAGCACTCAAAGACAAGTGGTACAGAGAGCACCCTGGATCTGACATAGCACTCAAAGACAAGTGGTACAGAGAGCACCCTGGATCTGACATAGCACTCAAAGACAAGTGGTACAGAAAGCACCCTGGATCTGACATAGCACTCAAAGACAAGTGGTACAGAGAGCACCCTGGATCTGATATAGCACTCAGACAAGTGGTACAGAGAGCACCCTGGATCTGATATAGCACTCAAAGACAAGTGGTACAGAGAGCACCCTGGATCTGACATAGCACTCAAAGACAAGTGGTACAGAGAGCCCCCTGGATCTGACATAGCATTGAAAGACAAGTGGTACAGAGAGCACCCTGGATCTGACATAGCACTCAAAGAAAAGTGGTACAGAGAGCCCCCTAGATCTGATATAGCACTCAAAGACAAGTGGTACAGAGAGCACCCTGGATCTGACATAGCACTCAAAGACAAGTGGTACAGAGAGCACCCTGGATCTGATATAGCACTCAAAGACAAGTGGTACAGAGAGCACCCTGGATCTGACATAGCATTCAAAGACAAGTGGTACAGAGAGCACCCTGGATCTGATATAGCACTCAAAGACAAGTGGTACAGAGAGCCCCCTGGATCTGACATAGCACTCAAAGACAAGTGGTACAGAGAACCCCTGGATCTGACACAGCATTCAAAGACAAGTGGTACAGAGAGCCCCCTGGATCTGACATAGCATTCAAAGACAAGTGGTACAGAGAGCCCCCTGGATCTGATATAGCACTCAAAGACAAGTGGTACAGAGAACCCCTGGATCTGATATAGCATTCAAAGACAAGTGGTACAGAGAGCACCCTGGATCTGACATAGCACTCAAAGACAAGTGGTACAGAGAGCCCCCTGGATCTGACATAGCATTCAAAGACAAGTGGTACAGAGAGCCCCCTGGATCTGATATAGCACTCAGAGACAAGTGGTACAGAGAGCACACCCTGGATCTGACATAGCATTCAAAGACAAGTGGTACAGAGAGCCCCCTGGATCTGATATAGCACTCAAAGACAAGTGGTACAGAGAGCACCCTGGATCTGACATAGCATTCAAAGACAAGTGGTACAGAGAGCACCCTGGATCTGATATAGCACTCAAAGACAAGTGGTACATAGAGCACCCTGGATCTGACATAGCATTCAAAGACAAGTGGTACAGAGAGCACCCTGGATCTGATATAGCACTCAAAGACAAGTGGTACAGAGAGCACCCTGGATCTGACATAGCATTCAAAGACAAGTGGTACAGAGAGCACCCTGGATCTGATATAGCACTCAAAGACAAGTGGTACAGAGAGCCCCCTGGATCTGACATAGCATTCAAAGACAAGTGGTACAGAGAGCACCCTGGATCTGACATAGCACTCAAAGACAAGTGGTACAGAGAGCACCCTGGATCTGACATAGCACTCAAAGACAAGTGGTACAGAGAGCACCCTGGATCTGACATAGCACTCAAAGACAAGTGGTACAGAAAGCACCCTGGATCTGACATAGCACTCAAAGACAAGTGGTACAGAGAGCACCCTGGATCTGATATAGCACTCAGACAAGTGGTACAGAGAGCACCCTGGATCTGATATAGCACTCAAAGACAAGTGGTACAGAGAGCACCCTGGATCTGACATAGCACTCAAAGACAAGTGGTACAGAGAGCCCCCTGGATCTGACATAGCATTGAAAGACAAGTGGTACAGAGAGCACCCTGGATCTGACATAGCACTCAAAGAAAAGTGGTACAGAGAGCCCCCTGGATCTGATATAGCACTCAAAGACAAGTGGTACAGAGAGCACCCTGGATCTGACATAGCACTCAAAGACAAGTGGTACAGAGAACCCCTGGATCTGACACAGCATTCAAAGACAAGTGGTACAGAGAGCCCCCTGGATCTGACATAGCATTCAAAGACAAGTGGTACAGAGAGCCCCCTGGATCTGATATAGCACTCAAAGACAAGTGGTACAGAGAACCCCTGGATCTGATATAGCATTCAAAGACAAGTGGTACAGAGAGCACCCTGGATCTGACATAGCACTCAAAGACAAGTGGTACAGAGAGCCCCCTGGATCTGACATAGCATTCAAAGACAAGTGGTACAGAGAGCCCCCTGGATCTGATATAGCACTCAGAGACAAGTGGTACAGAGAGCACACCCTGGATCTGACATAGCATTCAAAGACAAGTGGTACAGAGAGCCCCCTGGATCTGATATAGCACTCAAAGACAAGTGGTACAGAGAGCACCCTGGATCTGACATAGCATTCAAAGACAAGTGGTACAGAGAGCACCCTAGATCTGATATAGCACTCAAAGACAAGTGGTACATAGAGCACCCTGGATCTGACATAGCATTCAAAGACAAGTGGTACAGAGAGCACCCTGGATCTGATATAGCACTCAAAGACAAGTGGTACAGAGAGCACCCTGGATCTGACATAGCATTCAAAGACAAGTGATACAGAGAGCACCCTGGATCTGATATAGCACTCAAAGACAAGTGGTACAGAGAGCCCCCTGGATCTGACATAGCATTCAAAGACAAGTGGTACAGAGAGCACCCTGGATCTGACATAGCACTCAAAGACAAGTGGTACAGAGAGCACCCTGGATCTGACATAGCACTCAAAGACAAGTGGTACAGAGAGCACCCTGGATCTGACATAGCACTCAAAGACAAGTGGTACAGATAGCACCCTGGATCTGATATAGCACTCAAAGACAAGTGGTACATAGAGCACCCTGGATCTGATATAGCACTCAAAGACAAGTGGTACAGAGAGCACCCTGGATCTGACATAGCACTCAAAGACAAG
Source organism: Ariolimax columbianus (assembly GCA_036924085.1). Taxonomy (NCBI): domain Eukaryota; kingdom Metazoa; phylum Mollusca; class Gastropoda; order Stylommatophora; family Arionidae; genus Ariolimax; species Ariolimax columbianus. The sequence goes on from JAVGWX010000005.1 coordinate 7,448,030, forward strand.
TGGTACAGAGAGCCCCCTGGATCTGATATAGCACTCAAAGGCAAGTGGTACAGAGAGCCCCCTGGATCTGATATAGCACTCAAAGACAAGTGGTACAGAGAGCACCCTGGATCTGACATAGCACTCAAAGACAAGTGGTACAGAGAGCCCCCTGGATCTGATATAGCACTCAAAGACAAGTGGTACAGAGAGCCCCCTGGATCTGATATAGCACTCAAAGACAAGTGGTACAGAGAGCACCCTGGATCTGACATAGCATTCAAAGACAAGTGGTACAGAGAGCCCCCTGGATCTGACATAGCACTCAAAGACAAGTGGTACAGAGAGCACCCTGGATCTGACATAGCATTCAAAGACAAGTGGTACAGAGAGCACCCTGGATCTGATATAGCACTCAAAGACAAGTGGTACAGAGAGCCCCCTGGATCTGACATAGCATTCAAAGACAAGTGGTACAGAGAGCACCCTGGATCTGACATAGCATTCAAAGACAAGTGGTACAGAGAGCACCCTGGATCTGATATAGCACTCAAAGACAAGTGGTACAGAGAGCACCCTGGATCTGACATAGCATTCAAAGACAAGTGGTACAGAGAGCACCCTGGATCTGATATAGCACTCAAAGACAAGTGGTACAGAGAGCACCCTGGATCTGACATAGCATTCAAAGACAAGTGGTACAGAGAGCACCCTGGATCTGATATAGCACTCAAAGACAAGTGGTACAGAGAGCACCTTGGATCTGACATAGCATTCAAAGACAAGTGGTACAGAGAGCACCCTGGATCTGATATAGCACTCAAAGACAAGTGGTACAGAGAGCCCCCTGGATCTGACATAGCATTCAAAGACAAGTGGTACAGAGAGCACCCTGGATCTGATATAGCACTCAAAGACAAGTGGTACAGAGAGCACCCTGGATCTGACATAGCATTCAAAGACAAGTGGTACAGAGAGCACCCTGGATCTGACATAGCATTCAAAGACAAGTGGTACAGAGAGCCCCCTGGATCTGACATAGCACTCAAAGACAAGTGGTACAGAGAGCCCACCCTGGATCTGACATAGCATTCAAAGACAAGTGGTACAGAGAGCACCCTGGATCTGACATAGCATTCAAAGACAAGTGGTACAGAGAGCACCCTGGATCTGACATAGCATTCAAAGACAAGTGGTACAGAGAGCCCCCTGGATCTGACATAGCATTCAAAGACAAGTGGTACAGAGAGCCCCCTGGATCTGACATAGCACTCAAAGACAAGTGGTACAGAGAGCACCCTGGATCTGACATAGCACTCAGACAAGTGGTACAGAGAGCACCCTGGATCTGATATAGCACTCAAAGACAAGTGGTACAGAGAGCACCCTGGATCTGACATAGCACTCAAAGACAAGTGGTACAGAGAGCCCCCTGGATCTGACATAGCATTCAAAGACAAGTGGTACAGAGAGCACCCTGGATCTGACATAGCACTCAAAGACAAGTGGTACAGAGAGCCCCCTGGATCTGATATAGCACTCAAAGACAAGTGGTACAGAGAGCACCCTGGATCTGACATAGCACTCAAAGACAAGTGGTACAGAGAGCCCCCTGGATCTGATATAGCACTCAAAGACAAGTGGTACAGAGAGCACCCTGGATCTGATATAGCACTCAAAGACAAGTGGTACAGAGAGCACCCTGGATCTGACATAGCATTCAAAGACAAGTGGTACAGAGAGCACCCTAGATCTGATATAGCACTCAAAGACAAGTGGTACAGAGAGCCCACTGGATCTGACATAGCACTCAAAGACAAGTGGTACAGAGAACCCCTGGATCTGACATAGCATTCAAAGACAAGTGGTACAGAGAGCCCCCTGGATCTGACATAGCATTCAAAGACAAGTGGTACAGAGAGCCCCCTGGATCTGATATAGCACTCAAAGACAAGTGGTACAGAGAACCCCTGGATCTGATATAGCATTCAAAGACAAGTGGTACAGAGAGCACCCTGGATCTGACATAGCACTCAAAGACAAGTGGTACAGAGAGCCCCCTGGATCTGACATAGCATTCAAAGACAAGTGGTAGAGAGAGCCCCCAGGATCTGATATAGCACTCAAAGACAAGTGGTACAGAGAGCACACCCTGGATCTGACATAGCATTCAAAGACAAGTGGTACAGAGAGCCCCCTGGATCTGATATAGCACTCAAAGACAAGTGGTACAGAGAGCACCCTGGATCTGACATAGCATTCAAAGACAAGTGGTACAGAGAGCACCCTGGATCTGATATAGCACTCAAAGACAAGTGGTACATAGAGCCCCCTGGATCTGACATAGCATTCAAAGACAAGTGGTACAGAGAGCACCCTGGATCTGATATAGCACTCAAAGACAAGTGGTACAGAGAGCACCCTGGATCTGACATAGCATTCAAAGACAAGTGGTACAGAGAGCACCCTGGATCTGATATAGCACTCAAAGACAAGTGGTACAGAGAGCCCCCTGGATCTGACATAGCATTCAAAGACAAGTGGTACAGAGAGCACCCTGGATCTGACATAGCACTCAAAGACAAGTGGTACAGAGAGCACCCTGGATCTGACATAGCACTCAAAGACAAGTGGTACAGAGAGCACCCTGGATCTGACATAGCACTCAAAGACAAGTGGTACAGATAGCACCCTGGATCTGATATAGCACTCAAAGACAAGTGGTACATAGAGCACCCTGGATCTGATATAGCACTCAAAGACAAGTGGTACAGAGAGCACCCTGGATCTGACATAGCACTCAAAGACAAGTGGTACAGAGAGCCCCCTGGATCTGATATAGCACTCAAAGGCAAGTGGTACAGAGAGCCCCCTGGATCTGATATAGCACTCAAAGACAAGTGGTACAGAGAGCACCCTGGATCTGACATAGCACTCAAAGACAAGTGGTACAGAGAGCCCCCTGGATCTGATATAGCACTCAAAGACAAGTGGTACAGAGAGCCCCCTGGATCTGATATAGCACTTAAAGACAAGTGGTACAGAGAGCACCCTGGATCTGACATAGCATTCAAAGACAAGTGGTACAGAGAGCACCCTGGATCTGATATAGCACTCAAAGACAAGTGGTACAGAGAGCACCCTGGATCTGACATAGCATTCAAAGACAAGTGGTACAGAGAGCACCCTGGATCTGATATAGCACTCAAAGACAAGTAGTACAGAGAGCCCCCTGGATCTGACATAGCATTCAAAGACAAGTGGTACAGAGAGCCTCCTGGATCTGATATAGCACTCAAAGACAAGTGGTACAGAGAGCACCCTGGATCTGACATATCATTCAAAGACAAGTGGTACAGAGAGCCCCCTGGATCTGATATAGCACTCAAAGACAAGTGGTACAGAGAGCACCCTGGATCTGACATAGCATTCAAAGACAAGTGGTACAGAGAGCACCCTGGATCTGATATAGCACTCAAAGACAAGTGGTACAGAGAGCACCCTGGATCTGACATAGCATTCAAAGACAAGTGGTACAGAGAGCACCCTGGATCTGATATAGCACTCAAAGACAAGTGGTACAGAGAGCACCTTGGATCTGACATAGCATTCAAAGACAAGTGGTACAGAGAGCACCCTGGATCTGATATAGCACTCAAAGACAAGTGGTACAGAGAGCACCCTGGATCTGACATAGCATTCAAAGACAAGTGGTACAGAGAGCACCCTGGATCTGATATAGCACTCAAAGACAAGTGGTACAGAGAGCACCCTGGATCTGACATAGCATTCAAAGACAAGTGGTACAGAGAGCACCCTGGATCTGACATAGCATTCAAAGACAAGTGGTACAGAGAGCACCCTGGATCTGACATAGCATTCAAAGACAAGTGGTACAGAGAGCCCCCTGGATCTGACATAGCACTCAAAGACAAGTGGTACAGAGAGCCCACCCTGGATCTGACATAGCATTCAAAGACAAGTGGTACAGAGAGCACCCTGGATCTGACATAGCATTCAAAGACAAGTGGTACAGAGAGCCCCCTGGATCTGACATAGCACTCAAAGACAAGTGGTACAGAGAGCCCACCCTGGATCTGACATAGCATTCAAAGACAAGTGGTACAGAGAGCACCCTGGATCTGACATAGCATTCAAAGACAAGTGGTACAGAGAGCCCCCTGGATCTGACATAGCATTCAAAGACAAGTGGTACAGAGAGCCCCCTGGATCTGACATAGCACTCAAAGACAAGTGGTACAGAGAGCACACCCTGGATCTGACATAGCATTCAAAGACAAGTGGCACAGAGAGCACCCTGGATCTGACATAGCACTCAAAGACAAGTGGTACAGAGAGCACCCTGGATCTTCTTCTTCTTCTTCTGCGTACACAGTCAGACAGTAACCATTATTTTTTCGAAAAAAGCGGCGGTCATCCTGAGGCTCTCGCTACTGCCATAGAGCTTGTCTTGCAGTTCCACTGGTAATGGCCACATCTGCTCTCTCTGATCCTCGTATGTCGGGCAGTTCTGCAGCAGATGTTCAGTGGTCATTTTACCAGTACCGCACGGGCATTCGTCGGTACTCCCTATCTTCAATTTGTTGAATAGGTGGTACCTCAGTCTGTTGTGGTCAGTGCGAAGTCTGAAGACAACGACCTGCTCTCTTCGGTTCAACTGGTAATAGGCATCGTTTTTGGTGTAACCAGTATGTTCGGTTTCCCATTTGGTCATGTATCTGGCTTTGATAAGCCGTTTTGACTCTTCGTACGTCATACTGGTATCTGTTTGTGGTAGTCTTGCACCTTCTTTTGCCAGTCTGTCTGCCTCCTCGTTGCCTTGGATGTTGCAGTGTGCCGGGACCCACTGTACCACTACCCTTTTTGGTGCGGACTGCTGGCACAGTTTGCAGAGTGCTGCTCTTAAGTCATTAAGCTCAGTGTTTTTCTGGCTTTTTAGCGCTGTGACTACGGCGAGAGCATCTGTCAGCAGGACTATATGGCTCTCATTTTCACTGTGTGTCACCATTTCTTCCACTGCCGCCCTCAGTGCCTCTGCCTCCGCTCTGAAATTGCTTGTGTACTTACCAGTAGCGAATGACAGTGTTATTTTTCTGCCATTTGGTAGGTTCAGGAATGCTCCTGCCCCTCCGTTCTGTGTAGTGTTTGTTACAGAACCATCGGTGTATGCATGGGTCCAGTCCATGCTTGGGTAGCTTTTCGTTATGAAGCTTAGGGTAGTGTCTCTCCTTTCTTTTTCAGTCTGGCAGTTTTTGTTTGCAATACCTGGTATATTTTCTACCACCTCTGGAAATATATCCTGCCTCCAGGTAGGTTTTCGTACAGTAGTGATGGCACCCTGGATCTGACATAGCACTCAAAGACAAGTGGTACAGAGAGCACCCTGGATCTGACATATCATTCAAAGACAAGTGGTACAGAGAGCCCCCTAGATCTGATATATCATTCAAAGACAAGTGGTACAGAGAGCACCCTGGATCTGATATAGCCTTCAAAGACAAGTGGTACAGAGAACACACCCTGGATCTGACATAGCACTCAAAGACAAGTGGTACAGAGAGCCCCCTGGATCTGACATAGCACTTAAAGACAAGTGGTCCAGAGAACACACCCTGGATCTGACATATCATTCAAAGACAAGTGGTACAGAGAGCACCCTGGATCTGACATAGCATTCAAAGACAAGTGGTACAGAGAACACACCCAGGATCTGACATAGCATTCAAAGACAAGTGGTACAGAGAGCTCCCTGGATCTGACATAGCATTCAAAGACAAGTGGTACAGAGAGCACCCTGGATCTGACATAGCATTCAAAGACAAGTGGTACAGAGAGCCCCCTGGATCTGACATAGCATTCAAAGACAAGTGGTACAGAGAGCACACCCTGGATTTAACATAGCATTCAAAGACAAGTGGTACAGAGAGCACCCTGGATCTGACATAGCATTCAAAGACAAGTGGTACAGAGAGCCCCCTGGATCTGACATGGCACTCAAAGACAAGTGGTACAGAGAGCACCCTGGATCTGACATAGCACTCAAAGACAAGTGGTACAGAGAGCACACCCTGGATCTGACATAGCATTCAAAGACAAGTGGTACAGAGAGCACCCTGGATCTGACATAGCATTCAAAGACAAGTGGTACAGAGAGCACCCTGGATCTGACATAGCACTCAAAGACAAGTGGTACAGAGAGCACCCTGGATCTGACATATCATTCAAAGACAAGTGGTACAGAGAGCCCCCTGGATCTGATATATCATTCAAAGACAAGTGGTACAGAGAGCACCCTGGATCTGATATAGCATTCAAAGACAAGTGGTACAGAGAACACACCCTGGATCTGACATAGCACTCAAAGACAAGTGGTACAGAGAGCCCCCTGGATCTGACATAGCACTCAAAGACAAGTGGTCCAGAGAACACACCCTGGATCTGACATATCATTCAAAGACAAGTGGTACAGAGAGCCCCCTGGATCTGATATATCATTCAAAGACAAGTGGTACAGAGAGCACCCTGGATCTGATATAGCATTCAAAGACAAGTGGTACAGAGAACACACCCTGGATCTGACATAGCACTCAAAGACAAGTGGTACAGAGAGCCCCCTGGATCTGACATAGCACTCAAAGACAAGTGGTCCAGAGAACACACCCTGGATCTGACATATCATTCAAAGACAAGTGGTACAGAGAGCCCCCTGGATCTGACATAGCACTCAAAGACAAGTGGTACAGAGAACACACCCTGGATCTGACATAGCATTCAAAGACAAGTGGTACAGAGAGCCCTCTGGATCTGACATAGCACTCAAAGACAAGTGGTACAGAGAGCCCCCTGGATCTGACATAGCACTCAAAGACAAGTGGTACAGAGAACACACCCTGGATCTGACATAGCATTCAAAGACAAGTGGTACAGAGAACACACCCTGTATCTGACATAGCACTCAAAGACAAGTGGTACAGAGAACACACCCTGGATCTGACATAGCACTCAAAGACAAGTGGTACAGAGAGCCCTCTGGATCTGACATAGCATTCAAAGACAAGTGGTACAGAGAACACACCCAGGATCTGACATAGCAGAAGCCTGCTACTCTTTGCCAAGAAGGGATCAAGTGACAATATTCAGACTGCAAATGGGTCGCTGCAGACTGAAATAGCATCTGTTCAAGAAATTAAAAATTGAGACACACAGACATGTGCCCATGTAGGAAGAACAAACAAACAGTGGAACATGTTCTGCAGGTCTGCCAGCTCCACAAGAGGAAAAGAGTGACTACATGGCCCTCCCCAACCCAAATGCCAGATTAACTGAATGACGACGAGACACTGAGAAGGACAGCCAGGTTTATGAGGAAGATAGGAATGATTATTTGAGAGCGAACGACGAAGTCATAGGTTGTAGCTTTGTTATTTTTCGTATTTCTTTTATTGATGTGAATCAAGTAAAATGAATTGCTGCAGAAACCCACCACTGAAAGAATGTGCTTTAGCACAGGCTTCCTAAAAGTATCCAGCTGCAGTGATGACCCTCTGCTTTGTTAGGAGCAAGAAATTGGCAAGAATAAGTTATGTATTAACTCATTCATTCCCACGAGCCAATTCATCAGCTTCCAGATTTTTTTCAGAATACTCAGAAGCCAATATATCAACTTTGTTGACTGTTCACAAAATCACATATTCTCCGAGTCCTAGTTCCCCTGAATGTGTAATTTTGGTTATTGGCGGAAGTCTCGATTTTGTACTTTTAATTTCCGGAAGCGTTAGCGTGGGTTTCGTTGAAAAAATTTTTATTTTTATACTTAGAAACCAGAATATTTTCCGGAGAGAAGGCTTGAATCTAGCCCCTGCCAGTCAGACCAAAAGGAATTTCTCCAGTAGAAGCTCGGTAATAGAAATATTATATTATTGCTAACAGTAGTAATGATGAAGATATTAATCATTCTGTTAGTGATATTTCAATTTCTTTATCTAGTCTTAGATAAAGGGGAGCCAGTGGACGTTATTTATCTAGACTTTGCAAATGCCTTTGATAGAGTACCTCCTCAAAGATTATTTCGAAAGTTAAAATCACATGGAATAGGTGGGGAAGTTGCCAAATGGATTGAAAATTGGTTAAAGGGAATAAGGCAGAGGGTGGGCATAAATAAGGAGTACTCTGAGTGGTGTGAAGTGAAAAGTGGTGTGCCACAGGGCTCGGTTTAGGGACCAATTTTGTTCTTGATATATATTAATGATTTGGACATTGATATGGGATCCATGATTGCAAAATTTGATGATGACACAAAACTATGCAGTAGTGTCTCATCTAAAGCGGAAGTGGATATATTGATGTCGGATTTAGATAAAATTCAAGAATGGTCTGTAAGCTGGCAAATGGAGTTTAATGTAGATAAATGTACAGTCATCTACATGGGTAGATCCAATATGGAACATAATTACAGAATGGGAGAAAACAATATTAGAAAGATAGATAAGGAAAGAGACCTAGGGGTTATAATAGATCATACAGGAAAGGTGAATGAGCAAGTTAAGGTAGCAGTGAAAAAGGCAAATGCAATGTTAGGTACGATAAAAAAAAATATTAAACATAGGAGCAAGGAAGTGATTGTCAAACTGTATAAAGCTTTAGTTAGACCTAGATTGGAGTTCTGTGTACAGGTGTGGAGTCCTTTTCATAGAGGGGATATAAACATGCTGGAAAGAATACAAAAAAGAGCGACAAAACTGATAGTGGGATTCCAGAATTACAGTTATGAGGAACGACTCAGAAAAACCGGCCTACAGTGTCTCGAAGAGAGAAGAATTCGTGGTGACTTAATACAGGTTTATAAGATGATCAGAGGAATGGATAAATTAGACTATAACAACTTTTTTAAAATACAGCCACCTACAATAACACGAGGGCATAGCTACAAGCTGACTAAAGAGAGGTCCAGGTTAGATATTAGGAAATATTTTTTTAGTCAGAGAGTGGTGTCTGCTTGGAATGCATTGCCAGGGGAGATAGTGGACAATCTGGCAAAGATGGCGCCATAACTGGCTGCGAGTCTACATTTCTCTACTATTTTGGATCATTATGCATGCCGCCAGACCACAGATTTGCCTGGAATTCACACTAGTCGACGACTTACACTTGTGTTCACGGAAACGTGGAGTTGTTTTCCGTCTGGACTTGTTATTTCGTTCTTTTTTTTGTGATTTCTTCCATCCGTTTATCCTGGTCTGGACGCCGGCTGAATCAGTGAATGGCGCTACGCTTATACCTGTGTCGTTTTTCACGCCACGGGTTAGTTCTGCCGGTTCACCTTCACGAATATGGCGTGTGGGAATTTTAGATGCTACTATGATGAACTGAATACAGCTGGGGAGAGATGCCAGAGTCACTCACACGCTGAGTGTTGTCCATACGACCTCTTGTGGTTATCGAAAAGGCACGACAAACTGCGTTAGATGCCTTCCCACCTTTCTACCCTGCGGGTTACATGTTTACGGAAAGGCTTCGGTGGTAATCCTGAGGCAAAATCTGCATCCTATGCTATCTCCAGTCGTCTCGATGAATGTCTTGCCACTGGCAAAAGGTAGCTTAGGCTCTGTGAGTGACGTTGACAAAAGGCACAGTTTCTTCCTCACTTTAATCCAAATCTCTGCGCAAGTCACCCATTTCAGCGGACACAGCAAGTGATACGACTGTCCACACGGCTGAACAAAGAGAGTGGTCTTCATCACTTGTGATGGACAACTATTATAGTGGAAGCAGGGACAGTTAATGCATTTAAGAATAAACTGGATGCGCATAGCTTTTAGAGCAAGGTGATCTAAATGTAATTGGTTGTATACAGACTCTGCAGGGTCTTCTAAACCAGTATAAAGACGTTAAGTTAAGTTAAGTTCTAAGTCGAGCGATGAAAGTGAAATGAAATCTACTGACGAGGGGGCGAGGCCACCTTTTGTCTCAAGCAATGGTATTAACAGTTCCACAATTCAGTAAAGCTTCAAGGTCCTGCACAGTAATGCTAGTGTGTATAATAGAAATGCGTGTGTATATTTCTGGGTGTGCGTAAATCGTAAACACTCGTGCTGATGTTGATTGGGGCTTTCATTTTTGAGCACGTTTTTAACTTCATGTGTCTTCAGTAAAATATGAATACGGCAAAAACAACTGTACCAAATTAGGTGTAACTTTCAGAACATCTTCTCAAGTAGATTACCGTCAATAGAAAGTCGTTACCTTATTCGTGTATTGGTTTAGAGCTGAACGATGTATTATTATTTTTCCCTTTTTTTTTAATAGAAAACGATAATGCAATTATAATCCCTCAAAACACAAATGTACACTTCCATTTGTAAAATATGTGTATTCCATTGTATTCTGGACTCAATTAGAAACAGTTTGCAATATAATACGTGCTAATTCAGTGAACCTTTATTAAAGACTAATTGATCACAAATAGTGATGCTGTGTATACATTTTATATAAGAAAAAAATTCCATTCAGAAGACCAAAAGATTTGGGAGTGAATGAGTTAATTTACAACAAATTTTGTACCATAATCATTAAACTCAGGAAATAAGATTACCTTGTCAAAGCAGAATACATTGATTCTCCCACAGAAGTTGATGCGAGGGGGACTAATGCAGAAAATTTTTGCTTTTTTCAGTCGACTTTGAGCATAAACAGTTCCAACAGTCATTGCTGCTGGCAGAGCTGGAGGCACAATTATCGTCACAATGTCCAGAACACGCAGTATTGTTAACTCCGCATTTTCCTGCCGTGTACAAAGAATAGATTAATCAACCATTGACATGATGCAACATAAACTTGTGCTTCACTTGACTTTTTCCTGTTGTTTCTAGGGAGAGACATACGGACGCAATGGTCTCTCACCATCGATTCCTACTTTGGGAGTCTTCTAGAGCTCTTCCCAAATGACTCCATTTGTCTTGGCTTCATCTTGTACTGTTCTCTGTTTATTCGTCTCACCTCAATTCTCTTATTTAAATATTTCACTGTATTTGCATGCTATTTCAAAACAATAAAGAACCATATTTACGCAGCCGTAAACTATCATTACATCACCATTCTAATAGTAGGAGTCCTCCGGGAGAATTTACAGAACTGGGAAATAAAGGTCGCTTGTCCTGCTAATCATCATGCAGTGAGCAGTTACAAGCAAGGATTTGATTTCACTCCAAATATTCTAAACCATGTCCATAGACTAAGAGATTGTTACACTAACTGCTCAACCATTCACACCAGTTATTTAACATCATTCAAAAAAAGATAAGAAATGTGGTATTCTTGACATTATCCTTCAAAACAACAGCAACAAAATAGTTTCTCTACAATGGACACACACCATTATCGTTATTGTATTTAACAGTGTTTAATTTTATTCAGTACATTCTGAACACATTCTGAACACATTCTGACCACATTCTGAACACATTCTGAACACATTCTGAACACATTCTGACCATTGTCCTGCCAAAAATGTGAATTCATACCTAGGCCAAGAAGTTACTAACTCATACTTAATAAATCATACATAAATTCATACAACTATTTGGGCCACGAAATTACGAACTCCCATGATATGCACAAAGAGATCGCACGAAGGTTAGCTACGGGGTGATTCAGCTTCAACTCATCGAGACAGTACTTCAGCAGATAAAAAACAATAAAGCGAGAGCACACACCTACAACAGCCTGGTCATTCCAGCCATGGTATATATCTGTGAGACAGGAGACTTAAAAAAAGTGACATGGCGCGGCTCCAAGCTGCCCAACAAGCGATTGGGCGTAGAACACTGCCCCTTTCACTACAAGACCACATACGCAACAACACCATCAGGGGTCAAACCTGCTTTAATGACATCGTAGATACAGCGCTGATAATAAAGTACAGGTGGGCAGGCCAGGTGGTACGCATGCCTGACAATAGATGGGCACGTAAAGTGACGTCATGGTGGCTCTACACCTATAACTGTCGCCCCGGACATCCACCAATGACATGGAGCGATGGCCTGCAACAAAACATTGGTCCTGCACGTTACTTAAAGGCAAAGGACAGAGATAAGTTTAGATGACATTTGGCTAACTGGCACAGGGCACCTAATGTGCCTGAGCAAACACCAGGATTACAGTAGCAATTACATAATAAATCATGAGATTCCATGAAGGATAGCGGGATTGTGTAGCTTCTGTTGTACCGAACCCATACTGGAGAAACAGCAAGGCAAGAGCTCACACCTTCGACAGTATGTTATTCCAGCCATGGTATAAGACTGCATGGTATGGAACCTACAAAAGCAGATGCAAAGAAGCTTTAAATTGCTTAAAGGGCAATGGAGCAAATAACATTGACAGTCTCTCTACAGGTCTAAATTGACAAACACAAAAATGAGGTGCTGAACCGCCTTCAAAGACGTCGTAGATACTGCGCTGTTAAGAAAATGCAGATGGCTCAGACATGTGATACAAGGGCCGGCCAACTGATGGACAGAAAAAGTGACCTTCTGGTGAAAGAAAACTTAAAGTGTCCACTCAAACACCCACAGGGGACGGCGTGTCCTAGTGGTTAAGTGACATGGGTCACAACCCAAAGGTGCTGGGTTCGATCCACATCACAGCACCGGCCGTTACCCCGGGGAAGCAAACCCTTAGAAAATGCAGGAGGAAGCAGACCCTTACATAAAATGCATGCTGAAGTCGGATGCATTGGGCCTACAGGCGCAAAATAAAAACCACAGTGCAACGCACACCGCCTTGGGGAATATAGAAATAAGGCGAACGCAAAAAAACAATTAAAAAAACACCCACCAATTAAATGGACAGTTAAGCCCATGGCACTCCAATGCAAAAGACCGAAATGAGTTTAAACAACATTTGGCTACCTGGTATCAGACTCTTGTTATGTCTGATTGAAAACCAGGAGTAAAGATAACTGACAAGAATGACTAGTAGTGGATCATTAGTTCAGAGGAAGACATATTTTGTGTGTTATTTACTTCCCATTGGAAAGAGCTTTCGAGTCAAAGAGCAGTAAGAGCTATTGAATCTCATGACAAAGAGACCTGGATAGCTCCTCTGTCTCATAATGCTCCAGTTTATCCAGCTGCAAATAGGTGCCTAACAGTTAGGGAAGGCATACAATGACAAAGGAAGCTGGTCATGATATGTCATAAAAAGCAGAGACCTAGTACAATAATATCTCTCTAACACTTTGGGGAGGAATAGATAACAAGATGAGGGATCGACATGACCCATGCAGTGGTGAGTGACATGCAGATTAAGCAAAGTATAGCACAACCGCCTGGAGGACCCCGGTCCACCTTCATCAGCACGCTGGGAATGTGAGGATGGTTACTGCAACCCACCACTTAACGTCATTTTCAGGGTGCACAAAATAGTAACCTACTCATTGTGGGCATTCGCAAGCAACAACAACTCTAACACTTTATCTCCAGTGACAGTATCTGAAATGGGAATACTTTTACCAGTTTCTTTACACATCTCAAATGCATGCCCCCCCCCCCCCCCCCCCCCGACACACCCACAGCTACAGCAACCCTCTCTTAGATAGAGCGGATCTCTGATTAAATCTTCTAACACACACAAAAACAATGAACTCACCCCTTTAATGATATAGTTGATCAAAGAATATGCCATGCCAAATGATGCTACCACAGCAAGGAAGAGAATAAACCTGACAGCATCTCTATAGAATTGGAAGTCTAGGGGCTTAGGGAATAGGATGGCCCTTACTAATTCACCTTTTGCTGTGTTGAATCCTAGACAATAACAAATAGATCATTTATAACAAATGTAGACCGCAACATAAATATTTATATGTGGATATAAATTCAAAAACAGCAACATATTTATTAGTTGTTTTTTTTTTCAGGGACAAAAAAAAAAAACAAGAGAATTTTTATCATTTATATTTCAGATGTGATATTCATAGAAAGAAAAAAAGTCTCTTTTAATTATAGATAGACAACAGTGCTAGCGTAAAAAATTACTGAAAATACTGCTCTTTCAATTGTAGAAAGTTCCACTTCTGTCCTGCCTGGTGATTTTGAAATTTGTTTTAGACATTTGGAAATTATTTCTTGTTTTTCACTATAATTTGAAGATTCGCCCATTATTGAGAATGGGGAAGTTGAGTTTTTGCAACAGATTTTTCTGAGGCAAGTCTGTTTAGTTTGTTTATGTAGATATAATAAAAACGTTTGTAGTGGAAACTAACAGATATGTCCATCTTGTAAACACTGATTATCCATCTTCAGTGGAGCGTTGGAAATGTTTTTACAAACAAGGAACACCAAGAACAGGTGAGTCTATACATTTGTGCTGTTTTTCAACATTTTCACCTTCTTCTTCTTGTATTTCAGAAACTAACACAACACAAACAATTACACACACACATTTATTATTAATTTATGTCTCTATACACAACAAAATCATATCTTTAGACCAACAAATATAAGGGTTACAGACTCTCAAAGTCAACAACCATAGTAAAATATGACGAGCTGAAAAAATAATGCAACAGTGTAAAGGTTAAAAACTACAGATGAGAGGAAGAAGGAATGAGACGATGTAAATGTAGAATTACAAAAGAAGAAAAATGAACAGCAGATAAAAAGAAAATCAAGAAAAATGAACAACAAAGGAGGAGAAAAACTAGAATCAGGTAACAAATAGAAATGGATCAAATTTAAAAGGAGAAGGAAGAAGACTTACCGGTCCTGACCACAACTGCCGTGACCTTAGCCTGGCCATAATAACGTGTCTGCACGACTCGCGTCCCAGAGAACAGTGTGTGCCGTTTGTGGGTTTCAGGTGAGTAGATCTCCTCATCCTCTTGCTGCAGCAGTGGGGTTTTTGTAACAGGGACACTCTCACCTGATAAAAACAAGCACAAAATCTCACACTCATTAAAAACAGTGATAAAAACATACTATAGGTTTTTATAACAGGGACACTCTCACCTGATTTGCCCAAACAAAAATTACGCATTAAAAAAAGTGACAAAAACATGCAATAGGTTTTTGTAACAGGGACACTCTCACCTTTTATATCATTCGATATGTTCTTGTAATGGGGACAGCAGCCTCACTTGCCATAAACAAACAAAAAACCTCAAACACACTGAAGAACAGCGACAAGAATATACAATCATCAATAATACCAAGACGTACGTGACGTGACTTGGTCACTCCCTTTTTTCAATAGGATGTTCAGTTCAGTTGCTCCCTCCACATCGAAGGTCGGCTGCAATGGATCTACAATGTCCTCTTTCTTTTGTCCTGATGATACAATCTGCCATCTTTTCGATGTCCATCTTTTGATATTAAATAATAAATGGCCTTTTCTGTCTATGCAGATGCTCATGAAGTAGGTATGTCTTTTTTCACTAGACGGGTCTTTTCTCCTTTAGACGTATACGCTTATTTTTGAGTTTCTCTCTCCGAGTAGTTTCAAATATCGATAAGACATTTCAGAGTGATGCCTTCCATGTGGTTCGCACTGTAGCTGAATTTTTCCACACTGTGGTCGATGGAAAAATCTGTCATTGATGTCTTGCAAACATCTTTATATCTGAGCAGCGGTCTGCCTGGGATTCTTCTCCCTTCTGACAGCTCACCATACAACACCTTATGATATTTTCCTCCAACTTATAGCGTTGTTTACCTCTGACATGTTTACTCTCCACCTCTCCATCCAGTATTGTTTTCAGCAAGGTGTTACGTCTTTTTATGTGACTAAAGTATCTTAACTGGGAGACTCTGATTTTATTCATCATTTCTCTTAGAACTACTAATTTCTCCAAGACTTTATTATTTGTTTTCTTTCCTATCCAGGAGTTGCACTCCATTCTTCTATAATTACAATTCAAAAGCATTAATTCCAAAATCCAATCATTTGCTCATTGTCCATGTCTATAATGAGAACTAGACTGAAACCTAGCGCTAATAATGTGATGTCAAAACACAAAATAATATATGCATAATATGTATGCCCCTGTGGGTTAGGGAGCTTACAAATGTGCTCATTATTCTATTTTAGTCAAGATGGAAGAGTAAGCAGAATGGGTCAGGGAAGTTGTCTGTGTATGCACAGCAAAATGTTTTTAAAAGATTATGCATTTATTATTTTATAAAAGGAGAGTGGGTGTTAAGTTAATTGTCTCTTGATGAAATGGGTACGGGTTCAAATCTCTAGTTAGGTTTCGGTTTTTTTTTCTATAGGATGTACAATAATTTTTTTTAACTATCCTGCATACTGCATGCCACGACAGGTGACCTTTATTCCTCAGCCCTATAAATACCCACTGCAGACCCAATAAAAATGAATGGTCATAAATAGTTTGATCATCGTGCTCTTCTAAAGGGCTATTGTTTGTTGTGTATTAGTGGTGATCTAGATCTCTGAATGAAACCTACTTATGTTTCCTTCTTGTATTGACCTGTTTGCTGTCAGGCAGAATATATTGGCCATGACCCTCACCTCGGCTTCCTAGTAGCCCACCCTGGAAACAAGCTGTTTTCATGGCAGCCTGGTTAACGAGGTGAGGGATCGAATGATCTCCATAGCAGTGAGCGAAACACAGATGAAGCCAAGCATAACGCAACCACCTGGAGGCCCCCAGTCCACCTTCATCAGCACGCTCGGGATGTGTGGAAAGCTACGACAACCCACCACTTAACGACCTTTTCAGTGCACACAAAAGAGCAGACCCTACTCGTTGTGGGCATTTGCAAACAACAACCAACTTTCCCCATTAAAAGTATGTTGATCTGTTTTCTGTACCTCTTCTTCCTTCAGCCAGCCGTTCCCACCTTCAATTTTAACTTTTGCTGTTCGATATAAAAATACACAGACAAAATATTAGGTGTATAAATATATGAATGTCAACTCACCAGTTAGCATGCTTTCATTGACAATACAAGTGCCAGCCGTCAGAACAGCATCACAAGTCATAACACAGCCATTTGCAGGAATGGAGATCAAATCTCCTGGCACAAGCGCACGATCATGTTTATCAACAAACACTGAGGAGTTATATACAAAATAATGGGAGATACAATCAATCTTTCAATAACTGGAGATACAATCAATCTTTCACGATATGTTTGTGTGATCTTAGTCTTTTTATTCACAAAAATTGAATGAGTAAAATCAGAGTCAGACAGTTCAAATATTTTGGCCATATCAAAAGACAGACATGTTGATGAAAAGTTAGTTAGTTACTTGCCCATCACATGCAATGATGGCGACATTATAAGACAGTTGTGCTTTGATGACGTGACTTGCACTACATTTGGATTACTTAATAGTTGTCCATCCCAAGTGACGAAGACCACTCTCTTTGTTCAGCCGTGTGGACAGTCGTATCTCTTGCTGTGTTGATAGTTTGTCCATCACAAGTGATGAAGACCACTCTCTTTGTTCAGCCGTGTGGACAGTCGTATCTCTTGCTGTGTCCGCTGAAATGGGTGACTTGCGCGGAGATTTGGGATTAAAGTGAGGAAGAAACTGCGCCTTTTGTCAACCTCACTCACAGAGCCTAAGCTACCTTTTGCCAGTGGCAAGACATTCATCGAGACGACTGGAGATAGCATAGGATGCAGATTTTGCCTCAGGGTTACCACCGAAGCCTTTCTGTAAACATGTAACCCGCAGGGTACAAAGGTGGGATGGCATCTAACGCAGTTTGTCGTGCCTTTTCGATAACCACAAGAGGTTGTATGGACAAGACTCAGCGTGTGAGTTGGTCTGGCATCTCTCCCCAGCTGTATTCAGCTCATCATAGTAGCATCTAAAATTCCCACACGCCAAATTCGTGTAGGTGAACCGGCAGAGCTAACCCGTGAAATAAGCTTAGTGCCATTCAGCCGGCGTCCAGACCAGGATAAACGGATGGAAGAAATCACAAAAAAAGAACAAAATAACAAGTCCAGACGGAAAACAACACCATGTTTCCGTGAACACAAGTGTAAGTCGTCGACTAGTGTGAATTCCAGGCAAATCCTTGGTCAGGTGGTATCCTTAATGATCCAAAACAGTAGAGAAATGTAGACTCGCAGCCAGTTATGGCGCCATCTTTGCCAGATTTGGATTACAGTGAGTAATAAACTGCACTGGACACCTCTGGTTCCGAACTACCTTGCAACATTGGCAAGACTGGAGTCAAGGCGACTGGAGATAGCACAGGATGCAGATTTTTCTCAGGGTTTACTCCCGAAGCCTTTCCTGTTAACAGGTATCCTGCAAGTAAAAGTAATTACTGCCTTAGGGGTGTGAGGTGTTAGCGATCTCACATTTCAAAGGCTCGGCTATATGAGGGCGGTAGCCATCTCCTCTACCTCGCCGTTTTTACTTCCCGACTAAACCAGTACCCATTTTAGGCTGGGTCGACCCGAGGGCCGTTGTGGTCTGAAAAAAACATTTACGCCTCAACTGGGGAATGAACCCAGGACTACTCAGATGCGAAGCAAGTTCGCTAACCACTGCGCTACACGGCTCCCTGCAAGCAGCGGTGATAAGTAGAATGAAAAGTAGAGAGCAAGCGCAAAAGGATGACAAGGCTATAAATGGAAGGATAATATCAAGAGATGGACAGAGAAAAATTTGTCGGACAGTAGCATGAAGGCAAGAGACAGAGGGCTTTGGAGATCTATTGCAGCTGACTGTCAATGTGGAGATCGTAACTGGATTGAATTGAGTCAGTTTATTTTGTCTCTCTTATTGTTTGCCTTTAAGTTTCATACAAAGTATGAGACCATTACTGCAGCTGGAGACCCTACAGTAAACCTGTAT
Organism: Ariolimax columbianus; assembly: GCA_036924085.1. NCBI lineage: Eukaryota > Metazoa > Mollusca > Gastropoda > Stylommatophora > Arionidae > Ariolimax > Ariolimax columbianus. The sequence continues at coordinate 7,466,870 of JAVGWX010000005.1, forward strand.
CTGAGCACTTTCAGTGACGGTTTCAGATGATGCGGTTCCTAACCTCACACACAGGCTTCTTTAGTTGTCCTTTTAACCAAAGTTACAGTGGTCCTATTCACAGCAGTCTGGCCAACAATGTGGGGATTGACATGTAATGCCCATAGTGGTGAGTTTACTGAGTATCCTTGCATTGCACTACAGTCTGTAGCACTCCCGTTCACTTCAAATACTCCTTGGGATGTAAGAAGAGCCACTGTAACTCGGCTACCAAAGAAACGTCACAAAGAGTTCACTCAATTCAGCAGAAGTACCTTCGAGCAACAACCTAATTTCATTTGTCGTTGGCTCAGTTCATTCACTGCTTCATCATCAACCCCACTGTCCTGTCTTGATTGTCTTGTTTTCTTTTATCTCCATACGAGGCATGGGGCAACCACTGCAATTTAACCCCTTACAGGAAGCTTGTATCAAATAACTTACATGCGGTGGTCCCTGCAGCAATTACAACGCACAATGAGATAGCTAGCTCTACACAATCTCCTTAGTAACATTTAACAACATGTCGGGCAGGTTACAAAGGGCCAATTCTTTCCCCCTCAAGTACCACCCAGGTTACTAATGTAAACAACAAATGAGTGATGCTTGACTTAACATTCTTTGTAGAATCGAACACAAACCTTGTGCATCAGTGGACACTTTTGCTGTGCTTTCTGCTGTGGACACCATGTTCTTCAATGTAACTCGTTGCTTGGTAAGGATGAAAGAAAATCAGTGAATTTATCAGATACTAAAAATTATCAAATGAATGAGTACGCAATAAATTGAATCATTGACAGAGTAGGAATTGTTCATTGAATGCATTATTTTGCACTGAATTGAACACAAATCAAATGTTTAGTGCTTGCCTAGTACCTCTTGTCCAATAATGTCTGTCCTGTAACCTAGGGGTGGTCACATCTCAGTGCATCGTGAACTGTCTGTCGCAGTTGTACTCTTATCCCCTGCGTGCGTAGCGGTTTCAATTAATGCCATGCTCGCCCACTTTCAAATATCATCTGTCCAGCATATCTTAGGGTGACCTTTCCATCTCTTGCCAGGATCTGCACCTCGTAGTCTCACATTTGGTAAGCCATGATAACGTATCACAAGGCCATACCAATAGAGCTATTATAATTAAATTTAACAATTGAAAGGAGGTCCAGATACGGTTCGATAGACTAGTATGGATTACCAATAATGTTGCCTCCATGTAGGAAACCTATATTCAAACAATTATGGACTTGTAGAGGTGGTATCTGCTGTACTTTGTTTTACATGATGAAGTTGTCAGCTTTATATTTAAGGAGTCTTTGGATACACAAAATGAAGTTTGAAGATATCTCAGCAGAATTTGTTAGTCAAAACACTAACCCAGAACATAGAGACAAACAAAAATAGCAACAACAACTGCCAGTAGAGTCCGAAGGGAGACAAACAATTGTAATACTGTAACCTGCCAGGTATTGTCATATAAGGCGACAAGAAGGTTGGGCATGAGGCCAGATACCTTATCTTATAGAAACAATACTGATGCCACAAGATAAAACCTCTACATTCCATGGCTTGTGATTTATTCTGCGAAAAACCGTTCAAATGATGACATGGAAGCTGAGGCTATCAAAACAGACATTGAGATTATGAAACAACAATTTGACCTAAAGGAATTGGTGCCACTTCATGGTGATTTTTAGAGGCACTGAAACATCCACCATTTGACAAAAAATATATATGGCGCCGTAACTGGCTGCGAGTCTACATTTCTCTACTGTTTTGGATCATTATGCATGCCGCCAGACCACGGATTTGCCTGGAATTCACACTAGTCGACGACTTACACTTGTGTTCACGGATACGTGGAGTTGTTTTCCGTCTGGACTTGTTATTTCGTTCTTTTTTTGTGATTTCTTCCATCCGTTTATCCTGGTCTGGACGCCGGCTGAATGGCGCTACGCTTAAACTAGTTATACCTGTGTCGTATCTCACGGGTTAGTTCTGCCGGTTTACCTTCACGAATATGGCGTGTGGGAATTTTAGATGCTACTATGATGAACTGAATACAGCTGGGGAGAGATGCCAGACTCACTCACACGCTGAGTGTTGTCCATACGACCTCTTGTGGTTATCGAAAAGGCACGACAAACTGCGTTAGATGGCAGATGCCTTCCCACCTTTCTACCCTGCGGGTTACATGTTTACAGAAAGGCTTCGGTGGTAACCCTGAGGCAAAATCTGCATCCTATGCTATCTCCAGTCGTCTCGATGAATGTATTGCCACTGGCAAAAGGTAGCTTAGGCTCTGTGAGTGAGGTTGACAAAAGGCGCAGTTTCTTCCTCACTTTAATCCAAATCTCCGCGCAAGTCACCCATTTCAGCGGACACAGCAAGAGATTCGACTGTCCACACGGCTGAACATAGAGAGTGGTCTTCATCACTTTTGATGGACAAACTATCAATATATTTTTAGTAGGAAGGACGATCAACAACATAATCACAGCCCCCTCGGTTAATGCTATCATGCAATAGATTCCTGGACATTGTGAGATACCAGGAAACTAAATTGAGAATAGATTGACAAGAGCAGGCGCCAACAAACAACAAAAGGATAGACCTGGTAGCATCTACACAGCTAATTCAATCCTTAGAAATAATGTCAAGGAAATTTGGCTGAACAGATGGGCGACGTGACATTAGTTTGCAGTATTTTTGGTGAAATGTGACAGCCAAAAAATAATGATGACTACACAGAAAAGAAGTCTTATCTTTTAGTTACGAACAGATGGGCGACGAGGACATTGGTTTGCAGTGTTTTTAGTGAAATGTGACAGCCAAAAAATAATGATGACTACACAGAAAAGAAGTCTTATCTTTTAGTTACGAACAGATGGGCGACGAGGACATTGGTTTGCAGTGTTTTTGGTGAAATGTGACAGCCAAAAAATAATGATGACTACACAGAAAAGAAGTCTTATCTTTTAGTTTCGAACAGATGGGCGACGAGGACATTGGTTTGCAGTGTTTTTGGTGAAATGTGACAGCCAAAAAATAGTGATGACTACACAGAAAAGAAGTCTTATCTTTTAGTTTCGAACAGATGGGCGACGAGGACATTGGTTTGCAGTGTTTTTGGTGAAATGTGACAGCCAAAAAATAATGATGACTACACAGAAAAGAAGTCTTTTCTTTTAGTTCTGAACAGATCACACTAGAGTCGATAGCCACTTAAATTGCATGAACACGCAGCACCTGCCCTTCTGCAGTCACTACTCTCACCCTAATGACACCTACTCACTTTCCGATAATTGTCAATTCGCTGTATGCTACGGTGGAACAACTGAATAAGACCTATATTCATATAAGAAGAGCAGGCTTACTCAGCAGCTATGGGATAGCAACAACAACAACACCCTATGGTAGAATAGGAGTGACTAAGTAAAGTGTAAATAAAATAACAACAAATATCACATTGACAAGTATGATCAAAAGCTTCAAAACAAACATTTATTCTGGGGATAAAAAAGAAAAAAATTTGTAATTGAAAAGTCCATATGATACTTACTCGTTTTGTCTCTCTGAGAGAAATGCCAATTGAAAGGGCAGAGATGAAAAATATGCAGGCAGCATAGTAGTAATAATGGTCAACACCCCACAGAATAATGCTGGCAATTTGGAAGATGTAAAATGGATTCAACACCTGCAAAAGCCATTCAAAATAAATATATAATATCCAAAAACTAAAATTAACAATATAAAAAGCAATAACTTCATCAATTCTAAAACAATTTGTAAGTCCAAAAGATACCTTAAATATTTAACGGTTAAAGAATAAATTAAAATTGAACTCGTTACATTTGATTTCAGTGACATTCTCTAAGGAAAATGAGATGTGAGTATTCCAGCAATAATGTAAGCCGTGTGACTCTGGAATCACTTGTAATTAAGAATATCGAATGGAGACTGTAGACCTTCACCAACTGAGGTCCCAGTCCAATTCTTCATGTTAGATACTGAGATGTAGTTAGTTCTCGTTCCCGAGAGGTTTGCCGGGGTCTTTGTGTATAGCACAGACAAGATTAGCACTACTGCCCCACAGAGAGCATGTCGTAAGAGGCAACTAACTGTGTGATACCGCATAACAGTGGTCGTGGTTAGGTGGTTTGTTATGAGCAGCATAGATGGCACCTAATAGGCTGCGGGTCTACTTTGCTATAGTGCTTGAGTTTATTAAGAAAAACTCGGACATCGGCTGACCACCCTCTGCGGCACTTGTCCCAACACAGCAGAGTAATAAGCTGCTCAAGCCTAGTAAGCTAAGCAGGAAATCCTCATCCCGGCTACAACTAGCTCACACTAGAGCTGGGACCTGCAAATGGCCATTCACCCCTGTAGAAGTACAGGTCGATTAATCCTAAGACTGAGATGTAATAACAGGCCATTCACCCCTGTAGAAGTACAGGTCAATTAATACTAAGACTGAGATGTAATAACAAGCACAGATCTGGGACAAAGACATGACAACAAATAGTACACTAGGATATTAGAAAGAGAAAGTGGAGATGGTTAAAACACACCCTCAGAATTAAACATAACAATATAACTAAACATAGGCTGGATTCAACCCACAGATATTGTCTCATATCCCCAAAATCATTGTGAGATAAGGAGTGTTCCCACTGCTATGTTATTGTGGCAGAGTCCAGGTTTTCACTGGGTTTTTCTATCTGTAATGTTACCCATATGCTTCCATATCATTCACGACCACACACAGCAAATAACATAGCAAACAGCAGGTGGCATATGTATTAATATCACATTTAAGCATTATTATTGAAGTGAGTGAAATGAGATTACAAACAAGAAATACATCTTAACTAAATAATTATAATTTATCTATTTATATTATTATTATTAATTGCAGAGGTTGTAAGCATTAGCTTTTGAATATTGCACCTAACTAATCCAACCCAGTTCAAGCCACTACCATCTCCTCAACTTATCTGCACACTCACCACACTCACAGAAACTCATCTTCACAATCGTATTCTGTGCATTCACTCACAGTCAGATCCCCTCAGGCAAGTGATCTTTACATTATACATTCAGATCCCTTCAGGCAGGTGATCTTAACATTTCACCTTCAATCTATTCAACGTATACTTACATGTGATCACACACTCAATCGATCTGCGTATACATACACTCCGGAACTTGCATCGTTCCCTTGGTGTCCCGCACACCCCACACATACATCCAAATCTCTTCTAGTCACAGGGTGCCAAACACACACTTTATTGAGCGACTGGCCAAGACTCAAAGGCGCATGCTGGTTCAGTCACCCTGCAATTCATTCCATCTCTCTAACATTCGTAAAACAGCCTGCTAAACTAGTAGCAGGTTAACAATTGCTCTTCTATAAAGTCAGTGAGCTAAACATTCTCCAAGTTAAATTCTCAGTCTCTTTCTCTCTCCATGGGCAGTCTGCTTGAGTCAAACTTTGCCTAGTATTATATAGTCTCAAGCGGTAACAGGGCTGTCCAATGATTTTCTGTGTGTAGTCTGACCCAGCCACACTCTAGTTTGGATCTACCTCCATTTAGTTATTTTGGAAACGAATCACTCCGAATTCATGTCCCTCAAAATGTTCGCAGCAAGACCTGATGACCTCTGTCTGTCACTAACACCCCCACTACCCCAAATCAGAACACCAGAGCGGTCAGCTCCTAACCCCTACCTGTATAAGACACATTCTTCCCCTCAAGACCCCGTATTCCTTCGTCGACTTAGTATCAAGACAGTGAGTGACCTTGGCACACATTCAGGTACCTTTGTTCTCAGTCGCCGGCCCATAACCCCTGCCCTTAACACCCATGCTCCGTCTTTATACCGGTTTAGAAGACTCTAGTGCCTGTATACAACCAGTTTCTTGAAGGGTGGATTTTAACGATGTGTGAGTCCATCTTAATAGACTCAAACACTAGTACTAAGTACAGCTGCAGCCAGTTAGGCGCCATGTATAGCTGCTCTTTACAAAGCGCTTGGGGAAAGGTTCAAATAACTTGGGTGGATTTTCTATTTGAATTTTCTCCGAGCAGCGCCGTTAAACCTACTTTTTCCCTATTTCCAATTGCCAAGGAATTTTTAACGTGCTTGACACTGAACACGGGAGTCCGATCTCACAACACAGAGATCAGGGGAATTTTTACCAGAAGATCCACGTGAAAAAAAATGCAGATCTTCACCGTTATTCAAACATGCGCCTCCAGCACCTCGAGACTACCCTTGTGATGATCTATCTGTACAGAAAGCTCTCAAGGGTGGTACACTCCTGCACCTGGGGACTGAACTAAGCAAGGTAGCTGCCAGAAAGTCAACCATACTTCTGTAACTACCATTCCATTGTGGTGCACCAGGAAGCAAGAAGGCAGATAGGCTTGCAAAAAGAGGACGGGATTGTGAACAAAAATCACATGCTTTGAGGAAAAAAGAGTTATCCAGGTTGACAGGAGAGCACAGAACCAACCCAACAACGACTATCGTACCCTTGACCAGCAGGGACAGATCACCAACCATTCTTCACCACAGGGCAGGCCACAAAAGACTGAACAAACACATGTACAAGCTTTGATTGTCTTTCATCCCCGTGCATATGTGGGCTAAACTAACAAACTACTGAACATGTGTTACAGGATTATCCCCTCTACCACCAGTTAAGGAAGATATACTGGCCCTATTAATGATTTAATACTAAACTCAAAACTGGCTGGAGCTAAAGGAGAAACTCCAAATAGTTGAGTTCATCAAGAGAACAACAAAGATGATCACAAGAAGAAGGTACCCACAAAGGAATTGAGGAGTATGGAGACCAAAAAACACCAGAAATGGGCAATGAAAGATGAGGACAGGACAGCTGTATTCTAACAGGGAGGCTTGAGAAGACTGGCAAAATTAGGAGCCGTTAGGAGCATATCTTCCAGCCCTATACTTAAGGAGAATGATATGGAATAAGGAGTTGTTTCTTGTTTGTGAATGCCCACAATGAGTAGGATTCTCTTTTATGCGCCCTGAAAAGGACGTTAACTTAACTTAACTTAACATCTTTATACTGGTTTAGAAGACCCTGCAGAGTCTGTATACAACCAGTTACATTTACATCACCTTGCTCTAAAATCTATGCGCATCCAGTTTATTCTTAAATGCATTAACTGTCCCTGCCTCCACTACCTCCCCTGGCAATGCATTCCAAGCAGACACCACTCTCTGACTAAAAAAATATTTCCTAATATCTAACCTGGACCTCTCTTTAATCAGCTTGTAGCTATGCCCTCGTGTTATTGTAGGTGGCTGTATTTTAAAAAACTTGTTATAGTCTAATTTATCGATTCCTCTGATCATCTTATAAACCTGTATTAAGTCACCACGAATTCTTCTCTCTTCGAGACACTGTAGGCCGGTTTTTCTGAGTCGTTCCTCATAACTGTAATTCTGGAATACCACTATCATCTTTGTCGTTCTTTTTTGTATTCTTTCTAGCATATTTATGTCCCCTCTATGATAAGGGTATCTATGTTAAGTGGTAGGGTGTGGCGGGTTGAGGCAGCTTTCCACCCATCTCGAACAATGATGATGAAGATGGACTGGGGTCCTCCAGGCAGTTGTGCTATGCTTGGCTTCATCTGCGTGTCGCTCACTGCTACGGAGATCACGTCGATCCCTCACCTTGTTAGCCAGGCTGCCATGAAAACAGCCCATTTTCCGGGAAGGGCTATGAGGAAGCCAAGGTGAGGGTCTTGTCCAGTATGTTTTGCCTAAACCTGGCTAACATGTCTGATCAGTATATTTTGCCTGACCAGTCGTTAGTCTTCCTTCTCTAAGGAATAAGTTAAACCACATTTATAATAAATATTTCCAGATATGATATGAACAAACAATTTGTTCAGCAAATTCAAAACTGGAATGTTTCTCACAAGTGGGCAGAAGACATCTGCACCAAGGTCAGCGAATCAGTGCTGTCATAGATCCTACTCCACCACCAAGTGGCGACTCTGGAAACAGGCTGCATCCTATAAACATGATTGAGAGAATGGGGAAGGCAAACCAGGTCACCTGGTCTCAAAAATGTGCAGAGCTGAAACTAGGAGTATCAGGCCAAAAGTGCATATATCTCAGCCTCGCAGTGAACTACAAAACAAAAATGTCCTTTTCATGAAGAAGACAAATACCAACCTCTCCAATGAACAAGCTCCAGTACGATGGAACTTCTATGTCCATAGAGTTTGGTCCATAAAGTCTCAATCTGTTAAATAAAATACAGTTTTAATAGCATAATAGTGGATCATAAAAACATACGCCTTTCAATAATCTTATTAACATGTGTACAAAATGTGAAATGACTAACACTTGACGTGACCTAATCATTCTGGTTTCCACTTGTAACATAGGGCTGAAGTAAATGCTCCCCACCAATTCTCATTTTGGGATGTCTTCTTGTCTTCCACCTATGAGACTCCAACTACCCTAGCCTCAACTTACACCTTTGACAGCCGTTCTTTGGTCTGCAATTCATCTCTTTTACTGTGGTTTCCAATCAAGTACATATTTGGTTATATTGCAAGTCTACTTGCTGAGGGATTGTCCTACCTATCTTCACTGTCTCTCCCCAATTTTCTGCTGTATTGGTTGTAGGCATGTTCTTTGCAATAGATCTATATTTGCTATTACTTATGACCATCTTCTTCTTCTTCGTTCATTCTCAATCTACCGCTACCAAGCCCTGAACAGGGCTTTGCAAGTAGCAGGATGTAGTCCGGAGAACGGAATGCGTTGTGTGTATGACCATATAATATGAAGTATGTGACAGAGGCATTTGTTGGGAAATGTCTACAGACGTATTTAGTTTCACAAACATGCATAACTGCAGCAATCCTGTTACTGTAGAAGCAAATAATTGACATTTAAAAAAATAAGAAGACAGGATCCTTGAAGGCTACTGGGATAATGTTACACAGAAGCTAAATAAACACATAGGAAGGAAGCTTAATTCATGTTAGTTCTCTGACACAGCAAAATCATATTTGTGTTATTATGTCTTGTTTTGTAGTTTTATTTTAAATGGTGTTTATGTTTTTAACAAGGTTAAATGTCACCAGGAAGTGTAGAGTCTAGATTAGGACTGTAACTATTCTTTATTTGTCTTTCAGGCTGCGGAAGTATAACTATTCTGTACTTCTCTTTCAGGCCGCAGTAACACACAGGCTTGTATATTATCACTGATAATTTCCTTCCCTTTATTTTTAGTCGCCTTAATGTTGATTTTATACCCCAAACAAAATATAAGAATATATAATGATGGTCTAATGTCATGTAATACAAAAAGGTATAGGAAGTACCCCTGCAAGAACGGACCAAGTGAAAGTTTCCTATAAAAGACCAACTGCAGTAGTAAGCCTATGCTTTATAGTGAGTAAAGAAGAAGCAAGAATAAGAGAAGATAATAAGATGCTGAATAATACCTGCCAGCCCTCTGATGATCTGAGAGACCATGAAACTTTTCATGCAATACATAGCAAGTAGTTCCTGTTGATAGGTCACTAGAGAAAAGAAAATCAGTGCCATATTTATTATCATTATTAGTTTTACAAGCAAAACAATTTATTATTAATAAAAACACAACACATATAAATAAAAACAGCATACAAATTGTTATCAACAAAAACACAAATCAAATTATTTATTTACATAAAAACATCAAACATATGTTTTGAACCAAAAAAACAAAACAAATTATTATAAATAAAAACAAAACAAATTATAAATAAAAACACAAAACATATTATTATAAATAAAAACACAAAATGATTATAAATAACAAAACAAACAAAATATTATAAATAACAACACAAAACATTTTATTATTATAAATAAAGACATGTAAAAATTGCTAATTTCTTTTAGAAGTTGAAAGAAAAGATAAAGACAATCGATGTTGACATACTTCCTGGGAATGATGGTGGATTCAGTAGCAAGATCTCCCACAATTACCATTTACTGATTATCAGCACCGCTAAAAGTACAATGCAGGTTCTGTACTTCTAGGTTGGCAAAATGTCAACAGAGGTAGGCTAAATGTCAACAGGAAAAAGTCTTGAGGGTGGAAACAACAGAGCTGCACCTTCCCCATGTCAAGTAAGTCGCAGGAAGGCAATAACCCACAAGTTTACTACTAATAACCAAATGAAAACTAGATAAGACACATTCTAAGGGCAGACTAGATTCATTTTCAGTACAAAAGGATAGAATTTGGTTACTGGCATCAGGCACTGGTCTGCCTGATTCTATACCAGAACTATGAAGAAGCAAAAGTCATAATAAAAGGGCAATATAAAGTTGCAAGGTAACGGCCCAACAGATTAAGAATACTTCTGTCCAGAAAAGTGGTGACACATATCCAAATTCATCTGCAAGTGAAGGTTCAGTATAGTGATACATGCCTGTCACTCCAGCAAGTGGAGTAGGAAGTTCCAAAATGGTTTGTGTTCTGTGTCAGACTGTTCTTGACCAAATCAAGCACAACAAGTAAATAGTGACACCAAAGTTGATTGATATATGCTACAATTGTTTGCCACTTTTTCTTAACAACTTTTGAAGAAGAAAAAAATGTCAAGGTTTCCATTTGAAGTACCATCATAGATTTGAAGCACCGTCGTAGATTTGAAGTACCATCATAGATTTGAAGCACCGTCGCAGATTTGAAACCCCTCGTAGATTTGAAGCACCCTAGTAGATTTGAAATACCCTTGTCGCTTGGTTTTCACAATCCCAACGCACCAGGTTTGATTCCCACCATGTCCAGTTTGGCAGTCACTGGGTTTATTCCTTGGGTGATTGCTCCCCCATGTATGGAAAGTAACTGCACCGTACTGCACACTTGCCAAGAAACTTGGCCAAATAGGTGGCGGTTGTAAGAAGCAATGTTCTGTAAAGGACATGCTACTTAATTTTTTGTAGGTTGTAAGCACCCATTTGAAGCTTTGAAGCACCCTAATTTATGAGATAGACAAAGACAGCAAGAACTACCAAATACATGAGCTCTGTATGAAGTGAAAGAGTGGACATTAATAGAATAACTTACTCCAATTTCCTGAAAGAACACCTGATCTGGTCCCAAAGGTATCTGGTGTGCTGGTAGTCAAAGTAATGCACACCATTATCAGATTCAGACAGCCACGCTGAATTTAATCTGGTCCGATCGTCTGACAGGTCTGTGGTACTGACTGATATTGATGGCTCTCTGTAGCTTGTCAACTGCTCACTGTGCAAATTACAGGTCATTAAAGAATGCTGTGAACAATTATTACAAGACGATCTATTTTTTTTTTTTTTAAACCAGAAAAGTGAGAAAAATATACATTTGCATGTTTTTGTCTTAATTATATATACAAAATTATATATATTGTCATTGTATGTGAGTACGCGCACACGCAGCGTACGTATGTATGTATGTTAATACATATGTCAGAAAATGGGGATCAACACTGTCATTTTTGCAGTAGTAATTCTGCTAAGAACCTTGTATTACCCTACAGCCAGGACGACATAGATCCACCTTCTTCAGAATACGCTGGTGTGTAAGAAAAAGTCTCTTCTCCTCAGTCCCTAATTAATTTGTGAGAACATCTTGTGTAGGGCACACAAAAGGCATATTCAGACTGTCACATAAATACCTAAAATGTATTACAGACAGATCCCTGCACACTGTAAGATATGTGGAAATGGGACAGATAGACTTGCCTTAGAGGAAAGAAGTAAAACCCAAACTGAAGACAGAGCTACATTTGGAGGAATAAAGACAATGGTAAAAATTAACTTGAAAGACAAATAGCACAGTGAACTCCCAGAATATAATATAGCAGAGGGGACGGCATGGACTAGTGGTTAAATGGCACGGCTCATAATCCGAAGGTGCTGGGTTCGATCCCCATCACCCTACCGGCCGTTACCCAAGGGACGCAAACCCTTAGAAAATGCTGGAGGAGGCAGACCCTTACATAAAATGCATGCTGAAGTCGGATGCACTGGGCTGACAGATGCAAAATAAAAACCACAGTGCAACGCACACCGCCTTGGGAATTAGAGAAATCAAGATATAGCAGAAGCCTAATACTCCTTACCATGAAGAGATCACATAACAATATTCTGACTATGAACAAATATGAAATTGGTCACACAAACATATGCCAATATGAGAAGAATAAACAGTAGAGCAATGTTCGCAAGGTCTGTCAATTCCATTGGAGGAGCAGAACGACAATACGGATCTTCCAAACCAAATAGTGGGATAAACTGCATGGCAACAAGACAGACTGTCAAGTTTATGATGAAAATAGATGCGATTATTTGGGAGCAGATGGTGAAGACTAAAAGCTTAAAACCATGGATCAAAACAGCTTGAATGGAAAATTGAGTCAATTGGTCACTAACACACATGGTCAATAACACACATGGTCAATTGGTCACTAACACACATGGTCAATTGGTCACTGCCTACAACTGTCAGAAAGGTTTTTATTTTTTAAACTTCTCTTGCCACAAAACCACTAAAGAACTTCTTTCGATGAGCCCTAGGAATCCATGGAACATCAGTTGATAAACGATGGTCTAGAGGACTAATTCTCTAGAGAGCATAGAGATCGGACAGAAAACTAGATTATGTCTAGAGTAGACTAATTCTCTAGAGAGCATAGAGATTGGACAGAAAACTAGATTATGTCTAGAGTAATTCTCTAGAGAGCATAGAGATCAGACAAAAAACTAGATTATGTCTAGAGTAGACTAATTCTCTAAAGAGCATAGAGATCAGACAGAAAACTAGATTATGTCTAGAGTAGACTAATTCTCTAAAGAGCATAGAGATCGGACAGCAAACTAGATAATATTTTGAGAAAATAAATGTGTAAACAGCAAATCAAGATTGATAGTGAAAGAAAGTTCAACACCTGGCCAGGTACAGCTAGTTGTGTCAGAATGGTAAGAAAGCTCTAGAGACATCTCTACAAATAGTATACAATCTGATTACATAATCCCTAGGCTTGTTACGATTGTCCGAAAATTTAAAAACTGTTACCAAATTAAGAACCCCCAAAATGAGCACCACCAATAATGTTTTGAGAGCAGGGCATAAATTTGGGTTGTTTGACCTCTGGTATATATCCAAAGTGTCCCACTTTTGGTTTGCGTAATTATACTGAAAATTGTGTGTCCTTATTTTTAATTACGACGAAACTGGAAAAAAAATTGCGACAAGAAAAATGTTAGCTCCCATTTAAAGCTAGAAACTTCTTAGGAAAGTGGGGAGAATAGATAGGGTTGGGGATGAGCCAGGTAAAGGAGGGAGGAAGAGATGGGCGGGTTGAGAGATGGGTGTGTGGGTTGTTGGGGAGGGGGAGGAAAGAAGAGATAGGCCTGCGTGTTGAGCCAGGTGAAGGAGGAAGAGATGGGCGGGTTGAGAGATGGGTGTGTGGGTTGTTGGGGAGGGGGAGGAAAGAAGAGATAGGCCTGCGTGTTGAGCCAGGTGAAGGAGGAAGAGATGGGCGGGTTGAGAGATGGGTGTGTGGGTTGTTGGGGAGGGGGAGGAAAGAAGAGATAGGCCTGCGTGTTGAGCCAGGTGAAGGAGGAAGAGATGGGCGGGTTGAGAGATGGGTGTGTGGGTTGTTGGGGAGGGGGAGGAAAGAAGAGATAGGCCTGCGAGTTGAGCCAGGTGAAGGAGGAAGAGATGGGCGGGTTGAGAGATGGGTGTGTGGGTTGTTGGGGAGGGGGAGGAAAGAAGAGATAGGCCTGCGTGTTGAGCCAGGTGAAGGAGGAAGAGATGGGCGGGTTGAGAGATGGGCGTGAGGTGTTGGAGGGGGAGGATGTGGTCAGATTGGAGGGGGTGGGGGGATGGGCAGGTTGGAGGGAGTGGGATGTGAGGTGGACGAGTCAGTGAGGGAATCCTTCAATTGTTAGACTGCTGTTGTTTGTTTTTTGTTCTTCAGATCCTACAGTTTGACTGACAGGCAGATCTTCTGCATGGGTATTGCTAGTCATCATCATGTAGTATGTCCTTTGTAGAACGTCGCTCCCATCACAGTCTGTCTGAAAGAAACTCTTTCCCTTGGCAAAACTCCAGCCTCCGCCACAGTCATACTCAGGCATTCCTGGATATCTTGGTACCATTGTCTTCTTGATCTACCCCTTCCTCTTTTGCCTGGCACCATACCTTCCATCACCGTTCTCTCAAGACCGTTGTGTCTCTTGATGTGACCAAAGTATTTGCATTTTCTAGCCAAAATGGAATTGATAAACCAGTTCTCCTCTATGCTCAACCTTTGCCGAATGTCTACATTTGTTTTTTTCTCTGCCCAGGGTATTCTGACGATCTTTCTGTAACATTTTTACTCGAAGGATTCGATTCTATGTCTAGAAGTTTTGGTAATCGTCCATGATTCGCAGCCATAAGCTGCCACAGGAAAAACACAGGCTCTCAAGACTTATGTTTATCATTTTGTTGGTGTTCTGCCATAAATTTCTTCAGGCTGTTCAGTCTCTGCATTGCGATAGCTAGTCTTCTTCTGATTTATTTCGAGCAGTCGCCAGTTTTGTCAATTCTGGAGCCCAGATATTCAAAATGTGTGACCTGATCTATTTCCTCACCACCCACTGTAAATTTATGCTGAGATTGTGTTTTGTTGATGGTCATTATCTTTGTTTTATTTATGTTTATGAACAGGTTTTGATCTTTACTATGTCCATTAACGGCTGAAAGTAGCTGCTCTAGCCCTTCTTGATAGTATCACTGTGTCATTTGCGTATCGTAACTCTGGAATCTCGTTCCCCCAATCGTAAATGGGTCAAAACTTTCAATGTTCTCGTCTTTTCGAACATTTCTCATTATACATTCCGCATATATGTTGTACAGATAAGGTGAGAGGATACATCCCTGTCGTACTCCCTTTTGTACTGCAAGCCAATCTGATGTTTGCCCAGATACTCGGACAGTGGCTTGTTGATCTTGGTATAATGTTTCAATGAGATGGACTATATACAAAGGAAACCCCATTTCCTTCATGATTCTCCACAGATTTTGATGTTTTACCGTATCGAAGGCCTTAGTGTAATCAATGAAACACGTGTACAGGTCTACATTAGACTCTCTACATTTTTCATAGAAATTCCTTAAATTGAAAATGTGGTCCCGGGTCCCTCTGTCTTTCCTGAAACCTTCCTGGACTACGTGAATTTCAGATTAAAAACATATCTCTATCCTTCTTAATAGGATTCGCAAGAGTATCTTGCTAGCGTGGGTGATCAGCGCAATAGTTTAGTAGTTCGTGCACAGCTTCAGGTTGCCTTTTTTGGGGAGGGGAATATAAATTGATTTCTTCCATGCTTCTGGCCACTCTGCACTGTGCCAAATCTGTTTACACAGCTTGTGATAGACTCGAGCACTTGCCTCCCCTTCTGCTTGTATTAGCTCTGCTTGGATATCATCGCATCCTGGGGACTTTCCTTTTTCAGGCTTTTAATTGCAGAGCGTACTTCTTCCAATGTTGGTTCAGGTTCTTTCTCATCCTTTGGTAGGATTGTAACTGAGCGATTTGTGCTATCTCCATACATGGTTCTGCAGTACTTTCTCCATCTATTCAGTATGTCTTTGGTTTCTGTTAATGTGTTATCCTCTTTGTCATTTATGACATGTGAAACCGGACGGAACTCCCTTGTCAGTGTTCTTATTGCCTTAACGGCATCTCTCTCTCTCTGCCTTGTTGCTGTAGGTTTTCTATATCCTTACATGTTTCCACTATGTATCTTCTTTTATCTTTTCTTATTTCTCTTCTAACTTTTCTTGCGCAGTTTTTATATGCTGTGTTGGTCCACTTACTTCCCATTTGTTTTAATTGTTGCCTTTCTTCAATGAGTTTCTGTGTTTCCTCTGATATATAGCTCTGTTTCTTGTGCGACATCCTGGGAATCATTTCTTTCGCTGTCGAGATTAAAATATCCCTTGCATACGATGTCAACTCCTCAGATGTCATCTCTTCCTGTACCGCAAGCAACGCCTCAAATTTGTGTTCTACTTTGATGTTGTATTCAGTAGGTATTGCTGTTATATCAAAGCGTATTGGTTGGCAACCTTTGTTGATCCTACGTAGTCTTGTTTTTAAAACTAGAAACAGTAATTCGTGGTCCGCATCGCAGTCTGCTCCTGGCAGCGTTTTTGTATTGCTAGTACAGGAAATAAAAGAATGAATAGGTAGCTTTACTTCTTCTTCGTACGCAGTCAGACAGTAACCTTTATTTTTTCGAAAAATGCAGCCGTCATCCTGGGGCTGTCGACACTGCCATAGAGCTTGTCTAGTGTTGCCACTGGTGATGGCCACATCTGCTCTCTCTGATCCTCGTATGTTGGGCAGTTTTGCAGCAAATGCTCAGCGGTCATTGTCCTGGTACCACACGAGCATTCATCGGTGCCACCTATCTTCAATTTGTTGAATAGGTGGTACCTCAGTCTGTTGTGGCCAGTGCGAAGTCTGAAGACCACGACCTGGTCTTTTCTGTTCAACTGGTAATAGGCATCGTTTTTGGTGTAGCCAGTATGTTCGGTTTCCCATTTGGTCATGTATCTAGCTCTAATAAGCCGTTTTGACTCTTCGTATGTCATGCTAGTATCTGGTTGTGGTAGTTTTGCACCTTCTTTTGCCAGTCTGTCTGCCTCCTCGTTGCCTTGGATGTTGCAGTGAGATGGAACCCACTGCACCACTACCCCTCTTAATTCATTAAGTTCAGTATTTTTCTGGCTTTTAAGTGCTGGGACTACGGCCAGAGCATCTGTAAGCAGGACTATGTGGCTTTCATTGGTAGCTTTACAAAGGGGAGAAGAAGCCATATATAGAAGCATTAGCAAATTGTTGTCTACATCGCAAAAATGGTAACATGTTTGCACTAATAAAAAATGCAAGCATCAGGGCAGAAATAAGACCCTCACACTTGGTGTTTGTTTACACCCCCACATCTTTGGGAAGGGTGGAGGGGAGGTCGTTCATGTGTAACATCTGACTGCGGTTTAGATATTTACGTTTGCAGATGCTGAATAACATTTGGTGCGCAACAGAATAAATGTTTATAAATTGTTAAACCGTGATGTGTTATCTAGAACATGAACAGCTATAAAACATATTTTCAATTAACAGGCCTGGCTGGGATGAATACACTTGACATCAGCAAACACAGAGTTTCAGCTCAAATTCACTGTCTACTATTACCCAATGGATCAATATGCAGGGGAAACTTTAATAACGCGACTTTGCAAATACGCAGTACAACAACACCTGTTGTTGGTGATCATAGCAACGTCGATACAACATTTTGCAAATTGTTTCGATAACACCATAAAATATATGTTATTAAATGTAACTTTCAGCCAGAAGTGAAAAGTGGCGCAATCTAATATTGTGTTTGTTTTTAAAAGAATACATGTCTGCTACGAGTGTTGCACAAATAATTCACCAACACACGACAAGGAGGCTTCAAATGAAAACGTTGATTGAAATATAAATTTAAAACCCCATGCTATTGTCATGTAAGTTGGCAGTATCAGAGCTAAGGACTTCAAGAATGACCTGCAGGTTGTATCATGTTGCAGATAAGTTACATGCCATCATAGTAGCCATTTAAAGATGGTCACCTCCCTTATAGCAAAGTTCTGTTATGTGTTTTTGTAGCAGCAAAGAAGTGAAATCTATTGAAATTAACAAGCGATTGAAGGTTAAGTAGAGTGATGTATGCCTGTCACTCTACCAAGTGTATGAGCGAATTAGGAATTTTTATAACAGCGTTAGGACTACAACAGACAGTTCTCGACTAAGTAGGCACATCAAGTAGTGACACCAGAGTCTGCAACAAGATTATTGCATTGGCATGGAAAATCGCAGAACTGAATGAAATAATTACTCTGGATATCAGTCAAGGTTCAGCATACCACACCATCCATGATGTGCGCCAGCTCCACAAAGTGTCTGCACGGTGGGTGACACGGCATGCATCTGACTTCAGAACTGGAACATGTTGATGGCTGTCAAATACTTTTGCGACAGAAGGCAGTGGGGTCCTAAAGATAATTGCTACTGGAAACAAAACCTGGGTTCACTACCACCGGCTGGAAACCAAGAGAGCAAGCAAGGAATGGAACCATCCTTCCTCCCCTAAACAAAAGAAGTCCCGCACACAGCTATCCGCAGGAAAGGTTATGCCGAATCTCTTTTTGGATGAACGAGGCATTATTTTGGAGCGATACTTGCCCAGGGGAACACTTTCATCAGTATCACACATACAAATCTTTATCAGAAATCATCTTCGACCCACAACCAAACCCAAACAATGTGGACTTCTGAGTAGAGGTGTCTTAATACAACAACAATTGCTAAATATTATACTGCCTGCGCAACAGTTGTAACCATTGAGAGCCTGCACTTTGAGTGCTTTTACATCCGTCAGACTTTGTCTTAAGTTATTTCCATGTCTTTGGATGACCACCCAAAGAGGTGATTGGAGGAAAGTCTCTCAGGTCTGATGAAGATGTGTGCAGCAGGTGGTGCATGATGCATGAGTGGCTGGCTACACACGGGAAAGAACAACTTTTTTTCTAGAGGAATCTGTGCATTTTGTAGGCATGTGGGAATTTGAATAGATCTTCATGGACACCACTATGACAATAAATTATACAAATGTGTGTCACTATTTCTAAATAAATTTCAAAGAGAGAATAAATTGAGGTTTTCATTTGAAGCACACTCGCAGTACATCAAACCTGGTGGACTACATGGGAAGGAGCCTCGTTGTCAGATCAATGTGATCACATGTTACTGACCGCAAAATATGTGCAATGAGGAAAGTTTTAGAATAACTACTGTCCACTTTGTAAAGGGAAGCATACCTTGGAACTCATCATTTAATTGTTCAAGGTATCAGTAAGATCAGGGGAGCACATTTAAATTCTACAACAAAGTATTATACAAACTGGCCATATGGTAGGTAGAGCAAGACTGAAGGTAGAAACAAAAGCCAACCCCAGAGTTACACATTCTTCACTAGAGATTGCCAATCAACTAACACTAAACCAACTAATCCCATCTTGCACGCAGTCTTAGATCATGCTAATGACAGAAAGATGGGAACAAACCTAACAGAATGCAGTATATACCCAATATCTTCAATGAATCCATATCAACAATATCAAATTAACTGTGTCATTTGAATCTACACTAGGTTAGCAGCATACACTCATCAAAGCAAAAATAAAGTGACCTGGTTACGTATTTTAGAATAAAAGATGTTTAAAGCCAAAGTCATAGATATAGAAGTGGTTATACAAGGGTTAGTTGACACATCTGGATATGATCTAGGTCTCATCTGGATATGATCAAGGCCTCAAATGGCAGACCAGAACAACAGCAATGTAAACTAGCTGAAAAGGCCATACGATTGTTGCAGTAAATCCACTGTTGTCAAATTGAATGCAGCGTTTTCAGTTATATACTACTAAAATACTAGTTTCATTATCAACTCGACCTGGATAACAGTTATATACTACTAAAATACTAGTTTCATTATCAACTCAAGCTGGATAACAGTTATATACTACTAAAATACTAGTTTCATTATCAACTCGACCTGGATAACAGTTATATACTACTAAAATACTAGTTTCATTATCAACTCGACCTGGATAACAGTTATATACTACTAAAATACTAGTTTCATTATCAACTCAAGCTGGATAACAGTTATATACTACTAAAATACTAGTTTCATTATCAACTCAAGCTGGATAACAAAGTATTGAAGGTCCTTATCCAACACTGAAAAGAAAGAAAACAGAAAGATGACATTTTGGGCATTATGCCTCTTAGAGTCACACAGATGAAGGACCACAAAACTTATTTAAGGGCTAATCTCATCTAACAGGTTCCTCCTGTTGCAATGCTCAGCATCTTAAGTGCTTGAATAGGTGACAGTTGTCTTATTCTTTTCAACCTGGGCACCACTCAGGTATATATAAATACATGTCTGAGAATATAAGGACCAAAGAGAGAAGGCAAACCTGGTCCCAAAATGTGTTGTGCTGAAAACCGACCTAAATTGCCTAGAAAAGAGAAGCATTCGAGGAGACAGTATAGGTTTATAAGATAATCAAAGGAACAGATAAATTAGACTATAACGTTTTTCAAAATACAACCACCTACAAGAACAAGAGGGCATAACTACAAATTAACTAAAGAAAGGTCCAGATTAGGTATTAGGAAATATTTTTTTAGTCAGAGAGTGGTGAATGCTTGGAATCTTGGAATGCATTGCCACAGGAAGTAGTGGAAGCAAGGACAATTAATGCATTTAAGAATAGATTGGAAGCGCATAGATTTTAGACCAAGGTAATGTAAATTAAACTGGTTATATACAGACTATGCAGACTCAACTCGAGAGGAATCGCAAATCGCAGACATTTGGTCCACGTGCTAGGCTGATAAGCCAACGGCGCGAGGCTACCATAAGAGGGATTACGGCTGAACGCCTCTAAGTCGGAATCCCGCCCTAAATCTCAGCACCACTGCGATGGGAGGCTACAATAGGGTTGGGACCTGGAGCTCGTGTCCCAGCCCGTCCCGGTCGAGCCGCAGAAAGGGGTCTCTGCCATCCGCCGATCAAAGCGGGCGGGAAGCTGCCCGATATTCACCCCATACGGCGATGAGGTGTGAAACCACTAGTAGAAGACTTAGTTCTCGGTCGGGGTGTCGTAAGCAGTAGAGCAGCCACCTAACTGCGAACTGTTGAGACGCAACCCTTGATCATGAGATATGTCCGCACACCAGGCGAACAATATCTCCGTGCCATTACCAGGCTTGTCCCCTGGTTAAATGCACTCCTTCGAGAGGAATCGCAGGTCGCTAACATTTGGTCCACGTGCTTGGCTGATAAGCAATGGTGCGAAGCTACCACCTGAGGGACTACGGCCGAACGCCTCTAAGCCAGAATCCCGCACTAAATCTCAGAACCGCTGTGATGGGAGGCCACGATATGGTTGGGACCTGGGGCTCGCGCCTCAGCCCGGCCCGGTCGAGCCGCAGAAATGCACTTGGCCAAATGCACTTCTGCCTCGCTCTTTACCTCTGTCTGCTATCAGCCATCCCAATGGACGCAGAAGAGATGAAGTCCAGCGGACATTGCACCTCTGCCCTATTGTGACAACGTTCCAGGTGGCAGGGAATGCTAGGCGTGCCATCACTGCAGATGAGCCGAGAAAATAAAGGGAGCAAAGAGATACCTCACTCACATGCATATGCTACGCTTCTGGCAGGACGTGACGATCCTGAGACACAGTCACACTGGACTGCCTCTCTTCCGGGATAGTACAAACTAGTACATAGTCCATCATATCATTGCCAAACCCTATAGACACGAGTAGGGAAGACTCGATAGTCCTGCAAGACAACTTCCTAAGAGAAACAACTCTGACCAAAAACAACTGCTGCCTTGCAGTTAGGCTGGGGACAGCCAAAGGCTAAAGAGGGCAACCCTACAGAAACGCCTGTTGAAATCGGATGCACTGAGCCACAGGCTTAACAAAATAAAACAGTGCAACGTAAATATCGCTGTAAACAACGTACGATGAAGAAGACTATGCAGAGTCTTCTAAACCAGTATAAAGACGTTAAGTTAAGTTAAGAAAGCAGATGTGTTGAGACAAAAGGCATAGATATTGCAGTCTTGCTGTTAACAATGACCCAATGTAATAAAACATCCTTTTCAGGACAAAATGATGAGAAAGAAGACTACATCAAAAACTTGAAATGAAGACGATTAGTCAGAAAGACATATCAAATACACAGCTAAGCATCATGTGACAAACATTCAGCCAAGTTGTTAAAGCAAAGGAGAAGATTATGTTTCACTGAAAGTTCAGACCATGAAGAATAGCAATTTTAAAGCAATAAACAATTTTATTTGACAGCACTTTTATATTTTTAGACCTAGCCCTAATAGTGCAATTAATTGCCATGGTGTAAATGTGCTTTTACACTGTTTTATGCACTGGGAAGACAAAAACAGATATGACAATCAAAATCAAATTTGCAACAGCACGCTAAAGGAATATGGTGGGAACTATATCGGTTAACTACCATATTGAAGAGCAAAGACAAAGTGGTTTTGTCATTTGACAAGGATGTAGTATGACCAACCTGCAGCAAAATCATAGTTATAGGTTTTAGGGCCATGAGCAAGAGATTTACCCCGGTGACGATGGGAAGAGGGATCTTCTTCTTCTTCTTCGTTCGTTCATTCTCAATCTCCCACTACCAAACCCTGAAAGGGCTTAAGTAGCAGAATGTAGTCCAGAGAACGTAATTCGTTGTGTCGTGGTTTACAGCTTGGCTGCGATATTTGCACCTTTCGGTCCAACACATTCGACTTCAGCAAGCATTTTTTTAGTACTGGGTCAGCATTCCCTCTTCGATACCTTCTCCTTAGCCAGTCTGCCTGCTGCAGCCTGTTATCCAGGATCACCGCGTGGAGGTGTAGAAGGGTGTTGGTAGCTATGGTTTGCTGGCCCTGACGCTAGCAGTCAGCTATGGGTTGCTGACCACTGCAGCTCATACGCTGTTCAGCATTTTGATCCCGGAAGAGGGATCAAAGAAACACTCCAAAAGTTTAACCACCTAATGCACCTCCTATCTATGATGCTGTAAGTCAAAAATAGTAGGACAAAAGAAGAAGACCCATTTACAACTGAGTCAACTGGAATAAGCAGTTATACCATTAAAAAAACCAATGACATATCCAGTTTGTCAAAATGAGCTCACCGTGATTCGAACCCAGCACGCTGTGATTGTAAAACAGGCTGACAAACCCTAGGCAACCAAATCTAAGTTCATAAAAATATATCGAGGTTACTTTTGTTCAAACTCCCCCTTCTATACTGATTTTACAGTGAGGGATGTTGTCGAGAGGTAAGGCACTCGCCTCTCAAAAGCGATGAATCGAAACGGTGGGCGATTGAATCTCGCAGGTTTCAAGCGACTCCTGACCTCAAGGGAAGTGGGAACCAGAGGGCCTGCCTACCTAGTCATCTTGACTTATGTCTTGCCACTGGTCCAAAGTAGCTCAGGACCAGAGAGTGAGGTTGATGACCAGCGCAATTTCTTCCTCACTATAATCCAAGCAAGTTACATCATCAAGACAAAACAATCTGATCATGTCGCCATCTTAGCTTGTGTTGGGCAACTAACATAATAATAATTTTTAATCAAGAAGGAAATTGTTCCGCTTTTAGGACAAGGTATAATAAGTCAAATGCAATTTAAAAACATAGGTATATTTCCAAATGAAAAATAAATTAGAAATATTTTAATATGAGTCAAAATCATGCCATTATAAGTAGTTTCCCAGACATGCAAAGTGAATTAAATATTTTACTCTAAGAAACTACCAAAATGCAACGGTTCCAAATTTTGGGTTTGCGGAGAGACCTGTGGGGAACTGTGAATAAAATCTAAGATTTTTTTCTTTTCATTTTGCTGATTTTTTTCCCGTTAATTAAAAACAAAACTATGATTCATTGAAATACAATAAACATAACAACAAATAATATATACAGTGACCAAGCAGTTAAAGCATTTCTCTCACATGAAAAAAAACACAAGATTCCGTGCTCTAGTTATAACTTAACTTAATGTCTTTATACTGGTTTAGAAGACTGCAGTATCTGCATACAACCAGTTTCTTTCACATTCATTTGATCTAAAAATAACTGTGAATCCAATCTATTCTTGAATGCATTAATTGATCCTACCTCAAATATTTCCTGTCGCAACTCTTTTCAATAATTCACCACTCCGACTAAAGATATATTTCCTGGTATCTAATCTAGACCTTTCTTTAATTAACTTGTGGCTGTGCCACTGGTATGATCCAGTGAATCCCAATGCAATTGAGTATCCAATACTATCAGGGTCAGGGAGGGCTAGGCAGGAAGACAGGCAGCTGGTCAGTCATCTCTTCTTACAATAGGTGAGACCTTTGTACAAGGAACTCTCTAAGACTTCACTCTCTAACTGCAATCACTTCTATCTGACTTTTTAATCTTTGTTATACTAACAAAATAAAAAGTTATGTCTGCTTCATTATAACTTCATACATGAGTTCAGAGCTGGCCGATCAGATACTAACAAACCACAGATTTGTTTATGAAGTTGTTTTATAACTATTATTACTTTGATATAAGAACTATACACATCCAACCATTGTTGACAAATTGATTATATTTCTGGTCATATTGCAATTATTTTAGTATACTTTGATATTACAGTTCGCGGTAGCATTTATGAAGGGTCATTACAGCTTAGAGGTATGACGCTCAGCTCTTTCGAATCCTGCAAGTTTCAAGGGAGGTGAGATCGAGTTGTCAAGTGCTTTCGAAGACAGATGATAAACTCAGAGATCCAGTGCACAGGTTGTGCATGAAAAAGAACTCTTGGCAGTTGAAAAATCTAAAAGAACAAGCCGCTGGCTGCTGCCTGAGCAAAAATTCTAATGGGAATGAAATTTCTACTCAACAGTCGCTGACATGAAGACCAAATAAGAGTCATCCCCTTCAACATGCAAAGTCTCAACAAGTCAATCAGCTGTTTGTCTACACACTCAATTGTAAGTATATACAAAAGGACCTCTACACTCCCAGGATAGATGAGCAGTGACTAAGTGAAGGGAAGGTAAAGGTAATGGAGAAGGGAGAAGATGCATAAACTCAAATTGGAGTAAAATACTATTTTCCAGAGTATATAATGTATACAATTGATGGTAACATAGTTCTTAGATGTTATGGTGGGGAAACTGCCAATCGGAGCCCTGAATTGAATCGGACCTAGTACAATGAAATAGGACACCCCATTTCACCGGTGTTGAAGAAGGGCTGATGTGAGCAGACTTGCAGAGAGCTTGTTTCTGTATTACCTCATTTATTCTTGATGCCTCATGTCTCTGAACACCCTCTACAATAGTGCTGTGCCAGTATGTGCAATTGGTAGCAATTCTTTCCCAGTCATCATAGTTAATACCATACTAGATCAGTGATCTATTACGTGTCTCCTTGTACTGCTTCCACTGCCCACCACTTGCTCTTGTCATTTTACAATTTACCATAAAGCAACTCTTCTTCTTCTTCGTACGCTGTCAGATGTCAACTTGAATTTATTTGAAGATAGCAGCTGTCATCCTGAGGCTGTCGACACTGCCATAGAGCTTGTCTAGTGTTGCCACTGGTGATGGCCACACATGCTTTCTCTGGTCCTCGTATGTTGGGCAATTTTTCAGCAGATGTTCAGCGGTCATTTTCTCTGTACCACAGGTGCATTCGTCAGTGCCACCTATCTTCAGAATAGATGGTACCTCAATCTGTTGTGGCCTGTGCGGAGTCTGAAGACCACGACCTGCTCTTTTCTGTTCAACTGGTTATAGGCATCATTTTTTGTGTAGCCAGCATGTTCTGTTTCCCATTTGGCCATGTATCTGGCCCTAATAATCCTTTTTGACTCTTCGTAGGTCACACTAGAATCTAGTTGTGGTAATCTTGCACCTTCTTTTGCCAGTCTGTCTGCCTCCTCGTTGCCTTAAATGTTACAGTGGGATGGAACCCACTGTACCACTACTCTTTTTGGTGCGGACTGCTGGCATAGTTGACAGAGTACTGCTCTTAAATCATTGTTCTGTATTTTTCTGGCTTTTTAGTGCTGTAACCACGACCAGGGCATCTGTAAACAGGACCATAAAGCAACTCGTTTGGTAGACGTTGATCCAATATGGGTACCACATGGCCAGCCCATCTCAGCTATGCTGCACATATCATGGTGTGTGTACTGGACATGCTCTATTGCGCTAACATATCTGTATTTGACACCATGTCCTGCCATCTAATCCTCAGTAGTTTCCGCAGGCTGTACATGTGGAAGTGGTTTAATTTCCCGACATGACAACTATAGAGGGTCCGGATCTCACATACATCTAAAATGGTTAACCAGATGAATTTGCATAACAATTGGATAGCTTCTGGATAGTTCCTGACATCAGGAACTGATCTGCCTGATTGAGTACCAGGATTCCATTACACTGTATTTTTGTGTCCCTTGTGTGCATTTTATTTGCCCAGTGGACTGATTGTATTTCATGTGTTTGACAGGCATGGATGAGGATTTACTTCATCTTCATTTCACTCCTTACTAAACATAGCAGCTTCATTTTAAAAGGCTCCTAATAGGCAGACTGTGCCATAGCACTTGGTATAAGTCAGTTTCTGAATAAATCTGTTTTCTTCTTCTTCTTCGTTCGTTCTCAATCTCCCGCTACCAAGCCTCGAACAGGGAAATATGTTTTAATTGATTAGGTTGCTAGCCAAAATGCTGAGGATGTACTAAGAATAATCTAGTTAGCAAGGGAAGGTGATTACAAACAAACAGAAACAGTCTTCATGTGCTGCATATTGTGGGGGAGTTACATCCTCCAGGCTATAACCAGCCTCAAATCAGCTATAACCAGCCTCAAATCAGCTATAAGCAGCTGTCAAGTCTATAAGCAGTTGTCAATTCTATTAGCAATTGTCAATTCTATAAGAAGTTGTCAATTCTATAAGCAGTTGTCAATTCTATAAGCAGTTGTCAATTCTATAAGCAGTTGTCAATTCTATAAGCAGTTGTCAATTCTTCTTCTTCTTCTTCTTCGTACGCAGTCAGACAGTAACCATTATTTTTTCGAAAAAAGCGGCGGTCATCCTGAGGCTGTCGACACTGCCATAGAGCTTGTCTTGCAGTTCCACTGGTGATGGCCACATCTGCTCTCTCTGATCCTCGTATGTCGGGCAGTTCTGCAGCAGATGTTCAGCGGTCATTTTACCGGTACCGCACGGGCATTCGTCGGTACCACCTATCTTTAATTTGTTGAATAGGTGGTACCTCAGTCTATTGTGGCCAGTGCGAAGTCTGAAGACAACGACCTGCTCTCTTTTGTTCAACTGGTAATAGGCATCGTTTTTGGTGTAACCAGTATGTTCGGTTTCCCATTTGGTCATGTATCTGGCTTTGATAAGCCGTTTTGACTCTTCGTACGTCATACTAGTATCTGTTTGTGGTAGTCTTGCACCTTCTTTTGCCAGTCTGTCTGCCTCCTCGTTGCCTTGGATGTTGCAGTGTGATGGGACCCACTGTACCACTACCCTTTTTGGTGCGAACTGCTGGCACAGTTGGCAGAGTGCTGCTCTTAAGTCATTAAGCTCAGTGTTTTTCTGGCTTTTTAGCGCTGTGACTACGGCGAGAGCATCTGTAAGCAGGACTATATGGCTTTCATTTTCTTTGTGTGTCACCATTTCTTCCACTGCCGCCCTCAGTGCCTCTGCCTCCGCTCTGAAATTGCTTGTGTACTTACCAGTAGCGAATGAGTGTTATTTTTCTGCCATTTGGTAGGTTCAGGAATGCTCCTGCCCCTCCGTTCTGTGTAGTGTTTGTTACAGAACCGTCGGTGTATGCATGGGTCCAGTCCATGCTTTGGTAGCTTTTCGATATAAAGCTTAGGGTAGTATCTCTCCTTTCTTTTTCAGTCTGGCAGTTTTTGTTTCCAATACCTGGTATATTTTCTACCACCTCTGGAAATATATCCTGCCTCCAGATAGGTTTTCGTACAGTAGTGATGGGTTTTGGTGTTGTTAGTGCGTTTATGGGATCTTCATGCATCTTTGCTTTGGCTATTTCTGCAAAGTTTCTCCGCTTTAGTTTCCCATTTCCCAAATTGTTTAGTCTCTGGTGCATTGGATGGTCAGTCAGTCTTCGGAGTTTCTCTGACTGCAGCTGGGCTCTGCAGTCTCTTCTATCGGTCATGGATTGCAGTTTTGTAATCTTTTCAAGTTCTACAATTGGCGTTGACTTCATGCCTCCTGTTATAACTCTCATGGCTTGGTTTTGAAGTTTGCTAACTTTATCGAAGTTCACCTTTGCTGCTGTTGTCCATGCCGCGATGCCATACTCGAGAACTGGTCTCACTCTTCCAGTGTACAGTTTCTTTAGTATTCTTTCGTCTGCTCCCCAGCTTGTGCCAGCAAGTTTCCTCATGATTGCCATTCTTTCTCTGGCTCTCATTCGGTTTCTCTTGATCTGACTTTTCCATGTCATGCGCCGATCAAATGTGACTCCCAGATAGTTTGGGTTGTCGTTTGGCTGCAGGAATTTGCCATTTAAACTTAATTTGGTATTTTGGGGTTTGATTGAAAGAGTTGTCAATTCTATAAGCAGTTGTCAATTCTATAAGCAGCTGTCAATTCGTCCATGCACACAAGAAGCAATAATATAATAAAGAATATTCATCTTCTTTTTCTGCGATCGTCCTGAAAAGGACATTTGTTACATTGTGTCCCAGTTTAGTGAGGCTGTGATATCTGCGCCTTTCAGTCCAACACATCCAATATCAGTATGGCATATTTTAGAACCAGAACATGTGCACCTCTCTCTTTAACTCCACTATGCTCCCTATGATGTGCTATGGTGCAGAGACATTGACACTCACAAAATCCTAGAGTGACCCAGACTTCTCGAGCGACTTTTGGTCGGAAATCACTCTCCACAACCAATGCATGAAAAAAATCTTTACAATTCTGACATGCAACAATTGTCCTTAGTGAGTGATGTGGTAATCTATGCAGACATGGCAAAATATAGATGAGCAGGTCTCATGTTACCATGAAACTATGGTCAATGGAACAGAGTGAAAGCAATCTGTAAACTGGAGGCAAAAAGAGACAACGGGAAAGACCAACGCATTGGTCAGACTCCCTTATCGATAAAGCACAGTGACAGCAATCTGGTACACTGAGGCAAAAAGAGACCATGGGAAGGACCTCCAATGGGTACAATTGGTCAGACTCCCTTGCAGGAACATTCGTGACATGTCTGGTGGAGTGCTTACCATCCAATGGTGTCCCAAGACAGTGTCCATTGGAGGCGAAGTTGCAATGCTGAGGAATCGGTCATCAAGATCAAGAAGATATTTGGGATTAGGTTTGCTTTCCCTCTTCGATCCCTCATCGCTTAGCCAGGCTGTATGGTTGCAGTCTGTGTCCAGGGCCACCACTTGGAGGCGGAATAGGGTCTTGGTCAGTTATTGGTCACTTACCCTGATGCAAGCTATGAGTCGCTGACTTCTGTCAGCTCCTTCACTACAGTATCTTCGGTCTCACAAGTAAATATGAGGATGGTAGGCAATTGCATTTCTATAACTTATCACAATTGGCGTGCCCAAAGTCTGTTGTAGAAATACAAACAGCTAGAGCTCTAGTGCAATAAGGTAGAGGTTAAGGTGGTCCCATCACAGACACTGCCGTCGAGTAGAGACTTCATTATACTTGACTACGGCTTGTTTATGAGGTAGGGTTGGCCAGTGCAGAAGAAAAATAGAACATTTTAATCACTCTCAGTGTATCATATATCTGATTTAATAATATTACGGAATGTTTAATCCCATCAGTTGAATACTCAAGATGTGGCAAATCAACATCAAATGAATAAGCCTATTCCAGATATTGAAAAAAGTTAGGCCTCCACTTTTCTAAAGCAATAAAGTTATTTAAAAATAAATCGAACTCTGACGGTATTGAAGGTAAAGAAAAATATTCAAAAATTTCAGCCTAACAAAACAAGCTAGAACCAATATCAGAGCTATGACTTACAAGTTTGTAAACATACAAGAAGTAACACTTTCTATGTATTATAGATATCA
The DNA here is from genome assembly GCA_036924085.1 of Ariolimax columbianus. Taxonomy (NCBI): domain Eukaryota; kingdom Metazoa; phylum Mollusca; class Gastropoda; order Stylommatophora; family Arionidae; genus Ariolimax; species Ariolimax columbianus. Next base: position 7,496,723 of record JAVGWX010000005.1, read on the forward strand.
ACATGCACCAAATAAAACCCATATAAAACATACTAGATAGAAGAAACTGTATCAGCTATCTATTTTTAATAGTGTAGCAGTGATTACTGCTGTTTTCCTCCTTACAAGAAATAGTTGATTATTTTGTTTTAAGTTAAACTTTTTTCATTCTATTTGAGGCATGGGAAACCAACTTCAGTGCCCCCCCCCCCCCCCCCCACACACACACACACCGAAAATCTATATGCAAGCACTAGCATCGGTATTTTCTGTAGCAATGGCTTTACATGATGAGGTTGCTAACCCCATGTAGAATCTTCTTTAGTCACCTTATACCACATGCATGGAAGGTTTTAGCTGTCCTATTCTTTCCACTTCCTTTCTCATGCATTTTGGATTCCCATTATTCTTTTAGAAGCCTTAAATGCTGTCCATATATCTGGGACTTAAAATACAAGTTTCTTGACACAATTCACAATAAACTCCTTTCAGAACTATGGACAGAGTGCAATGAACAAAATATGTAAAAACCATAAAAATGACAGGAAACCAATACAAGTTGACATCCATGCATAGATCTGTAAATAGTCTTACATAAAGCTCCATTTTGCTTTTGAATATTTATGGGTGTGGCATGCTCAACTAAATAAATCTGCTATAGATATAAACAGGCTGGTAGTCTACTACTCCAGTGCAATAAAAATATTTAAAAATTAAGTTGCACATACACCTTAGATGAAAAGAATAGGACCACTGTCATCTACCAAGCATGTCAGAAAGGAGACTAAAGAGAGTTGTGTTTGGGGTTATAAACTTACAAAGTAGAAAAAAAAACATTATTCATTATATTCACTAATCAATAACTGCCAAATCTTGGATACAGGCTTCCTGTACGAGAACCAGCTGCATTAAAAACTTAAACTCTCCACATTGGAGCGAAATGGTGAATGATTCCAAATGCTTGGAAACTGACTTTCTTAAAAAGTGGTGGCCTATGCTTCACATTAGAGCAAAAAGTGTATATCTGCAGTGGTGGCCTATGCTTCACATTAGAGCAAAAAGTGTCTATCTGCAGTGGTGGCCTATGCTTCACATTAGAGCAAAAAGTGTCTATCTGCAGTAGTGGCCTATGCTTCACATTAGAGCAAAAAGTGTCTATCTGCAGTGGTGACCTATGCTTCACATTAGAGCAAAAAGTGTATATCTGCAGTGGTGGCCTATGCTTCACATTAGAGCAAAAAGTGTCTATCTGCAGTGGTGGCCTATGCTTCACATTAGAGCAAAAAGTGTCTATCTGCAGTGGTGGCCTATGCTTCACATTAGAGCAAAAAGTGTCTATCTGCAGTAGTGGCCTATGCTTCACATTAGAGCAAAAAGTGTCTATCTGCAGTGGTGACCTATGCTTCACATTAGAGCAAAAAGTGTCTATCTGCAGTGGTGGCCTATGCTTCACATTAGAGCAAAAAGTGTCTATCTGCAGTAGTTATGCTTCACATTAGAGCAAAAAGTGTAAATGAATGAAATGAATTATTTTGTTCAAAAGAATACCTAGAACAATTGCCTGAACTGTAATTAGAAAATCTGTAGAGAAATGAGAAAGAACAATCATTTTCAACCTGTCTTTTATCTCTCTTTCACTCCAGTCGAAGTATTGGGTCAACACTACAGTTGACCTCATTTAGAAAGCACGCACCAAAGTACTTTTCATGCTTTTGCAATGGTGGTTTCTGAAGCAATTTATTTTATTTTATTTTTTTACTTTTTTTTTTTTTTGTGTGTTTGCCTTATTTCTTAAATCCTCAAGGCGGTGTGCGTTGCACTGTGGTTTTTATTTGCGCCTGTCGGCCCAGTGTATCCGACTTCAGCATGCATTTTATGTAAGGGTCTGCTTCCTTCTGTATTTTCTAAGGGTTTGCTTCCCCGGGGTAACGGCCGATGCTGTGATGGGGATCGAACCCAGCACCTTTTGGTTGTGAGCCGTGTCACTTAAGCACTAGCCCACGCCGTCCCCTATTTTATATGATGAAGTTACTAGCCCCATGCACCCCTCTCTTTAGTCACCTTTAACACCATGCATGAAGATGCAGTGGTCCTATTCTTTTCTCACTTAAGAAGATCATTTTGAATGGTGATCTGTTGTCGGTGTTTGCGAATGCCCACAATGAGTAGGTTACTCTTTTGTGCGCCCTGGCATAAGTTACATAAGTCCAGTTGGTGGTAAGCATTTCACCAGAAGCATCTCAGATGTTGTTGCGGACAGTAAGGGAGTCTGACCAACCCATTGGATGTCTTCCCCGTGGTCTCTTTTTGTTTCTCTGGGGTACCAGATTGCTGTCGCAGTGCTCCATCAAACATCGTTTCGTCACAACATGTGACCTGCATATCTATATTTTGCCATGTCTGCATAAATTACGGCATCATTCACCAAGAACAATCATCGTTTGTCCTAATTTTGGAGATTTTGCATGTGTTGGTTGCGGAGAGTGATTCAGACCAAGTGTCTCTCAAGAGAAGCCTGGGTCACGCTCAATTTGTCTTCCAGTGATTTTCTGAATATCCATGTCTCAGCACCATAGCCCATCACACGAAGCACAGTGGAATTGAAGAGAGAGGCCATAGTAGGTTCTGGTCTTGGTAACCATCCAGGAGTGTGTAAATGAACGAGAAGTTTGCACAGCCTGCATGGCATCGTCTTGTTAGTTCAGGTTCCAGACTGTTCTACATATTGAGGGGGTGCCCAATATAGATTGACCAACAAATTGATATGTTCAGATACTTTCTGTACCAGCCATGCATCTTGACTACTACTGTAAAATTTAGCAAACTCGTCATCAAATTTTGACTAACAAACTAATATGTGCTTACTCCTTTCCTACATTGAATCGAAATTTTGGAAAATAATGTTCCTTCTCTATGGAAAAAAAAAGGTCACGATAATACTATAGCAAAGACTGTTGTGAAGTAAGACATCACTCTCCAGTGATTATTATTTTGGGTCATATTCTTGAACTCTCTACATAAAACTTTTTCATTTTTTTAAAGTAGGTTTGTATACAATATATGTGTTATATTATGTCCGAGTGACCCTGTCAGTGGTCTAATCCCTGCTGCCTTGTGGGTCACCTGTTTACAGGAAAGTGTTTGGGAGAAAACCCTGAGGGAAAAATCTGCATCACGTGTTACCTCCAGTCACCTTGACTACGTCTTGCCACCAGATTAAGGTAGCAGGAGACGAGAGAGTGGAGCTGACGCAGTCTTTCCACTTTAATCTCTTCAAGCACAAGTTAGAGCCTCAAACAAATCTATGAGAAAAGTTATTACACATAAGACTAACGTTTTGGACTTTCTCTTCCACTGTACAGCGCTAAGTATAGAATAACACAACAGAGACTCCTTGAAAGTGTCTCTGAAAAGCTTCAACACTGATGTCCGTCCCCTCCTAGGATTTGCTCGTACGAAACCGTTTCACTTTCTTTTCCCGAAACTTAAAAAACAACTGAAAGGAAATGATTTTGACAGTGACGAAGATGTCACACTGGCTTGTGATAACTGGTTTAGTTAGAAAAATTGGCTATTTTGTTCTGAAGGTCTTTTCAAGGTCACCCAGAGATGGCAGAAATGTATAAATTCAGGTGGTGGTTACAATGAGAAGGAATAAGCACTGTGCCAATTTTCAACTTTATCCTCCTACTCCTTCATGGTCAGGGTAATGACTTATGACAAGCCCCTTGTACATATATAAATAGTTTCTTTCGGTAATCTTATTTTCTTGACTGCTTCCCTTTTAATCCTATTTTATGGATCAATTTTCAAGTTTTCCATCAATTTTACACATAAACAATTTCATCTAAATTGTACTTTTCATTTTATTTACATTGGTTCTTTTTGTTTCTTTACCTGATCTATATTTTTCGTGTGACAGTCTGTTTACCTTTTGGCCGCTGCATATTTATGAAGAATTGATGTAACAGATGATATAGATCTGTTCCAATTCTTAATCTGCATTATAATCAATACTACTTATTTAATTATTTTGAATTCTCAAATGCTGTCATAACTGGGAGTGGAATTAAGGATAAGCTCCAAAGGCAAGCCCAACACATAGCCTCTGTCAGTCCCTTCTTGGTCTTCTCAAGTGTGACTATTCCTACCAACTAGAGAAGGGACGAGGTGCAAAGAACTGGTGCACTAAAACCCAAACACACTTAATATATGAAACCCATGAGCAAGCAATAGATGTCATAAGAGAAGAAAAAACAGCCAAGTAGTTTACCACTCCAAGTCCTATCATCCTATAGTTAGTCATGACTGAAAGGGCCACTACGATAAGTAATAGATAGTTAATTCATTTTGGAGAAGGAAAACTCTTGCAACTAAACCACCGCTACTGCCTTGAAGATAGTTTGATGAGTTAAAAGTTAGGGAGAATGTCATGCTGTCGCTGTATTCCTTTCATGTAGCTGACTGTTTAGAAAAACATGTGCTACAAGTGTTTTTCGACAGATGGACAGAAAGTAACTTGCATAAGGGTCAGATGCGACATACTGACCAAGACCTGCACTTCACATGGACGCTCTGCCCTAAGAAAACATACTATGTGTAAGCAGCCTGGTCTACTGAGGTAAGCATCACATTAATCCCTATAATGGTAAACCAACTGAGATAAGCATCACTGTAATCCCTTTAATGGTAAACCTACAGAAGTGAGCATCACTGTAATCCCTTTAATACCATAACTACTGAGGTGAGCATCACTGTAATCCCTATAATGGTAAACCAACAGAGGTGAGCATCACTTTAATCCCTACAATGGTAAACCAACAGAAGTGAGCATCACTTTAATCCCTATAATGGTAAACCAACTGAGGTAAGCATCCATTTAATCCCTATAATGGTAAACCAACAGAAGTGAGCATCACTGTAATCTCTTTAATATCATAGCTACTGAGGTGAGCATCACTTTAATCCCTACAATGGTAAACCAACAGAAGTGAGCGTCACTTTAATCCCTATAATGGTAAACCAACAGAAGTGAGCATCCCTGTAAACTCTTTAATACCATAGCTACTGAGGTGAGCATCACTATAATCCCTACAATGGTAAACCAACAGAAGTGAGCGTCACTTTAATCCCTATAATGGTAAACCAACTGAGGTAAGCATTCCTGTAATCCCTATAATGGTAAACCTGCAGAGGTTGGTATTACTGTGATCCCCATTGTGGTAAACCTACTAAGAGGCCTCACATTGCACTGTAGCCTGGAGGACCCAAATTCACTTTCTTCAAGACACCTCTGGATATGTGAGGAGCCCCTGTAGCCAATTATAGAAGAAACACCAAAAGTAGCTTCAAACAACAGGTAACATAGTCATCAATGATACAATGAACTATTTTGTATGAAACTGGTCCAACAGCCATTCACATGATCTTGGAATGGTGTTTTTAATAGCAATGTATTTCAAATGCTGGCCTACCTTTTATAAACTCTTCACCAGAGTGATCGCCAATAGACTAGAGATGCTACTGGATGAGAACCAACCACTAGAGGAGGCAGATCTCAAGAAAGGATTCCCAGCCACTGACCACCTCCACACAATCAACCAATTAATGGAGATGGTGCATGAAGTACAGATGCCTTTATGCCTTGTGTTCGTGGATTATGAGAAGGCTTTCGATAGCGATCAAAATGACTGCGGTGCTGAATGCCCTGATAAATCAGGGAATTGCAAACAAATATGCTCAACTGACAGGAGATAAATAGCAGATACACAACATATATCACCCTCTTCTATACGCTGATTTTCATTCTAATACAACGTGGTGTTCGACAGTGTGATACAATCTTACCAAAGCTCTTTACAGCAGCCATTGAGGAGATCTTTAAAAACATGGACTGGGGAGACAGAGGCATAAACATAGACAGGGAAGTGTTTACTCATCTCAGGTTCGCTGATGATATAGTCATCCTCAGCCCCAGAGTCAAAGAAGCGGAGAAGAACCTGAATGAGCTCAGCAGAGCAAGTGTTGTAGTTGGCCTACAAATCAATAGAAAGAAAACCCAGTTCATGCTCAACACCTTCTGCACAAAAGGAGATATGCGCCTTGGAGATTATCCTGTAGAAAATGTAAATTCATGTAATTACTTGGGCCAAGAGATCATGAACTCCATTCAATTAATCAGGAGATCTCTCGAAGGATAGAAGCGGGCTGGACTGTAGTAAATCTATACTGCAACAGATGCAAAACAACGCTGGGATTCACACCTTCAACAGTGTGGTTACTCCAGCCATGGTATATGGCTGCGAGGTGTAGAACCAATGGAAAGCTGATGAACATTGACTCCACGTTGCCCACCTTCGAGACCAAATCCTCAATGAATAGATCAAATGTCAAAGGGCAGGAGAGATTGGGCGTTTAGGGCAGGAGAGATTGGGCTGGCAACTCTGGGAACAAAGGTTGTCTAAATGTGTATCAAGGTCAACCACTGTCTCGACAGTAGGTCGACAAAGAAAACAAAGGTTTTATATGGAAGACTTTGTCTGGTACAGGGGGGTGTGTGTGTGTGTGTGTTCGGAGTTGAGATGGGGGTTCGGAGCTGACCACTCTGGCGTATCCGAATTAGCGTAGTGGGGGTTGGTGAAGTCAGAGGCCGCCACGACTGGCTACGACATTTAGAGTGACAGGGATTCGAGGTTATTCATCCAATAACAATTAGTTGGGGGTAGTTCCAAATTAGAGTGATGGCTAAGTCAGACAACAAACAGAAGACCATTGGACAGCCATGTTGTTACTTGAGACTATAAAATACTCTGCTAAGATGAACTCAAAGAGACTGGCTAGGAGAGAGACTGGCTAGGCGAGAGAGTGAGTGAGAGCCTGTTAGTAGTCTGAGAGTAAGAGTAAGTTTGCAGGGTGACTGGGCCAGCATACGCTCTATAGGTGTTTATGTTGGACACCCTGTGAACAGTAAGAGATCTGAATGTGTGTCGTACGTGCAGGACACCTAGTGAACGATGCGTGATCTAATTACATATGAACGTACATATTCGTGTGAATACGTGAAGTAATTGAAGTAAGTGTGAATGTACAGATCTCCTAAGGACGAGATCTGAATGTCTGTGGTATTGTGCAGGACACTCAGGGAAAGTTGTGTGTTCTGAGTGTATGTGTATGCACAAATCAAATCAGTATGTGACCACAAGTGAGTACGTGATCTAATTGCATATCTTCTTCATCGTACGCACATGAATGCTCAGATCGCATGAGCATACGTCAACTGATTGTATGTGAATGTACATATCACCTGACTGAAGGTGATTTGATTGTTTGTGAATGCACAGAACGACTGAGTATGTAATCCGATCGTGAGGACGAGTATGTGTTGAGTGTGCAGCAGCGAGAGCTTGGGTTAGGTAGTTTGGAGAATTATCAAAAGCTAGTGATTAAAACCTCAGATGTAGTTATATATATATATATATAATGATTATTTCGTTTTAATGTATTTTGTTCTTTTTGTTAATATTGTTTTTGTTGATTTGCATATTACAGAATAATATATTGTGTTATGACAGAAGAGGGTTTACTGTGTTATTGACTGTGTGAAGTCGTGTCATGGTGTAGACACATGTTGTAACTCTTTAGATAAGTACTACACAACTGCTAACTTTTCGGCTTAACGCCTGACTCTGCCACACAAACTTTCTTCAGGAACATCAATGATGTCGCTCTGTTACGAAAATACAGATGGGCAGACTATGTGGTGCGCATGCCAGATAACAGATGGACACATAGAGTGACGTACTGGTGGACCTACAACTTTAGACGTCGCTGGGGATGACAGCGTTTGAGGAGGAGATGACCTGAAGGAGGCCCTGGGTCTAACATTGTACACCAAGGCAAAAGAGTGAAATGAGTTTACTCAACATTTGGCTACCTGGCATCAGACACATGTACCTGATTGAAAACCAACATTTAAAGATTAGAGCTAGTCCTATGCATAGTGGCAGAGCACTAGCTTTTCACGATAAAGGTTCAGGGTTCAACTCCCAGGGACGTGACCATCCCACTCCACATACAATGAAGTATTCACTTAGTCACTCTTCTTCTACCCCTTGGGGTGTACATATCAACCATAATAGCGTCTCTAACATTTAATCCCCAACAGCAGTGCCTGATGATCAACTACCTGTACTTTTATCTATACACAACCTTCATTAGTCATATTTGGGTTTCATTTTTGGTTACGTGCAGTCACCTTATTCTTTGCCCTTCGTTATGAAGCCCCAAGAACCACACAGGTGTCATAACATTTACAAACCTACCATCTCCTACCCTACCCCCATTAAAAATGCTAATACGTTATATTATTGCAAATATTAAACCATCAGATAATGAAATAAGATCTGCTTAAACACCCACAAGCTGTTCCCTGTAAGACCAGTATTGATTTCCAATAAGTAACATTATGTCCACCTTGCATTTCAAACAACTGGAAAAAATTATACCACACTAAGGACAGGACCCACAAGTTTCTCAGCTTGCAAAACTGATCAAAATTTATTATTGTAACAGCCATAGTTTTACTCTAAGGCAATAATGGTGTATGGGAAAAGCCAAGATAAATTGTATAAACCACTCGGTGTCCAAACTGGATAATGACATACAGGAAAGCAGCACAGGAAGTTTCTTCACAAAGTCAACTCTGTGTTAACAGGGCCCCAAAAGGGGCGCAAAGAACAGTCAAATTGTAACCTGTCAGTCTTTTCATAATAGGCAACTACGGAAGGTTAAGTTGGCTGGCTAACCCCATTCTATAGAACTACATGCCACAGGAATAAAACAAGATCTCTACATCCAATGGCAATAGAGGAGCAGGTAAACTCTGATGGCAAGAGAAGAGCAGCTAGGCTCTGATGGTAGAAGAGCAGCTAGGCTCTGATGGTAGAAGAAGAACAGCTAGGCTCTGATGGTAGAAGAACAGCTAGGCTCTGATGGTAGAAGAACTAGCCTCTGATGGTAGAAGAAGAACAGCTAGGCTCTGATGGTAGAAGAACTAGGCTCTGATGGTAGAAGAAGAACAGCTAGGCTCTGATGGTAGAAGAGCAGCTAGGCTCTGATGGTAGAAGAACTAGCCTCTGATGGTAGAAGAAGAACAGCTAGGCTCTGATGGTAGAAGAGCAGCTAGGCTCTGATGGTAGAAGAACTAGCCTCTGATGGTAGAAGAAGAACAGCTAGGCTCTGATGGTAGAAGAACTAGCCTCTGATGGTAGAAGAACTAGCCTCTGATGGTAGAAGAAGAACAGCTAGGCTCTGATGGTAGAAGAACTAACCTCTGATGGTAGAAGAAGAACAGCTAGGCTCTGATGGTAGAAGAAGAACAGCTAGGCTCTGATGGTAGAAGAACTAGCCTCTGATGGTAGAAGAACTAGCCTCTGATGGTAGAAGAAGAACAGCTAGGCTCTGATGGTAGAAGAAGAACAGCTAGGCTCTGATGGTAGAAGAACTAGCCTCTGATGGTAGAAGAACTAGCCTCTGATGGTAGAAGAAGAACAGCTAGGCTCTGATGGTAGAAGAAGAACAGCTAGGCTCTGATGGTAGAAGAACTAGCCTCTGATGGTAGAAGAACTAGCCTCTGATGGTAGAAGAACTAGCCTCTGATGGTAGAAGAACTAGCCTCTGATGGTAGAAGAAGAACAGCTAGGCTCTGATGTTCACTTGACCATGTTAACAAACATGTCTTATTCTTGACAATTTTGCAGGAAAGGGATGTTAGACATTGTTAACTGGACAGAATAGGTTCAAATCTACAGGTTGCCCATTTCTTATTTGCTCTATACACTTGGTTTGTATACAAGTTCTGAATGTTTGTGTCTGGGAATATTTGTCACTACATTTATTCATGATATGATTGCTATGTATTACTTAATTAACCTTACATAGACCAGATTTTACATCTGTGATGGAGTTATGTAATCATCCTTACGGAGACCAGATTTTACATCTGTGATGAAGTTATGTAATCATCCTTATTTGGACCAGATTTTACATCTGTGATGGAGTTATGTAATCATCCTTACGGAGACCAGATTTTACATCTGTGATGAAGTTATGTAATCATCCTTATTTGGACCAGATTTTACATCTGTGATGGAGTTATGTAATCATCTTTACTTAGACCAGATTTTACATCTGTGATGGAGTTATGTAATCATCCTTATTTGGACCAGATTTTACACATGTGATGGAGTTATGTAATCATCTTTACTTAGACCAGATTTTACATCTGTGATGGAGTTATGTAATCATCCTGAATTAGACTAGATTGTACATCTGTAAGGGAGTTATGTAATCATCCTTACTTAAACCAGATTTTTCAATCTGTGAGGTATGTAATCATCCTTACTTAAGATTTTACATCTGTGAGGTATGTAATCATCTTTACTTAGACCAGATTTTACATCTGTGAGGGAGTTATGTAATCATCTTTACTTAGACCAGATTTTACATCTGTGATGAAGATGTAATCATCCTTACTTAGACCATATTTTACATCTGTGATGGAGTTATGTAATCATCCTTACTAAAACCAGATTTTAAGCTTGTGATTGGGTTACCAATCCAAATTGTCCTTATTTAAGGATGGTTTAACATTTTTACCTAATTTTCCTCACGCTCAACAAATTTAACATTCATGCATGGTAGTTACATATTCCTTACTTGGGCACTCTACATTTTTTAGTGGGGTACCTAATTGTCTTTACTTGGGGCAGATTCCAATTTGTGAGTTAGTTCTTAATTTTCCTGCTTGACACAGATTGTACATGAATGTTTGGCGTTACCTAATTTTCTACTTGACACAGATTGTACATGAATGTTTGGCGTTACCTAATTTTCTACTTGACAGATTATACATGAATGTTTGGCGTTACCTAATTTCCTACTTGACACAAATTATACATGAATGTTTGGCGTTACCTAATTTCCTACTTGACAGGTTATACATGAATGTTTGGCGTTACCTAATTTCCTACTTGACAGGTTATACATGAATGTTTGGCGTTACCTAATTTCCTACTTGACAGGTTATACATGAATGTTTGGCGTTACCTAATTTTCTACTTGACACAAATTATACATGAATGTTTGGCGTTACCTAATTTCCTACTTGACAGGTTATACATGAATGTTTGGCGTTACCTAATTTCCTACTTGACAGGTTATACATGAATGTTTGGCGTTACCTAATTTCCTACTTGACACAGATTATACATGAATGTTTGGCATTACCTAATTTTTCTACTTGACAGGTTATACATGAATGTTTGGCATTACCTAATTTTTCTACTTGACACAGATTATACATGAATGTTTGGCATTACCTAATTTTTCTACTTGACACAGATTATACATGAATGTTTGGCATTACCTAATTTTTCTACTTGACACAGATTATACATGAATGTTTGGCGTTACCTAATTTTCCTACTTGACAGGTTATACATGAATGTTTGGCGTTACCTAATTTCCTACTTGACAGGTTATACATGAATGTTTGGCGTTACCTAATTTCCTACTTGACACAGATTATACATGAATGTTTGGCATTACCTAATTTTTCTACTTGACAGGTTATACATGAATGTTTGGCATTACCTAATTTTTCTACTTGACACAGATTATACATGAATGTTTGGCATTACCTAATTTTTCTACTTGACACAGATTATACATGAATGTTTGGCATTACCTAATTTTTCTACTTGACACAGATTATACATGAATGTTTGGCGTTACCTAATTTTTCTACTTGACAGATTGTACATGAATGTTTGGCGTTACCTAATTTCCTACTTGACACAAATTATACATGAATGTTTGGCGTTACCTAATTTTCCTTACTTTGGGGAGATTTAATATTTGTGAGAGGATTCCATAATTTAGGACATTACAAAAATGTACGTACATGGAGCAGATTCTACATTAGTAAGAGGCTGATTGAATGATTCTTATTTTGGTATATTGTTACATTTATGTTGGGGTGAACTGAGGGAACATTTCTGAGTTTGATTTCAGAAAGACAGGTCATCCCGTAACCGGTAAGGTCGTTGGGGCACACATGAAGACATCCTCACAACTCCACGCCATCCCTCTCTGTCAGAAGCCGCTGCCTGTGACTCTTCTGGTCGGAGACTGGTCCATTCTTTTATGTTGTCTTCCCATCTCTTTTTGGGCCGGCCTCTTCGTCGTCTGCCATGCACCTTCCCATGGAGGATTGTGTTTGCAAAACCATTTGATCTCAATATGTGACCGTACCAAGTGAGTTTCCTTCTTTTGACAGTTGCCAAGAGATCTTCGAAAGGCCCTATTGCCGTCGTAATTCTATTTCGGATTTCCTCGTTTGTAACTCGATCTTTGTACGTGACGTTTAAAAGTCTTCAGAAACATCTCATCTCCAAGGCCTGTATCCTTCGTAGAAGGTCAGCTGTAACTGTCCATGTCTCACACGCATAGAGAAATATTGACAGGACCAGTGTACGCATTAATCTGATTTTCGTGCGTAGTGCTAACCGTTTATCTTGCCAGATTTTGTTAAGCCGTGCAAGCGCCGCTATTGTCTGTGCTATTCTGGCCAATACTTCACATTTTGACCCTTCATCCCTGACAATCGACCAAAGATATTTAAAACGGTCAACTACTTCGAGTTCTTGACCGTTTGCTTTTATCTTGCTGTTGAAGCCCATAGCGTTGTTTGTCATTAGTTTTATCTTTCCAGCGTTTATCTCCATACCATAGTCAAGAGCTGTTTCATCGAGCCTTCTGACCCATTCCTGGAGTTCTGCTTCTGAACCCGCCAACATCATCTGCAAAACGAAGGTTGGTAATCGTTCGGTCCCCTATCTTAACAGTACCAACGTGACCTCCAAGTGCCTCACTCATAATTCCTTCAAGGAATATATTGAAAAGAGTTGGAGAGAGTGTACACCCCTGTCTCACACCAACTGATGTGCGAAACCAGTCTCCTCGCCTCCCATTCACAAGAACTGCGCTAGACGCCTTGTTATACAGGTGTTCAAGGACCGTTATAATATTTCCGTTGATATTATACATCCTCATGGTTGCCCAAAGCGCTTTATGCCATACCCTATCAAACGCCTTCTTAAAATCCACAAACACATGATACAGTGTTTGCTGCTGTTCTAGATATTTCTCGCTTAGCAGCCTTAAATTAAATATCTGTTCTGTAGTGCTTCTTCCCTGTCTGAACCCTGCTTGCTCCTCGGCAATAATGTTCTCTGCTTGGGGTGTCAATCGGTCGATGATTAATTTAAGCATGACCTTGCTAGGGTGGCTAATGAGGCTTATTGTTCTGTAATTTTGGCACAGCTTTAGGTTTCCAGACTTATGTAGCGGTATAACTATAGATTTCGTCCATAAGTCCGGCCAGTTTCCTGTCGCCCATATTTTGTTACAGATGTGTGTCAGGCCTTCCACCACTACCTCTCAACCTGCTTGTAAGAGCTCTGCTGGTATATTGTCCACGCCGGCCGCCTTCCCTCTTCTCAATGTCTTTACCGCTGCAATTACCTCTTCCTTCGTTATCAGTTGGTTATCCTCTATATTTGTTGGTGTTGGGGGGAATGTTTTCTCAGGTTTGTTTCGCCCTTCATAGTTGTATAGCTCGGAACAGTACTCTGTCCATCTTGCCAGTACATCATTTCCCTCAATGAGACACTTGCCGTTTTTATCATGAATCTGACATTGCTTCTTCTTCTTCTGCATTCGTTCTCAATCTCCCACTACCAAGCCCGTAACAGGGCTTCGTACGTAGCAGAATGTAGTCCGGAGAACGGAATGCGTTGTGTCACTAGTTTACAGCTTGATTGCGATATTTGCACCTTTCAGTCAACACATCCGTCTTCGGCAGATGCCTGACATTGCTAATTCTAGTGTTGACATTTTAGATTGTTCTTCCATCTGTGCAGATGTTTGATTCGAATTTTGAATAATTTTACATGACTTCTTCTTCTATGTGCGTTCTCAATCTCCCACTACCAAGCACGTAACAGGGCTTTGCAAGTAGCAGGATGTAGTCCAGAGAACTGAATGTGTTGTGTCACTAGTTTACAACTTAACTGTGATATTTGCACCTTTCGGTCCAACACATCAGTCTTCAGCAGGGTACATTACTTATTATGTACTATCACTTCAAAATACATTATGGGGGCCGCAGTAGTTCAGTGGCTAGTGCACTGGTTTCCCAGTCCAATTGGTGCAGGATTTTTTCTGATCACAAATCGGTTCCTGTGGTCGACCCAGCCACAGGAATTTGGTACCAAAAAAGAAACTGGGAAGCAAAGGTGGCCGACGTTATGCTGACCACATCACCCATTATCTGCCCCGGGTCACAAAATAATATGGGCCTGACACCCTATTTCCTATACGCTGCATGGAGTGACAGAATCTTTACTTGATTTACTTTCACTTCTATTTTTCTAGATATTATAAACATTTTTTTATGGTGCTTCTATACTAGCTTTTTCCTGCATGCCTTATTGTTTATAAGTAAAAAATTCCGGTTGTTTATTAAATATCTATTGGGGGCTGAAGACACAGCAGTAAATGAGCTGACACCAAATCAGAGCTGATCTAATCCTATTCCAAGTGACGACCTTGGTAGCAGCCTGCACTTGTAAAGTCTGACTAAGAGTATAGGGATTGACGAGGGAAGTAAAATCCAGTTCCAAAAACGGTGCCCTGAAGCTGGAAGTGTCAGATATCGCAATCTTGCTGTTGCTATTTCACAATATAATACAACATCCTGTTCCGAACAAACCTAGAAGAGGAGGAAATATCAATTGTATTCCTGGACCAGCTTTAGTAGTGACACAATGTGGATTAAAAAAGAACAAAAGTAACAAAACTCTCTCAGAAGTTTGATCAAGTGATCCTTCTTTGATGTTTCAGTGAACTGACGTCCATCAAATTATGTCAGGGGTTGAAGATGCAGCGGTGAATGAGCTGAGAGCAGACAGTGACTCATAGTTGACTGCTTGCATCAGAAGCAGTGACCCATAAATCATATAGACCCTATTCCACCTCCAAGTGGTGGCCCTGGAAACAGACTGCAAACGTGCGGCCTGGATAAAAGATCAGGGACAAAAAAAGATAAGGCAAGTCCAATCCCAAAACACTTTGTTGGAATCAGGTGTGCCGGGCCAATTGGCACAGATATCACGGCCTTGCTGCAAACTGTAATACAACATCACAAATGTTCTTTTTATGAAAACGCAGAAGAAGAAGAAGTTGTTTCCAATACCCACAATGAGCAAGTTTACTCTTTTGTGCACCATAAAAAGGGCGTTAACTGGCGGGTTGTAGTAGCTTTCCTCCCATCCTAAGCATGCTGATGAAGGTGGGCTATGGTCCACCAGGCAATTGTGCTATGCTTTTGCTTCATCTGCATGGTGCTCACTACTACAGGGATCACATTAATCCACATCTCTTCAGCCTTGAAAACAGCCTGTTTCCAGAAAACACTTCATGGATGAGAGATAGTGGTCTTGGTCAGTATATTGTGCCTGACATGACTAACATCTCAGTTCCCCGTACATGACTGTAATACTGTATAGACTACTGGAAATGACGCTACATCATGGCTTAAGCAATAATTGTTCCATACTTGCTAAAACTTCATGATGTCAACCAAGATCTTAGCTCAAAGCAAAAAACCCTTACTTTGGACAGACATATCAATTTACTTATTAAGTGGAACTGAGAAAATCATCATAATCTGCAATGCTGGAATTGGAACAGCCATGTCCTATGAGGAGAACCTGATGTTATCATAAGAACCGCCAAGCTATGAAACCAAGAGGATATGCAAAAGTGAGGCTGACCCAAGAAGAAACAACAAGAGACAAAATTCTGCTTCTTCTGTGTTTGTCTTGAAAAAGAGGTCGCATAGTTTACAGTGAGGCGCCATTAGGCCCAAAGCATCCAATTTCAGCGAACTTTTTTGGGTACCGGGTTTGCCTTCCCTCTGCGATCCCTATTCTCTTAGCCAGACTACACTAGTGCAGTCTATTTTCAGGGTTGCCACTTTGGAGGCGAAATAGGGACTTGGTCAGCTGTGGTTCGCTGACCCTAATGCAAGCCAAAATTAACATCATGAGTCGTAGCTGGGTCACTGTATGAAGGATGCCAGCATAAGGATGAAGTGGAGGGAGTTTGTTGCTGCACTAAAAGATCTGATATAGCATGTTGGTCCCTGATCATTTTGTTAATCATTGACCAAGAATTGATTGTTGAAGCAATCTATCTCACTGATCATTTTGTTAATCATTGACCAAGAATTGATTGTTGAAGCAATCTATCTCACTGATCATTTTGTCAATCATTGACCAAGAATTGATTGTTGAAGCAATCTATCTCACTGATCATTTTGTTAATCATTGACCAAGAATTGATTGTTAAAGCAATCTATCTCACTGATCATTTTGTCAATCATTGACCAAGAATTGATTGTTGAAGCAATCTATCTCACTGATCATTTTGTCAATCACTGACCATTGTTGAAGCAATCTATCTCCAATGAGATGAAACTTCTTACACACTTGCTAAAACTAAATTTCATAAGTTCAACCAAGGTCATAGCTCAAAGCAAAGCAAGTCTGACATCGAGCAGACATATAAATCAATTATGAGGGGGCATTCTAATATTAAATGTACACTGTACACATTTGTCTTTCATGTTCACTCAATACAAAGCATAGGCCGATCAATGTAGCTGGTTTCCTTACAGGAAGCATTCATTTGTTTTTCTCTCATTCATCTAGTTTTCAAAAGCAGAGTTCATTATACATTATATTATGTTTTGCACATTATTGCCAGTGAATCCTACTTCACCCCCACATTTTGTTATGGGGTTTGCTTTCCACGTGGGTATGACTTTGCTGTTTTATGAATTCAGGCACATTAGGGTCGTGAGCAGTGCCTCTACCAGCTTGCTATCTTCATATACAACTCTTTATTAGCCTTAAAACACAGCATGTATGAAGATACAGTGGTCCCATTTTTCTCCTTTTCAGCTAAAGGAATCCCAGGATCACACAGCGAGTAGGATTCACTAATGTGTATTCTCAAGCAAATAAATACTAATGAAATAATTTGAATTCTCACCCATCAACTGGTTCTGTCATCATGAAAACTTTCACTACACTCATCATTCCATAACGTGTCTGCAGAACAGAAACAAACAAGATGTTCTCATTTTCATGTATTCTTTTTTCTATAACACTGAAAATTCATGGGTAATTTTACTTTTGGGGGATTCGTAAAATATAAAACATTACTTAAATCATTTTCTCTTTTTATTATTGTTTATTCATTAATTTCTGTGTGTATGTATCTACATGTACATATATGTCATTTGTTTGCTGTTTTTTTTCTCCATATATGTGTATCTTTTGATGTTTGTTTAGTCTACTGTGATTTGTTAATATTTTCACCTGTTGTATGTCTATGTGTTGTCATATTTCTTGTTTGGTCTACTCTTTTTCATAACTAGCATATCTTGACTCACACATTCCTGGCCACTTCCATGGAATGACTGTTAAACTACTAATTTTACATGTCTTGTTTTTTGTTGTGATTTGTTTTCTAACGAAGGTTCTGTAACATAGGTGTTTTATTTTTGTCCCGATGTGGTCACTGAACCATCTTCTATATATTTTTGTATTATCTCATTTTGACCTTTAGTACTAACAGAGCTTGAATTTATTGATTTCTAAACTAAAAGCCACAAGAAAATGTAAAGACAACCTGGGCATCTCATGGCAGAAGAGGTGCGACTCAGTCAAGTAGAGTGAAACGTATGGATATTATTAACACAGTCCTACTTGGCAACATCATTGGCATTATTTGATGGAGTGTAGCACTGTAAAATTGTAGTTTTTATTCCGTATATGCTGAATCTTGCTGCTATAATTGTAAGGGATATTCTATAAACGTCTGCACTGTTTTTTCTTTACAACATAAAGATGGCCCCAAACTGAATTATTGTTTCTCTTGTGCCAAGTGTAGTATTCCATGCTGTCTCATCTTGTCTTTGCAAAACCCAAGAGATTGTTATTTCTGTTGCTACTTGCATTAACTTTACTGTTTCATACAACAACCTCCAGTACAAGAATGGAGATGGAAGCGGTGATCTCAGCAAAACCAGAACCAACTGGTTTCTCAGTCTGCGTAGGACCATCACACATCATAGTAAGTTCAGCTGGAGGATAACATGTCAACATGGGATGTCATATTAGCATTTGTTCTAAATCAATCAGTACTTTGATGAGGATAGGCATAATTTGGAGGTCCGCAATGGGGTCTTTGTGTATGACAAGGCCAGGAATAGCACCACTGCCCCACAGAGAGCATGTCGTAAGAGGCGACTAACTGTGTGACATGGCATAACATTGGTCATGGTTAGGTGGTTTGTTAAGAGCAGCATAGATGGCGCCTAACTTGCTCTAGTGTTTGAGTCTATTAAGATGAACCCGCACATCGGCTAACCACCCTCTGCGACACTTGTCCTAACGCAGCGGAGTAATAAGCTGTTCGAGCCTAGCCTGCTAAGCAGTAAATCTTCCTACCAGATACATCCAGCTCACGTGAGAGCTGGGACCTATACAGGGGCATCCTTCCCTGTAGAAGTACAGGTTGACTAAGACACAATGGGGTGGGTGGTCGGAGTTCAGGAAGGACAAGGGCGATTCTAGAGACTGGGCTGTGAAGCATGGATGGACAGGTTGTGAAAACGGTAGCAAGAATTGCTCATGCAGCAGGAAAATTGAGTATCATGTTATTAGCTTTTCTCAGGAACCAGTAAGGTGTGGGGGAGCTTATGAAGCACATAAAAGTTGGTATCAATGTATTTAAGAGAGACAAACACTGAGTCATGCAGGGCAGATGAGATCTTCACAAACAGCTTTGACTGGATGACAAAGACACGGACAGACCAAACCGGAATTAGACTTCTAGTGGAAGCATTTATCTGCTTGTATTGTAGGAAAATGATCAGTCAGGATGAGATAAAACAGTGGGTTCATCAACCCAGGTCTCTCCTGATACTAAGTCTCAACAAAACATATTTTCCCAGATGCGAAATGAGAGAGTGATCTTGTCCTCTGGGACATTGTCACAGTGACTTGACCCTTAAGTCAAGCAGTGACTATTGTCAGTGTGTCTCAGAGGTCTGTCGTAGCCCAGTCATGACTCAGATCTGTCAAAATGTGCCCCAATACCTTTAAAACTGGAGTGGCTAAAGGTTGATTTGAATTTCAAAAAGGTTTCCCTATACCTTTTAAGCTCTGGAGTGGCTAAACATCGATTAGTGAGTTAATTCAAAAGAGCTCCAATACATTTAAGGCCTGGAATGGCATACGGTTGATTCAAGATCTCAAGACAGACTCGAGAAGCCTTTTATTCCACTGCAGAAGCTGATCTGAGAAAGAAACACAAGACTTTTTTAATGAGCTACATATGCTGCCAGAGACCAAAGAACAAGTCCATAGTTAACAATTGGTTTGTGTGGTTAGTGTGAGAGTTAGATGAGACAGACTAGAGATATAACCTGGGGATTAGTTTATCCAGAGATACTAGCTGTTCAACTGCATGAAAACTCTATTGATTATTTAGGACAGTACAAGGTTCAGATCACATGTTTGTAATGTAAAGATTCTATATTGCTGATAATGAAATCATTCCTTGTTCTCACTTTCTGGGGAAAAACCAGTGAGGAAGTAATTCAGCGGAAATTATTGAATCTTAAGTGAGACAGCCTGCTACACTTACAACACTGGCAGATCTGGTTACAGGATATTTTTTTGTTTTTTTTTTGCGTTCGCCTTATTTCTCTATTCCTCAAGGCGGGTGTGCGTTGCACTGTGGTGTTTATTTTGCGCCTGTCGGCCCAGTGTATCCGACTTCAGCATGCATTTTATTTAAGGGTCTGCTTCCTCCTGAATTTTCTAAGGGTTTGCTTCTCCGGGGTAACGGCCGGTGCTGTAATGGGGATCGAACCCAGCACCTTCGGATTGTGAGCCGTGCCACTTAACCACTAGGCCATGCCGTCCCCTGGTTACAGGATATCTTCTTCTTCTTTGTTCGTTCTCAATCTCCCACTACCAAACCTTGAAAGGGCTTAAGTAGCAGAATGTAGTCCAGAGAACGGAATGCGTTGTGTCGTAGTTTACAGCTTGGCTGCGATATTTGCACCTTTCGGTCCAACACATCCGACTTCAGCAAACATTTTTTGAGTATCGGGTTAGCATACCCTCTTTGATCCCTTCTCCTTAGCCAGTCTGCCCTGCTGCAGCCTGTTATCCAGGATCACCGCGTGGAGGTGTAGAAGGGTCTTGGCAGCTCTGGTTCGCTGGTCCTGACGCTAGCAGTCAGCTATGGGTTGCTGACCACAACGCATTCCGTTCTCTGGACTACATTCTGCTACTTAAGCCCTTTCAGGGTTTGGTAGTGGGAGATTGAGAACGAAGAAGAAGAAGAAGAAATAGGTCACAATTGCTTTTATTTTAAACTACATCAAATATAAACTTAAAAACCAATTATTATTACACTTACATTGTCATTTATTTCTCCACATAATTTCCACCAACATTGAGGAACTTATCCCATTGCTTAATCAGTGCACCAAACAAGTTTTTGGTCTGCTATCTCAGCTCCATTTGCACTTCATATTTAACTGCTTCATCATTCACAAAACATCTCCCAGGGATCATGTATTATGATGTAGGCTAAAACATTGCAAACACCCTATTGCAGTTGCTACACTGTCGTTATTGGTCTGTCCACTCAAATAATCTTCCACAGTCGCCTTTGCTGCAATCTGAATAGAACAAGGACTGGTGTCATCAGAAATGTATCGATCCAGCTCTGCAACGTTTTACGCGACAAACACTTGTCACCATAAACAGGATGCATTTCCTCATGAATATCCGTTTACAGAAAGTCCTTTATTTTTTTTTTAAATCCACAACAGCATGATGTTCTTTGATTGTACACTGTAAGCACAGATGCCATTTGTTATCTTAACTGTGCATGTATATGCGACACCAACGTATGTCTGCTACTTACAGTAATCACAAAGCTAGATGTTGCTGCCACCCAATGACACTTTTAAAAACTATATTTTTCAGCAATCCCATTACGGTTTGTGAACTACTTACTGACTTACCCTTGCATTCAAATAATGTGAACATTCTAACCAGCTCCCTCCTCGACTATAACAATTAAGTAATAAAGCAACAGTGACATGAGTAAAATATCTTTAAATTGTCAACATTACCGTGAGCAAAATGTATTCCGCCCTGTACAGGGGGCATTTCTTTCGCTGGAGATAGCATGACAGCTCTGGTTTCCAATGAATTATCAGCAACAGAGATCCTAGACTTAGAACAACCAACAACCAGAAGAGAAATTTCATCCATGAAGAATCTTTGTAGCCCCAGCAATTCTGAAAGGTGACAGTGTATTGGCATGATCATTTAAACAAACAGATGTAGCAGCTCCAGCTGGCTGAACTACCGTAGCAGATGGTGCAAGAGGTCTGCACTTATATACTCACTTACAACAAATTAACTATGACACTAATTGAAAATGTAAAACACAACAATGAAACTTTATTTCTACACGTTCACAACTGACTCTCCAATCTTCACTCTAAACAAAACCTGTCTGGCTGTAAGAAATATGAACTAAAACTAAACTAAAATAAACTTGATTACAAACTACAGCTTGATAGATGAACAGTAACTTGATAAACAAACAGTTACTTTATAGTCAAACTGTAACTTGAAAGATGAACCATTAAGACTACTTGATAGTAAAACTGTAACTTGATAAACAAACTTTACTTTGATAAACGAACAGTTACTTGATAGTCAAACTTTAACTTGATAAATGAACTGTTACTTGATAGTCGAACTGTAACTTTATAGATGAACTGTAACTTGATAAACGAACCATTAGACTACTTGATAGTCGAGCTGTAACTTGATAAACGAACTGTAATTTAATAGATGAACCATTTTGTGGATTGTCATAGGATGGAAGATTCGTGTCTGTTCTGCAACCCAGGTGATTTGGTCCTATTCTCCTCATCAATGGTGGCTTGTAGTAATCGTTGAAGAGCTGGATCGCTATGCTAGTCGAATATCTCTCTGGGATCAAGATGCTGAGCAGCGCATGAGCTGCAGTGGTCAGCAACCCATAGCTGACTGCTAGCATCAGGGCCAGCGAACCATAGCTGCCAAGACCCTTCTACACCTCCATGCGGTGATCCTGGATAACAGGCTGCAGCATGGCAGACTGGCTAATGCTTGCTGAAGTCGGATGTGTTGGACCGAATGGTGCAAATTTCGCAGTCAAGCTGTAAACTACGACACAACGCATTCCGTTCTCTGGACTACATTCTGCTACCTA
The DNA here is from genome assembly GCA_036924085.1 of Ariolimax columbianus. NCBI lineage: Eukaryota > Metazoa > Mollusca > Gastropoda > Stylommatophora > Arionidae > Ariolimax > Ariolimax columbianus. The sequence continues at coordinate 7,519,187 of JAVGWX010000005.1, forward strand.
AACCCTTTCAGTGCTTGGTAACGGGAGATTGAGAACGAATGAAGCCAAGCCAAAACCTCTCTCTCTCTGGGCTCCAAAAATCTATCTGCTTTCTTCTTTCCTCTTCACCGTTATCAAGACAGTCCTGTTCTCGTTGCTCACTGCCGACTGATGTCTACTTGTCTCTCCGATCTTCGCTGTGGAAACTGACGACTTGTTCTTCCGTTCTTCGTTCTGCAATCTCTCAATGATTCGGGCTTCCCTAGCTAGTTATATCCGCCGCTTTTTACAGATCTCGTACCTAGGTTTTCTCCTCAAGATTTTATAAAAACCGGTTAATAGCATTCATCACTACCGATCATGCTGTAACGAATGTCTAGGCATTATGCAAGGTTATGTAGTTTATAACATCTGTGTGTCTTGGAAAGCAACACTAAGCATTCCCATGTCCAGATTTGAGTACATTTGTACTGGCTAGCTCTGTTAGTTTTAATTCTATAAGAAACAAGTGATGGCTACAGACTATCAATGCTCCCACCCTTTCAAACTTTAATAAAACATGACTAAAATACTATCCCTAATATAATCTATACAGCTAAGAACTGTTACATATAGACTGTACCTCAGTGCAGTAACCAATGTTTTTCTTGTTTTTAATCTTCCTGTATTCAGACTGTGATCACAAAATCTCTACAATAATATTGAATTCAATAGTATATACTTTTTTCACTCTATTCATCATTGCATTGGCTCTTTCTGTCTTGTCAGACAATAGTAATTGTGCCTTAAAAAAGGGATGTAACTAGAGTCCATGACGATAACGAGTGCGAATCGTAAGACCAATCTGAGTTGAGATGCATCTTCCACAGTGTATGCAAGAAAAGCCAGGACTGTTTGCGGCATCGCATGGTGTGGCGTGTCTTCTCAAACGCTGAGTCCTTAGGCTATTCATAATCACTATCTCCTTTGTCTATATTCCATGTTTAATCTTGCCCCTTCATGTAACACAATCCACGGCGCCTGTTCCCATGATTCCAAATCGATGCCCGCATCATTCATATCCCGCTTGCATACATCCTTATACTGAAGTAGTGGCCGGCCCTGAGACATTTTCCTCAACTGTAATTCCCCATAGATAAGATCTTTTGGTATTCTGCCATCATCCAGACTCCGAGTGTGTTCCAGCCATCAGAGCCTTCAAAGACTAAGCATGGAAAAGATCATGACAGTGCCTGTTCTCTCCAACACCTCTGCTTTTGTGATCTTTACTTTTCCCATCCAACCCTCAAGATTCTACCCAGGCACCTCATGTGTTGTCTATTTAGCCGACTCTCCTGGTGTATATAGGTAGACCATATCTCACTGCCATAAGGAAGGGTGCTGAGGACACAGACCTGGTAAACAAGTGTTTTTGTTTTAACAGTGAGCTTCTTGTTCTCCCAAACCCATTTTGGTAATCTGCCCATTGTTGTGTCACTCTATTAGGAGGCTGAATACGTAGTGAACAAGATGACAGCAGCCAATGACTCATAGCTGACCAGTCTCTATTCCGCCAACATTTTTGGCAGTCTTGGAAACAGGCTGCACATGTGCAGACCAGCTGAGAGAATAATGATCAAAGAAGGAAGGTAAACTGAATTCCAAAATGTGTTGTACTGAAACCGGAAGTGTTGAACCGAAGGGCACATATATCGGGGCATCGCTTTAAACTTCAACACAATATAACAAAACGTCCTATTAAGAACAAATGCTGAAGAAGAACTCCATTTAGAGCATTGAGCCATCTTTACAGCCGAGTTCATTGCAGGAATTCTGTATCAAAGCATGTATGTGCTCATGTAGAACTTTGCTTTACATAATGATGTCAGCCCCATATGTATCTACTTTACGTTGGCTTTTATGACAAGTACAGTAAAGGAGGGATGACTAAGGACCAACACTGAGATATACTGAATTTGGTTAGAATTAGCAAAAACTGAACTGAGATAATTTCATTTTCAAACAAATGTGTATGACATGCTTATAGCTGTGATTCTATATTCCTGAACTAATTTTATAGACACTCGATCTTATTAATTTCAGCAATTGTAACATTTTGCAAATCTCCACTCAATTATTAAATAAATGTGTGTCTTCATATCAAAAACAAAAGATCTTGCAAGAACAGACACAATCAGAAGCCAGTTAGTGGCTAGAGATCTAAAACAAACATCCCACAAAAATCTGTGAGATGGTAGAATCCATAGACATAATAGAGAAAGGAACTCAGACAGATTTATATGAATACATGCATATACAGACAGCTCAGCTAACAAAGCACATCCAATGGAGGTGGAGAGGTCTACTACAGACTAAAGAACGTCTGAGAAAAAAACTGTAGTACTAACAATTGGAGCATGCTCCAATAACTTCCACGCAGAAGAAGAGGCACTAAAGGCCACTGCTGAGTTTGTAATCCAAGATGAAGATATTCACCAAGAAAACATAGCTTTCTTACTGATGCCATGTCAGTATTAGCAGCGGTAAAACAACACAAAGATGAAGATCTCGAGCAATGTATGTACTCCCAGACGCAGCTCTCAGCAGAACACCCAAGGTTGGCATTCAGTGGATCCTCTCATACTGCAATATCAAAGGTAATGAAGCTGCAGACAAACTAGCAAAGTGTGGAGGAGCTTCCTCACAAACATGAGCATGACGTATAATGAGACAATGACCATAAATAAAGTCAACTTCAGGGGGAAATAGGCTGATCAAAAACCCCACTTCCGAAAAGAAGACAGTTACTATGACATAATTAGAAAGGAGCAAGTTGTAATCTTCAGAATGAGAACTGGCCATAATAGAAGAGTCATCTTTTAAAGAAAATGAAGGTTAAAATGGATGACATGTGTCTATGTGTGAAGCATACCATGACAGGGGAACACATCTTACAAAACTAAGAGAGAACAATACTGGCTTAGTGAGACAAACATGATAGAAAAACTGTACGGAGATAATACAGCCTTGCAAACAAGGGTGCCCTTTGTAAGAGAATTTGGGGCCTTGATCTGGGGATGAACGAAGAAGAATAAGAAAACTAAATGTGTGTAATGAGAAGCTAAGAAATTTAGACTGGCAATGACAAACAGTTAAAAAACACTTAACTGCAATGTTAATAATGATACTATGAAGTTGGCTTTAATTATGGTCTTGGCCTATTATACGTTGTGCTCATGTCTGTTGTGAAACTTTTGCAATTTTGTCTTCAAAAGAAACATATCCAAGACAGGAATCAAAGATATATCGTCATATATACTTGACAGAGATAGAGATGAACTAGTTACATAACGTGCAATCAAGACCTGTTCATCTTCCTGTGGAGCATAGATCTTAAAAACATACATGTCAATTCTTCAAATGTTGACCTACCAATATTGAAGTTTTGGTGGCATTAAATTTCTACAGGATGGGTTAGCTGGGCGCATGCGCAACCCTCATTAGTTGCCTCTTATGACATTCTTGGCTGGTTACAATTACTAGAAGAAAGCAATAGTTACATTAAATCATGAACTGGGCCAGAAGATGCAGCAGTGAGTGAGCTGACAGCAGCTAGCGACTCATAGCTGGCTGCTTGCATTATGGCCAGTGACCCATAACTGACCAAAACCCTAATTTGCCTCCAAGTGGCAACCTTGGAAACAGACTGGAGTCATGCACTCTAGCTTAAAGATTAGGGATTGAAGAGGGAAGGCACACCCAGTCCCAAAAATGATGTGCTGAAATCGGATGCGTTGAGCCAAAAAACGCAAATATCGCAGCCTCATTTTAAACTAAGACACAATGTCACAAACATCTTTATCAAGACAAAAGCAGAAGAAATCATGAAATAATTATGTAATGATAATGAAACAAAAGCAAAAAGTAACTATCTATATTTTGAAAAGACTGGAAAAAAATCATTGGGACACTTAAGGAGCATATATATCTAATGACGCATCCCAATGTGGACAAAGAGACAGTTGATAAATAGTATTTTTATACCAATTCTATGCTACCAGTGTCAGACATGGACTTTCACTAAGATACAAGAAAGAAAAATCAATGTATGCGAAATGAGGTGTTTGAGAAAGGCTGTGGGGGGTCACAAGGCTGGACAGATTAAGAAACGAAATGATTAGACGGTGGGTGCAACACCCTGCATGGAGTACAAGGAAAGGCAAAGAATTAAATGGTTTGGACACCTGACAAGAATGCAACCAAATTTACCAGCTGCTCGCATCTACAATACCATACATCAGGGTTGCAGAGCAAGAGGCAGGCCATGTAAAAGATGGATAGATGGTGTCAGTGAGACACTGAAGAAACACGGAATGACAACAACATCGGCGACAAGGATGGCACACGACAGAAAACTACACCTCCCTACGATGTCTAACGACACAAGATATAAATGATGATAAATCTAATGAAAATATCAAATGCACAACCATGTACACAGAAGACAGGTGAGACTTTGTTACTGGGGCCCTGACAGGGTAGCACGTAATGCTAAAAACCTGACAGGCATGACGCAAGAGACTAATAAGGAAGGTTGACTATAGGGCCAGTTACACCACTCTGTTGTTGAATGCTCACAATGAGTAAGATTACGCTTTTGAGCGCCCTAAAAAGAACGTTAATTGGTGGGTTGTCATAGATTTCCTCACATCCCGAGCGTGCTAATGAAGGTGGACCGGGTCCTCCGGGCGGTTGTGCTATGCTTGGCTTCATCTGCGTGTCGCTCACTTTATCACTCACCCCGTTAGCCAGGCTGCCATGAAAACAGCCCGTTTCCAGGGAGGGCTACTAGGAAGCCGAGGTGAGGGTTGTTTTGACCAGTATGTTTTGCCTGGCCCTGACTAACATGTCTAACCAGTATATTTTGCCTGACCAAACGTTAGTCTTCCTATTCATAAGAATAAAAGACATTTACACCAAGGTTGACGAGTAGCGACTAAGTCAGTGTAATAGACAGGTGGCAGCTAACGGATATCCAAATACCTTAAAGCACAGTTTTTCAAACTGCATCGCAGTTCCCAGGGAAGTCGCAGCACTCAGCTAAGGGTGCCGCAGTGGCTTGAGAAAAGTGTTGGGCTCAATATTATGATATATATTTTTAGATAAATTTGCTAATATATAGTATAAAGAGGAGCAGCAGTGATTTACGCACAGGTCAAAGGAGCCACGGACCAAAAAATGTGAATACTTCTGTCTTTAAGCATCAGCCTCAGTAAATGCACTGAATTATGAACTAACGACAAACTCTGTGATGGAGAATGGGAGCACTGCAATGAATTTGTTATCTCATTCTGGAAATGTTTACTTTTATAAAACTGCCTCAAAAAGTTATCGTGCAGAAATTGATAAAACAATCATAGACATGAATTTCTGTATTCATCCTGAAAAGGACATTATAAACTGCCTCAAAAAGTTATCGTGCAGAAACTGATAAAACAATCATAGACATGAACTTCTGTATTCATCCTGAAAAGGACATTATAAACTGTCTCAAAATGTTATCGTGCAGAAACTGATAAAACAATCATAGACATGAACTTCTGTATTCATCCTGAAAAAGACATTATAAACTGCCTCAAAAAGTTATCGTGCAGAAACTGATAAAACAATCATAGACATGAACTTCTGTATTCATCCTGAAAAGGACATTTGTGATGTGTCGTAGTTTACAGCTAGACTTCTTCTACTTCTTTGTTCGTTCTCAATCGCCCGCTATCAAGTCCTGAACAGGCCTTTATAAGTAGTAGGATGTAGTCCGGAGAACAAAATGCATTGTGTTAGCTAGTTTACAGCTAGACTTCAATATCTATGTTTCTGGCCTGACACATTCGATTTCAGCACTGCATTTTTATGGTTGGGTTTGTCTTTCCTTTTCAATCCCAAATCTCTTAGCCAGGATGCTTGGTTGCAGTCTGTTTCCAGGACCACCACTGAGTCTTGGTCAGTTATGGGTCACTGATTTTGATGTATGCAGCTAATTATGAGTCACTGGCTGCGGAAATTAATTAAAATTATAGATACATTCTTTTAAAAAACAAATGAAACATACCAGTTCTTCATCTGTGTCTTTGTTTAAAATACAGTGTATCTGCAGCAGGGACTTATGGGAAGACACATCTAATGTGCTCCTGCTATCTGCAGTTGACAAAGTAAATATATTTATATACATACATATATAAGTGCACATCTATAAATAAAACTATTTATATACATATATAAGTGCACATCTATAAATAAAACTATTTATATACATATATAAGTGCACATCTATAAAACTATCGGGTTTATCAATTCTTCAGCCCACAGTGCATTCAATTTTTGTCAGCAATATTGGTTCAGTCTTAAATATTTTCTAATGTTAGGCCTATAAGAAATATTTGGCTGCAAATAAAAATAATAAATATAGGCTTATAAATTTGTAATATTTTTGTGAATATTTTTATGAACGATTTCCAAAAGTTTGCGAAATGAAAATTAATATACTCAAAATGACAAAGGTTGTCAATATTCAAAATACTTGCTGGCACAACTTGGAGAGCAGATGAAAGAAAATTAATGAAGCTGTGCACTGAACATGTAAGACTAGTCCTAGAATATGGCATACCAACACGCAGCAGCAGCAAAGTGAAACGAACAGAATATATAGAGGCAAAAACAGCATTAAGCATGACCACACCCATTGTAGAACTATAAAAATAACGAACATGCAACCGATACTAGTATGACATACGAAGAGTCAAAACGGCTTATTAGAGCTAGATACATGACCAAATGGGAAACCAAACATACTGGCTACACAAAAACCTATGCCTATTACCAGTTGAACAGAAAAGAGCCGGTCGTGGTCTTCAGACTTCGCACTGGCCACAATAGACTGAGGTACCACCTATTCAACAAATTGAAGATAGGTGGCACTGGCGAATGCCCGTGTGGCACCGGGAAAATGACCGCTGAGCATTTGCTGCAAAACTGCCCGACATACGAGGATCAGAGAGAGCAGATGTGGCCATCACCAGTCGCAACACTAGACAAGCTCTATGGCAGTGTTGACAGCCTCTGGATGACGGCTGCTTTTTTCGAAAAAATAATGGTTGCTGTCTGACTGCGTACGATGAAGAAGAAGAAGAAGAACATGCAACCAATGGAGAGTAGAATTATCAGCAGGGTACAACAACAAGATGAGAAATGTAAAAGGCTGAAAGGCCACCCAATTTAGAGAGTAAATGGGCTTAGAAGAGGAAGACTCATACCTGAACAGCTTTGTAGCATCAGTTAAAATACTAAGTAGAGAATGATCACATGAATATCACATCAATAATCAAGTACATCCAGACAACACACATTCACCATACTTGTAAATAAGTTCTTCCCAGAATTTATAGAAAACATTCCCAGAACTGAGGAACAGAACAACCAGTCCAGAAATTGAAATCACAACTATAAAATATACAGAGAAACACTACTTGAGCAACATCTTTGTATGCCCTCATACATGAACCTGAATATATCTAAAGCTGTCTCTGTATAGTCTGCCCAGGAATGCTACTTGTGATGGCCATGTGTGCTTTCTCTGTTACTTGAACACTATTGTAGCAAATGTTCAGAAGTCCTTGTATCAGTATCACAGACTCATCAGAATGCAAAACAACTCCAATGTAAAGTCAGTCCTTTTATTTGGTGAGAAAACATGGCTGATGATCAAACTCAATATTGAGAGATTGTAGGGCTTTATTAACAAATGTTTGAGAAAGATTCTAGACCTACAGTGATTCTACAAGGTTACAAATCAAAGCATATAGAGAGCGCATGACCTGCAACGGTCAGCGACCCATAGCTGACTGCTAGCGTCAGGGCCAGCGAAACAGAGCTGCCAAAACCCTTCTACGCCTCCATGCAGTGATCCTGGATAACAGTCTGCAACAGAGCAGACTGGCTAAGGAGAAGGGATCAAGGGAGAATGTTAACCCGATACTCAAAAAATGATTGCTGAAGTTGGATGTGTTGGACCGAAAAGTGCAAATATCGCAGTCAAGCTGTAAACTACGACACAACGCATTCCGTTCTCTAGACTACATTCTGCTACTTAGTCCCATGTCAGGGTTTCGTAGCGGGAGATTGAGAACGAACGAAGCCAAGCCAAGTCAAAGCTTATAGAAGACAACAGGACAAAGACAGGTGGAACAGGAAATCTTAGGAAGAAGGTAGCACTGACTAGACCAGCACTTTGAAGGTTCAATGCCAGTTTCATCAGATAATCTGTCATTAAACCCACAGGAAAAAAATGCAAAGAACACACCCAGAAGAGAGCTAGAACCAGATATGAGAAAAACTTGTAAAATAGCTCAGGAAAGGTCTGATTGGAGAGGGCTGGATGTTCTAAATCAATATGGGTGAAGAAAAAGAAGAAGCAGACTCATTCATGTGTAATTCCAAACATTAGTTTCTTGGATAGACGTAGCAACATCTGGATTCATGCAAAAGAGAACGGAAGCTTAGTCATTTTGCCCCCAAAGTCTAAAAAAAACTGGTACACAAAGAACGCTGTCGGTTACAACAAGATATTGTAAAGTAACTTCAGATCAGAAACTGAGGTATTCAAAACTACAGGACAAGTCATAATGACATGAAAACATATATAAAGTAGTAATCTTCACAGATGCACTATCTGCACCAAGGAGTAAAAAATACAGAGCAGTTGTTCTGCAATATTCCTATCATACATTCTGAGTCTTCCTCGCCTGTAGCATTTCCCTATCCTCCTCTGGTAGCCTACAGATGTGATAGAAACATGTATGACTAGAAGCCATCTCAAAACTCCCCTCATGGACCACCACAGCACTTTGCTTTGCAAAATAAGCGAGGCCGCAAAATGTGCCCCTATATTACTGAGATTCATTCAATCTTCTTCCCTCAATCAATTTTTGAGATACAAGAGAGGTTTATGTGCAAATCATGAAACCTAATCTACACTATTATTTGCAGCTGGCCTTAAACTCTATATGCCAGCTTCTGCCAACATCTCAATGACATATCTAATAACTCTAGCTCTCGAGTAGTCAGCCATTTTAATGGCCCTGAACAATAGGGCACATCTGGTATAAGAGTCACTGACATATTCTAATGCCCCTCCAATTTGTGTAGGCTTCCCTGTTATCCCATCTTTCCCCCCTTTTCTCTTCCAAAGTTACCCCGAGGTTTTACCCTATTATTTGCATTGTTCAACGTCTACATGTTAAACGTGGTCAAAATTCAACCTAACAGGTTTAGGACACACATTGACATTTGCAGATGACATCCTCACATACGGGACTGGTTCAGATAGGTATGAGGTGATCAAGGGCATACAAGAGATCTCAAAGTGGTGTGGGAAGTCAAGCTTCTAGATCAACCCTGTCACGGCTGGTTTGATGTGGTGTTCCTTGAATAGCATTTTATGTACATGTCTGCTTCCTCCTGCATTTTCGAAGGGTTTGCTTCCCAGGGGTAATAGTCGGTGCTGTGATGGGGAGTGAATCCAGCACCTTCGGATTGTGAGCAGTGTCACTTAACCACTAGCCATCGCTGTTTCCTACTGCAATAGATGAACCAGCAATGTACAGATTATACGGTTTTGAAATCAAATGCGGGTCCAGCAGACAGGGACACCTGAGAGACCAGAGCAGGAGTGTGTACAACCAGTGAGCTACAGAAACTATCAGCGTAAATTTTGTTGAACTAGTTGTAGCAACTACCAATATGGCTTCTAGCAAAGAAGCAATCAAGAAAGATCTGCTTTTGAAAGGAATCACAAAAGATAAAGACGGAGACGAGCTCTATACGTCAAACAGAAACCTGACTGAAGTCACAGACTTGCAGAGATTCAGATATTTATAGTGATTATGGTTGAATGGTAACAATCTGTGACGTGTAAATTGTCTTGGTTTCAATTTTAGACTAAGCGAACTACACCTACATTACAATGACTTGAGTGACATCAGCGGATCTTTGTGACATCTCACATGCTTGGAGGTGCTAATGTTACACAACAATTATTTGACAGATCTGAACAAGACTAAAAGAGAATTTGATAAGATGAATGCTTTGAGTGTTCTTAATTTATTTGAAAAGAGTAGGCTTAACGGCCGCTGCCAGGACAAAATTCAAGTTAAAAATCTACCCAAGCTATATTTACTTTTCCCTGGGTGGTTTGTTAAGAGGAGCTATAGATGGCGACTAACTGGCTACAGCTCTAGTGTTTGAGTCTATTAAGATGGGCTTGCACATCAGTAAAAACTACCCTCCAAGAAACTGGTTGTATACAGACTCTGTATAGTCTTCTAAACCAGTATAAATACATTAAGTTAAGTATCTACATTCTTCACCATTTACTGAGAGTGACTGAGTTTGCCCAAAGTGCAATGATGCCGATTTTTAACAGAACAGAAATATTATTTAATTTAATTCATTTTTTGTTCTCCTGTGACAAGGTTATATATATTTATTCAATAAAAATAACATAATGCAATTATATGATCGTCCCGCAACAGATGAATTTATACTAAAATTATTTATGGTCAGTGCAATGAAAATAATTGTCACCATTAATTTAAATGTTATAATAAATTTAATAAAATGTTAATGCATATTATTTAATTTTAAAATTCAGCACTTCTTATAAATAGACATCTGATATGTTACGTTTTATCCCATTTTGTGGTTAGCATCAACGGCTGCGCAAAAAACATAACAATAACAAATAGTTATAAAGATTGGGAACAGAAAGTGAAGATAAATAACTCCTCCTCAGAAAGAGAAGTCTAGCAATATAACCAAACATGAGTTGGATTGGAACATACAGGGAAAGAGATGAGTGGACAGGCCAATGCACACTTGATTAAGAATGTGGAAGAGGAGGTCAGGGCCACTGGAATCTCATGAGCAAAGCAGAAGTTAGTTAAAGGTGAGGGCTCGACTTCATCCTAAGCAAAAGAAATGGTCTAAAACAGAAATAGATGGAGTCTATGTTTCAAGAAGAACCAGACAAAAAAAGAAGAATATCCATCAAAAATCAAAACCTTGTTTAAAAGGAACATAGACCCAATAAAGGTATCAGATATTTCTAGTGACTCCTCTCACTGTAAATTGATTGACTTGGTGAAGTGACAACAGATTATATGAAAATATTTTAATAATTTTGTTCAATAATGAAAAACTGTAATGAGTGTTTTATTTATAGTTTTGTTTACTAAACAATTTATAACTTTTGGTAAGAGGTGGGAGAAAAGAAACTGTCTTAATATATGTTAATATCTTTCAGCTCCCTGTGGAGCAGAAGTGAAGTCTACCAAAAATATATACCAAGTACTCATGTCCTGAACCATCTATTGCAGCTCTCTTTGTAGCTTCTAATATAATAATCCGTCCATCGTTGTCGATAAGGACCACCGACATCATAATCCAACCTAGAGTATGTGTGTGCGCTTGTGACTGATCAAACCAATTCAAGCCTGGAAGTCTATGGCACGACTGGCAAACGTAATCAGTAGTTGGCACTGAAATTGTCTCTGCTCTGGACTTCCTGATTGCACGTCTACCCTGAGCTGCCTGTATACGGAGACCCTCGCTGAGTTCAATGCCATCTGTGACCATGATCATCCATGCTGAGCTATTGTTAGCCAGGATTTCCCAGGTCTTAACGTCTATTTGACAGCACTTAAGAGACTCTTTCAGACTGTCCTTGATATGCTTTTCAGAACATCCTTGTGATCGTTTTCCTTCACTCAGTTCGCTATATCTTCTATACTAATGACTATAGTCTATCTTTTATGTTTACCTGAAGTTCTCCACTTCGTGTTTGTTTTGTTATCATTCTATGTCTTAAAACCTGGATACTCCAAGATAGAGACTGCCAAATCATTATATCTACTGGTTTCTTTAATGATAATGATGGATTATTAGTTGTTATACAATATGTCAGCATTTTCTCCTCGCCTACCATTCCACTGTTCTGGCTCTTTCCAAATAATAAATAGTTTTACTTCAGTGAAATATTTTTAGTCTTAGCTGACCTGTACTTCTACAGGGGCCTATGCCCCTGTGCATGTCCCAGCTCTGAATTGAACTGGATGTAGTCAGGAAAATGGTTTCCTGCTTGCTTAGCAGCCTAGGCTCGAGGAGCTTATTACTCCACTGCGTTGGGACAAGTGCTTACGGAGAGTGGTTAACCAATGTGCGAGTCCATCTTAATAAACACAAATACTAGAACAAAGAAGACCCACAGCCTGTTAGGCGTCATCTATGCTACTCTAAACAAACCACCTAACCATGGCCAGTGTTATGCCATGTCACACAGCTAATTACCTCTTACGACATGCTCTCTGTGAGGCAGTGGTGCTATTCTTGTCCTTGTCATACACAAAGACCTCGGCAGGCCACTTCCCCATTTCAAATTTAATCTGTGTATGCACCCATTTGTGAATGGCAATGACTAGTCAATATCTTATTTATGTAATTATCCTAACATGTGTTACTGGTTACTATTGTTACTGACTGTAATACAAATGTTACACTTGTTAGAATAATTAAATAAAATTAATAAAAATGATTTGTGTTTAAAAGTGTAAGTTTTACATTCACAAATATATAATATGGCCATAGTCTATAGAATAGATAAACGGCATTACTCTTAGTGCCCTTTCAATGTGTTTATAAGTGTATGCCTGGTAGTAGTGGTAGTGGCACTTGTTGAACTCCGCTTGTAAGGGCGTCTTCTAAAATTCTAAATTTTAACAATTCTGTTACATTCTTTCTGCTTTCGTTTTGGCTGCCAACCCGTCGACAAATATGTTTTCATGATTGTTAATGTACACAAAGTGGGGTAGAATTCTCATTTCATTCAGAAAGTAATTATAAATTATTAAATGTCTGAATGTTTTTTTACTAATTTTAATTACTAATTTAATTAGACTAGTACTACTAGTGCCCGTTTTGAGTTTACTGATGATTTTTTATAGCAAACTTTACTTTAGTTAATAGTTAATAGTTTACTAGTTAGTAGTTTACTTATTATATGAATCCGAATAGTCGGAATAGACCTACACTACTACATTAATTACTGAGCGGATTTAATTCATTTATTTATAACATCAATAACGTACTAGTACTTTGTAATGAACAAGACATTTTGGACACAGTTGAATGCGAGCCCAGCTGTAACAGTGTTGTTATTATATATGAAGATACACATTTCTTGAGTTGACAAGTGACAGGTGACACTCGTCACACTCATACTGTGGAGTTGACTGAAGAATGTGTCAAGTGTCAAGTGGCCATTTGTGACTAACAGTGTAGAGTGGTACACGCATCATAATCATTCATAGCGATTGTATTTTATTTAACTTACCTATCTGGTTGTTCATATTTGTCACAGTAAATGCGGAATCGCATAATGTTTTATCTCATATCCTGGAAATATGCACAGCACATCTATTGAACAATATATAGACAGAGTCCGATTTCCCCGTCAACATCCGACTGCTCTACTTGCCAGAGCAGTAATGAAAGTGCAAGGTAAAAGTTTGAAACCTCGCCAAAGTTTGGTGTCTGCTCCAGCAAATAAAAAAGATTAATCGGCTTATTATAGAGAAAATCAACTTCCTCGATCAATTTATAAATCGAACCGTTTGTGCAAAACTGTACCACCGAGATTGCAACTTGAAATATATTAGTAAACGATTTTGCTAAATTAAAATGAAATGTGGAGGTATTGAACAACGAAGTGGGGAGATGAAATATATTTAGAATAAGCATGTTGTGTGTGTGTGTGAGTGTGTAGGGGGGTGGGGGGGGGGAGAGAGGGAGCCTCAATCAATCAAAATCTGTCAGCTCCCTGTGGAGCGCATGTCTTCAATCAATACAAATCTAGTCACTCTGTACTGAGCAATCCCTTCCAACTATGTCCATGTCTTCCCTTTTTTCTTTGTTTGTCTGGAGCTCTCTTATCCGCGTGTGTGTGTGTGTTAGTGTGCGTGTGTATGTGTGTGTGTGTGTGAGAGAATGCGTGTGGATGAGGGTGGGTGTTTGTTTGTGTGTGTGTGTGTGCGTGCGTGCGTGCGTGTGTGTTTTTAGTCGTCTTGCAATTATTTCAGCTGGTTTCCTCAGAGTAGGTAGCCTGCTTAGGAGAGGAGGCCTAACCAAGATGCAGTTCTAGGTGCTCCAATGGTTTTACCAGTAGTGCCTGAGGGTAGAAACCTGGCTATGACTAAATCATCTGGATAGTCGAAGTACATACACAGCAGTCCGATAATGACTCGTGTGGTGTACATCCCCAGCTGGTCGAGTAAGTACATGACGCTGCAGAACAATGACGGGGCAAGAACACATACAATTCGGACACCGGATATGTAGAGAACCTGTCTGAGAGATGGTGACCTAGGCTCTAGTGCTGCGTGTCGCTACATAATTAGTCGTTGCGGTGTGCTGGGTACCCCTACTTGTTTTAATGCGTTCTACATGTCAGATCTGTTCACGGCGTCAAATGTATCATTGAGGTCGATATAAACGACGTGAAAGAGGTGTATCTCCATGTGTATGCAAAGAGCAAGGATGGAATCGATGGTGGTTTCACATCGCAGAGTGAGACCAGGTTTTTGGGGACGCTGGTTCATTTTCAACAGAGGTTGAATGCAGAAGAGTAAAATATCGGCAAAGGCCTTTCCTGGAGCAGACAGTAATGTGATGAGCTTGAAGCTGTTACTGTCAGAGCGAGATCATTTTCTTTTGTCTAGTGAGATGACGGTTTCGTCCCTCCATGCAGCATTGACCTACCCAGTGGACCAAACTGTTGGCGTGGGTGATGCTCGTGGGGTTTGTATAGTAAGATGACGGTTCCATCCCTCCATGCAGCATTGACCTACCCAGTGGACCAAACTGTTGGTGCGGTTGGCGCTCGTGGGGTCACATGCGTGTTTCAACAACTCGTGGATAATGACAAGTTATTGGTTGTGCTCTCTCGTTGCTGTACTTGCTCGTTAATATTTAGGATTCATTGTTATTATTTGTGATTGAAGTAAGACGACAGCTCTCAGCCCTCATTGCTCTGGTACTTTTGTAGAATTATCTTGTGCGATTTTTGCATATGGATGTTATGTGTTCTTCATATCTTTTCGATAACAGTTCTTTCGCGATTAGGATTACTCAGTGGTATTTCGTCCCGCTAGTCTTGGACCAAGGTTAAGATATCCAACTCCAGTGTAAAGTCTGTGCTGCTGTATGGAGCGGAGACATGGGAAACGACTAAGGCAAGACCATACACCAAAGCCAACATCCCTTCGTTAACAGATGCCTCCGAAAGATGATGGGTATAAAGTGGCAGAGCATGGTGAGGAATGCAGACTTATAGGAAAGGAGCCAACAACGGTCACTGGAACAACAAATACAGTGAAGAAAATGGAGTTAGATAGGCATCGTCCAACATAGCCAGACATGAAATTATCAGGGGAGAGATAGGGTGGATATACCCAAAAATACATGAAGGGGAGAATGGGAGAATGAACAAAGATTCAATTATTACACGTGCAGAGAGGCAGAAAGAGCAGCCAAGGACAGTATATGTTGGTGGAGAGGATCGATGGCTTTCATTGATTGAGTCTTGGATGGTACCCATGTTTTATATAA
This sequence comes from Ariolimax columbianus, assembly GCA_036924085.1. Lineage (NCBI taxonomy): Eukaryota > Metazoa > Mollusca > Gastropoda > Stylommatophora > Arionidae > Ariolimax > Ariolimax columbianus. The sequence goes on from JAVGWX010000005.1 coordinate 7,534,859, forward strand.
TTTATTTTTAGTATGAACTGATTCGTTTTAAGTTGCTTGTTTCATATTCTGTGTTGAGTGTATTTGTCATGGCTGTTTTAAAAGTAGTCAATTCACTGTTTATGTCTTCCCTTGTTTATGTTTAATGTTTTTAACATCTTTGTAATTTCGTAGCATATCTCTTTTCTAATAACATCTCGTACTAATTTCTTTAGACGTGATGACTATTGGCCTTTCTCTTTCCTGACTTTTCCTTTGTGGTATCGTGTGTCATTACCACTGGGCGATTATCATTATCTAAGAACGCGGGATCGATTACACGTCTGTTATATTTCTTCATTGTCTTTTGTTATTTTAATGTCTAATAAATATGTGATGCTATATTTGCGTTGTTCCATTCGTACTATGCTTTGATATGACTTTGACGGCTTTGAAAGATGTTTGTTATTATTAGACCATTCTCTGTACATACACAAATAAACTCTTCTCCCCTGCTGCTCCATTCAAGTAAGGTATCACATAACCTTTCTAAGCAATATTCACTTGATGATCTTTCTTTCCGTGTTTGGAGGTTCAATATTCACTTGATGATTTTTCTGTCTCTGTTTGGAGGTTCGATATTCACTTGATGATCTTTCTTTCTAAGTTTGGAGGTTCAATATTCACTTGATGATTTTTCTGTCTCTGTTTGGAGGTTCGATATTCACTTGATGATTTTTCTGTCTCTGTTTAGCTTTAAAAATCACCCCATTTTGATCAGATAATTTTTTTTTCAATTTTACCCTGCTGATAACGTTAGAACGACACTCAAAAAATTATCTCATGTCTTCATGCTTGTGCTCTCACTGCATTGGACGTAGACTTGGATTATCGTGTTTTTTTCCTTCACTTTTGACTGTTTGTAGGTGTATTTACCTTACATTTGTGTATTATGTGTATTATGCTGTATCTGGATAAACAAGAACACTTACACCTTGTTTGAGTATGTCCTTAGTGTTCTAGTCATTCCATACCAGTACATGTCTTCGTGTGTTTCATCGATGATTTGTCTCTTTTTTCTGATATATTCTGATAATATTATTTATATCTTCCGGTTTTCTCAACAAATAGCATATACTGTGGTTCCTTTCCACCATCCCCTCACATTGAATGCTGCTATGCTGGTTACCTGCATATTCCGCAATTCTTTGACGTTTCCGGCCCCTATTCTGGTTAGATCAGCCCATTTAAACTGATTTAATGTCTTTGGGGTACAGTTTACCTCTTGCATGGTTCGTCACAACTGTTGTAATAGTATACCACTTACATGGTTCGTCACAACTGTTGTAATAGTATATCGCTTGCAAGACTAGTCACAATTGTGATACTAGCATACCGCTTGCAATGTTCGTCACATCACTGCCAATGCACCCTTCGATAACGGGTTGTATGGGTAAGATGTCATCCATAAAAGACGTTCAACCAATTCTGATATTTTGAACCTTCCTTCCCCCATGTCTACCTACGTCAACGTTTGATTAACCCTTCCCCCACTGTGGACGCTTACGTCGCATGACCTTGACCAGACGTCTAGGCTTAGATGTAATAATTGCCTACCTATACTAGTTCAGTTCTATACACTTCACTTAGTCGGTCGTCTTCCACCCTAGATGTACATGTTTGCCAAAGAGAACAATATACTGCTTTATCGGCAGTCATTCTTTTGGCATGGTTCCAGTCCAGTCCTTGGTTTGCCAGAGACTGTCGAGTGGAATTCTCCCAATCAACCCTGTGTCGTCCTGGAGGTATGCATTCATGAGATCTTAGCCTCTCATGCGTGTCACGATAACCGGCCCCCTTTCATTCTGCAGACATGGTCGAATCATCGCACGTGAGATTGTTTCATCCGGGTCTGCAGGAGTTGGGTTTCAAGATCACGGCGTTTTGTTTGGTTGTGGAGCGTGTCCCTTCTGTCAGTTGGACTTAACTTTTTTTAAATACCTCATTTCTAAAGCTTGAAGCTGGCTTCTCTGAACCGTGATCATAGCCCATGTCTCGTATCAGTAAGTAGGAATTAGCAAATATTTTCTGATCAATTTCTTTTTTGCTGAGGAAACCTTGATTTATGGCATGGAAAAGTCTCTCAGTTGCCGCTCTTCTGGTAATTAACTCTTCGTGTATGCCTTCCTTCAGTCTATTTCCTTCCTTCAGTCTATTCCCTTCCTTCAGTCTATTACAGCTCCAGGATATTGAGATAGTAAACTTTCTCCAGAGTTTGGTCTCTGAGCATAATCTGTTTCTTCTCCTCTTTTGAGATCACCATAATTTTTGTTTTGGAGCTTCTAATGGTCATACCTCTTCTCCAGCTCCCAGCTCTTCCTTCCAGATTTGTTTTAGAGCTTCTAATGGTCATACCTCTTCTCCAGCTCTTCCTTCCAGATTTGTTTTAGAGCTTCTAATGGTCATACCTCTTCTCCAGCTCTTCCTTCCAGATTTGTTTTAGAGCTTCTAATGGTCATACCTCTTCTCCAGCTCTTCCTTCCAGATTTGTTTTGGAGCTTCTAATGGTCATACCTCTTCTCCAGCTCTTCCTTCCAGATTTGTTTTGGAGCTTCTAATGGTCATACCTCTTCTCCAGCTCTTCCTTCCAGATTTGTTTTGGAGCTTCTAATGGTCATACCTCTTCTCCAGCTCTTCCTTCCAGATTTGTTTTGGAGCTTCTAATGGTCATACCTCTTTTCTCCAGCTCCCCCTTCCAGATTTGTAAGTTGGACTGAAGATGCGCCTCTAATTTCTTCTTCTTCGTTCGTTCTCAATCTCCCGCTACCAAACCCTAAAAAAGCTTAAGTAGCAGAATGTAGTCCAGAGAACGGAATGCGTTGTGTCGTAGTTTACAGCTTGACTGCGATATTTGCATCTTTCGGTCCAACACATTCGACTTCAGCAAGCATTATTTTAGTACCGGGTTAGCATTCCCTCTTCGATCCCTTCTCCTTAGCCAGTCTGCCCTACTGCAGCCTGTTATCCAGGATCACCGCGTGGAGATGTAGAAGGGTCTTGGCAGCTTTGGTTCGCTGGCCCTGATGCTAGCAGTCAGCTATGGGTCGCTGACCACTGCAGCTCATGCGCTGCTCAGCATCTTGATCCCCGCCTCTAATTTAACCATAGAACATGTCTACTATACACTTCCCATGTCTCACAGAAATATATATATATATATATAAACACACACACACATACACATGTCAAAATGGCAACAAGTAAACTACTATGGAAAAGGCAATACATGTGGAGCACAGGCCTTCAAGTATACATGATAAGTCTTGCCGTGAATCAATTCAGTTTTGCAACGTCATTCTGTATATTCTTTATGTTTGGCTTGATCTCTTTATACTTGGATTGGTCTCTTCATGTCTGACTACTCCTTTATGCCTGGCTTGATCTCTTTATACCTGACTTGATCTCTCTGCTCTATATGATGTGTGTTTTAAACGCTTTCTATGTCTCGTATTCTTCTGATTATATAACAGAGATTAGCTTATAATGCTATAAAGCGTGTGCTCTATCATTACTGTAGATAAATACATTTATAGGTAATGGCTTAGTAACCGCACCAAAACAATAACAAAACAAAACGACACCCACGTTATGACCAGAAGGCCTTCGCTAGGGACAGCGGCGGAACGATCAAAATCACAAGTCATTACCAAAAAACAAAGACATGATGTAAAACGGGAGGTTTAAAGTTTGTCGCCACATATGGAAGCACCAGGAAATTATGAGACTTCTTCTTCTTCGTAACGTTGAATTTGTTCAAAGAAAGCAGCGGACATCCTGAACTGTCGACACTTCCATTAAGCTTTTCTAGTGTAGGCATTGGTGATGGCAACATTTGCTTTCTCTGGGCTTCGTATGTCGGGAAATTTTGCAGAAGATGTGGATGGGTAATTTTCCAAGTACCACACGTGCTTTCGTCAGTAAAGTATGAGACATGTCATACCAGTTACAAAGTAGAGCAAAATAAATTCACATTAGAAATAGTCATACTATTTTATTGCTATGTGTGTTAGTGTACTATTGTACTGCAATATTTAACAATGATAACAATTCGTATTAATAATATTAATTAACGTAATGATTTCCCGTGTATAGATTACTGTTATAAACGAACAAAGCCAGGAGATCAACAGTTATATATGTGTGGTTTTAATGAAGAATTTCAATATGCTTTTGGAAATATGTGAAGAAGTGTGGCTTAGGTTTCACAATCTCAACGCATCGGCTTCGAATCCCGCCGGTTCCAGTTTTGCAGATACGGGTTTGTTTTGGATATCTCCTCCGCGTACGTAAAGTAATGGCAACCTACTTGACAAGAAACGAGCCAAATTGTTTGGCAGTTGTAAGAAGGGACGTTTTGCAAAGGACATGCTATACTTACATTAGTAAAAAATTTGAAATATATAAAATGGCTAGTCTAGTGTGTGAAACAAATAGTTTAATCGTTATGAAAGGTATATTTTCATTTCAGAAGTTGTGAAAGGATGAATAACATAGAAATCTGAGATAACATAATCAAAATCAAGCAATCCACTTAAAGTCACGGATATATGGGGTGGGGGTATGTGTTTGCGTGTGTGTCTGTGTGTGTGTGTGTGTCGGTGTGTATGTTTGTGTGTGTGTGTGTCTGTGTGTCTCTGTGTGTGTGTGTCTGTGTGTGTGTGTCTGTGTGTGCGGGTACGTGTGTCTGTGTGTGTGTGTGTGTCTGTGTGTGTGTCTGTTATGGGGGTGAACTATAAGGACAAATGTTTTATGATGCGTAGATTGTTTTGTTTGTTTGTTTGTTTGTTTTTGTGTTTTTTTGCGTTCGCTTTATTTCTCTATTCCTCAAGGCGGTATGCGTTGCACTATGTTTTTATTTTGCGCCTGTCGACCTAGTGCCTCCGACTTCCGCATGCATTTTATGTAAGGGTTTGCGTCCTCCTGCATTTTCTAAGGACTTATCCAGGGTAACGGCTGGTGCTGTGATGGGATCGAACCCAACACCTACGAGTTGTGAGCAGTGTCACTTAACCACTAGCCCCACGCCGTCCCCTTATGATGAGTATGACCAGAAAGACCATAATACGTATGTCCAAAGAACAAACAACATATTGACCATTGCAACCTTCCAAGCATGTCTGAAAAGGCGACTAACATGGGCTTTGTATTGGGTCAGTCAACTTGAAGAGGCCAGTGTAGTAAAGAGGTAATGGATCGTCTGTCGAGAAACAATGAACAAAAGCACGAAGTAGTGTACTCAAATCTTGAAAGTCTCAAGTGACCCCTGGACTCAAAGGAGGCCAGATCGCCTACCTAAACCAGTACTCTTCAACTGTTTTATACCTGGCACCCACTTGTATTACTTTCGTGGTGGTAAATCTTCCTTACCGCCCACTAGAATCTAAATTGAAAAAATGTCCACGACCGTCCACCGAGTCTGCGTATTTTTGATGTTTTTAATCACCATGTAGCATGACCTTTGTAGAACGTCGCGCCGATTACAGCCTGCCTGAAAGAAACTCGATTCCTTGAAAAAGTTCCAGATTACTCCAGAGTCTTGACATCTTGATGCCTCTGCCTCTCTTGCCCGGTAACATACCATCCATTACCGTTCTCTCAAGATCGTTGTGTCTTTTGATGTGGCCAAAGTATTTCAATTTTTCTGTTCATGATGAAATTTATTAACAAGTTCTTTTCTATGCCCAGCTCTTGCAAATGTCTGTGTTTTTTTTCTATCCACTTTACTCTGGGATTTCTCTATAACATTTCGATTCGAAGAACTCGAGCTTAGTGTAACCCTTCATGTTTCACAGCCGTATGCCGTTTCACAGCCGTATGCCGTTTCACATCCGTATGCCGTTTCACAGCCGTATGCCGTTTCACATCCGTATGCCGTTTCACAGCCGTATGCCGTTTCACAGCCGTATGCCATTTCACAGCCGTATGCCGTTTCACAGCCGTATGCCGTTTCACAGCCGTATGCCGTTTCACAGCCGTATGCCGTTTCACAGCCGTATGCCGTTTCACAGCCGTATGCCATTTCACAGCCGTATGCCTTTTCACAGCCGTATGCCGTTTCACAGCCGTATGCTGCCACTTTAAAAAAAACACAGGAACTCACAATTTTAACTTTGGTTGGTTTGCTGGTATTCTGCGATAGTTTCCTCGGGTTGTGTTTGTAATACAGCATGTCATTATTCTGCTACGCCTACTCTGAAGCTAAAATCGCGCACAGGCTGAGGTGCACTGACCTAGCCCTATCGGAGACGAACGATAAATTCGCAGGACCAGCGTACACGCCATGCACGTCAAATAACCCTTGGCACTTGACTATCGAAACAAGCAAGCTGTAAGCCACTGTCCGGGAAAAATACATTCAGAAATGAATTACATTTCGATACAAGCCGTGTGGCCAGGAATTAAGGGGGGGGGGGGGGGTGTATTTTGTGGTTCTATCTCCGATTGTCTCAACTAGTATGTTTGTCATTGAACCGAGTTAGCTCAGGACGACAGCGTGCAGTTGAGGATAGCGTACAGCTTCTTCACTTAAATATAATTACAAAAGCAAGTCCCAGTATCAGACATTGGAAGATTCCCAAACGTCTGTCTATCCTGTCCCAGTCGCGATCATCTCTTGCCATGCCATGGGCAACTGAGAAGAAAGAGTAACTTCATCGTCTCAAATTATTCCTGCAAAAGTCACTAGTACGAGGGAAAATAAAGAATCAGTATCACCCTGCGCAGGGAATGCAGAAAGTGTAAGGGAATCTCGATTACACGTGGACTTATACCATCTCTGTGCTACCAGTGTCAGTCTTTGCACTTGTCCAAGGTTCAAGATATGGAAAGCAAAGATGTCTGAAAGAAAGGGCATGGTTTTCACCAGAAGAGTTAGGATATGAAATAAAGACATTAGAAATATGACCGGAACTACTAGATGTCGTGGATACGTTTAAAGTAACAAAACAAAATACTTTGGTTCTGTCATCTTTTGAAAATGCGGCTCGGTATTTTTTTATTTTTTTTGTTGTTGTTATTGTTTTGTCGATTAAAGGTTTACAAATCTACGTTCACTGCATGATTGTAATACTAGAGGTTCTGGCTACATGGCACGAGGGAACCTCACGAAGTTTGATGAAAGACAGTAATCCGTCAACGACACAGATTGGTCTTACAACGACCGAACAACACACTTGGTTCGAGAACAACAAACCTAGCTTCCGATGACGCTCATCGAACAAAGTGGAAGGACAACCGAACTGAACAGTTCAGCTCAGAATAGCAACTGCAATAAGATGGCCGCGTGGTTTAGCGTACAACATAACGCATGATTGATTAAATTTCCTGAAAGTGTGCCTACGACGGGCACACAGACAAGTGGCTGAAGAACACAACATGAACCAAATGGGCCCTGTCCTTGCACAGATAAAGCGAAGGGATAAGTGTATCAATATTAGTGGAAATTATATTGAGAGATAGGGAATCATGTAAGTGCAAAATATGTGGTTTTCAAGTTCGTCTCTCAATAATTTTTTGGTTTTTTTTTATTAATAACCATTTGTGACCTATTTACTTACTTTCATTTGCAATCCTGCGAGAATTGTCGGTATGGGTGGAACAAATATACAATATTCTTCGTGTAGGAGTGAAATAATATATATTATCATAATTTTTTTCACAAATCAACTAAAGGACAGCATAGAAACTTAATTATTTTGATCGGGTTGTGAAAAATGTACGTTGATTGAATAGGTCAAAGATGAGCGAAAAATACCGCCATTATTTCCACAAAGCCTGCCGTTTTTTTAGTGGGACTGAATGATACTTCAGCTTGTACCTCCTGATATCTTCGTTACTTAACTGCCGGGGATTCGCACATATTATGCAGTATTGTTTCTAAGTATATCTTCTTCAGTTATGAGAGTTATTTACTAGTTTAATTATTTCTTCTCATCACTTGCTTTTTTTAAACTGTAAACTCATTTATTCGGTATTTTCCATTCTGTTCGCCATTTTCATGTACGTGTTTATGATGTTACAGAGTCATTTATTCTTGTCTTACCTTTAAAACTCAATATTCGCACGCTGAGTGAACAAAGCAGAGGAGAGAAGAATAAATTACAAATAAAATTTAATGGTCAGATAATTCAAGAAGTGCACAATAACACCTATCTGGGAATTAACATTGATAAAGACGAAAAAAAAACAAGATGTTAATGCCCAGGTTAACAAGCCCAGATTTGCTTTCAACTTTTTTCGCGCAATATGAAACTCGGCAGCGTTCTAACATCCATTTGTAAAAATCACACAAGAGAGCTCTACAAAAGTACCATAGCAATAAGAGTAGAGCCTAAGTGTTACTTCAATCACTAATGATAACAATCAATCCTCAATATTTAATCATAATTATTATTATAGTTGCCCATCGCAAGCGAAGAGAGCAACAGCATTATACTATTGCTGCGAAATGTGTTGTCTGATGGATGTAAAGACCAATCCTGGAACGGCATACCCTGCCACATTCAGAGCACACATGTGGAAGCCGACTGCTTTTTCGGGCAGCACGCTTTCACTGAATCTCAGTGATGGCTGTACTCTCCGCAATCTGAGCACCGTGGGTGATACTAGCGCGCCCGGTGGTAGGGTTTTATGTAAGCATCTCCTGTTAGGTGATATCAATATTGAAGCTTTTCAGACACTTTCAAGGCGTCTCTGTAGAGTGGACAACACCACATCACGATACACCTTTACCTTGTCGGCTCCAGACGTTTGCCTGGAGCCTCCCAAACACAGACCCTCGCCTTAGCAATTCTGTTATTTAACGAGCAAGTACGGCAACGAAGTTCTGGATCACAATCAAGAACGTTTCAGCCCAACAGACTCTCATTTTAAAAAAACGGTTGGCAGCATGTAGTCTATAGTAGCATGAGGCTATGGGCAAGTTCCCGGCAACAAAAGTGTGCCAAGTACAACTTCAGTGATGGAACTTGACTCAATTTATGAACTACCATTTGATGACAACCAATGCGTAATGTGCCAAGATGCAGATAGAATACAAAATCCTATGAACACGTTTTGCCCAGTCTGTCAAAAATAGAATATGCCGATTGGCACATAAGAGACAAGACACTTGAGGATTCTGCAGAAAACCGGGACCACAGCAGAAGTGTCAACATATCCAGCTTAAGAAGGCCAACGAGTTCAAATAACTGGGATGTATTTTTTTACAGCTAGAAACCGTTGATCCTCATCTCTTTGAGCTCTCAGCGCTTAACAAAATGTTTCTTCCTCCGAGGCCAGATAAATGGAACACTTTGTATGGCACTAGACAACAGCTGACAAACACGTGCAAATGCCATTACACGGCATTGGGCCGAAGGGGGAGAGCCCTGATGCTGCTTGATCAGTAACAATAACAACAACAACAGCTGATGTAAGGCTTGATAAAGAAATCAAAACATGGTGTTAGAAAGCCTTTGACGTAACTTCATTTCTCACCATTGCTTAAACATCAGTTCGACTACAACTGATGAACATACCACTGATATGAACTCTGTGCTACCAATGTCCAAGTTTCTCTGTATCCAAGATTCGGGAAAGTAACATTGAAACGTATGAAATTAGATGTCTTAGAAAGGTCATTGATATCGCCGTGAGAGATAACGTGAGAAAAGAGAACATAAGAAATACGGTGAGAACATGGCCTTGTGTTGAATACATTGGTACATACATTTAAATTACTCGGTCACCTAATGTCAATGTGGTCTGATGAACTCCCTCTGTTCTCTTACGGCACAGGTCGATCTGCTTATAGCGAACGAGGGAGGCCGCTTGGTATATAGATATTTGAACACGTGAGGAATACTGCAACAATACGGGCTTACAACAACGAACACACTTGACTCAAGAAAGACGAATTAAGTTATCTCCGTCCTTCAACGGCACAAGTGGACGGAAAGTAAACTAAATTGACCGGCTCTTGACCTGTTTTAGTGTTTGATCGTCCACATTTATCTATATAGTATATTTTGAATCTACTTTGATAATCATCGTAGTTTTGGTTTTCTCGATGTTAATGCTCAATCAGCGTAACTACATTGTAATCTTTACACACTCTCTCTCTCTCTCTCTCTCTCTCTCTCTCTCTCTCTCTCTATCTATCTATCTATCTCTCTTTCTTTCTCTCTCTCTCTCTCAATCTCTTTCTCTCCCGCACTCTGTCAGTTTTCTTCTACACTGAGGAAGATGAGATATTAGTGTTTGTACATGCTTACAGTCTAAGATTATTCATTGACACTCCGCCAATATTGAGCTCTGGTATTTTCTTTGACTGTTGAAAAATATTTTCCGTGTAAATGTTAAAAATTCAAAAAGGCGTACGCATCTTTGCCGCACTCCTATTTTTACAACTATATATCTCTAGTTCCTGGACTGATCGGTTGATCATTTATGTAAACATTGTACAGTGTAGGTGCCAGTACGCTATCTTGCGACAGACAATTTTTTGTTGTTCCTCCAGCGACTACTTTTTTTTTGCAATGTCACGGAAACATTCTGCTGTAGACATTTAACTACCTGGGTCAGGCGCCAATTATTTGTGACCTTGTATATCTTTTATAGAAGTAGACGTTGATTTATTGTGTCGTATGACGCTGTGAGGTCAATCAAAGCCACCTCTGTACCTGCTTACGTTTGTACCCATCCTCAATATGTTGAGTTAGGGTAAGGACTTAACCGCAGCACCACTTTCCGGGCCTAAATCCTGTCTGTTCTGGAATCAGTTTATCTTTAATAATGTTTGATATTCGACCCAGAATAATGTTCTCGAACACTTCATAGAGGTGACATAATGACACAGGTCTGAAATGACATGATTAGCTCCTGTTTGCGTTTTCCCAGGTTTAATAAGCAGCACCACTAATCTGGTTTTCCTCCAGATTATCTGCCGACTTATTATACATGCGTTCATTGAATTCAGGCACTAGATAATTCATTTATGCCGACGACATGGCGGTTGCTGCTCAAAGAAAGTGTTCAAATGAAGTGGAGCTCAAACTCACTAAAGCACTTGACAGATTGACGGAGTACTATGAGGATAACCATCTCACTGGGTTGTTGTTGTTGCTTAGATGTCTGCCTCACTAGTTTCTACTGGCGGAGGCGCGCCATTTTTCACCCCAGACCGTATCCATTGGGCGATATCAGGACGCATAAACCAGTGCTTGGATGCATGTGTGCGTCTGTATGTACCTATGCTAGGTTTGTGCGCCCTCAGAAGCTAGCCCAACCAAAGTGCAATGGAAGGGCCTCACCATGAGGGCACGTGTGAAAGTTGTGCAAGAGTGTGACTGTAGGACAGAGTCAAATGAAACAGAGTGAGGTAAGAGGAGAGAGAGGAGGGGAAGAGTTGCCCCCAGAGGGAGCAGCCTATCCTAGCTGTCTCGAGGTAATGGTTCGCCTCGGGCGCTGGAGGTCGCTCGTTCAATTCACGATGCAGACCGGGATTGTTCTCCGTGGATCATCCGGTAAAAAATGTTCCCTGATCTCAGAGTAGTGAGACATCCGTGTTCAGTTGTGCGCACGTTAAAAATCCATTGGCAGTTGGAAATCGAAAATAGTAGGAATAACACCGCTACATGGGCAAAATTCAAGTTAAAAATCTACTCAAATTATTATATGGATTCTCACCCGACAGAGAGTATGTCGCAAAGAGGAGACTTTGTATCTCTATAACAAACAATAGTGCGTTTAGGCGACCTTGGCCTGTCGCGTCGAAGGACCATGTCCATGACCACGTCTGAGGGCCGCGTCCCAGGCGGCCTGCAGTTCTGTTGGGGAGGTGGCGATCTGTTTTAGTCTGGTGTTGTGAGGGCGGCTCCAAGGACGTCTCTAGGATGAACACGGTTTTTACCGTAGCTGCCCTTTTTTCAGGTAGCCGCTTACAGCTCGGTTGGCTGGAGCGTGTCGAAACCGAGGATAGAAACAGTACCCGTGTCGTAATAAACATGACTGCTACAATAAAAAGCTGGCAATGACTAGGCCAGCTAGACTAGATATGCGTGACGTCCTCAGTAACCCGGATGTCTAGTAGTTGAGGAAACGACGCTGGAAACCAAAACAGCCTATCGAAGCATCTTGTGGGCTGGGACTTCCCGGAAAAGACGAATAACGTGACCGAATAGGGAAAGACGACGGCGATCAATGGTTGAGATAATGCCTGCAAGTTGAGTACGTCGAACTACTTCGCTGTTGGAAATCATGCCAGACGATCCCGAGGATGCGCCTCCGGTTGCGCAGGCGGAAGGCCTCAAGACGCCGCCGGTCCTGCTGTAGTAGGGTTCAGGACTCGTAGCTGTACAGGAGAATGGGCACAATGCAGGAGGAGTAAAAACCAAGCCTGGTCTCCAGGGAGAGCCTTTGTTGGGACCAGACTCTGCGGAGCGAGTGTATGGATGAAGCCGCTAAGCCTATCCTACGGGGGATGTCGTGGCTGCTGCGTGCGTTATAGGACTGCCTGCTGTCGAGGTAGACGAAGTCCTCTGTGGCTGCAACAGGGTTGTCGTTCACGGTAATGCTTAGCGCAGAGGGGCCCCTGCTGAGGTTTTGGATTTTCGTCTTCGTTCTAGAAATGTGCAAGCCTGTGTGGGTAGCCGATCGATCCATTGCCTCTAGGGGGTCTACCAGGGCCTGAGAATCGTAACCCGGTATGACGACGTCATCAGCGTAGACGAGATCGGTTACCTGGGAGTAGTCGACAAGGACCCCTGGGTTGTGTGCAGAAGACCGTGGGAGGATCTAGTTCATGACGCAGCAGAAAAGTCCAAGGGCGAGGACGCAGCCCTGGCAGACACCAGAGGATGTAGAGAACTCTTCTGTGCAATCCCGCCCGAGCCGAATTTTGGCGCTGGTGTGACTGTAAAGCTCCTCAATTAGGGTCAGCAGGGTGCATGAGATACCTACGCATTGTATGGCCTTCCACAGGGCGTGTCTGTCCACAAAATCGAAGGAAGCCCGTAAATCAGCATAGGCGACGTGGAGAGGGCGATTACACTCGCGGTGCAGTTTTGTGAGGACTCGGAGGGCGAGAATGGAGTCAATGTTTTAGCGCGAATCTTTGAATCCTGACTGTTAAGGGCCACGATGCCTCATTAAAAGAAGCTGGAGTCTGGACAGGAGCACATGTGCGAAGACCTATAACATCAGGTCTTTGTTATGTGATTAGTGGGGCGGCATATATAGTAGGGCGCCTGACAGACTGCGGGTCTGCCTTGCTCTAATGTTCGCTTCCACCACCACCAGTCCCAAAAATAGGCGATAGTATATTCCAGGAGCTACCAATGTAACGGTTGGTAGGAGATATTGAGACCTGACAAGTTACCAGCAGATTTTCGCCTGCGACAAAAAAAATATTTAATTAATTAATTAATTAAACAAAAGAGGTCACACCTGCCCACAACATCTAACGACACAAATTGACTGAAAATGAAGATGGAACCATCTCAAAATTAACCCCAACAATACTCAGGCCATTGGAAGAGTACCTCATCAAAGATTATTTAGAAAGTTGTAATGACATGGAATAAGTATGGAGGCTGCCGAAAGGATTGAAAATTGGTTAACAGGAAGAAGGCAGAGAGTGGGCATAAATAAGGAGTACTCTGGGTGGTGTGAAGTAAAGAGTGGAGTTCCACATGGCTCGGTTTTAGGATAAATTTTGCTTTTGATATATATACACGATTTGGACACATGATTGCAAAATTTGCCGATGACACAAAACTATGCAGGAGTGTCTCATCTAAAGCAAAATTGGATATATTAAGGTCGGATTTAGATAAAATTCGAGAAAGGTCTGTCAGCTGGCAAATGTAGTCTAATATATAAATAAATGTAGTCATCCACATGGGTAGATCCAATATGAAAATAATTACAGAAAGGGAGAGAACAATATTAAAAAGATTCAAAAGGAAAACGACCTAGGGGTCAAAATAGATCATACAGGTAAGTTGAGTGAGCAAGTACAGGTAGCAGTGAAAAAGGTAAATGCAAAATTAGGTATGATAAAAGAAATATGAAACATAGGAGCAAGAAAGTAAAACTGTAAAAAGCATTAGTTAAACCTAGATTGGAATACTTTGTACATGTGTGGAGTCCTTATCATAGACGGATATAAATATGTTGGAAAGGATTTTTTAAAATTTTAAAAGAGCAACAAAGCTGATAGTGGGATTCCAGAACTACAGTTATGAGAAGAAACTCAGAAAAACCGACATATATAGTCTAAAAATGAGAAGAATTAGAGGTGACAATACAGGTTTATAAGATAATCATAAGAACGGATAAATTACTAAAACAGGTTTTTTTTTAATACAACCACATACAAGAACAAGACGGCATAGCTACAAATTAATTAAAGAAAGGTCTAGATTAGATATTATGAAATAAATGTTTAGTTAGAGAGTAGTGAATGCGTGGAATGCATTACATGGGAAGTAGTGGAGGCAGGGACAATTAATGCATTTAAGAATAGATTGGATGCACATAGCTTTTAGACCAAGGTAAAGTAAATGAAACTGGTTGTATACATATTCTGCAGTCTTCTAAACCAGTATAAAAACGTTAAGTTAAGTGCATTGCACATGAAGAACTGAGAAGCGAGACGGAACATCCATGTTGGTTGGCAGGGGCAAGAACTTGAACATAACGATACACCTGGAGGACAAATTGAGAGTGATCCATGCCACTCTTGAGAGACGCTTGGTCAGAATCACTCTCCAGAACCAACGTATAGAAAAGCTCCACAATTCCGACATACGACGATTGTCCTTGGTGAATAATGTGGCAATCTATGCAGACAAGCCAAAACATAGATAGGCAAGTCACGTGTTACGACGAAACGATGCTCAATGGAGCACGGCAACAGCAATTTGTATCCATGGGGTAAAAAGAGACAGCGAGGAAGACCCCCACTGCGTTGATCAGACTACCTTGCTGTGCATAACAACACTCGAGACGTCTCTGTAGGAGGGCTTACCACGCACTGAACTTCCGTTCGCCAAGGCAAAGTTCACTGGAGACGAAGTTGGGACTCGTAGTTACGCTAAGAAACGTGTCATCGAGTCATCACGTTTTCCTGAGTCTCTCCTCATAACTATAATTCTGGAATCCAACGATCATTTGTGTTACTCTTTTTTGTGTCCTTTCTATCATATCTATATCCACGTTATGATAAAGACTCCACACGTAAACACAGTATTCCAATCATTTAATAATACCCAGCTTTGCACTAGCCTTTTTCACTGTCACCTGGACTTGCTTCCGCACTTTACCTGTATAATGTATCATACTACCCAAGTCCCTTTCCTTTCTTGACTTAACTTAACGTCTTTATACTGGTTTAGAAGTCTCTGCAGAGTCTGTATACAACCAGTTTCATTTACATCACCTTGCTCTAAAAGCTATGCACATCCAATTTATTCTTAGATGCATTAACTGCCCCTGCCTCCACTACCTCCCGTAGCAAATCATTCCAAGCATTCACCACTCTCTGACTAAAAAAATATTTCCTAATATCTAATCTTGACCTTTCTTTAGTCAACTTTTAGCTATGCCGTCTTGTTCTAGTGAGTGGCTGTACTTAAAAAAAAACAACTTGTTATAGTCTAATTTATCCATTCCTCTGATCATCTTATAAACCTGTATTAAGTCACCACAAATTCTTCTCTCTCCTAGACACTGTAGGCCGGTTTTTCTGAGTCTTTCCTCATAACTGTAATTCTGGAATCCCACTATCAGCTTTGTCGCTCTTTTTCGTATTCTTTCCAGCATGTTTATATCCCCTCTATGATAAGGACTCCACACCTGTTATTCTTAGTGTCCCAATGTTGTTCTCTTCCATTATGTAATTATAATCCTTATTGGATCTTCCCATGTGAGGTTGCTGAACACGGAATGTAAGTAAGAATCTATACATGAGTGCAAATCCTGCAAGATCCGAGAGTGGCAGGTTTTGTACAAGCATATGTAAGTATTTTTGTGTATTTTCCATCTATACCTGTGTTTTCCATACATGTTATTAATTTCTCCTGTTGGATTCTGACAAAAACCTTTCTGTGGTTTGTAAAGCACAATAACATTATTTTTGGGGACTTCTATATATTTTTCTGCTGTTGTCCTGATACACAATACTACTTCTCCTGTTCCGCTGTTCGGTCGAAATCCAAATTCTAGAAATATATAAATCGAAACTGCAATGGTACAGAAGATAAAAAGTTGATAGAAAACATATAAAGTTAATGGCTTAGTGTTCGCCACAATCGCAACAACATAAAGACACCCGCGTCTGCCACACGACCTTCGTCTGTGGCAAAGAACGTTCAAAAACAGCTAACAAATTATAACCAAAATTATCATGTCTTGTTTTTTGCTGTGATGTGTTAGTTGTTTTCGTTTATTATTTGTCCCAGAGCAAGGTCTTGTTGTCGTAACGTATGTGTGGTTTTGTTTTTGTCCTGATACTATCACTTAGCCATGTTTTTAGCGAAATCCAAATTGTTCCCCCGGCCGGAGCATCGATAACCACAAAACTAAAATAAAGCATGAAACAACACTGGTAGTTATGGCAGTCTAAAACTGTGTGCTGGTTTTCTGTTTCTACCAAATACTAGTAGTTAAGAAGTGGTAGTATAGACTAATTGTCTACACTAAGTTTGGGGGAAATCAACTGACCGCTGGTTTGTATAATAATAATAATAATGTTTTGTTATTTAGTAATAACAATAACTGAAGTTAGGGAACAATAACTTTGATTTAATATACTATATTAATTATTATATAGCTGTCTGATCCTGATTTGCCTTTCGCCCTTTTCGGCTTTCGGTTCCTTTTACTAGTTTTACTGCCTTTACTCCTTTACTCTTTTCTTTAGTTTAGCACTACTAATACTGTTCTAGCGATGTAGTACTTTTAGTAGTAAGTAGTACAAATATTCTAAGTATAAAGTTTGGACAGCGCCTTGTTGTGCGCTTTGTATAAGGTGGAACTGTCTGCCTCGGAAATTCCGTCAATTCATCTTTTGCGGACGACCCATATTCAATATTTTCAAGAATTCCTGAATTGTCTGAGCCTACAACACTGGCTTCACATAGTCGTCGGTCGGTGTCGATTCAGGATTCTTTCCATAGTTCTAACAACTAGTAACAACAAAACAAGTTCTAATCTATCACATCAGTCATCATCAATATCTGATATCATATTCTATGGACTATTCCAATTAAATGAACTTTATTTATTTACCGTTTTCTACAGACTAGACTATAATTAAAGAATAAAGTATAAACTTTATAATAAAGTAATAAGTTAAATAACTAATATTATATTAAATATTCTTAATACACCATACACTATCATTAGAATCATCATATGATAAAAATATAATTAGTAGACTTAATACTTAATAGTAATATAAAAATTAATAATAGCGAAACTTATAATTACAATACTATCACTATCAACTAGTTTGTCAGTCTTCAAACTGGTTGTAAGGCTGCCTGAGCATGTCATTGTCTCTACATTGTACCTACCTATCCTAATACTTATAACTTATACTAATCAATAATATATTCTCACAGAACATGACAGTCACATGCTTGTTTGCACACACTCGATTGAAAGACAAGTAATAAAGTATATACAAACGGATGAAGTTTGTCTAGGGTAGACGTAGCTGTATAAGTCTATGAAGTTATTGTAGCATGTAGCAATGACTAAGAGAAGATACTTTTATTATACAATTTGTATTTAATTAGCTCTTAAAGTGAATGTTTCCCAATAAGGCATGGGGGCCTACTCATCATACTGTTTAACATCAGCAACATTCTTGGCAATTTTTGATATAGTTACAACATACTAATAATAGTGCTCATATAGTCTAATGATATAATATAGTCATAGTCAAATAATTTACTTTTGGTTTGTTTAAAAAATAAGCATACATTTTATCTAGTAGTTACTGGGCGTAATTATCTTGACTTGTCCCTGGTGTTTTTTTTTTGTTGGTTTTTTTTGGGAGTTCGACTTATTTCTCTATTCCCCAAGGTGGTGTGCGCTGCACTGCGGTTTTTATTTTGTGCCTGTCGGCCCAGTGCATCAACTTTGGCATGCATTTTATGTTAGGGTCTACTTCCTCCTGCATTTTCTAAGGGTTTGCTTCCTGGGGGTAACAGCTGGTGCAGTGATGGAGATCGAACCCTGCACCTTCGGATTGAGTGCCGTGTCACTTAACCACTAGCCCACGGTGTCCCCTCTCCCTAGTGTTAAAATCTCTCAGAACACTACTGCTTGGACTAGGACATCTTAATGGCTTAAAATATTGAAGAAATAAGCTGAATGAAACACTGATTATGGTTATGTTTCAATTGTTTTTGTTTCAATGTTAGGTACCTTACACAAGACACTTGTGTTGAAATGGGCAAGAAGAAAGTTCAGAAGACCCAGACAGGAAATTCCTCAGGTTTGGAGTCCAATCAAGGAAAGACTGGAGACATTAAAGGCCAGTTACTTTTAGAAACAGTTTGTTTTTTGGAATAGTTTTCTGTCATGAATGACATTATATGCTATCATTATCTGGTTGATCAGTCTTAAATAGGGTTGTAAGGTTGTCTAGCCATGTGTCTCCATTTGACATCCTCTGCAGCTCTCTTCATTTCAGCATAGGTTCGTACTTTAACTTCTCTACATGCGCGAGATGTAAAGGTGAGTCTTTGGTTGCCTCTTTCTCCCTGGATCTTGCCTTCTAGAATCTTCTATAGAAGAATATCATGTTGCACATTGTGTCCCGGCCAACTCAATCTTTGTTTTTGCATCATTTTCAGTATTTGCCTTTGTTCGCCAACCTCAGTGAGGACAATGTCATTGGATCTTCTTTCTATCTAACTCAGTCGTTCCATTCTATGGTAGTACCACATTTCAAATTCTTTCAAGTTTTTTTTTCATCCTTCTGTGCTAGTCCATGTTTCAGTCCCTTACAGTACAATTGTCCATACATGAGTAATGATTATTCTTGTCCTTAGTTCTATCATATTCTTTGAGGTTAGCAATCTAAAAAAAATAGTTTTCTCTGTAAAACTTTTGTGTCAATGTAATCCGTGTCTTAATTTCCATCTCATTTCAGGGATCTTCTGTGATGGTTTGCCATAAATATATAAACCTCTGTGTTTGTTTGACTATTTCTTCATTGATGATTATATTCATTTGTCTATGTTGCTTGGCTACTACCATAGTCTCTGTCTTGGATGTGTATATTTCATTGAGAAACTCTTTAGCTATGCAGTTAATGTTTGCAAGCAGCCTTTGCAACACTGCTACTGATGCTTCCATAATGACATGATCATCTGCAAATTTGATGGCATTAACTTTCATATCATTGACTTTTACACCCCTATTACAACTCTGAACAACTTTTTCCATCATCACCTCAGAATATGCATTATAGAGACTCGGTAAAAGCAAGTAACCCTGTTGAACCTCCTGTCTTATTGAAACTGGATTTGTTAGTCCATCTTTGATTTAAATAATTTCCTCTTGATTTTCATACAGGTTCTGGGTTATCTTAATGATTGGTCTCTCGATACCTATTTGTTGCACCATCTGTAAATGTTTGTTCCAGGGGACTCTATCAAAGACTATCTCATAGTAGATAAATAGTGGTCGTTCTTGATCGATCATTCTTTCTCTGAGAAGCCGCAATGATCAGATGGCACCTCGAGTACCTCTGGCTATAATAGACCTGAAATATATTGTACATAATAATTAATTATTCATTTGGCTCTTTGCTTTAAACTGTTTTATATATTCAATCATTCACTCACAAGAAGCTATTTACTCAAAGCTATGTTATGTGATCCATGTGAATACTGGGGAGAAAAGATTAAACCCACTGCAGTCCTACAAGTATGTAAAAAAGGCAACTGAGGAGAGTTGTCGATTGGGTTAGCAACTGTATGTAACACTAATTTCTATAGAAACCACCACTGCACAAATGCACAAACTGCTTAGACACAGGCTTCAAGTGAAGAAACAATAGCAGTTGGTGGTCCAGTGCTCATGCAAGGACAAAAAATGGAACAAGAAAAAAATGTAATCATTTACTCACACAGTGATGCATTTGCTCAAAACCAAGGTCTTGTCACAGACCATCCCTTCATCTTATTGGTGGACATCCATGTTGACGATTGAAGGTGTAGTGCCACCATTATGTCACTTTATATGTCTATTTATTGTCAGGAAAGCATTGCCATATTCCTGGTGAACTGGTTTCTTAGTAATGACATATGTATGATGTCATTGAAGCAAGTTTGACTCCTGATGGTGGTATCGCAGATGTGGTCCGTAAGATTAACAATGTTCTACGCACAATCACCTTTTTGAGTAGCTTGGAGCAGCGCAATGTCAGGTTTTTATGGATTCAACACCTCGCAGCCACATGGCTGGAATGGCCATACTGCTGAAGATGTGAGATCTTGTCTTACTAGTTTTCATCTGCTGAAGTTTGCATCTGATGCCATTGGAGCTGAACCATTCTGCTGCTATATTTCACAAAATCTTTCAGTCTATGTTGTAGGAGTTTGTACTTTCTTGGCCCAAGTAGATGTATAAAGTCACATTTTTGTCGGGGTCAGTTCCAAGTCGCATTTCCTCGTTTAGTTCAGTTTATCCTGTAACCCATCAGGTCGTTCGGGCACACTTGAAGACACTCTCACAATCCCACGACATCTCCCTCTATCCGATGCCGCCAGTCGTTCCTCACCAGGACGAAGGTTTGATCACTCAGTGATGTTGTCTGCTCATCTCTTCCTTGGACTTCCCCGCCCTCTCTTTCCTGGTACGGAACCATGCAGTATCGAATTTGTAATTCCGCAGGACCTTGTGACGTGACCCTATTTCCCCGAAGGGGCAAAAAATGTTTAAATTGTATTTTAGTCTATTTATTTTAAAACCAACTACCACATTTGCGTTGTTGAGCTAATTTAGGCATTGCTCAGCTTCCTTGATGCTGTGGCTGATGGTGACTGTTATCCGCAAACCGGAGATGGTTAAGTATTTCTCTGTCTATATTGATACCATTGTCATCTGAATTTAGTGTAATTTATTTTAAGGAAAAGCATTAGATACTCTAATAATTTCAACTGCAATGGTTGACCTATGTTTTGTAAGGAGCAAAATAGGAACAAAAGAAAAGATCTCTAATGGAAACTGTTAGATTCTTCTATACAGATTGCAATGATATTCTGATTGACCACAAACTGTCTTTCAAGCTAATTATAGCTTGATGCCCTGTCGAAGACGGATGTATCAGACCTAAAGGTGCAAATATTGCAGTCAGGCTGTAAATTAGCGACACAACACATTTCGTTTTCCTGACTACATCCTGCTACTTGCAAAGCTCTGTTCAGGGCTTCATAGCGGGAGATTGAGAACGAAATCAGAAAAAGAAGAAGAATAAATTGAGGTCACGCTGTTTTTTCAGATAGATAAACTACACAAATATTTTATGATATAAAATAACATCATTTCTGACTTTTAACTCTTTAGGGAAAAAGACCTACTCTCTTGAAAAGAAGGAAGCTGAAAGTGATGACACAGCAAATTTTCTTAAGGTAGCTCATTTTATATTGTCTCATCTACTGAACTGTATTGTCGTGGGATGAATTGTATGCCATGTAGGTTTCCACGATTCCTGCTGACAAAGCCTAGTGTTTCTGGCAGGTTCATTAAAGCTGAAAAGGTCATTGAAGAACAGGTCAAACAAGGAGAGTACAACTTTCCCTGTCACAGAAATTGGGTACAAGAACAATCTGGGAAGTAACTTAACTATACTGGTTTAGAAGAGTCTGTATACAACCAGCTTCTTTTACTTCACTTGATCTAAAAATAACTGCACATTAAATGTATTCTTGAATGCGTTAATTGACCTTGCCTCCACTATTTCCTGTGGCAATGCATTCCAAGCATTCATCACTCTCTGACTAACTAATTATTTCCTAATACCTAAGTAATGGCGACTCAGTGATACTGACCACATCACCCATTATGTGCCATGGGTCACCAAATAATATGGGCATTGCGCCATATTTCTCATATGTCGCACGGTGTGAAACATGATCTTTACTTTACTAGAATTTTTAAAATACAAACCCATTTAAATCCTTAATATTCACCACTAGTAGTACTCAAGAATTTTCACAGCTGAGGTTCTTATTCTGATGAAAGTCATTTACTAGTAGACTCTGAGGCTCAATGTAGTCTGATGGAAACTAGTTAATTCAAATCTGTCGCAATCATCATCAAAACTTTATGACTCCTGGCAAAGAACAGGTATTCAGTAACCACACACCATGACCTACTTGTACTTCACTTATCCGTATCCGCATACACTGTTGCTGATGGCTGTCGGTCCCAAGCCCAACTCTCCTTAGTTGCCTCTCACGACATACCTGGCAAGTTACAGTGTTACTATTGTTTGCTCATCTTTCCGGACAGTGGAACATGTAGCCCAGTTGATAGTGAGCTTGCTTGCTAGAACTGGGACACAAGCTCGCCAGGGTTTGAAGTCACAGACGAACAGAAACAAATCTGGACATTGTTTGTTCCTGGTACGACTGCTCCTCCAGTCACAACAGCTGTAAATGGGTACCTGATGAAGTTGGGGAAGGTATAAACAGCAAGGAAGGGAACTGACCACCCCACCTCACATAGGCTGTGACTTGATACATGAAGAGTTATATCTTCATCACCAACCACAATTGTTGCTATTAGCTGACCTTTACCTTCAATATAGGGGTAACTGGAAGCCTGTTAAGCTCTTTATATATTGATAGTTTGTCCATCACAAGTGATGAAGACCACTCTCTTTGTTCAGCTGTGTGGACAGTCGTATCTCTTGCTGTGTCCGCTGAAATGGGTGACTTGCGCAGAGATTTGGATTAAAGTGAGGAAGAAACTGCGCCTTTTGTCAACATCAGTCACAAAGCCTAAGCTACCTTTTGCCAGTGGCAAGACATTCATCGAGACGACTGGAGATAGCATAGGATGCAGATTTTGCCTCAGGGTTACCACTGAAGTCTTTCCGTAAACATGTAACCCACAGGGTAGAAAGGTGGGAAGGCATCTAACGCAGTTTGTCGTGCCTGTTCGATAACCACAAGAGGTCGTATGGACAACACTCAGCGTGTGAGTGAGTCTGGCATCTCTCCCCAGCTGTATTCAGTTCATCATAGTAGCATCTAAAATTCCCACATACCAAATTCGTGAAGGTGAACCAGCAGAACTAACCCGTGAGATACGACACAGGTATAACTAGTTTAAGCGTAGCGCCATTCAGCCGGCGTCCAGACCAGGATAAACGGATGGAAGAAATCACAAAAAAAGAACTAAATAAGTCCAGACGGAAAACAATTCCACGTATCCGTGAACACAAGTGTAAGTCGTCGACTAGTGTGAATTCCAGGCAAATCCGTGGTCTGGCGGCATCCATAATGATCCAAAACAGTAGAGAAATGTAGACTCGCAGCCAGTTACGGCGCCATCTTTGCCAGATTTTATTTCTTTATTCTCCAAGGCAGTGCGTGCTGCACAGTGTTTTTATTTTGCACCTGTCAGCCCAGTGCACCCAACTTCGACATGCATTTTATGTAAGGGTCTGCTTCCTCCTGCATTTTCTAATTGTTTGCTTCCCCGGGGTAATGGCCAGTGCTGTGATTGGAGAGTGAACCCAACACCTTTGGGTTGTGAGCCGTGTCACTTAACCACTAGCCCATGCTATCCCACTCTTAATTTGGCTTGGCTTCGTTCGTTCTCAATCTCCCGCTACCAAACTCTGTAGTCCAGAGAACGGAATGCGTTGTGTTGTAGTTTACAGCTTGACTGCGATATTTGCACCTTTTGGTCCAACACATCCGACTTCAGCAAGCATTTTTTTTAGTACCGGGTTAGTATTCCCTCGCCGTTTACATGATTAATGTTACTAGAAGTCTGAGAGGCTCATGATGTGATCAGATGAAAGTCAATTACTGAAAATCAGCAAAATTTCATGTCATCTGATGACATGCAATTACTGGAAATCTGTGAAACTCATGTGATCTGATGAAGGTCAATTACTGAAAATCAGCAGAATTTATGTCATCTGATGACATGCAATTACTAGAAATCTGTGAAACTCATGTGATCTGATGAAGGTCAATTACTGAAAATTCCAGAGACTCATAATGTTGCCTAAAGACAGGCAATTGCGGGAAGTCGGAACACTGCCAAATCTTCTAACTTATGGGAAAAGCAATGGAAAAAAATCCTCTTCTATGATTGTGTTGGCCACCCATTCTCTTTTTCTTTTTGAACAGACCAAAAGTATATTCTGTTGCAGTGTTTGATCCAGACATCATAACAATAACTGGCTTGATCATGTTGGATGAGTTGCTGAGAAATAACTGCAATAAAATATAATGTTTTATAAACATGTTTTTTGTTAGGTTCATCTCCCGGATCGACTTGAACAAGCATTTATCGAGTTAATTGTGGAGAACAAGACAACGAGCAAAGTGCTCGGAGATATATCTAAAAGAATAACATCAAAGAAGCTGACAGTAAGTAGAAATAACAAGTAATAACTTTAGTAGAAATAACAAGTAATAACTTTAGTAGAAATAACAAGTAATAACTTTAGTAGAAATAACAAGTAATAACTTTAGTAGAAATAACAAGTAATAACTTTAGTAGAAATAACAAGTAATTACTTTAGTAGAAATAACAAGTAATAACTTTAGTAGAAATAACAAGTAATAACTTTAGTAGAAATAACAAGAAATATATTTTTGTTGGTTTGTGAGACTAATCATTACGTGTTACCAGGGATCAAGGGGATCTCTCTCTCTCTCTCTCGTTCGCTTGAAAGTATTGTCTATATCTGCAATGTTGTCTCTTGTATAAACTTCACTGTCTTTTGTAGTTCACATACAGGTCCATAAAGTTTCTCTTCCAGTGTTGTTTCTGTGGGCCAGTGAGA
Organism: Ariolimax columbianus; assembly: GCA_036924085.1. Classification (NCBI taxonomy): domain Eukaryota; kingdom Metazoa; phylum Mollusca; class Gastropoda; order Stylommatophora; family Arionidae; genus Ariolimax; species Ariolimax columbianus. The sequence goes on from JAVGWX010000005.1 coordinate 7,559,910, forward strand.
TTTTCTCTGCATATCATATTCGGGGCAGTTCTGTAGTACGTGCTCTGCTGTCTGGGGCGTCTGTCCGCATGTACACATGGCTGAGTTGCCAATCTTCATTTTTGTGTACATGTGGCTGCGGAGTCGGTTGTGTCCTGTTCTAAGGCGCAACACAATAGTTTGCTCTTGTCTGTTCATGTTATGGTAATCGTCTGGTGTTACTGTTGGTGGCTTTCTGATTGATTTGATCATCCTTATCTTCTGTTGGTATGTAACTGGCACATCTGGTTGCTCGTCTGCAGCACCCTTCTTTGCCAGTCGATCTGCTCTCTCGTTTCCTGGTATTCCACAATGAGAAGGTATCCACTGCATGACAATCTTGCGCTGGTTGCTCAGTTCAGACAGTAGAGCCTGTAAATCTGGCAGTTTCTCAAATTTAAGTGCTTGGAGTGCTGATTGTGCATCTGTCAGAAATACTACAGGTTGTGAACTGACTTTGGTGTTCAACAGTTTCTCAGTTGCCACCTTGATTGCCTGTATTTCTGCATCATATATATGACAGAATTTCCCAGTTGGCCCTTGACTGTATCCCTAATGTTGTTTGGGTATTCTATGTACACTCCCGCTCCACCATTCTTTACTGAATTCTGTGCTGACCCATCTGTGTATACTCTGATCCAGAAGTCTTGTGCGTATTCTTCATCCAGGAAATTGAAGATCACTATCCTACGTTGCACACTGTTCTGTTCATCCTTGTCTAATATTCCTTTCACTTTTGTTTGAATGCATACTGATAGTATATGCTCCTCTCTCCAAGGGGTTTGTTCTGGCACAGACTTTAGGGGGATGTCAACTTCAGGTAGATCCATAATTTACCTGCGAAGTCGTTTCACCTGATGCATAAAACTACTTCTTTTCAGTCTTCCCATTGATAAATTTTGAAATCTGTCTTTCATTGGATGGCTCGGCATGCAGAGGAACTTTTCTGCCTGTGTTAATACCTTTGTGTCTCTGCGTTCTCTTAGTGCTTGTATCCTTCCCATTTTCTCCATCTCCACTATAGGTGTTGATTTCATTGCTTCTGTAATGACCCTAAGTGCCTGATTTTGCACCTTATCCACCTCTTTTAGGGTAGTATTTGCTGCGGGGCACCACGCTGCTGACCCATATTCCAGATGTGGCTGTATACCTTGTTGGTAAACTTTGTTAAGTATTTTTCCACTAGCTCCCCATGTGGTTCCACTTAATTTTTTCAGGATTGCTAACTTCCTCCTGGCTTTTTTGGCTGCCCTGTTGACGTGTTCCCTCCATGTCAACCTATCATCAAATGTAACTCCAAGATAGGTGGGTTGTTTATCTTCTTTGAGGTGTTCTCCATTTATCTTGATAACTCCTGCTTTTTGTTTTGGGGAGAGGGTGAAAAGCGTAGTGCTACATTTTTCTGTGTTAATGCTTACACACCATCTGTTTGTCCATGAGGTCAAGGCATCAATAGCTCTTTGCAGCATTCTGGTGGCCACTGTTGCTTGCTCATTTGTACACAATATTACCAAGTCATCTGCATACATTGCAACTTCTGTTCCTTGTGGTAGCTCAGCAATCAAGTCATTGATGAAGACTATGAAAAGTGTAGGGGAAAGAATCCCTCCCTGAGGCACACCATGATGCAGTAGAATTTTCTTACTCTTGAGGCCATCTAGTTGGACTCTGGCTCTTCTGTTATGTAAGTGTGCTTTTATCCATTTGTACATCCTACCCATCACTCCATTTTTTCTCAGTTTCTTTAAAAGTCCTTCTTTCCAAACTTTATCAAAAGCTTTCCTTAAGTCTATCCATGCTGCTAATACTAATTTCTTGTCCTGGAATGCATCCTCGATCTCTTGTGAGAGGTATGTTGCCTGGTCTTCAGTGGAGTTGCATTTCCTAAATCCTGCCTGCTGTGGCACAAGAAGGTTTTGGCTCTCAAGATACCACTGTAGCCTTAGGTTGATAATACGTTTCATTGTTTTACATATGCAGCTTATGAGGCTGATTGGTCTATAGCTGGATGCCATGGAACTGTCTTTCCCTGGTTTTGGGAGTGGTATCATGATTGCTTCTCTCCAGGTCTGTGGGACTGTACCTGATGTCTAATAAATGTTGAAGATCTGAAGCAGCTTTGTTTTTTCTGCTGTTCCCAAGTTCTTGATCATATCATTGGACACTCCGTCTGTTCCTGGCGACGTTCTCATTTTCAGTTTGGATATTGCAAACTCCAGTTCTTTGTATGTTATTGGTGTCTCCATAACTTCGGATATGGCACCACCTCGCTCTGTATTTTGTCGTTCCTCACGAACACTTTGTTGTTTCTCTCTGTCTACTTCAATGTTGCTATCTTTTGCAAAAGAGTCCGCAAAGTAATTAGCTGCTTGTTTGCCTGTGAGGATGTTTCCATCTCTGTTTAATGTAATCTTTGTGTTTCTCTGTGCACCCTCATCATTAAGTTGTTTTACCAACTTCCACAGTTTCCTGATATCCTTTTCAAGGTTCAGAGACTCTGTTTTCTCCCTCCAACTTCTTCTTCTAGCCTGCAACTTTTCCCTTTGAAATTTGGCCTTAGCATGTTGATATTTTTGGTGGTGTTCTTGACATGGACTAATCTCTGCTTGCTTTCTAGATGTTTCTACCTCGTTTTGCAGTTGTTCTAATTCACTATTCCAGTATGGCCTATATTGTTTGCGGGCCCCTCTAGGTATTGTTTCATGGGCAGCCTGTAGCATGCATCTGCTGAAATTATCGACTACCTTATTTATTTCTTCATCGGTTGTTAGATTTCTAGTCAGCACACTAGATCGATGCTGGTACATTGACCAGTCTGCCTTCCTGTAATTCCACCGAGGCAGGGTACTACTTTCCTTGACATATTCATTTTCAATAGTTAGAAATACTGGTCTGTGATCACTACCTCCAAGTTGTTTCCCTACAATGCGTGTAATGTTCCATTCCATGCATGGTGAGTGGAATGCCAAATCTGGTGTAGAAGTGGTGTGCCATGATCTCGAGTAAAAGGTCGGTGGGTCTGTTGGCTGGTTAATCAGGATAAGTCCATTGTCATCCTGCCAGTTTTCTAGCTCCTAACCCCTCCTATCCATTTGATCATAGTCCCAGCTCTGCGAGTGGCTATTGAAGTCTCCACACATAATCAGTCTTTCCTTTGTTGCAATCGTATTCAGTGCCAGTGGATGATCACTCGGACAGTAATAATTTAGCAGGTGGAATTCTGTACTTTCTGTCTTGAGATGCATCATCTGGTACTCTGCCCCCTCCATATATACCTCCTGCTGATAAGCATTGATGCTATTTCTCACAAGTGTCAGTATTCCACCCTTCTGCCTGTCTTGTCAGTCAGACCTATAGCACTGGTATCCTCTAATTTTGAAGGCATCAAGGGGATGAAGACTATCTTCGGGTCAGACACAACATACTGATCGAATATGTTAGTCAGGGTCAGGCACAACATACTGATCGAATATGTTAGTCAGGATCAGGCAAAATATACTGATCGGATATATTAGTCAGGGTCAGGCACAACATACTGATCAGACATGTTAGTCAGGGTCAGGCACAACATACTGATCGAATATGTTAGTCAGGGTCAGGCAAAATATACTGATCGGAAATGTTAGTCCAATGAATGAAATGGATGAGGCCATGAGAACTGTAAAAAAAAAGAAATGGGGTAACAAACGAAATGCTGATGGGGTTGGGCCAAACAGCAAAGAGGAAGTTACTATCAGTCCTGAACCAAAGCTGGAAAAGAGGAATTGTACCGCAGGCATGGAAAGATGCTGTACTTATACCAGTACCAAAGAAAGAAAAAGATAGAACAGATCCAAATGGATACAGGCCTATCAGTCTACTGAGCTGTGTAGGCAAACTGATGGAGCGTATGATAAACACCAGAATGATGTGGCACCTAGAAGAAAAACACATATTAATTCCACAGCAAGCAGGATTTAGACAACACAGATCCACTGATGACCAGATCACTCTCATAGCACAGGAAATAGAGGATGCTTACCAAGAGAAAAAGCATACAGTAGTGGTTTGGGTGGATCTAGAGAAGGCATTTGACAAGGTGTGGAAAGAGGGACTTAAAGTCAAGCTATGAAGTATCTGGAAAAATATACAGATGGATCAGCCACTACCTCGAAAACAGAACAGCCAGAGTTCAAGTACAAGGGCAGATGAGCAAAAAGGTGACACTGGAGCAAGGAGTACCCCAAGGGGGGGTACTGTCACCCACACTTTTCCTGGTGTATATAAACAACATCACAGAGAATATACCAAGAAGAGTCCACAGCTCCATGTTTGCAGACGATCTGGCTATGTGGACCTCTGAAAAAAATCTCTCCGTAGCAAACAATCGGATGCAGCAGGCCCTAACATCATTGGAGGAGTGGGCGAACTCATGGCTGGTCAAAATAAACGAGGAAAAAAAACAAAACATGTATGATATTCTCGTTTAAAATAAACCACAGAACACCAAAATAAGTCTTAACGGCAAATACCTGCGGCCAAACGACAACCCAAACTACTTGGGAGTCACATTTGATCGGCGCATGACATGGAAAAGTCAGATCGAGAGAAACCGAATGAGAGCCAGACAAAGAATGGCAATCATGAGGAAACTTGCTGGCACAAGCTGGGGAGCAGACGAAAGAATACTAAAGAAACTGTAAACTGGAAGAGTGAGACCAGTTCTCGAGTATGGCATTGCGGCATGGACAACAGCAGCAAAGGCGAACTTTGATAAAATTAGCAAACTTCAAAACCAAGCCATGAGAGTTATAACAGGAGGCATGAAGTCAACGCAAATTGTAGAACTTGAAAAGATTACAAATCTGCAATACATGACCAACAGAAGAGACTGCAGAGCCCAGCAGCAAGCAGAGAAACTCAGAAGACTGACAGACCATCCAATGCATCAGAGACTAAATACATTTGGAAATGGGAAACTAAAGCGGAGAAACTTTGCAGAAATAGCCAAAGCAAAGATGAGCGAAGACCGTATGAACACCATAACAACATCAAAGCCCATCCCTACTGTACGCAAACCCACCTGGAAGCAGCATATCATTCCGGAGGTGGTAGAAAATATACCAGGTATTGGAAACAAGAACAGCCAGACTGAAAAAGAAAGAAGAGACATAACCCTGAGGTACATAACGGAAAACTACCCAAGCATGGACTGGACCCATGCATACACCGACGGTTCTGTAACAAACGCAACACAGAACAGAGGGGCAGGGGTATTCCTGAGCCTACCAAATGGTAGAAAAATAACACTGTCAGTAGCAACTGGAAAATTCTCAAGCAATTTCAGAGCGGAGGCAGAGGCACCGAGGGCTGCAGTAGAAGCAATGCGGACAGGCGAAAGCAATGAAAGCCAGATAGTCCTGTTTACAGATGCTCTGGCCGTAGTCACAGCACTAAAAAGCCAGAAAAATACTGAACTTAATGATTTAAGAGCGGTACTCTGTCAACTATGCCAGCAATCCGCACCAAAAAGAGTAGTGGTACAGTGGGTTCCATCCAACTGTAACATCCAAGGCAACGAGGAGGAAGACAGACTGGCAAAAGAAGGTGCAAGACTACCACAACCAGATTCTAGTGTGACCTACGAAGAGTCAAAAAGGCTTATTAGGGCCAGATACATGGCCAAATGGGAAACAGAGCATACTGGCTACACAAAAAATGATGCCTATTACCAGTTGAACAGAAGAGAGCAGGTCGTGGTCTTCAGACTCCACACAGGCCACAACAGACTGAGGTACCACCTATTCAATAAACTGAAAATAGGGGGCACTGACGAATGCACTTGTGGTACAGGGAAAATGACCGCTGAACATCTGCTGCAAAATTGCCCGACATACGAGGACCAGAGAAAGCACATGTGGCCATCACCAGTGGCAACACTAGACAAGCTCTATGGCAGTGTCGACAGCCTCAGGATGACAGCTGCTTTCTTCGAACAAATACAGGTTACCGTCTGACAGCGTACGAAGAAGGATATGTTAGTCAGGGTCAGGCAAAATATACTGATCGGATATGTTAGTCAGGGTCAGGCACAACATACTGATCGAATATGTTAGTCAGGGTCAGGCAAATTATACTGATCGGATATGTTAGTCAGGGTCAGGCACAACATACTGATCAGATATGTTAGTTAGGGTCAGGCACAACGTACTGATCAAATACATTAGTCAGGGTCAGGCAAAATATACTGACCAAGACCCTCACCTCGGCTTCCTCTAGCTCTCCCTGTAAACGAGCTGTTCTCATGGCAGCTTGGCTAACAAGGTGAGGTATCGACATTATCCTCATAGTAGTGAGCGACACACAGATGAAGCCAAGCATAGCACAACCGCCTGGAGGACCTCGGTCCACCTTCATCAGCACGCTCAGGATGTGAGGAAAGTTACTACAACCACCACTTCCTTTTCAGGGCACACAAAAGAGTAAACCTACTAATTGTGGGCATTCGCAAACAACAACACCAGGGATAAAAAGGGGAGCACAGAATAGTAGCACTGTAACCTACCAAGCGTGTCATAAGAGGAGCGACTGAGGAGAGTTAGGCATTCAACCTATTCTACAGAAGCTATAAGCTACAAGGACAAATACAGGACTTCCATATCCGATGCTAAAAGAGGAGTGACTCATGAGGGTTGGGTATTTACCTCATCCTGGGGAACTAGGACGTCGCGTCAAAGTCAGGCACAACATGCTGACCAGGACGTCGCGTCAAGGTCAGGCACAACATACTGACCAGGACGTCGCGTCTAGATCAGGCACAACATACTGACCAGGACGTCGCGTCAAGGTCAGGCACAACATACTGACCAGGACGTCGCGTCAAGGTCAGGCACAACATACTGACCAGGACGTCGCGTCAAGGTCAGGCACAACATACTGACCAGGACGTCGCGTCAAGGTCAGGCACAATACAATGATAATGACCACAATCTCTCTTCCATGTAGTGTTCCCTGGAAACAGGCTGTTTTCAAGGCAACCTGGCTGACGAGATGTGGATTGATGTGATCCCCGTAGTAGTGAACGCCGTGCAGTAGAAGCCAAGCATAGCACAACTACTTGGAGAACCGCTGTCCACCTTCATCAGCATGCTCGGGATGTGAGGAAAGCTACAACAACCCGCCACTTAACGTCCTTATCAGGGCGCACAAAAGAGTAAACTCGCTCATTGTGGGTATTCAACAACCTCTCATCCTTTAAGAACAAATAGAGGACTACCATATCCTATGGTAAAAGAGTAGTGACTCAGGAAGGTTGAGCATTCCCCTGATCCTTTAAGGACAAATATAAGATTACCATATCCTATGGTTGTTGTTGTTTGCAAATGCCCACAATGAGTAGGTTACTCCTTTGTGCGCCCTGAAAAAGACATAAAGTGGCCGGTTGCAGTAGTTTTTCTAACATCTCGAGCATGCTGATAAAAATAGTCCTGGGTCCTCCAGGCGGTTGTCCTATTCTTGGCTTCATCTGCGTGTCACTCACTACTACAGGGGCTCATATCGATCCCTCACCTATTCACCTATATTTTGCCTGACCAGACGTTAGTCTTCCTCCCCATTTGGGCATTCTCCTCATCCTTTAGAAACTATAAGCCGCAAGGACAAAACAAGACCACCACATCCGATGGTAGAAAGGTGCGACTAAGCAAAAGTTATGTGATTATGTAAAGGTAATTTCATATCAGTAACTGCCATCGCAGATAAAGTGTTAGACACTTTATTGAACTTGCTTTTCTGAGGTGGTGTGACCTGTTTTTCTGGGCCTGTTTATGTTTATTTTTGTGTTCCTTTGTTTATCCTGCTGTTTAATGTCAGTGGAAGATTCAGTAATGTTTTGTGCATGTTTGGTTACATGAGTGATAGCTAAGATTATTTTGTTTATGTACAACATTTATGTCATAGCTCTCCTGCAAGGATTCCATCTGCAGCTGTGGCTACTGCTTTAATTGGAGCTAAATCTAAATGATGGTGATAGCGGATACAGAATTTCTCTAACTGCCAAAGCTGCATCCATCAATACAGCTCAACATTTGCTGCTTGCTTGCCCGGTATTCGCTACAGACAGAGAAAAGTTTTTGCTGGGCAGACCAAAGAAAGACAGTATGGCCAGGGGAAGAGGCAATGCTCTAAAAGCTGTGGTTGACCAGCGAAGACGTAAAATGTACAGTCTCCTTTGTGAACCTCACTGGGCTAGAAACGCAGCATCAGTTGATCGAAGAAGAAGAAGATGAAGAAGCTGGGCACTCCAGTAATTACTAACACGTTATACAGCTTCACTGGGGACGGCGTGGTTAAGTGGCACGGCTCACAACCAGAAGGTGCTGGGTTCGATCCCCATCACAGCACCGGCCGTTACCCCAGGGAAGCAAACCCTTAGAAAATGCAGGAGGAAGCAGACCCTTACATAAAATGCTAGCTGAAGTCGGATGCACTGGGCTGACAGGCGCAAAATAAAAACCACAGTGTAACGCACACCCGCCTTGGGAAATAGAAAAATAAGGTAAACGCAAAAAAAAAATTTTTTTTTTAAATTAAAAAAATACAGCTTCACTCACCAGCTACAAAACGCCTGCAAATTGTTCAACTTGGTATTGACTGAAAGAGTGAACAGTTCAGCAGAACTAGTTAATCAACAAAGCAGTCCTCGTATAAATTTTTTTTACTCTGCATACGCCTTATTTACAATTCCTTTAGCCGGTGTGCGTTGCAAAATGTTTTTATTTTGCGCCTGTCGGCTCAGTGCATCTGATTTCGGCATGCATTTCATGTAAGGATCTGCTTCCTCTTACATTTTCTAAGTGTTTGCTTCCCCAGGGTAACGGCCGATGCTGTGATTGGGTGAGCAATCCCAGCACCTTCAGGTTGGACCTTGTATATGAAGCCTTACAACAAAATGAGAAGTGGAACAGATGACAGGTGTCCATCTGGGGAGTCTACCATGACTGTGGAACACATCCTACAAAGTTACATGCTCATGCAGGAATAGAGAGAACATTACTGGCCTCGCGACTCAGATATGAGAGAAAAGCTGTATGGAGATAAAACAGCCTACTAAACAATTAAATCCTTTGTAAGAGAAATCCGGGACCTTGATCTGAGGATGAACGAAGAAAAAGAAATATATGAAGCCTGTATCTGAGCGCTGGCAGTGTCCGGTTTTGTAGCATTTATTTTACATTATAACATAGTTAGCCACATGCACAACCCTCTTTTAGTCGCCTTTTATGACATGCTTGGAAGGTTGCAGGGGTTCTATTACTTTTTCCTATCTCAGGCTATCACGCTGGTCTTCTTCTTCTGCATTCGTTCTCAACCTCCCTCTACCAAGCCCTGAACAGGGCTTTGCAAGTAGCAGGATGTAGTCTGGAGAGCGGAATGCGCTGTGTCGCTAGTTTACAGTTTGACTGCAATATTTGCACCTTTCGGTCCGACACACCCTTCTTCGGCAACATCACTCTGATGAATTTTATATATATATCAAAGGCAAAGGTCCCGTCCTTCGTAAACGATGATGGCATAATTAATTTTGCTAGCGCTATTTTTAGTAAGGAATAACTGCACTACTTTTTATCCTCACTCTCTCGTCTTGTGCCGCCGGACCCCAGTGGCAAGTTAAGGACAAGACGACTAGGGGGCGACTACGAGATGCAGGGGACTCAGCATCAGGGGACTCCGTGAAAAAGACGACGGAGTCCAGAGTCGAACCCACATCACCTGATCATGAGGCTGAAGGCTTCGCCACAGAATCACCATATATATGGCAAGATTGAAATAACTTGTATCCTTATTTGTTTATGCCTTAACAAGTGAATGCCTTTAATATTCCACAGGATGTTTATAATAGTCTATCAGATGTTGGCTTCTCTAAGAACCAAGTAGAATCTGCAATGTCCAATACTGTCATGTGCGGAGGGGACCTTATAGATGCCTTGGACTGGCTTTGCCTTAATACTCAGAATGGTAGGTCTATTGAAGTTCTCTGCTTCCTCTTCTGCTCCCTTTTTAAATTCTATATGTGATCAGCCATGTCATAAGAAAACTGGATACCAATCACCAGAAGCACCACACCAAGGACACTAGAGGAAGGATGACCACCAGAACCACCACACTAGAGGAAGGATGACCACCAGAACCACCACACTAGAGGAAAGATGACCACCAGAACCACCACACTAGAGGAAAGATGACCACCAGAACCACCACACTAGAGGAAGGATGACCACCAGAACCACTACACTAGAGGAAAGATGACCACCAGAACCACCACACTAGAGGAAAGATGACCACCAGAACCACCACACTAGAGGAAGGATGACCACCAGAACCACTACACTAGAGGAAAGATGACCACCAGAACCACTACACTAAAGGAAAGATGACCACCAGAACCACTACACTAGAGGAAAGATGACCACCAAAACCACCACACTAGAGGAAAGATGACCACCAGAACCACCACACTAGAGGAAAGATGACCACCAGAACCACTACACTAGAGGAAAGATGACCACCAGAACCACTAAACTAGAGGAAAGATGACCACCAGAAGAGGAAGCATGAAAGTGGCTCCACACTAAGACAACTTGGTGTTAAACCATAGTATAAGAAATAAGGTTAATGAACCAGATCAGAGCACAATGAAAAATGGCTGCAGACTGCATCACGCCATGGAGGTGTTTTGCTGCCCTTAACAGTGTGATGGTCACTGAATGAACTGAAGGGGGGTGTGTATCAAGGATGTGTGCTATTCTCTCTTTTATTCATCATCAATATGGATAGCATGGGGTGAGGACTAACATCTAGTCAGGCATATTATACTGATCGGACATGTTAGTCAGGGTCAGGCATAATATACTGATCGGACATGTTAGTCAGGGTCAGGCATAATATACTGATAGGATATGTTAGTCAGGGTCAGGCATAATATACTGATCGGATATGTTAGTCAGGGTCAGGCATAATATACTGATCGGATATGTTAGTCAGGGTCAGGCATAATATACTGATCGGACATGTTAGTCAGAGTCAGGCATAATATACTGATCGGATATGTTAGTCAGGGTCAGGCATAATATACTGATCGGACATGTTAGTCAGGGTCAGGCATAATATACTGATCGGACATGTTAGTCAGGGTCAGGCATAATATACTGATCGGACATGTTAGTCAGGGTCAGGCATAATTTACTGATCGGATATGTTAGTCAGGGTCAGGCATAATATACTGATCGGATATGTTAGTCAGGGTCAGGCATAATATACTGATCGGATATGTTAGTCAGGGTCAGGCATAATATACTGATCGGATATGTTAGTCAGGGCCAGGCATAATATACTGATCGGACATGTTAGTCAGGGTCAGGCATAATATACTGATCGGACATGTTAGTCAGGGTCAGGCATAATATACTGATAGGACATGTTAGTCAGGGTCACGCAAAATATACTGGCCAAGACGCCCACCTTGACTTTCTTGCAGTTCTCCCTGGAAATGGGCTGTTTTCATGGCAGCCTTGTCAATGAGGTGGGGGATCGGGAATTGATGTGATCCCTGCAGTGGTGAGCAACATGCAGATGAAGCCAAGTGTAGCACAACCATCTGGAGGACTCTGGTCTACCTTCATCAGCATGCTTGGGATGTAAGGAAAGTTGCTGCAACCTGCCACTTAACACCCTGTTCAGGGCACACAAAAGTGTAGACTTACTCATTGTGAGCATTAAGCAATATATGAATAAAATCACCAGAACAGCCAGTCCCCATGAGGAATTTTGCTCAATGAATTGATTTTCACAGATGGCCAGATCCTCTTCTACAATATAAAATAGAGGATTTACAGCAACACCTCACCTGCAGGTACAGGAATTGACATACCTGGGAAGTATATTGTCAGTGATGAAGGATCAAAATGTGAAGTATTGGCCAGAATAGCACAGACAATAGCGGCGCTTGCATGGCTTAACAAAATCTGGCAAGATAAACGGTTAGCACTACGCACGAAAATCAGATTAATGCGTACACTGGTCCTGTCAATATTTCTCTATGCGTGTGAGACATGGACAGTTACAGCTGACCTTCAACGAAGGATACAGCCCTTGGAGATGAGATGTTTCCGAAAACTTTTAAACGTCACGTACAAAGATCGAGTTACAAACAAGGAAATCTGAAATAGAATTACAACGGCAATAGGGCCTTTCGAAGATCTCTTGGCAACTGTTGAAATCAAATGGTCTTGCAAACACAATCCTCCACGGAAAGGTGCATGGCAGACGACGAAGAGGCCGGCCCAAAAAGAGATGGGAGGACAACATAAACGAATGGACCAGTCTCCGACCAGAAGAGTCACAGGCAGCGGCATCTGACAGAGAGGGATGGCATGGAGTTGTGAGGATGTCTTCATGTGTGCCCCAACGACCTCACCGGTTACGGTACGACCTGACCTGACCTGGGAAGTATATTCACTGGCGGTGGCAGGCTGGACAGAGAGATACAAAATAGAATTCAAAAAGCAAACAAGGTGCACCACCAGCTGGCACTGATACTGAAACATTAAAGTGTCACTATTTCTACTAAACAGACACCGATTAACTTGTTAATAATCCCAACATCATGTTACAGTGTCAAACTTGGGCTGTATTAGATTGACAGAAATGTAAGATTGAGACCACAAAGTTAAGATTGAGACCACAAACATAAGATTAAGACCACAAACATAAGTTTGAGACCACAAATGTAAGATTAAGACCACAAATGTAAGATTGAGACCACAAACATAAGATTAAGACCACAAACATAAGTTTGAGACCACAAATGTAAGATTAAGACCACAAATGTAAGATTAAGACCACAAACATACGATTGAGACCACAAACATAAGATTGAGACCACAAACATAAGATTGAGACCACAAACATAAGATTGAGACCACAAACATAAGATTGAGACCACAAACGTAAGATTGAGACCACAAACGTAAGATTGAGACCACAAACATAAGATTGAGACCACAAACGTAAGATTGAGACCACAAACGTAAGATTAAGACCACAAACATCATAAGTTTGAGACCACAAACATAAGATTGAGACCACAAACATAAGATTGAGACCACAAACATAAGATTGAGACCACAAACATAAGATTAAGACCACAAACATCATAAGTTTGAGACCACAAACATAAGATTGAGACCACAAACATAAGATTGAGACCACAAACATAAGATTGAGACCACAAACATAAGATTGAGACCACAAACATAAGATTAAGACCACAAACATCATAAGTTTGAGACCACAAACATAAGATTGAGACCACAAACATAAGATTGAGACCACAAACATAAGATTGAGACCACAAACATAAGATTGAGACCACAAACATAAGATTGAGACCACAAACATAAGATTGAGACCTGTGAGGTGTACGAAGTGCAACAGGAAAGATAATTCATGACAAAATTTGCAACATCATGCTGATGAATATAGTGGGGACTACATCGGTTATATCAGTCTGGACGGTAAGGATATCAAACTTATCAAAAACTTGTATTTGGATCAGTTAATGTATTTGAGAAGAGGGGAGACATCACCTATTATAACTATTAAAAAAGAGGTTAGACAGGCGTATGTGCTTTCTTCTTGCGTGTTTAATGTATACACAGAACATATTTTTTTTAAAAGATACAGATGACGTGCCTGGATTGAATATAGGAGGATGTAGCATCAATAATATCAGATGTGCTGACGATCCAATGTTAATGGCAGAGGGTCCAGTAGATCTGCAGAGCATTATGGGTTGGAAATCAACATCAAAAAGAAATAAAGTCCAAAAGCTTTCATCCAAATAAATGGAGAAATTCTGGAGCAAGTGTCAAGCTAGAGCAAGTGTCAAGCTAGAGCAAGTGTCAAGCTAGAGCAAGTGTCAAGCTAGAGCAAGTGTCAAGCTAGAGCAAGTGTCAGAGCAAGTGTCAAGCTAGAGCAAGTGTCAGAGCAAGTGTCAAGCTAGAGCAAGTGTCAGAGCAAGTGTCAAGCTAGAGCAAGTGTCAAGCTAGAGCAAGTGTCAGAGCAAGTGTCAAGCTAGAGCAAGTGTTAAGCTAGAGCAAGTGTCAGAGCAAGTGTCAAGCTAGAGCAAGTGTCAGAGCAAGTGTCAAGCTAGAGCAAGTGTCAAGCTAGAGCAAGTGTCAGAGCAAGTGTCAAGCTAGAGCAAGTGTCAAGCTAGAGCAAGTGTCAAGCTATGTATACCTTGGCCAACTCATTTTAGCTCATGGCAAATGGGCAAGTGAGATCATTAAAATAATTGCAATGGCCAAAAATAGATTTAACAGCGTGAAGGAAACACTTCTGTCAAAGCAGATATCTCAGATCTTCAAAATGAGAATAATGAAATGCTATGTGAATTCAGTTTTATTGTTTGGTGTAGAAACCTGGACCCTGACAATGAAAATGGAGAAGCGTTTTGAGGCCTTTAAATTTGGGTCTTCAGAAGACTTGGACGAGTTTCTTGGAAAGACAGGAAAACCAGTAGTGATGTTCTGGAACAACTCCAGATAGAACACATACATCTGAAGGAAATAAAAAGAAGAAAAATAAAATATTTTGGTCATGTCTAGCGCCAAGACTGTCTGCTAAAGGTTATTTTTGAGGGCACAGATGAGGACAAGAGAGCCAAAGGGCAACATAGGTACAGATGGACAAACAACATCAGGATGTGGTCGGGACACAGTTTGACCGCGTGTACCAGCCTGGCGCGAGACAGGGACAGATGGAGATCCATTACCGCCAACCTCCATTGCGGAGATGGCACTTGATGATGATACTGACATCGGTTAGCTACTATATTGACGCACGGAAAACAAAGTGGATTTGACATTTGACAAGGTTGCAGTTCGATCAACCTGAAGCGAAATCATACTACATGGAGATTTCAGGACCACAAGCAAGAGGTCGACCACGACAGCAATGGATAGAAGGGATAAAAGAAACACTCCAAAAGTTGAACATGTCAGCAACACCAGCCTCCCACCTAGCGCAGCAAACCAGAAGTCTATACATACCTCCTCTCTGCGACACGGCAAGGCAAGCGCAGTAGGACAAAAGAAGAAAAAGACCAGGGGTCTAAAAAAATAATGACAAAAATAAAAAAAAGATGGCCAGTCCAATCTTTCTTATGATTGTCAGGTTGGTTAGAGCCCTTGTATTTTGTAACGTCAGTTCCTGGTGAGTAGCTCCAATTTACCAAACTGTAAAAGTTGGTATCTATTTTAAGACTCGGTAGGCAAAGCAAGGAGAAAGGTAACCAGTTGTGCCCCCTCGTAAAGCTGATAAACCTTGTACAATGAAGTCGTTGGCTCCTCATGATATCACTCTACCATTTACCTCTTCCTTTCTGTATGATAACTACAAATACATGTGTTGTGTCTAGAAATGATGTTAACCAGCAGTACCATCAAGATCAAGTGTGATGTGATGCTAACCACCCTTCTATATGCTTGAGAAATATGTTCAGATATGTCATGAAACACAACCATTTGTACATGAGCCTCCGCAGGATTAGCTGGCAGGATAGAGTTACATACTCTGCAGTCCTCAACAGGATGAAGCTCTTGGGCATCCATACGCTGCTGCGGAGATCCAAATTAGATGGACTGGGCATGGCGTATGCTCGATAAACACTTTCCTGCACAGCTTTTGCAAGGTGAGCTCTGGACAGGCAAGCACTTTGCATTGCAGGGGACAGAAGAAACGAAACAAAAATTCTGAACAGTTTGCTAATTGGTATCACCTCTTACTCTGAACCTCTCAGTCTGACACATGATACTTGCATCACTGAGCAGAGAATCATTGGTTTGGCACCAACATAATGAGCTGCCCAAAAATAAAGAATGCAAGACAACCCAATTGCGTATGCTATCCACATGTGCACAATAGGCAGTAAAATTTATCGCTCTGGGATTGGACTGTACAGCCAAGCTAAGAAGAAGTGATGTTTGTGGGAAGATGTACAAGTGGATCAACCACTACCTCAAACAAAGAACGGCCAGAGTCCAAGTACAAGGGCAGATGAGCAAAAAGGTGACACTCGAGCAGGGAGTACCCCAAGGGGGAGTACTGTCACCCACACTCTTCCTGGTATATATAAACGATATTACAGAGAATATACCAAGAAGAGTCCATAGCTCAATGTTTGCAGACGATCTGGCTATGTGGACCTCTGAAAAGAATCTCACCATAGCAAGAAATCGGATGCAAACGGCCCTAACATCGCTGGAAGAGTGGGCGAACTCATGGCTGGTCAAAATAAACGAGGAGAAAACCACGTGCACAATATTCTCGCTCTCATTAAAACCCCAAAGTACCAAACTAAGCCTAAATGGCAAAATCCTGCAGCCAAACGACAACCCAACCTATCTGGGAGTCACATTTGATCGGCGCATGACATGGAAAAGTCAGATTGAGAGAAACCGAATGAAAGCCAGAGAAAGAATGGCGATCATGAGGAAACTTGCTGGCACAAGCTGGGGAGCAGACGAAGGCATACTAAAGAAACTGTACACTGGAAGAGTGAGACCAGTTCTCGAGTATGGCATCGCGGCTTGGACAACAGCAGCGAAGGCGAACTTCGATAAAGTTAACAAACTTCAAAACCAAGCTATGAGAATCATAACTGGTGGCATGAAGTCAACGCCAATTGTAGAACTTGAAAAGATTACAAAACTGCAATCCATGACCGACAGAAGAGACTGCAGAGCCCAGCTGCAGTCAGAGAAACTCCGAAGACTGACGGACCATCCAATGTACCAGAGGCTAAACAATTTGGGAACTGGGAAACTAAAGCGGAGAAACTTTGCAGAAATAGCCAAAGCAAAGATGCACGAAGATCCCATAAACGCACTAACAACACCAAAACCCATCACTACTGTACGAAAACCTACTTGGAGGCAGGATATATTTCCAGAGGTGGTAGAAAATATACCAGGCATTGCAAACAAAAACTGCCAGACCGAAAAAGAAAGGAGAGATACTACCCTAAGCTTCATAACGAAAAGCTACCCAAGCATGGACTGGACCCATGCATACACCGACGGCTCTGTAACAAACACTACACAGAACGGAGGGGCAGGAGCATTCCTGAACCTACCAAATGGCAGAAAAATAACACTGTCATTCGCTACTGGTAAGTACACGAGCAATTTCAGAGCAGAGGCAGAGGCACTGAGGGCGGCAGTGGAAGAAATGGTAACACACAGTGAAAATGAGAGCCATATAGTCCTGCTGACAGATGCTCTCGAAGTAGTCACAGCGCTAAAAAGCCAGAAAAACACTGAGCTTAATGACTTAAGAGCAGCACTCTGCAAACTGTGCCAACAGTCCGCACCAAAAAGGGTAGTGGTACAGTGGGTTCCGTCACACTGCAACATCCAAGGCAACGAGGAGGCAGACAGACTGGCAAAAGAAGGTGCAAGGCTACCACAAATAGATACCAGTATGACGTACGAAGAGTCAAAACGGCTTATCAAAGCCAGGTACATGTCCAAATGGGAAACCGAACATACTGGTTACACCAAAAACGATGCCTATTACCAGTTGAACCGAAGAGAGCAGGTCGTTGTCTTCAGACTTCGCACTGGCCACAACAGACTGAGGTACCACCTCTTCAACAAATTGAAGATAGGGTGTACCGACGAATGCCCGTGCGGTACTGGTAAAATGACCACTGAACATCTGCTGCAGAACTGCCCGACATACGAGGATCAGAGAGAGCAGATGTGGCCATTGCCAGTGGAACTGCAAGACAAGCTCTATGGTAGTGGCGAGAGTCTCAGGATGACCGCCGCTTTTTTCGAGAAAATAATGGTTACTGTCTGACTGTGTACGCAGAAGAAGAAGAAGAAGGACTGTACAGCCACATGCGGTCACATCTGACTACGCATATCTGTCACTGCCATTATCTTTGTTCGCGATGGACGACTATTATTATAATAATAAAATAGTAGCAGATGACTAACACTATGACTTTTGCAGACAAGTACTATTGTAGTTTTGGAGCCGCGTAGCGCAGTGGTTAGCAAGCTGGCTTCGCATCTGAGGGGTCATGAGTTCATTCCCCAGTTGAGGCGAACATATTTTTTCAGACCGCAGCGGCTCCCGGGTCGACCCAGTCGACCCAGGGTACCGTTTTAGTCCGGGAAGTAAATGTGGCCGGTGTGATGCTGACCACATCATCCACTAAATGCCGGGGTTTACAAAATAATATGGGCTCAACACCATATTTCCTATGCGCAGCATGGCGGGATGACATCTTTTTTTCTTTTTTTTTACTATTGTAGTTTGATATTTTTTCCCTCATTTAGGCAAAGGCGCAGCCGTTCACCAACAGGCTGAGACTGCGACTGGCACTTTTACAGAAAGTCTGTATCCAAACTGTGGCAGTGTTGGTTTCAATAGTAATAGAATTACATGATAAGGTTGCTAGCCCCATTCACAACCCTCATAAGTCACCTTATTCATCATGCTTGGAAGGTTGCAGTTTGTTTCAATTCTAGCACCACTCAGGTAGATAATATATGTTAAATACACTCATTTCTTGAATATTTCTTTAGATCAGCTGCCAGCTGGCTTCTCAGAAACACTGCAGAAGGAAGAAGACAAGCATAGACCATCCTTTGATGTATCCCTTCAGGTGGACGCCAAGTCAAGACCAGTGGAAGCTCCAAGGAAAGTTACACAGGTTTGATCAGTTTACATTTTTATCAGGTAGGATAGGAGCGGCTTGATAGTTCAATCTAACAGATTTCTTGGAAGAAAGCAATAGACTTGACCCAATCCACCTGCTCCACAGCACCAAGAAACCACCATCTTTCGCATAAGAACAGACCACTGGAGACTATTTGGTCACCTACATCGGCTCAAGATATCACACACAAGTGACTGCTCATGTCGAACTAAAGTCCAGGCCCCTCAACACATCCTACAGGGCTGTCCAATACATAGAGACATATGATGTTATACCTGGCCAGAGGGAGCCGAGGTGACCCAGAAGCCGTATGGCTGCCACCCTGATCTGAAGAGAACTGTGGACTTCGTCCTGCCGACGGGACTACAAATCTAGCTTGACCAAAAATGCCTGAAAGCAGAAGAAGAAAACAGATTTCTTCACTAGGAGAGCCAATTCCAACAACAAACTACTTCTGCCTTGCAGGGAAGCTGGGGACAACAGAAGGCTAGAACTGCAGTGGCAAACAAATGTGTGCTGAAGATGGATCCACTGGGCATTTGGACGTGGAACACAGTGCTTTGCTACCCACTCATAAAGACAGCCGCAGGTATTGTTTTGTTAAAACCATTGATGTAGCTGTCCAATAGCAAATGAGGAAGATGTTTACATTTTCATCTGGATAAAATATATACATTTATGATAGCACTCACCTATGTGCATACACAAATATTCTTATTGGTAATAACATCAACATGTAGCAGGTTGTAAATGGTGACTAAGGAGAGTTGTTCATAGCAACCTCTTCATGTAAAAGGAATTGCTACAGAAACTACCACTGCAATAGCATATGTACCACTTTAATACAATATTCATGCAAAGGGAATAGCTTCGGTGATCACCCTATGCTTTGTTAGGAGCAAAAGTAGAGAATCAGAAAATGTGTTTTTGCAACAAAGTGTCGGAAATCAGTTTATAAATCAGTCTTATTGAAGAAACTCAAAAAAACATCTCCATCTTTATCTTGAGAAAGGTGGATCTTATGAGAGGAACTGAAGAAGATAGCTCAAAATGTGTTCCATAACGTATCTTAGAAAACCAGCTGATAAACTGGAGTCTTATAGTAGGAACTCAGACAGCTCAAAATGTTTTTTGGTTTTGTGCTGATCTCATCTCAGTGTCCAGTGGAGGACTAACTTGATTTTGTTTAGCTAGTTTCAACTAAAATGTAGAAGTAAAGATGTTAACACGCGAGTGTGGCATATTGGGAATATGGTGTTAGGCCCATATTTTTCTTGACCAACAGCACACTACGGGTGAAATAATCAATATAGCTGCCTTTACTTTCCGAGATTAGTTTGGTACCCAATATTTGAGGCTGTATTGATTCCAGTAGCCATTTTGCAATCGGGAAAAATCCTGGAACAAACTTGGGGTCGAACCATGATCACTTGGCTGTGCACTAACCTCTGTGTTACCTCAGCTCTCTGCTGTGTATGTACCGCCACCAAAAGTTCAATATTCTTTGCATGGTATTTAAAGTTTTCTGACATCACTTGTAGCTGATGCTGATAATAAGGAAATGTTTGAATATGCTTCAGAGGAAGGCGACGGGGCAAGACAAGCCACAAAATGTAAATGTGAAAGACTGGATCCTTCAGTATGCAGAGCAAAGCTCAGGGGATGATGCTGAGGGTGATCACGAGGGTCATAACAGAGAGGATGATGAGGAAGTCACATTTGATCCAGTGAGTTTCACTCATACAATCTTCACTCAGACAATCTTCACTCCGACAATCTTCTCTCTGGCAATCTTCACTCCGACAGTTTTCACTCAGACAATCTTCACTCAGACAATCTTCACTCAGACAATCTTCTTTCAGGCAATCTTCACTCAGACAATCTTCACTCAGACAATCTTCTCTCAGGTAATCTTCACTCAGACAGTTTTCACTCAGACAATCTTCTCTCGGGTAATCTTCTCGCAGGCAATCTTCACTCAGACAATCTTCACTCAGACAATCTTCACTCAAACAGTTTTCACTCAGACAGTTTTCACTCAGACAATCTTCACTCAGACAATCTTCACTCAGACAATTTTCTTTCTGACAATCTTCACTCAGACAATCTTCACTCAGACGATCTTCACTCAGACAATCTTCACTCAGACAATATTTACTCCTAATTGTGTAAATTTTTGCGGGGTTAATATCAACTTTGATTTTGTTATCTTCTACTTTGTCTGACAGCTTTTAAATGTCAGCTTTATTAAATCTAAAGAACACAGTAATCAGCCTACAGTTAATGACATCTCTATAGAACATTTCCAGGAATGGCTCGTGCGATGGACGTGTGTTCTGGCTAAGATAATAGGGATTGCAGTGAGCAGGATGTGACACAGCTACAGGGAAAGACCTGAATACAGAATAGAGTAGTGTGATCTGCAAAAAGAGCACCCAATGCCAACAGGGAATGGGCTCCGTGAATCCCACCTGACACACCCCACATCGAAATCGATGAAGAGAAATTCTTGATGGACAAGGATGGGAGGGGCTAAGCCAAATAAATCTACCACCCACAGAGAAAGACACACCCAACGTGCTCTTTCGGAGGAAGATGTCTGAAGCAAAATTACCCAAAAATCCAAGGCTAGGAAACCATAAACATAATGAGCTTGAGCATCGTCTCGGTTGTTAATGCCATTTTTTTGGTTTTGTTTTGCGTTTGCCTTATTTCTCTAATCCCCAAGGCGGTGTGCGTTGCACTGTGGTTTTTATTTTGCGCCTGTCGGCCCACTGCATCCGACTTCAGCATGCATTTTATGTAAGGGTCTGCTTCCTCCTGCATTTTCTAAGGGGCTAACGGCCGGTGCTGTGCTGGGAATCGAACCCAGCACCTTCGTATTGTGAGCCGTGTCACTTAACCACTAGCCCACGCTGTCCCCCGAGGTGAGATCTCAACTTACAACAGCTTAATATTGCTGGAGTCCAAAACAAGAAAACTGAGGTGGCCAAAATACTACATGACCATCAAATCCGCATAGCTCTACTTGAGGAAACGATACTACCACAAAGACAAATTATCATCACAGATGATACACAGTATAAGTGCGAATGCAACAAGTGCCAGGGCATTATGACCCTGGTCAGGAATGATACACAAGCCATCGTAACCAACAATCCTGTGAATGATATTAACCATCAAACAATAAAGTTATGGGGCAACGATAACACAAAATATATGCTACATAACGTTTACTGCCTTCCGACGTCCAAAACGTGCCTCCCTGAATTTGAGCCTATGAAAAATAAAACAATGTTGGTGGGAGATTTCAATGCCAAATCTTGTATACCGCCGCCACCAAATAGAGACCTATCGCTCTCGAGTATGGAGGTCAGAGACTCCAACTGCATAGTAGTTGGAGATTTCAACAGCCACTCGGAGAGATGGGGATACTCTGACACAGACAGCAGAGGTGACGAAGTGGAAGATTGGGAGATAGATGCAAATCTCTCCCTAATCAATATGCCGGAGGATAGCCCTAGCTTCTATTCAAGAACATGGCATACCACCTCGACTCCAGATTTGGCCTTCTCCACACAGGACATACACCATAAAATAGACCGCCAGGTGCTAAACCAACTGGCAGGTAGCGACCACAGGCCGATCAGACTAACCATTGACATGGAAGTAGGCCCACAGGAAACAAAACCGCTCCCACGTTGGAATTACAAACGAGCCGACTGGGACAGATTTGCAATCCTGACAGATGGGCTGTGTGAAACCATCAACACACGACACTCAAAAATGAAGCCCATGGTAGAGAGCCTAAGCAAGGCAATAATGCAAGCCGCCACTGATACCATCCCAAGAGGAGCTAGGAAAAACTATAAGCCCTACTGGAATGATGAGTTGCAGAAAGTGGAAGATGCAGTAACAAATGCTAGGAACATTGCAGAGCGAGAAAAATCCATGGAGGCAAACATCGCCCTCAAAGCCGCCGCGGCGAAGTACAAACACACTCTCAGGCAAACAGCAAGAGAAAGCTGGAAAAATAAAACGGAAAGTCTAAACCTGGACAAAGACGGGAACAAGCTATGGAAGCTAGTCAGAGCCATGAACGACGAAACCCCGTCAAATAAACAAATTACTATCAAGCAGGGCGAGAACTTGATCACAGGTAAGAAAGCCGCTAACGCCTTTGTCGATCACTATGCCAGAGCAAACCACATCGAGGTCCCTGCAGATAAGCATACAGACATTAGCGAAGAGCTAAAGGGACACGAAAACATAAATACGGCTCCTGAAGAGCACATGATGGCCAAACTAACAATGCGCGAAATGGAAGAGGCTATGAGAACACTAAAGAAAAGGAAATCTCCCGGAAAAGAGGGGATAACAAACGAAATGCTGATGGGGCTGGGCCAAACAGCGAAGAGGAAATTACTATCAGTCCTGAACCAAAGCTGGAAAAGGGGTATTGTACCCCAGGCATGGAAAGACGCAATACTGGTACCAGTACCAAAAACAGGAAAGGATAAAACAGATCCAAATGGATACAGGCCCATCAGCCTACTGAGCTGTGTCGGCAAGCTGATGGAACGGATGATAAACACCAGACTGATGTGGCATCTGGAAGAAAAACGAATACTAATTCCACAGCAAGCCGGCTTCAGACAGCACAGATCCACTGAGGACCAGGTCATCCTCATAGCCCAGGAGATAGAAGATGCCTACCAGGCACAGAAACACACAGTAGCTGTTTGGGTGGATCTGGAAAAGGCATTTGACAAAGTCTGGAAGGATGGACTTAGAGTCAAGCTAAGAAGAAGTGATGTCTGTGGGAAGATGTACAAGTGGATCAACCACTACCTCAAACAAAGAACGGCCAGAGTCCAAGTACAAGGGCAGATGAGCAAAAAGGTGACACTCGAGCAGGGAGTACCCCAAGGGGGAGTATTATCACCCACACTCTTCCTGGTATATATAAACGATATTACAGAGAATATACCAAGAAGAGTCCATAGCTCAATGTTTGCAGACGATCTGGCTATGTGGACCTCTGAAAAGAATCTCACCATAGCAAGAAATCGGATGCAGGCGGCCCTAACATCGCTGGAAGAGTGGGCGAACTCATGGCTGGTCAAAATAAACGAGGAAAAAACCACATGCACAATATTCTCGCTTTCATTAAAACCCCAAAGTACCAAATTAAGTCTAAATGGCAAAATCCTGCAGCCAAACGACAACCCAACCTATCTGGGAGTCACATTTGATCGGCGCATGACATGGAAAAGTCAGATTGAGAGAAACCGAATGAAAGCCAGAGAAAGAATGGCAATCATGAGGAAACTTGCTGGCACAAGCTGGGGAGCAGACGAAGGCATACTAAAGAAACTGTACACTGGAAGAGTGAGACCAGTTCTCGAGTATGGCATTGCGGCATGGACAACAGCAGCGAAGGCGAACTTCGATAAAGTTAACAAACTTCAAAACTGAGAATTATAACAGGTGGCATGAAGTCAACGCCAATTGTAGAACTTGAAAAGATTACAAAACTGCAATCCATGACCGATAGAAGAGACTGCAGAGCCCAGCTGCAGTCAGAGAAACTCCGAAGACTGACTGACCATCCAATGCACCAGAGACTAAACAATTTGGGAAATGGGAAACTAAAGCGGAGAAACTTTGCAGAAACAGCCAAAGCAAAGATGCACGAAGATCCCATAAACGCACTAACAACACCAAAACCCATCACTACTGTACGAAAACCTACCTGGAGGCAGGATATATTTCCAGAGGTGGTAGAAAATATACCAGGTATTGCAAACAAAAACTGCCAGACTGAAAAAGAAAGGAGAGATACTACCCTAAGCTTCATAACGAAAAGCTACCCAAGCATGGACTGGACCCATGCATACACCGACGGTTCTGTAACAAACACTACACAGAACGGAGGGGCAGGAGCATTCCTGAACCTACCAAATGGCAGACAAATAACACTGTCACTCGCTACTGGTAAGTATACAAGCAATTTCAGAGCGGAGGCAGAGGCACTGAGGGCGGCAGTGGAAGAAATGGTGACACACAGTGAAAATGAGAGCCACATAGTCCTGCTGACAGATGCTCTCGCCGTAGTCACAGCGCTAAAAAGCCAGAAAAACACTGAGCTTAATGACTTAAGAGCAGCACTCTGCAAACTGTGCCAGCAGTCCGCACCAAAAAGGGTAGTGGTACAGTGGGTTCCGTCACACTGCAACATCCAAGGCAACGAGGAGGCAGACAGACTGGCAAAAGAAGGTGCAAGACTACCACAAACAGATACCAGTATGACGTACGAAGAGTCAAAACGGCTTATCAAAGCCAGATACATGACCAAATGGGAAACCGAACATACTGGTTACACCAAAAAAGATGCCTATTACCAGTTGAACCGAAGAGAGCAGGTCGTTGTCTTCAGACTTCGCACTGGCCACAACAGACTGAGGTACCACCTATTCAACAAATTGAAGATAGGGTGTACCGACGAATGCCCGTGCGGTACTGGTAAAATGACCACTGAACATCTGCTGCAGAACTGCCCGACATACGAGGATCAGAGAGAGCAGATGTGGCCATTACCAGTGGAACTGCAAGACAAGCTCAATGGCAGTGGCGAGAGCCTCAGGATGACCGCCGCTTTTTTCGAAAAAATAATGGTTACTGTCTGACTGCGTACGAAGAAGAAGAAGAAGAAGTATACCGCCAGTTTAATAAAAGAGGCCTGGATATTGAAAAGCTGTGTAATGGTACCAACTTTACACTGCTCTAGTGTCTGGAAATACCACCAACACTTTTGTATTAAGTGCACAGTGCTTCCAGCCGACCCGATCTGACACTCGTATCGACTGACTTGGTAGGAAACACTACCACTAAAGTCTTGGAAAATTGGAAACGATCATCGTCCCATTCTAACAATTTTTGAGACACAACAGACGGATAGGATGGTTAGGGGTAAACCATCATGTAATTTCAGGAAGGCTGACTGGACCTGATTTGGTCGAGAAACTTGTGCTGGGTTTAGTCAAATAAGTAAAAATGATGACATCAATACAACTTTCAAACATGTACGTGCCGCCATCTCAACAGCTGCAAGGAAATGTATCCCCCAGGTCACGTACAGGAAGTATAAACCGTACTGTAACCCAGAACTGGCTGCAGTCATCAAACACAAAAGAAAGGCTAGGAAGAAGATAGACAATTCCAGAATACCTTAAATTTAAAAAAAGTGCAATAGATAGACAGTAAAAGTAAGGTATATCAATAAACAAAGTAAGTGGGAGACTTGAAGAGAAAATTGTAGCAATGTTGATCCTGTAGCAAGGTTGATCCTGTAGCAAGGTTGATCTTGTAGCAAGGTTGATCCTGTAGCAAGGTTGATCTTGTAGCAAGGTTGATCTTGTAGCAAGGTTGAACTTGTAGCAAGGTTGATCTTGTAGCAAGGTTGATCTTGTAGCAAGGTTGATCTTGTAGCAAGGTTGATCTAAAAAGAGAAGGGAATACGGCATTGGGGTTGGAAAGCAGCCTTGAAGGGAACATGAGAAAGTCAAACCCAACATCCCTGGCCTGAGAAACTCAGGGTTGAAATAGTATCAAACACCATGAAAGCTGAGATTTTAAACAAATTTTGCGCCAGAGAAAATAAAGCACAACCAAGAAAACTGCTAGATAAAGCACTTTTAAACATCGATTCAACCAGCCTAACTGCATTAAAAAAATCACTTCAATCCGCAAGAACTGAGTATGGCAATGCAGAAACTGGCATAAAAAGATAGCAACAGGACCAGATCAAGTTAAAAAAGAAATGATAGGACCAAAGACAAAAGAGGTACTTTTATGGTTTATCAACGGAACATGTAACAAGGGTCAGCTACCATCAATATTAAACAATTAAACCCATACTGAAGAATGTGAAACAACCGAGAGCACCTGGAAGCTATAGACCTGTGCCTTCATCTCATGTTTAGGCAAACTGGTTGAAAGAATGATAAACAACAGATTGTTGGGGTGGATGGAAAGCAATAACTTACTTGATAGAAACCAGGCAGGGTTTAGGCATGGACACCACATGGATGTTCCCTTCTTTATGGAATTGAGGTCGTCTAGGCGGTAATGCTATGCTTGGCCTCATCTGCGTGTCGCTCACTACCATGAGGATCATGTCGATCCCCCGCCTCGTTAGCCAAGAAGAGCAACCCGTTTCCAGGGAAGAACTGTGAGGAAGTCGAGGTGGTAGTCTTGGCCAGTATATTTTGCCTGACCCTGACTAACATGTCCAATCAGCATGTTTTGTCTGGCCAGACGTATGTCTCCTCGAATAATTGCCAAATGACCATCAATTTTCTTAGATCACTGCAGACTACAATTCTGTCATCATTTCTTTTGGTTGCAAAATGAAGACTTCTATGTTTAGGATTTTTAATTCCTTGTTTAAATACACCCTTCTTTCTTTCCGTAGACATCTCGTTATGCAAAGCTGCATGGACATGTACAAGCACTGAAGGACCAAGCAGCTATAGCGAAGAGTAACGGTGCAACAGAACAACAAAAGCAGTTATCCAAACAGCTAAGGGAGATGCATTTAGGTAAATGACTGACAGATTTCTTTCTCTCAGGCTAGGAATGAAACCTTTCTAGGGTAGAAGGATCCCCCATACTTGGATGTCACTCCTCATTGAGTGCATTTAGCCATCTGGATTTGTAAGAAAGCTTTGAAACTACTTGGAATCCCGATTTCAAACAGGAATGTTGCTAATGTCTGTTGCCAGGTAGCCAATGCTATCAGCAGTAGGTATTTTAAACTTTCTGCAGCTTACTAGGCCTGGTGGAAGGTACAAATAATTTGGGTAGATTTTTTAATAGAATTTTTGAATTTTGTCTGTGGCAGCGACTCTTTTCGATGTTAACCTTACGAACGCTATGTCCGATCCCTTCTAACCAACTCGGCCTACAAAAACGGTGTACGGGAAATTTTTGTTTGTTTTTTGAACAGAGTCACTCCCGACAGCCATTTTTTACTGCTGAATACGCCCTCCATATATACACGATATTTTGCCGGTTAAAGTATCGTATGTTCGATTACAAATGGCTTTTGAACAGTTTTAATTTTGTATACGCCGTTTGGAGCAAGCCGACTTTTTGCAAAAGGGAAAGTAGGTTGTTGAGAAAGATCTTTATCGAGTAGATCTGTTTATTTTGTTTGTTTAAATGAAAGAACTACATTTGAATTGGAAACTAACAGTTGTGTCGATATTGTAAACACAGTATCGATACGTTGTTGTGGTTTCCATGGTTTTCTATCGAAGCGACTAGGCCTAGTGGTCGAGTCCAAATTTTTTCTGAGATTTTCAAATATTTTCAACTTTATCTTTTTGAATCTCAAAAACTAACAAACACACAACAACAACAATAACACCAACATGTTCGTTATGCTATTGTGTGTCTACACGCCAGAAAATCATATTTATTGACAAACAAACATAAAAATTAAAAATATTCTAAGACAACTACCAAAGCCAGAAATTAAGAAAATTAATTAGGTCAAATTTTTTCAAAAAACTGCTGGCGTGCTAAAGGTTAAGCTGCCAAGGTATTTTTAATGTGTTCGACACATCTCCCCAAATATGATACAGTAAATGGTTGTTATACCACTTGTACTTGAGTTAGATATTCTTGATGACTTTCTTTGCTGGCAGGTTACAGTGGCTCTACTAACATTCCAAGGCATACTTCAGAAGGTGCTCTAGGGTTCTCCTGACTGTAGTGCAATGCGATGCTTCTGAATAAGCTCATCACTACGGGAATCACAGTGCCAATCCCTGCCACATTGCCAAAAAACAGCCTATTTCCAGGAAGAACTGTGGGGAAGTGAGGTGGGGTCTTGATCAGTATGTTTTACCTGACCCTGACTAACATAGTCTGATCAGTATGTCTCACCTGACCAGGCTTTAGTCTCCTCTCCCACAGGAAATGGTGGAATGAATAACTTGCTTTCAAAGGTGTTCAAAACTTTAAAAACAAAAAGATATTTGGCAAAGAATTGAGCGTTAGAAAGTACAATTTTGGATCTGTAAGAAATTTTAACTATAAGAGATGTCAGGGGGATCAAGATGCTGAGCAGCAGTCAGCGACTCATAGCTGACCGCTAGCATCAGGGCCAGCGAACCAGAGCTGAGCAGCGCATGAGCTGCAGTGGTCAGCAACCCATAGCTAACTGCTAGCATCAGGGCCAGCGAAACCAAAGCTGCCAAGACCCTTCTACACCTCCACGCGGTGATCCTGTATAACAGGCTGCAGCAGGGCAGACTGGCTAAGGAGAAGGGATCGAAGAGGGAATGCTAACTCGGTACTAAAAAAATGCTTGCTGAAGTCGGATGTGTTGGACCGAAAGGTGCAAATATCGCAGCCAAGCTGTAAACTACGACACAGCGCATTCTGTTCTCTGGACTACATTCTGCTACTTAAGCCCTTTCAGGGATTGGTAGTCGGAGATTGAGAACGAATGAAGAAGAAGAAGAAGAGATGTCAGGAAAAAAAGGTATCAATAAAGATTGGAAGCAAGATTTACTTAGACAGAAGAATACTGAAGTAAGAAACTTTAATTACATAAGGATGAAAGAAAAAAATATTAAGGTTCAGCGAAGACAAATTTGATATATGCCACCTGTCACTTCCTACAGGTGCTGTGTGTGTATGTGTGTGTGTGTGTATATATATATATATATAAAAATGCATGCACAAAGACAAGTCAGTAAATAGGTCACAAAGGACAATTTTTTTTTTAAAGTGAATGAGATACGGACTTGCGAACTATTTATTATTTCACTGACATTGTCCCTTATTTCTCAACATAACTTTCACCAACATTGATTCACTCATTTTATCGCTTTATCAGTGCACCAAATCCTGTAGCATAGAAGTCTGTCTACTGTCTCAGCCATATTTGCAATTCACGTTCAACCTCTTCGTCATTCGTAGAACGTCTCCTGCCAAGGCTAAACCATGTGAACACCCTATTTCAGTTGCTACACAGTCTATTATTACTCGCCTGTCAGCTCGAATCATCTTCACCACCTGCCGTACAAATCCTTTTTTTGCAATCTGAACCGGACGACCAGGTGTAGCTTCATCAGCAAATTTGGAGCATCCTTGAGAACATTTATCGACCCGGCTATGCATCACTTTACGCAGCAAACACTTCTCGTCGTAAATAGGAAGCATTTTCTTTATGTATATTCTTTGCAGAAAGTCCCTTTGTCCTCCCCAAAAAACAGCGGGCTTTTCTTTGATTGTACACTCTGTGAGCACGAATGGAATTTTGCATCTAAGCCACGCACCTGGATGCGACACCTAGTGTCTGCTAACTAAGCAGTTACAAAGCTGGATGTTGCTGCGACCTAATGAAACCTTTAGAAAGTACCAATTACACGTTTTAGCTATCCCATTTCAGTTTGTGACCTACTTACTGACTTATACACACGTATACGACAGACTTAGTCGTGTTGCTCCTATTCTACCCTGGAGTGTTCAGATTGTACAATTTTTTCAATTTGCAGAGATGGCTTCCTTAGAACAGCATCCAGAGTTTAACAAATCTATTAAACTAGACCTCAAGGCCACTGAATCTTCTAACCATTCTAAAGAGAATCACCAGACTGAAGCTGCACAAGAAAAACGCCGTCCTGTTGTTGCAGGAAAAGATGATGAAGAGGGCTTGGGGCTCAACCTTTTTGAAGAAGCTGCAAAGAATTCTGTTGCCGAACCCTCTGGTGATTCCTAGATATAATTAGCTTCCTGGTTGTATACATTCTTATAAATTGAACTTGGATTTTCGACATTATATTTATTTTTTAAAAACATTAACATGTTTGAGCAATTGGTAGAGCTCTTGCTTCACACAGCAAAGATACCAGGTCCTGTCCTTGTTTAGGTACCTGGATTACTGTTAGGGAAGGAAAGGAAGGGAGCTTACCACCCAGCCTCATAAAAAGTCGAGGCCTTGTACAACGAAGTCAACCACTTCATCCCTGGCAGCAGTATCTGCTACTAACTTGACCTTTTGTATGTATTTATATATAAAACACAAACAGTGGTCAGAGTGATTGCTTCTCACAGCAAAGATGCCTTTTTTGTCTACCAAGTTGTAAATGGGTACATTACTGTTAGGGAATGCAGCTGTTTGATGTCACAGAATGATATTTTCAGCCATCTTTTTTGAAACCATCCATGAGGTTTTGATTGTTCTGGCTTTCACTTTTTCTATTTGTTGCCTACTCCATTCTATTCCATTGGCTTTCCACTCTCCCACTCTTCTGTGAGTTTTCGTGTAGTTACTGTGTAGTTACTGTGTTACTTTGTTTCTTTAGGATATATTTTCATTTCAATCCATGGGGAAATTAGTTATTAACTATAATTATAACTGTATTGCACATGGGGGTACTGTTTCTAGAGCTTTCAAGTCCAGAAGTTTACTCCACACACAGTAGGCTTTTGATGTGTGTGAATGGCTGGTTTGCAGAACCATGAGTTGGAGAGTCTTCTATCCTAAAGGGGTTAGATCGTACTGTTACTTATGTCTTATGACATATTTTGAGTGCTAGCGTAGACATTCTAGTCTCTTTCACAAACAGACCACCCCCCAAGGAAACCACGAGAATCTGGGTATGTTCTTGCTGTACGCATGTTGTCGTAATCTAATTATTTTCCACAAGTGTTCATTATTATTTCATGCCATCTGCCACAAATTTAATCATACAAAAGGTGAGAGAAGCTATTATTGCATCTGGGAAATTATGGAAATCAGAAGCAATGAAGTCCAACAAAATCTTTACTCCCATGTTGAGAATGTGCTATTGGGTGGCTCTGAAACAAAAACAACAACCAAAAAGGTACAGACTTTTAAAATTGATTCCTACGCAGAATAGTAGCATTGAAATGGTATGATAGGATCACTAATGTGGAACTGTTGGAAGGAACCAGACAGAATAGAGAGATTGAAATGGTATGATAGGATCACTAATGTGGAACTGTTGGAAGGAACCAGACAGAATAGAGAGATTGAAATGGTATGATAGGATCACTAATGTGGAACGGTTGGAAGGAACCAGACAGAATAGAGAGATTGAAATGGTATGATAGGATCACTAATGTGGAACTGTTGGAAGGAACCAGACAGAATAGAGAGATTGAAATGGTATGATAGGATCACTAATGTGGAACGGTTGGAAGGAACCAGACAGAATAGTAGCATTGAAATGGTATTTTTGTTTGTTTTTGCGTTAGCCTTATTTTTCTAATCCCCAAGGCGGTGTGCATTGCACTGTGTTTTTATTTTTGTGCCTGTCGGCCCAGTGCATCCGACTTCAGCATGCATTTTATGTAAGGGTCTGCTTTCTCCTGCATTTTATAAGGGTTTGCTTCCCCAGGGTAACGGCCGGTGCTGTGATGGGGATCGAACCCAGCACCTTCGGATTGTGAGCTGGGCCACGCTGTCCCCGATTGAAATGGTATGATAGGATCACTAATGTGGAACTGTTGGACAGAACCAGACAGATAGTATAGAGCATGATGAGAAGGCACTGGTGTTGGATAGGACACACATTAAGAAACCATCTGATAGCATTACAATACAGTCTGTTCTGGATTTCCCATGACGAGGGGCAGACCAAAACACACATGGAGAAGAGAGCTTTAGACAAACATAAAGGAAACATGGAAGATATGGACAGAGCTGGAAAGGATGGTTCAGGACAGGAGGACTTGACATTTGTTTGTTGAAGACCTGTGTTCCACAGGGAGCTTAAAGGTTCTGATTAATATTGATCTGTCACGAATTAAAAACTAGAGGCAGTTTTTAGTAAATGTCCGCAGTTTGAATGACATCTTCTTGATTACATAGCGTATTGTAGACCAGGAGTCTCTGTCTCAAATCAGCCCAAGAGGCACACAAAGACAAGTTTTATGTCCATAGGCTGTACCTCAGTGTATTATCTTTCTTCTTATATTTGAGGTACCACATGTCACCACTGTATTATGAATTTGGGGGTCTCGATGGGACACCCATCTGTCGAGAGAGACCGAGCTAAAATGGGGGAAAAAAACCAAGGCAATGAAGTCGAGTCCCCGCTTAAAGTTAAAGTTAAAGAATTGTTAATGCTTGGTAAGACTTGTTGTTGTTTAACAAATGCTTCGTACAGTTTCACAACTGAATCCTATCTCATTTACCAGCAACATCATTTCATCTAACCATCCATCCTATCATTATACTTTTTTAGCACAGCTGTGCTATTGTTTGAAGACAAGATAAGCATTGAACTTCAACAATAGAGACTATGCAAATAAGCAAATTATCCCTCCTTTGCAGGAATGTTTTTTTTTCCAAATCTATATTTTTTAAAAGCTATATTGAACATGACGAGGAGCGCGTGGCCAAATGATTTCGAGGCCTGCCTGTTGACAAGGAGAGCAGCAGTTCGCATCCCCGGTATGGCATATGTATTTTTTCAGTTTGGGTGAAATAGACAAACATAGCCAGCACCCAACGTGCCGACAGCAGTGGCGAAGTGGTCTGTAGTCCTGGACCTTTAATTAAAACCCCTCGACTACCCCAGCAATGTCGTATGACTTTAAAAAAAAATTTTTTTCTAATTCATCATGACCTCTTCAGACTAAATCTATGTTTAAAAGCTACATTAATCATGACCTCTCCAGATGAAATCTATGTTTAAAAGCCATATTGATCTTGACCTCTCCTGACTAAATCTATGTTTAAAAGCTAAATGAAGAGTACATAATTTTATTGGCTAGAGATGACTTAGAAATCTGCCGTGGCATGTTCTTAGAAAGAAGTTGACTTGTTTGGGTCTATGAAGCTGATGGATTGGATCAGGTCTGTTGTCCTCCTTAGTTTTTAAATAATTTTTCAAAACAGCATCTTTTTATATTATTTTTGACAGTGTTTACATTTCTAAAATTATTATTTTCAATGTTGTTCTTGTATCAATAGTGGCGCTGAAAGCTGATGTGCGTTCCTTCGAGTACACAAGATCTCAGTGGACTGGCAAGTCACCTAAACAGTTCCTCATAGACTGGGTGCGCAAACATCTTCAAAAAAGCGGCCCACCCAAGTTTAAAAAAGTGCAGGTCAAGGTTAATCAGTTTAAAAGCATGTAAGTAAAACCATAAGAAATAATCATATGGATCAATTTCCGTTTGTACATATATAGAGTGGCTGATAAGTCACTATCCATTAAGAAATAGAATACATTCTTGTTTGTTGCTTGTTTTTATTGTTTAATATAATAATGTACAGAAACAAGAATTTCAAAAGACTATGGAAAACTGTGTCACGTAAATTATTTCCAATTCGCAGGCATGGGTTCTTTCTACGTGATCTTCCATAATATCTCTCAACATATCTTGGATTGCCTCCAGAATGTTATCTTTGAAATATTATCCCATATAGGATACAGGAAAGAGGACTCTAGAAATATTATCCAATATATGATACAGGAAAGATGACTCTAGAAATATTATCCAATATATGATACAGGAAAGAGAGCTCTAGAAATATTATCCAATATATGATACAGGAAAGAGGGCTCTAGAAATATTATCCAATATATGATACAGGAAAGAGGACTCTAGAAATATTATCCAATATATGATACAGGAAAGAGGACTCTAGAAATATTACCCAATATATGATACAGGAAAGAGAGCTCTAGAAATATTATCCAATATATGATACAGGAAAGAGAGCTGTAGAAATATTATCCAATATATGATACAGGAAAGAGGACTCTAGAAATATTATCCAATATATGATACAGGAAAGAGGGCTCAAGAAATATTATCCAATATATGATACAGGAAAGAGGACTCTAGAAATATTATCCAATATATGATACAGGAAAGAGGGCTCTAGAAATATTATCCAATATATGATACAGGAAAGAGGGCTCTAGAAATATTATTCTGTATGTGACTCGGACGTAAAAAAGAATAACTTGTTTTCCCTTGGATCGATAGAAGAAGAACATATTATTTTATCCTGTCATCTGTCATTAATACCAATCTTGTTCATGTCATCCATCACTTTGATAATCCACGTTCTCTTGACATTAAACCACACTGTCTTATTGTGGCAATATAATTATCTTATTGTTGATATCTAATATTATCTTCTACATTACATATCTGTTATTTTTGTAATGTATTTATTTTATTTTTAGTACATTGATTTGTGCAAAATTAACAATGGTTCGTCCATGTTTTGTATTTCAAGTGCTGTTATTGATAGACAGAAAGATGGGGAGTTGACTGTTACACCTACCATTTTGTGTGAGAATGTCAGGGACTCTGAACATCTGGCTGCAACTCTGGCCTTGTATCATTTATGCAAGGGACAGGTATATTTCATGTTTCCTTCATTGAATATTCATAGACAAGCATCAGTGTTTAAATGTTTGTGCAGATTTAGGATTTAAGTACTGCACGATGGAAAGTGTGTCATATATCAATTCTGCTGTTGTTAGACCCTCATAACATTCTTTCAAGCTGTCTATTATTTTCTCTCTCTCCATCTGTTTGTCTTCCCTGAGATTCTACCCATTTTCCCCATGTGTTCCAACCTGCCTCTTCCCATTACATGCCAGAAAAAAGGAAAAGGATGACTTCCTTGTTCTGATTTTTGCATAAGTTGTCTTTGTATCTGTGCTTCTTCGAGAACCACATTAATCTTCTTTGGCAGTCCGTTGCGTTCTCAGCATTCTTCTGTAAAACCACATTTCTGTTGCCTCCAATGATCCCTGTGCTTGCCTGCTGATTGTCTGGTTTACTATTCTATGTTGTTGTTGTTTGCGACTGCCAACAATGAGTAGGTTACTCTTTTGTGCGCCCTGAAAAAGACGTGGTTACAGTAGCTTTCCTCACATCCCAAGCGTGCTGATGAAAGTGGACCAGGGTCCTTAGGCGGTTGTGCAATGCTTGGCTTCATCTGCGTGTCACTCACTACTATGGGGATCACGTCGATCCCTCACCTTGTTAGCCAGACTGCTATGAATAAAAACAGCCCGTTTCCAGGGAGGGCTACTAGGAAGCCGAGGTGAGGGTCTTGGCCAGTATGTTGTGCTTGACCAGACGTTAGTCTTCCTCTCCACTACCCTATGTTAATACTTGTTCCATCCTCATGTAGCATGTCCTTTGTAGAACGTCGCTCCCATCACAGTCTGTCTGAAAGAAACTCGTTCCCTTGCCAAAACACCAGCTTCCGCCACTGACATACTCAGGTACTCCTGGATATCTTGGTGCCATCATCTTCTTGGTCTACCCCTTCCTCTTTTGCCTGGCACCATACCTTCCATCACCGTTCTCTCAGGACCGTTGTGTCTCTTGATGTGACCAAAGTATTTGCATTTTCTAGCCAAAATGGAATTGATAAACCAAGTCTCCTCTATGCTCAACTCTTGCCGAATGTCTACATTTGTTCTTTTCTCTGTCCAGGGTATTCTGAGGATCTTTCTGTATCATTTTGACTCGAAGGATTCGATTCTTTGTCTAGAAGTTTTGGTAATCGTCCATGCTTCACAGCTATAAGCTGCCACAGGAAAAACACAGGCTCTCCAGACCTTTACTTTTCCACGTAATTTCATTAATATTGTGACTTTAATCTTGAATGTGCTCTACCTAATCTTGAGTGTGCTCTACCTAATCTTGAGTGTGCTTTTCCTAATCTTGAATGTGCTCTACCTAATCTTGAGTGTGCTCTACCTAATCTTGAGTGTGCTCTACCTAATCTTGAGTGTGCTCTACCTAATCTTGAGTGTGCTTTTCCTAATCTTGAATGTGCTCTTCCAAATCTTGAATGTGCTCTACCTAATCTTGAATTTGCAAATCAATATTTGAATTTGTCATTTGGACATTTTAGGCTGTAGGGATTATGGACAATTTAGGCTATAAGGGGCTAGTGGACATTTTAGGTTATAGAGACTAATGGATGTTTTGGTCTTAGTCTATGTCTCAGTCTCTGTCTTAGTCTCTGTCTTTGACTTACTCTGTCTTAGTCTCTATCTTTGACTTACTCTGTCTTAGTTTCAGTCTCTGTCTTAGTCTCAGTCTTAGTCTCTGTCTCAGTCTTAGTCTCTGTCTTAGTCTCTTGTCTTTGACTTACTCTGTCTCAGTCTCTGTTTTAGTCTGTCCTAGTTTCAGTCTCTGTCTTAGTCTTAGTCTCAGTCTTAGTCTCTGTCTTAGTCTTAGTCTCTGTCTTAGTCTCAGTCTTAGTCTCTGTCTCAGTCTTAGTCTCTGTCTTTGACTTACTCTGTCTTAATCTCTGTCTTGGTCTCTGTCTTAGTTTTAGTCTCTGTCTCATAGTCTCTTATCTTTGACTTACTCTGTCTCAGTCTCTGTCTTAGTCTGTCCTAGTTTCAGTCTCTGTCTTAGTCTTAGTCTCTGTCTTAGTCTTATTCTCTGTTTTAGACTCTGTCATAGTTTTAGTCTTAGCCTCTGTCTCAGTCTCTGTCTCTGTAGACGATGTGTGTGGTGCACTGTGAGTTTTGTCCAGCTCTGTCTCTGTATTTAGACTTAAACAAACGCACCAAAATAATTATACATTTGTGTTGTGTCTGACCAAGGTGCACTGTGGGACTGATGCACATCTTCCAGTCTGTATGATTCTGTTACACATAGTATATGTAAAGTGTTTTATATTTTCTTACTCAGCCTGTGCACCAATTGCTGCCCCCACCGTACCGCAGTGTGTGGCTAGAATGGGCTGATGAAGAAAAAAGAGGAAAAGATGAAGCTGTACAGAAAGAGAACAAGGTATAAGGTCTAAAAGTCAGTCATCTGAAAGATATTTTGTGTCTGTTTCTTCTTCTCTTCTTCTGTGTTCGTTCTCAATTTCCAGCTACCAAGCCCTGGACAGGGCTTTGTAAGTAGCAGAATGTAGTCCAGAGAACGGAATGTGTTGTGTCACTAGTTTACAGTTTGACTGCGATATTTGCACCTTTCAGTCCGACACATCCGTCTTTGCCAGGGTGTCTGTTTCTAATAAATCAACGTCACTGCACTCCGGGCATACCCATAGGTGTTCAGTCTCTCTCAGCAAATGGTGCAGGGTCTGGATGCTGATGGTCTTTGTAGCTCGCTGGTTGTACATTCTCCTGCTACCAATATCAATCAATCATTACAAACTGTTCAGCCCCATGTGGAGCTTAGGTCTTTAACAAATACATGCCAAGTCATCAAACATTGAACTGTCTATATCTGTTGAAGCTTTTATGACTCACAGTCTCTAGAATAGTCAGCCTCATATCCAACCCTCCTTGGTCACCTCTTATGACATGACTGGCAGGTTACAGTGTAAATATTTTTTGTTCACTTTTCGAGTCTCAGCAATACTCGGATGAAATCAGCCGATGCGAGTCACAAATGTTTCTTCTGCGATGACCCTTCTTGTTGAGCCTTCATTATATTAAATAGATTTGGGGTATTCGCCTGGATAATGTCTCTGCTTAGAGGAAGATTACGGCTGTTTGGTCTTGAATCCACACATTTCAGTTTCTGTATCTTACCAATTAATTTATCCCATTAAGCAGTATTTCTGATGGCTTAGCATTTTCAATTTCCTCTAACATTGACTCATCTTAACAATTGTACCAACTGTTGTGTGAGATAAATCTAGCTTTCGGTCTATATCAGTCGCGGCAGTGGCTTGCTCACTTGTATTATTTCT
This sequence comes from Ariolimax columbianus, assembly GCA_036924085.1. Classification (NCBI taxonomy): domain Eukaryota; kingdom Metazoa; phylum Mollusca; class Gastropoda; order Stylommatophora; family Arionidae; genus Ariolimax; species Ariolimax columbianus. Next base: position 7,598,447 of record JAVGWX010000005.1, read on the forward strand.
AGCTTTTCTTGCAAATTGAGAACCTTATGGGCTCTTTTAGCTTGAGTTTTATTAACTTTATTTTGGTGACATTATGGGGGATCAAGATGCTGAGCAGTGCATGAGTTGTAGCTGTCAGCGATCCATAGCTAGCTGCTAGTGTCAGGGCCAGTGAACCAGAGCAGCCAAGACCTTTCTACACTTCCATGCGGTGATCCTGAATAACATACTGCAATAGAGCAGACTGGCTAAGGAGAAAAGGGAAGACTAACCCGATACTCAAAAATACATGCTGAAGTCAGATGTGTAGGAGTGAAAGGTGCAAATATTGCAGTTAAGCTGTAAACTACGACACAACGTATTCCATCCTCTGGACTACATCCTGCTATTTGCAAAGATCTTTTCAGAGCTTGGTAGCGAGAGTATGAAAATAAATAACGAATAAGAAAATAAATGACGAATAAGAAAATGAAGGGTACATTATAATCATTAAAGTCACAAATATATAAGCATGAATAAACTGTCTGAAGGTGGACACGAAGGGAACCTTCCTTCAAGTTAGAATGTAATTAACACAGCAATCGGTCGTCCCCTTCAAATGACTTTTTAGTCTGCCAATCCTTTCACTACGGAAGCACTACCGACTCACCATGGAACATACAACAGCCATTCTGGTGACATAAAAGAACTCTCAACATAATACACAGACCACCTGATGATCTACCCTGTTACTTTTATTGTGTGTAGTTTTATCAACTAGGAATACTATAAATAAATATAAAAATATGTGAACTATATATATCATCATTGGCTCTTTTCGTCTTGTCAGACGACAGTTAATTGTGCTATTAGCACAAATCCCGGGCAGAAATATAGAGACCATGGTCCCTCTCTCGGTCTGCCTTATTTGTTCTAAGGGAAAGGTGATACCAATACATTTAGAACAAGGCAAGCTGCAGAAGCTGCCGGATCAGCAGAGCAATGCTCTATCTGTTCGCCTGTCGGAGCTTCACTCCTAGACCAGCCGCCAACCAAGGCTAAGGGCCTGGTCTGCCCTGCCACAACACTCAGCTGAGGTTGTCTTAACTCGCTCTAGGATAAGGGATAAGTCATTGTATCCTCTTGCGTGTGCTCCTTTGCACATCGTCAGTTGTCAGGTTTGGTAGATGCTGATCAACTTTCAGAGTTATCAGAAAACAGGTTGCACAGCCATATCTGACAAAACCTGACAAGATACGCCAGTATCTTATCTGCAAACGTTCAGATGGTTTGAGATCAGAGTTTTCCTTCTCCTAGATGAACTGCCTTCCTAGGATTTTGAGCCCCATCTGCCCAAAACTACTGGTTTTAAGGTGCCACTGACTCGCCTTCCACCCCTTCTCCTGTTAGTCAAAACAGTTCTGCCTCGCGAAGGCTAGGAGTTGGACTTTGTTGTCAGAAGTTATATGAGATGCCATAGGAGCATTTAGTTGGTGTTGAGAGTTCATCCTCAACCCTACCCCCAGCTTAAACAACATTTAGGACTATATATATATATATAGTTCAAATCCAGTGTCTTCTCAGTCTGTCACCGTTAGCTACTCTGTCTATATTGCTTCATCCAAAGCCTTCGTTTGTTCCGATCTGGCCTATGACTTTTTCTGTTCTGATCTATCCTAGACTAACCTAATTTTTTTTTTTTTTTTTTTTTTAGTAAAAAAAAAATGCACCGTCTGGGAAGCTCCGCCTTTAGTTATGGCCCACATTATTCATATATATTTCCTTTGTTCTTTGTTTCCTACTCTGATTGACTCGTTCCGACCACATGTCATCTGCTCGCTAAATTACATTTGTACTCACTTTTAGTATAACCATAATTGTGGTATAAAATAATTTCAGCACAACTTTTTTTCTTATTCTCAGCCACGGGATCAATTTATTGTAAAATTGATGAAGAAACTCAATATCGATGGTTCGATCTCAGGGGCAAAAGACAGCACAGTGATTCCATCGGTAACTGGAACAGATGAAGATGTTGCAGATGAATGGGAAAGCTTGGCAGATGAGGTCAGTGGTCTGATACCTTTGACTTTTGTTATTTATTTACATTGAAGCTGTAATTAACCTTTGCTAAACCAGATTTAAAAATTACGTCTTATTTCCTGTAGCCGCTTGATTTTTCATCACTTCATGCCCTGACGTGGTTGTTGATCGTGACAGCCTCTAATCTTTGTTTTATATTTTTGTGTGTGTCTAGAAACATATATTAATAAAGAACTTGTTGGTGTTACTGTGTATGTTAGTTTCTGAGATACAAGAAGATGAAGGTGATAGTGGTGAAAAATAGCACAAACATATAGACTCACCTGGTAGCTAAGTCCCTTGGTCAGAAAAAACAAATTTCTGAAAAACATACTAATACTACTATCGATGTTTGCCGTAATGGCTATATCTGTCACTTTGACTATAAACATAATTATTGTATCTACATAAACAAACTAAAAAGACCTACCTCAGAAAAATCAGTTGCAGAAACTTAACTCCTCCATTCTCAATAATAGGTGAATCTTCAAATCGAAGCGAAAAACAGAAGAAATACTTTTAAAAAATCTAAAACAAATTTTTAAATCACCATTCTTTTCATCTATCCGTCCGTTCATGACGGAAGTTGAAACTCTCTACAATAACAAAAAAAGTAGTATGTTCAGTTGTTTCTATGACATAAACTCGGTAGATTATATATGATAAAGCAACGACCCTAGAGCTGTCGCGGATTTTCTACCGCAGTACAGAACAAACAAGTCACAATTTCTTGTCCGTGGTACGGTAAAGGTTAAACTATGTGTACTAATGGTGTGGCAGCGTAGGCTTTTAAGTTAACTAATTGACTTATCTTAAGAGTTACAACATACATCTGCACTTCGACACGACTTCAACATAGTAAACTGACCATAACACAAAATAATATAATTTATTGACAAGAATAATTGTTGCACAATATCAACAAAAAGCAAAATAATTCTAAACTAAATAATCATAATATATATATTTAACTACCACAGAAAATACAAACAATTGCTGTTGATGTTATTTCTGTAATTACATAAAAAACCCAGATTCTAAGTCTGTAGCTGCAACAACAAAACTTCACAACCTCAAGTATTATTCTAGCCACAAATTAATTACTCCAGTTAGCTGGCCATCCTCTATCTGCACCCTCAACACACAATCACAAACTCATGTTCACAATCAGATTACGTACTCACACGATCTGTGCATTCACATATAATCGGGTCACTTCACGTACTCAGGCGATTTGTCCACTCACATATAATCAGATCAAGTATTAAGGCGATCTGTGCATTCACATACAATCAGATCACTTTCCATACTCATGCGAATCTGTACACTCACACATAATCAGAACACACATCGTTCACAAGGTGCCCTGCACATACAACACACATTCTGATCTCTTACTGTTCACAGGGTGTCCATCATAGGCACCTATTGAGCGCGACTGGCCAAACGAGGTGTATGATGGGACAACCACCCTGCAAACTCTCTCACTTTCAGTCTCTCTGCCAGTCTTCCTGCCAGTCTGCCGAATTTATCTCTACAGTGTCCTTTATAGACTCAAACAACAACCATGTCTGTCCAATGGTCTTCTCTGGGTTGGCTGATTTAGCCATCACTCCAATTTAGAACTACCCCCATCTAAAATGTCATTGGTTATCTATCCACGAGTCACTGTCATTCTAAATGTGGTAGCCTGTCGTGTAAGTATTCGATGTCACCAACTCCCATCCCCGTCAAGTCTGACATCTGGTCAGTTCTGACACCCACCCCTGTACCAGACAAATACTTCTACCTAACGTGTACCTAACCCCTTGTTTCCTTGTCGACCTATTGTCGAAACGGTGATTGAACCTTGCATGACCTGTGTTCGTCCAACGCATTCAGACAACCTATGTTTCTTAGAGTCGCCAGCCCAATCTCCCCTGCCCTAAATGCCCATGCTCCAGCTGAAACTGTCTCAATGGTGGTTTTGCCCAGATTTTCTAGCTGTTAAGAGTGAACATTTTAATGCCCTCTACTTTAAAAAAAATGAAAAACCACCTTGTGATACTGGTCTTTTGATTCAGCTAACCTGGATATAGAACTTCAGTAAAGCTTATGGTTATTTTCTGATGTAGGTAGAAATAAAAACCTTACATGAGAACTGCATGGATAAGCAGTCTTTATTCCTCAGTTCTATAATCCACATGTGTGTAAGGTGTGCTCATGCTCGGCACCACATTCCAGTGACGCTGAGGTCGGCTAGCTCCTCCCTGGAAGAGTGAAAAGTGACATTAATAGCCTGCCGATTAAAGTGAGCTCACAAGCCAACCTCACCTCCTCGGGGTACACACTGGGCAACTAGAACTGTGAGGCTCTAGGCTAACGAGGCAATGGCTCGCCTGGGGGGACGGACTCCTCCAGGTTAATTGCAGATGTTGGCCAACCGCAGCTTGGAGAGTAGATGGGCGCCGCCAGGTGATTTTCAAGCCTAAGAATCACACATGAGGACAAAAACGAAAGATGGTCTGGTGCGGGCACGTCGCGAGGTCCAACGGAATTACCAACTCGATACTATTTGGTTCCGTACCGGGACAGAGAGGGCGAGGACGTCCAAGGAAGAGATGGGTGGACAACATCACTGAGTGGTCAGGTCTTCATTCCGGTGAGATACGACAGGCGGCGACAGACAGAGAGGGATGGTGTGGGATTTTGGGAGTGTCTTCATGTGTGCCCCAACGACCTGAGGGGTTACGGAATGATCTGAACTGAACTGATAATCCACATATGATTTGGCTCGTCTGAGGGGACACAGGAAAAGATAGGCAAACTCTGCCATCTACCTGAACAGATAGTAAGTAAAGATATGGGATCAAGATGCTGAGCAGCGCATGAGCTGCAGCGGTCAGCGACTCATAGCGGTCAGCGACTCAGGACCAGCGAACCAGAGCTGCCAAGACCCTCCTACGCCTCCACACGGTGATCCTGGATAACAGGCTGCAGCAGGGCAGACTGGCGAAGGAGACGGGATCGAAGAGGGAATGCTAACCCGGTACTCAAAAAATGCTTGCTGAAGTCAGATGTGTTGGACCGAACGGTGCAAATATCGCAGTCAAACTGTAAACTACGACACAACGCATTCCATTCTCTGGACTACATTCTGCTACTTAAGCCCTTTTAGAGTTTGGTAGTGGGAGATTGAGAACGAACGAAGCCAAGCCAAGTAAAGATACCCGTCCTTTTTAGGACAGACAAAGAGTAATCCTACTCATTGTGGTCATTCAACAACAACAACAACAACTCATATTATCCTACTCATGTCTTAGGCCTTTCTCTGCTCCCTTTAAAAATATGTCTCCTAACTTGTCTTCTCTTTACTCTCTGTTTAAACTACACATAGGGGGGACGGCGTGGCCTAGTGGTTAAGTGGCACGGCTCACAACCCAAAGGTGCTGGGTTCGATCCCCATCACAGCACCGGCCGTTACCCCGGGGAAGCAAACCCTTAGAAAATGCAGGAGGAAGCAGACCCTTACATAAAATGCACGCTGAAGTTGGATGCACTGGTCCGACAGGCGCAAAATAAAAACCACAGTGCAACACACACCGCCTTAAGGAATAGAGAAATAAGGCGAATGCAAACAAACAAAAAAACTACACATAGTTGCTATTAGTCTGGCTCTTTACCTGTGTTTATGTGTCTTTGACAGGTTGAGCTGACAGAAGTTCCAGTGAGCACACATAAGGACAGAAAAATGTTCCACCACAGATCAGGCTCTGACATGTTGCACAAAATGCTACAGAAAAACAAAGCCAACCCAGAGTTTCAAGAGCTGTTACAAACAAGACAGCAGTTGCCAGTTTTTCAGTACAAAGATAGGGTAAACTTGCTACCACATTTGTTATAAGACTTATGATATTGGAGTATTACTCCTTGTAGTGCAAACAATTATTATAAGCCTATTGCAAGTGAACATAGCAACAGCATTAGATATGTGTAGGAACATGAGCCCACATATACTCTGAAAAACCGGCCTACAGTGTCTAGAAAGAAGAATTCGAGGTGACTTAATTCAGGTATGTAAGATAATCAAAGTAAAGGATAAATTAGACTAACATGAACCACCTACAAGAACAAGAGGCCATAGCTACAAATTAACTGAAGAAAGGTCCAGATTAGATATTAGGAAATATTATTTTAGTTAGAGAGTGGTGAATGCTTGGAATGCATTGCCACAGAAAGTAATGGAGGCAGGGACAGTTGATGCATTTAAGAATATATTGGATGCTCATAGCTTTTAGAGCAAGGAAATGTAAATGAATCTGGTTGTATACAGACTCTGCTGTCTTCTAAACCAGTATAAAGATGTTAAGTTAAGTTATGTTAAGTTATTACTGAAACATCCGATTGCAACTGTCACTTTGCACTCATCCTTGTCCTTATTTTGGGTCATCTTCTTGAACTACACCAATGAGGTTCCACTTGCTCGAGCTTCCTCCTCGGCTGTTCTTCACCATGTGTTCCCTGCCTGATCTCTTCACTTTGCCTGTTCCCTGCTGGTTCCAATCCAAACTTTCCCTCATCAAGCTTAGACCACATATAGTCCGTTGATGCTTGTGTTGTCCATAAATAAATAAAACAGTGATAGTTTCAAATGAAGAAACTTGATAGACCAGAACACAACAGGAAACTCTGAGGCTAGCTAATAAACAAGGTACAAGCAAAAATCACAGAGAAGATGAATAATTTGCAAAGTGTTAATCGTTGAAGCAGTATTCAGTTCAGTTATACATGATCGCAGAGCTGACAAGTTCAGGAACAACAGAGATAGTAGACTACCAACTAGTCGGAAGAGCATGTTCAACTACCAGTCACACCGAAACATAAGTTTAGAAGCGATAGGAGTCCTGATATATTGATTGAATGATAGAACCTGGGAAAAGTTTGTGCAGGGGTTAACATCAGTGCAAATGCTCGTACTTCTCGAAAATTGAATAATTGCGCAGATTATAAGGCGGTAATTTTTATTAATAAGTAGAATGAAACATTGAGTTCCTTTCATCTGTGAAACTTTGATGTTGTGAGTTCATTATGATTGTGAACCTTATATCATTATGATTGTGAACCTTATATCATTATGATTATGAACCTTATATCATTATGATTATGAACCTTATATCCTTGAACTCATTCATGAAGATATTTATGTGCTACCAGAAGCATTGGTTATAGATGTCTGGTTTCAAGATCCAGCAAAGTGGTAGCTATAGCAAAGTTAACCTTTACCGCACCATCGCTACGGAAACGCGTCAGAAAAATGTTCTTTCGCCCGCCATGGCCGCACACAAAAAAAGTGGTAAAACGGCTGATCATCATCATTGGCTCTTTTTGTCTTGTCAGACAATAGTAATTGTGCTTTTAGCACAAGGCCCGGGCAGAAATATAGAGACCATGTGTTACCCATGCAGTATGGTCCATCTCTCGGTCTGCCTTGTTTGCTCCAAGGGAAAGGTGATACCAATACAGTTGGAACAAGCAGAAGCTGCCGGATCAGCAGATCAATGCTCTATCTGTTCGCATGTCGGGGCTTCACTCCTAGACCAGCCGCCAACCAAGGCTAAGAGCCTGGTCTGCCCTGCCACAACACTCAGCTGAGGATTGCCTTTCCTCGCTCTAGGATAAGGCATTTGTATCCTCTAACATATGCTCCTTCACACATCGTCGGTTATTAGGTTTGGTAGATGCTGACCAACTTTCAGTTATCAGGTTTGGTAGATGCTGACCAACTTTCAGTTATCAGGTTTGGTAGATGCTGACCAACTTTCAGTTATCAGGTTTGGTAGATGCTGACTAACTTTCAGTTATCAGGTTTGGTAGATGCTGACCAACTTTCAGTTATCAGAAAACAGATTGCACAGCCACATCTGTCAAAACCCGGGAAGATATGTCAGTATCTTATCTGCAAGGCTTCAGATGGTTTGAGATCAGAGTTTTCCTTCTCCTAGATGAGCTGCCTTCCTAGGATTTTGAGCCCCATCTGCCTGAAACTGCTGGTTTTAAGGCGCCACTGACTCGCCTTCCACCCCTTCTCCTGTTAGTCACGCTAAGGCCAGGTTAAACGGCCAATCATACACCATTTTAACCATATAATGACCAAATCGAACTACCATAAAAATAAGACAATTTGTAATGACGAATACGTCACATCCATCTACACAAGTTTTTAACCGGGAAACGTATTTTGTGATAGATTACAAATGGAGTTGAAATTATTTACCTTATTCTTTTACGCGGATTGGGGCCAGTACTTTATTGAGAATGGTGGAGTTTTGTTGCAAAAGATATTTGTGAGGTTGATTGGTTTAGTTTGTTTATTTAGATGAAATTAAATACGTTTTTAGTGCTGATATTTAAAATAACGGTATCAATACTTTGTCGTGAATTCAATGGATTTATTGAAGAGCGACATTCCTGAATCGATGAGTCCAAATGTTTATGCTTTGTTTTTATAAATTCTCACCTTCATCTTCGTGTATTTCAGAAACTAACAAACACACAACAAAAATAATAACACCGACAAGTTCTTTATTCAATTGTGTCTCTACACACAACAAAATCATATTTAATGACCAACAAATAGAAAGGTTACAGGTTCTCAAAAAGGTTCCATTGTAAAACATGGAATTTTGAATTTGTGAGAACAAAAATGCGGTGTGGTATAGGTTAACGACATTTCTGTAATATACACTTTAATTGACTTCCATACCCAGGGTCCTCTGAGTAGTCCAACTGTGACATACGATAATAAGTGATAACTGTGTTTTGGATGTATATACACAACATTTTTTTTAAAATGTCCTCTGTACACCATCACCACCACCCATCCGCACCTCCCACCCCACCACCCGTCAGGGGTAGAAGAGGAGTGACAGTGAATGAGTGAAAGAAAGAAAAACTTATACACCAGATAATGGAAAACATATACATTGGACAATCTAAAAAACATACACCAGACAACCGAAAACATACACCAGACTACGAAAATGTATACACCAGACAATAAAAAGCATATATACGAGACAATCGAAAACATACACCAGACAACTAAACATGTACACCAGACAATGAAAACATGTACACAAAACAACAGAAAACATCTACTCTAGACAATAGAAAACATCTATACTAGACAATAGAAAGCATATACACCAGACAACCAAAAACATACACCAGACAACAGAAAACATGTACAACAGAAAATATATACAACAGAAAAAAACATGAACAACAGAAAAGAAGGTAGTGTCAAAGGCAATCCGAATTGGAACCACAGACCTCCCTCCAGGTGAAGAATGAGTAGTATATAATACTGTACAATGCACTGAATGAAGAGTTGTATTATTAATATTGAATGAAAACTGATAGACCATAGACCATGTTTTATGATCATTTTGTAAGTTAATTGATTGAAGATTTGAATGATCGTTCATGTCTTAATGAAACAGGTACTAGCAGCAATAAGAGAACACAGTGTGGTTGTGGTAGCAGGTGAAACAGGAAGTGGCAAAAGCACACAGGTGCCACAGTTTATTCTTGAGGTAAAAGTAGTAAAACTTTTTATCAGACCATTTAGTCTACGGATATGTGTCAAAAAAGTATGCTTTTTGAAGTATTCAGTCAATTAATCAAAAGGTATGCTTGTATTGAAGTATTCAGTCAATTAATCAAAAGGTATGCTTGTATTGAAGTATTCAGTCAATTAATCAAAAAAGTATGCTTGTATTGAAGTATTCAGTCAATTAATCAAAAGGTATGCTTGTATTGAAGTATTCAGTCAATTAATCAAAAAAGTATGCTTGTATTGAAGTATTCAGTCAATTAATCAAAAAAGTATGCTTGTATTGAAGTATTCAGTCAATTAATCAAAAAAGTATGCTTGTATTGAAGTATTCAGTCAATTAATCAAAACCTTTTTTGCTCCCCGTGGAGCATAAAAGCAAGTAAAGATCTCGTTAACACACCAGTGTGACAAATTGGGAATGTGGTGTTAGGCCCATGTTTTTCTTCACCAATGACACACTAGTGGAGAGGTGCTCAGCATCACGCCCCCTCCTTTACTTTCCCAGGTTATTTTCAGGCTGGGTCGACCCTAGGAGCCACTTAGCGATCGAAAAAATTCTGCACCAACTGGAGACCGAACCCCAATTGCTCGGCTTGGAAGCCAGTGCACTAACCACTGAGCTACCTTCAAGTCATCAAATGTTGACCTGTCTATATCAATTGAGGTTCTTGTAGTTCAACAGTTTCTCCTCTCTCTCTCTCGGATTCAAAATACAAATCTATCAGACGTATGTGATTCCTGTCCTCCTGTATGGTTCAGAGACTTGGACCCTACTTTGCAGAAATAGCCAAAGCAAAGATGCACGAAGATCCCACAAACGCACAAACAACACCAAAACCCATCACTACTGTACGAAAACCTACCTGGAGGCAGGATATATTTCCAGAGGTGGTAGAAAATATACCAGGTATTGCAAACAAAAACTGCCAGACTGAAAAAGAAAGGAGAGACACTACCCTAAGCTTCATAACGAAAAGATACCCAAGCATGGACTGGACCCATGCATACACCGACGGTTCTGTAACAAACACTACACAGAACGGAGGGGCAGGAGCATTCCTGAACCTACCAAATGGCAGACAAATAACACTGTCATTCGCTACTGGTAAGTACACAAGCAATTTCAGAGCGGAGGCAGAGGCACTGAGGGCGGCAGTGGAAGAAATGATGACACACAGTGAAAATGAGAGCCATATAGTTCTGCTGACAGATGCTCTCGAAGTAGTCACAGCGCTAAAAAGCCAGAAAAACACTGAGCTTAATGACCTAAGAGCAGCACTCTGCAAACTGTGCCAGCAGTCCGCACCAAAAAGGGTAGTGGTACAGTGGGTCCCGTCACACTGCAACATCCAAGGCAACGAGGAGGCAGACAGACTGGCAAAAGAAGGTGCAAGACTACCACAAACAGATACCAGTATGACGTACGAAGAGTCAAAATGGCTTATCAAAGCCAGATACATGACCAAATGGGAAACCGAACATACTGGTTACACCAAAAACGATGCCTATTACCAGTTGAACCGAAGAGAGCAGGTAGTTGTCTTCAGACTTCGCACTGGCCACAACAGACTGAGGTACCACCTATTCAACAAATTGAAGATAGGGTGTACCGACGAATGCCCGTGCGGTACTGGTAAAATGACCACTGAACATCTGCTGCAGAACTGCCCGACATAAGAGGATCAGAGAGAGCAGATGTGGCCATTACCAGTGGAACTGCAAGACAAGCTCTATGGCAGTGGCGAGAGCCTCAGGACGACCGCCGCTTTTTTCGAAAAAATAATGGTTACTGTCTGACTGTGTACGCAGAAGAAGAAGGAGGACCCTACTTAAACAGGACATATCAAAACTCGATGCCTATCACATGTGCAACCAGCGACGCATCCTTTGTATCCAGTGGTTTGATCTTGTCCGCAATGTTGAGGTTTCTGCAACGGCAAGTCTTCCTTTCATCTCAACACTCTGATCAGCCCAGCCTGTCTGTGTTCAGACATGTGGTTTACATTGATGTCCCTACAGACAGGCATACAGACATTAGTGAAGAACAAAAGAGCCACGACAACATCAAGATGGCACCAGAGGAGCACATGATGGCAAAACTAACAATGAATGAAATGGATGAGGCCATGAGAACTTTAAAGAAAAAGAAATCGCCCTGAAAAGATGGGGTAACAAATGAAATGCTGATGGGGTAACAAATGAAATGCTGATGGGGTTGGGCTAAACAGCAAAGAGGAAGTTACTATCAGTCCTGAACCAAAGCTGGAAAAGGGGAAATTGTACTGCAGGCATGGAAAGATGCTGTACTTATACCAGTACCAAAGAAAGAAAAAGATAGAACAGATCCAAATGGATACAGGCCCATCAGTCTACTGAGCTGTGTAGGCAAACTGATGGAGCGTATGATAAACACCAGACTGATGTGGCACCTGGAAGAAAAACACATACTAATTCCACAGCAAACAAGATTTAGACAACACAGATCCACTGAGGACCAGATCACTCTCATAGCACAGGAAATAGAGGATGCTTACCAAGAGAAAAAGCATACAGTAACGGTCTGGGTGGCATTTGACAAGGTGTGGAAAGAGGGACTTAAAATCAAGCTACGAAGAAGTGAAGTATGTGGGAAAATGTACAGATGGATCAGCCACTACCTCGAAAACAGAACAGCCAGAGTTCAAGTACAAGGGCAGATGAGCAAAAAGGTGACACTAGAGCAAGGAGGGGTACTGTCACCCACACTCTTCCTGGTGTATATAAACATCACAGAGAATATACCAAGAAGAGTCCACAGCTCAATGTTTGCAGACGATCTGGCTATGTGGACCTCTGAATAAAATCTCACCGTAGCAAGCAATCGGATGCAGCAGGCCCTAACATAGTTGGAGGAGTGGGCGAACTCATGGCTGGTCAAAATAAACGAGGAAAAAACAACATGTACGATATTCTCACTTTCAAATAAATCACAGAACACCAAAATAAGTCTTGACGGCAAATACCTGTGGCCAAACGACAACCCAAACTACTTAGGAGTCATATTTGATCGGTGCATGACATGGAAAAATCAGATCGAGAGAAACCGAATGAGAGCCAGACAAAGAATGGCAATCATGAGGAAACTTGCTGGCACAAGCTGGGGAGCAGACAAAAGAATACTAAAGAAACTGTACACTGGAAGAGTGAGACCAGTTCTCGAGTATGGCATTGCAGCATGGACAACAGCAGCAAAGGCGAACATTGATAAAATTAGCAAACTTCAAAACCAAGCCATGAGAATTATAACAGGAGGCATGAAGTCAACGCCAATTGTAGAACTTGAAAAGATTACAAATCTGCAATCCATGACCGACAGAAGAGACTGCAGAGCCCAGCAGCAAGCAGAGAAACTCAGAAGACTGACTTACCATCCAATGCATCAGAGACTAAATGTATTTGGAAATGGGAAACTAAAGCGGAGAAACTTTGCAGAAATAGCCAAAGCAAAGATGAGCGAAGGCCCTATGAACGCATTAACAACACCAAAGCCAATCCCTACTATACGCAAACCTACATGAAAGCAGCTTATCATTCCGGAGGTGGTAGAAAATATACCAGGTATTGGAAACAAGAACAGCCAGACTGAAAAAGAAAGAAGAGACATTACCCTGAGGTACATAACGGAAAACTACCCAAGCATGGACTGGACCAATGCATACCCCGACGGTTCTGTAACAAACACAACACAGAACGGAGGGGCAGGGGTATTCCTGAGCCTACTAAATGGTAGAAAAATAACACTGTCAGTGGCAACTGGAAAATTCTCAAGCAATTTCAGAGCGGAGGCAGAGGCACTAAAGTCTGCAGTAAAAGCAATGCTGACATGCGAGAGCAATGAAAGACGGATAGTCCTGTTTACAGATGCCCTGGCCGTGGTTATAGCACTAAAAAGCCAGAAAAATATTGAACTTAATGATTTAAGAGCAGTACTCTGTCAACTATGCCAGCAGTCCGCACGAAAAAGAGTAGTGGTACATTGGGTTCCATCCCACTGTAACATCCAAGGCAACGAGGATGCAGACAGACTGGAATCAGAAGGTGCAAGACTACCACAACCAGATATTAGTGTGACCTACGAAGAGTCCGAAATGCTTATTAGAGCTAGATACATGACCAAATGGGAAACAGAACATACTGGCTACACAAAAAACGATGCCTATTACCAGTTGAACAGAAGAGAGCAGGTCGTGATCTTCAGACTCCGCACAGGCCACAACAGACTGGGGTACCACCTATTCAATAAACTGAAGATAGGTGGCACTGACGAATGTACTTGTGGTTCAGGGTAAATTACCGCTGAACATCTGCAGCAAAACTGCCTGATATACGAGAACCAGAGAATGCACATGGGGCCATCACCAGTGGCAACACTAGACAAGCTCTATGGCAGTGCCGACAGCCTCAGGATGACCGCTGCTTTTTTCGAAAAAATACAGGTTGACGTTTGACAGCGTACGAAGAAGAAGAAGAAGAAGACATGTGGTTTGACTAGACCATGAATTTCCAGTTCACTAGATCATGCTTACATCAGTAACAATGTTCTCCCACCGGCCGGCTGGAGACGTGGGAGGAGTCGCCCCCATTCTACATGGCTCCGGCAGATAGCAGTCTCTCCTTCATCTTTGGGCGAGGTTTGGCTACAAGCCTCAGCGGCTGGACATGGTAGTGATCGATTACGTAACAGGTCTTAGATGTCTAGGTGAACATTACTATTATTAACACTTTCTACAGGATGGGGCAGCCAGCCCAATGCATAACCCTCCTACTTCTTGTTCATGTCACTCCAGATGGTGGGGTGTAAGTCCAGCATTGAATTTGGTCAACCCTAGCCAGCTTTTAGGGAAATCTGAAACCACTTAATAGCAGCACAGTTTCAATAGCAATGGTTGGTAAGGTTTCCAGTCACATTCACAACCTTCCTTAGTTACCTCTTATGACATATTTGGAAGGAAACAGTGACCCTGTTCTGTTTGCTCTGGGAAACACTCAGGTGTGAAGGTGAGGAGTCTAGGTCAGCTAGGTTTAATTGGGGAGAGGAAAGGTGAGGAGTCTAGGTCAGCTAGGTTTGATTGGGGAGAGGAAAGGTGAGGAGTCTAGGACAGCTGGGGGTGATAATTGGGAGACACCAAAGGTGAGGAGTCTAGGACAGCTGGGTGTTATTGGAGGAAGACATGGGAGCAGCTGGTAAACATGATCTGGGGTATTGATCAGTCTATTTCCCCTGCTCTGACATACATTTTTTCTTCCTATTTGTTACAGTATAAAAAGATTAACCTGGGTAAGTGTGATGGATACATACTAACAAATTTCCTCTGTCTGTTCAAGGATTGTGCAGAGAGAGGTCAAGGCTTTGTGAATATTGTTTGTACTCAACCGAGAAGAATCTCCGCTATCAGTTTGTCAACCCGTGTGTCTCACGAGATGGGAGAGAGAGGTGTGGGTTCCAGTGAAGCTCTGGTTGGCTATCAGATCCGGTTTGAATCGTGTCACGGCCCAAACACCAGGTTGTTGTACTGTACAACGGGAGTCATGCTGCGGAAGTTACAAACTGCGTCAGATTTGAGCGGCATTTCTCATCTGATCATTGATGAGGTATGAATGATTCTATTTTCCTTTTTTTTTGCGAGGATAGGAAGCTAAAAATAGAATTCCAGGTGTACATTTTTTCATTTTCTGGACAACCATCTTCTAAAATGAACCACTGCATTGGTTGGTCTATGTTTGCTGTAATGGTTGGTCTATGTTTGCTGTAATGGTTGGTCTATGTTTGTTGTAATGGTTGGTCTATATTTGCTGTAATGGTTGGTCTATGTTTGCTGCAATGGTTGGTCTATGTTTGTTGTAATGGTTGGTCTATGTTTGCTGTAATGGTTGGTCTATGTTTGCTGTAATGGTTGGTCTATGTTTGTTGTAATGGTTGGTCTATGTTTGCTGTAATGGTTGGTCTATGTTTGCTGTAATGGTTGGTCTATGTTTGTTGTAATGGTTGGTCTATGTTTTGTTGACTATTGATAAATTGACAATACCACTTATGGACATTTGTTATTTTATACAGGTCTGTGTGGCTGAGATGTTAGGATACCAACAACATAGTCAAGAGGCACAAGTTTGAACCAAACTTGACTTTTCGTTACAACTTTGTTTCGAATAAAGTCTCATCAGTTCAATAAGTAGACTAGTTTGTATACAGCACTTGACTTTAGACATGTATAGGTAGACATTTGTATACATCATTTGACTTTGGACATGTATAGGTAGACATTTGTATACATCATTTGACTTTGGACATGTATAGGTAGACATTTGTATACATCATTTGACTTTGGACATGTATAGGTAGACATTTGTATACATCATTTGACTTTGGACATGTATAGGTAGACATTTGTATACATCATTTGACTTTGGACATGTATAGGTAGACATTTGTATACATCATTTGACTTTGGACATGTATAGGTAGACATTTGTGTATACATCATTTGACTTTGGACATGTATAGGTAGACATTTGTATACATCATTTGACTTTGGACATGTATAGGTAGACATTTGTATACATCATTTGACTTTGGACATGTATAGGTAGACATTTGAATAGGCTGTTGTTGTTGTTTCGAATGCCTACAATGAGTAGGTTACTCTTATGTGTGCCCTGAAAAGGTATTAAGTGACGTGTTACAGTTGCTTTCCTCACATCTCTAGCATTCTGATTAAGGTGGATTCCAGGCGGTTGTGCTATGCTTGGCTTCATCTGCGTGTTGCTCACTACTACGGAGATCACGTCGAACCTCACCTTGTTAGCCAGACTGTTGTCCTCGACAACAGCCTGTTTCCAGGACAACCCACGAGGAGGTCAGGTGAGGGTCTTGGCCAGTATATTTCTCCTGACCCTGGCTAACATTCTCTGATCAGTGTGTTTTGCCTGACCAGACGTTGGCCTATGCCAAGCATAGCACAACCGCCTGGAGAACCCCGGTCTACCTTCATCAGCACGCTCGGGATGTGAGGAAAGCTACGACAACCTGCCACTGAACACTCTTTTTAGGGCACACAAAAGAATAACCTACTCATTGTAAGCATTCGCAAACAACAACAACAATATATCATCCGAGTGATACCTGATATGGAAAGAATAGGACCACTGTAACCTTCCAAGCTTGTTAACGGTAACTAAAGAATAATGTGCAACAGGTTAGCAACCTCATCATCCAAAACCATTGATATTGAACCCACCACTGCAAATGCTCAGAGACAGGCTTCCTGTAAGGGGGCAAGCCATAGTGATGGATATATGTTTCACATGGAGTGAGAATATGACAGAAAGAAGGAGCGATTGATATCATCTGGTTGGTCAGTCTTAAGATTAATTGCAAAACTGTCTGAGCATGTCTCTCCATTTGACCCTTTTCTCTGGTTTGTCAGTCTTAAGACTGGTTGTAAGGTTGTCTGAGTATGTCTCTCCATTTGACCCTATTCTCTGGTTTGTCAGTCTTAAGACTGGTTGTAAGGTTGTCTGAGTATATCTCTCCATTTGACCCTATCCTTTGATTGGTCAGTCCTGAGACTGGTTGTAATGTTGTCTGAGCATGTCTCTCCATTTTTATTTTTATTTTGCGTTCGCCTTATTTTTCTAATCCCCAAGGCAGTGTGCGTTGCACTGTGTTTTTATTTTGCGCCTGTCGGCCCAGTGCATCCGACTTCAGCATGCATTTTATGTAAGGGTCTGCTTTCTCCTGCATTTTCTAAGGGTTTACTTCCCCTGGGTAACGGCCGGTGCTGTGATGGGGATCGAACCCAGCACCTTCGGATTGTGAGCCCTGCCACTTAACCACTAGGCCACGCCATCCCCGTCTCTCCATTTGACCCTATCCTATGCAGTTCTCTTCATTTCAGTATAGGTTTATACTTTAATGTCTCTGCATGTCTGAAACTGTAAATGTGAGCCTAGGTGGACCCCTTTCACATTTCCTCTGAATCTTACCCTCTAGTATTTTCTGTAGAAGACTTTCATGTCCCACTCAACTTAATCTTCATTTTTGTATAATTTTGCAATATTTATCTTTGTGTGCCTACCTCAGGGAGGACATTATCATTGGATCTTTTTTCTGTCCAACTCCCTCTTTCCATTCTACAGTAGCACCTCATTTCAAACGCTTCCATGCTTTTTTTTTCATTCTTCTTTGCCAAAGGCTATGTTTCAGCCCCCTTTTTTTTGGTGGTCCTGTGTGTGCCTTTCAAAAGTTGTTTCAGTCCCATACAGTGCAATCAGCGATATATGAGTGGTAGTTATTGTGTTCCTCAGTTCTATCCTGATATTCTTTAAGGTTAGCAATTACTGATTTTCTCTTAAGGCCTTTTTTGCCATTACAATCCTTGTCTTCATTTCTGTCTCGTTGTGGGCATCTTCTGTTATGGTCTGCCCTAAATATGTAAACTTCTGTTATGGTCTGCCCTAAATATGTAAACTTCTGTTATGGTCTGCCCTAAATATGTAAACTTCTGTTATGGTCTGCCCTAAATATGTAAACTTCTGTTATGGTCTGCCCTAAATATGTAAACTTCTGTTATGGTCTGCCCTAAATATGTAAACTTCTGTTATGGTCTGCCCTAAATATGTACACTTCTGTTATGGTCTGCCCTAAATATGTAAACTTCTGTACTTGTTTGAATATTTCTACATATTCACTGGCTCACGTTGCTTGTCTATTACCAAAGTCTCTCCCTTCAATGTGTTTATTTTCATGCCAAACTCTTTGGCTGTGCTGTTAATTTTTTCAAGCAACATTTTAAATAAAAAATTGCTATTCCGTTGTTTAATCTTTTAAATCTTAAGCAATCTTGATAATGTTTATTACTAGGTCCATGAGCGAACTGTGCAGTCAGATTTCCTAATGATTGTCGTGAAAAGCATCCTGATGCGGCGGCCAGATCTAAAGGTCATTCTGATGAGTGCAACCTTGGACAGCGAGAAAATTTCAGCATACTTCCACCACTGTCCAGTTGTCAACATTCCTGGCCGGACATTTGCTGTCGAGGTCAGAGAATACGATAGTCTCTTCTTTTTTTTTTTTTTTTCTTTTTTTTTCAAATAAGCTTAAGATACATTGTGTTGCAAATTACAGTTGGGATGATGTGATATGTACAATCTTTGGCCTAGCCCGTCAGCTTTAGGCAAGTTATTTTATTCAGGTTGAGTCTCATGGTCTCTGGCTGTCGCCAAACTACATGCAAGCAGCAGATGGTGTGAAATAAGTTTTTCTTCTTTTTGATGAATTACCAACTGCTTTGGCTGACCAAGTTGATGTTGTTGAATGTCCGGAATGAGTATGTTTATTCTTTTATGTGTCCTGAAAAGGGCATTGAGTTGCGGGTTGCAGTAATTTTCCTCACATCCTTAGCATGCTGATAAAGGTGGACTGGGGTCCTCCAGGTGGTTGTACTATGCTTATCTTCATCTGCTCATTGCTCACAACTACAGTGATCACATTGATCCACCGTCTCGTTAACCAGACAGCCATGAAACAGCCTGTTTCCAGGGAGAACTATGTGGAAGTAATCTGGGGGTCTTGGCCAGTATATTTTGCCTGACCCTGACTAACATTGTCCGATCAGTATGTTCTGTTCTGTATGTTAATCTTCTCTCCTCAGACATACTCATTGGCCAGTTGGAAATTTGCTATCTAGCTTTCTCAGGGTGGCAATTAACATAGATCTGTTCTTTTTCTAAGCTGGCACTTTCTTTAATACTGTTGTTTGTTCAATATTACCATACATTAATATCACCATACATCAATAACACCATACATCAATATCACCATACATCAATATCACCATACATCAATATCACCATACATTAATATCACCATACATCAATATCACCATACATCAATATCACCATACATCAATATCACCATACATTAATATCACCATACATCAATATCACCATACATCAATATCACCATACATTATCTTATCCATGATTTCCCTCTTATTTTTACACATACTTGATTTGATATTTGATGTCTCTGTCCTTGATTATGGTTATGATGACCATGCATCTGCGATTGAAAGGAGTCGCAAAGAAGGATGTGACCAGGCTAAAGTTTGACCTGGACAAACTAATGGACCCAAAAATCACTGAAGTGTTCCAAGCAAGGGTAGGAGGGAGATTTGCGCCACTGATGGCTCTCAGAGAGGGACTGGATACAGATACGGTTACAGAGTCTCTTAACGCAGCTCTCATAGATATTGCAACAGAGATCCTGGGATGCCACCAAACAAAAAAGAAGCCATGGGTGACCAAAGACATTCAAGACCTTTGTGATAAAAGAAGGTCACTGAAAAAACACAATCACCCACCGGAGGAGGTCGGCAGTTATAAAGAGGTCAAGAAAGCCATACAACAAAAGATGAGAGAGGCGAAAGAAGCGTGGATATGTGAGCAATGCACGAACATCGAAGAGAGACTAAACAGAAATGATGCTAAAGGAGCATACAAGGTGATCAAAGAACTGGTAACACCAAGACCTGACACACATGTGTAACAAAATATGGGCGACAGGAAACCCCTTCTAGTGTGACCTAAGAAGAGTCCAAAAGGTTTATTAGGGCCAGATACATGGCCAAATGGGAAACAGAACATACTGGCTACACAAAAAATTATGCCTATTACCAGTTGAACAGAAGAGAGCAGGTCGTGGGCTTCAGACTTCGCACAGACCACCACAGACTGAGGTACCATCTATTCAATAAACTGACAAATGCACCTGTGGTACAGGGAAAATGAGCACTGAACATCTGCTGCAAAATTGCCCGACATACGGGGACTAGAGAAAGCACATGTGGCCATCACCAGTGGCATCACTAGACAAGCTCTATGGCAGTGCCGACAGCCTCAGGATGACCGCTGCCTTCTTTGAACAAATACAAGTTGACGTCTGACAGCGTACGAAGAAGAAGAAGAAGATATCTGAAAGAAATGAAGCAAGAACAGCCCTCGAGAGAGCACCATCACAATAATCAAAGATCCTCTACAACAAATTATGTGCAAAGGTCAAACTCATAGTTAAGAATGCAAAACAGGAAAAATGGTCATCAACATGTGTGAAACTTGACCTAAAGCACAATGGGAAGAGAGCTTGGGCATTGATGGACAATTTATCTGGAAACAGGAGGAGAACAAATCCGAAGCCAGGGATAGACGGTAGAGGAATAATAACTACTGAAGACCAGAAAAAAGCAGTGCACTTCAACCGGTACATTGCCTCTGTGAACAGAGCAGGAAAGACTAATGTAGAGTCCCTGGACAGAGTGCAGAACAATGCCCTGTGCCTTATTAGTGGAGCAATGAGGTCAACACCCACTGCTGCATGGGAAATTCACGTGAATATGGAACCCCTTAAGATGCGATGAGACGTGGCTGCTATGGAAGTTTATGAGAGGAGTAAAAGGATGAGCAAAGACCACCCCAATATAAGGCTTGTGGAAAAATGGCAGCAGAAGCAGAGAATCAAACAAAAAGTCAGTCCTCCACCACGTCAGTAAGATTAAAGATAGATGTCACGTCCCAGACAAAAGTCGGTCCTCTACCAAGTCAGTAAGATTAAAGATAGATGTCACGTCCCAGACAAAAGTCGGTCCTCTACCAAGTCAGTAAGATTAAAGATAGATGTCACGTCCCAGACAAAAGTCGGTCCTCTACCAAGTCAGTAAGATTAAAGATAGATGTCACGTCCCAGACAAAAGTCGGTCCTCTACCAAGTCAGTAAGATTAAAGATAGATGTCACGTCCCAGACAAAAGTCGGTCCTCTACCAAGTCAGTAAGATTAAAGATAGATGTCACGTCCCAGACAAAAGTCGGTCCTCTACCAAGTCAGTAAGATTAAAGATAGATGTCACGTCCCAGACAAAAGTCGGTCCTCTACCAAGTCATTAAGATTAAAGATAGATGTCACGTCCCAGACAAAAGTCGGTCCTCTACCAAGTCAGTAAGATTAAAGATAGATGTCACGTCCCAGACAAAAGTCGGTCCTCTACCAAGTCAGTAAGATTAAAGATAGATGTCACGTCCCAGACAAAAGTCGGTCCTCTACCAAGTCAGTAAGATTAAAGATAGATGTCACGTCCCAGACAAAAGTCGGTCTTCTACCAAGTCAGTAAGATTAAAGATAGATGTCACGTCCCAGACAAAAGTCGGTCCTCTACCAAGTCAGTAAGATTAAAGATAGATGTCACGTCCCAGACAAAAGTCGGTCCTCTACCAAGTCAGTAAGATTAAAGACAGATATCACGTCCTAGACAAAAGTCAGTCCTCCACCAAGTCAGTAAGATTAAAGACAGATATCACGTCCTAGACAAAAGTCAGTCCTCTACCACGTCAGTGAGATTAAAGACAGATATCACGTCCCAGACAAAAGTCAGTCCTCTACCACGTCAGTGAGATTAAAGACAGATATCACGTCCTAGACAAAAGTCAGTCCTCTACCACGTCAGTGAGATTAAAGACAGATATCACGTCCTAGACAAAAGTCAGTCCTCTACCAAGTCAGTGAGATTAAAGACAGATATCACGTCCTAGACAAAAGTCAGGCCCCCACCACGTCAGTAAGATTAAAGACAGATATCACGTCCTAGACAAAAGTCAGTCCTCTACCAAGTCAGTAAGATTAAAGACAGATATCACGTCCTAGACAAAAGTCAGGCCCCCACCACGTCAGTAAGATTAAAGACAGATATCACGTCCTAGACAAAAGTCAGTCCTCTACCAAGTCAGTAAGATTAAAGACAGATATCACGTCCTAGACAAAAGTCAGGCCCCCACCACGTCAGTGAGATTAAAGACAGATATCACGTCCTAGACAAAAGTCAGTCCTCTACCAAGTCAGTAAGATTAAAGACAGATATCACGTCCTAGACAAAAGTCAGTCCTCTACCAAGTCAGTAAGATTAAAGACAGATATCACGTCCTAGACAAAAGTCAGTCCTCTACCAAGTCAGTAAGATTAAAGACAGATATCACGTCCTAGACCAAAAGTCGGTCCTCTACCAAGTCAGTAAGATTAAAGATAGATGTCACGTCCCAGACAAAAGTCGGTCCTCTACCAAGTCAGTAAGATTAAAGATAGATGTCACGTCCCAGACAAAAGTCGGTCCTCTACCAAGTCAGTAAGATTAAAGATAGATGTCACGTCCCAGACAAAAGTCGGTCCTCTACCAAGTCAGTAAGATTAAAGATAGATGTCACGTCCCAGACAAAAGTCGGTCCTCTACCAAGTCAGTAAGATTAAAGATAGATGTCACGTCCCAGACAAAAGTCGGTCCTCTACCAAGTCAGTAAGATTAAAGATAGATGTCACGTCCCAGACAAAAGTCGGTCCTCTACCAAGTCAGTAAGATTAAAGATAGATGTCACGTCCCAGACAAAAGTGGGTCCTCTACCAAGTCATTAAGATTAAAGATAGATGTCACGTCCCAGACAAAAGTCGGTCCTCTACCAAGTCAGTAAGATTAAAGATAGATGTCACGTCCCAGACAAAAGTCGGTCCTCTACCAAGTCAGTAAGATTAAAGATAGATGTCACGTCCCAGACAAAAGTCGGTCCTCTACCAAGTCAGTAAGATTAAAGATAGATGTCACGTCCCAGACAAAAGTCGGTCTTCTACCAAGTCAGTAAGATTAAAGATAGATGTCACGTCCCAGACAAAAGTCGGTCCTCTACCAAGTCAGTAAGATTAAAGATAGATGTCTCGTCCCAGACAAAAGTCGGTCCTCTACCAAGTCAGTAAGATTAAAGACAGATATCACGTCCTAGACAAAAGTCAGTCCTCCACCAAGTCAGTAAGATTAAAGACAGATATCACGTCCTAGACAAAAGTCAGTCCTCTACCACGTCAGTGAGATTAAAGACAGATATCACGTCCCAGAAAAAAGTCAGTCCTCTACCACGTCAGTGAGATTAAAGACAGATATCACGTCCTAGACAAAAGTCAGGCCCCCACCACGTCAGTAAGATTAAAGACAGATATCACGTCCTAGACAAAAGTCAGTCCTCTACCAAGTCAGTAAGATTAAAGACAGATATCACGTCCTAGACAAAAGTCAGGCCCCCACCACGTCAGTGAGATTAAAGACAGATATCACGTCCTAGACAAAAGTCAGTCCTCTACCAAGTCAGTAAGATTAAAGACAGATATCACGTCCTAGACAAAAGTCAGTCCTCTACCAAGTCAGTAAGATTAAAGACAGATATCACGTCCTAGACAAAAGTCAGTCCTCTACCAAGTCAGTAAGATTAAAGACAGATATCACGTCCTAGACCAAAAGTCAGTCCTCTACCAAGTCAGTAAGATTAAAGACAGATATCACGTCCTAGACAAAAGTCAGTCCTCTACCAAGTCAGTAAGATTAAAGACAGATATCACGTCCTAGACAAAAGACAAGAAACACAAAGAGCAACAATAAATTTACCACCACATACATGTTTCAAAATGCCAGAAATTCAAACAAAATTAACAAATAATACAATAAGAAGTGCTGATCCAGTCAGTCTTATGAGAGCATCACAGAGAACGATTGACACCTACCCAGAAGAATGGATACATGTGTATACCGATGGATCTGCTTTTAAGGCCACCATTAAAGCGGGATATGGAGTCTATATAGAGTATCCGGACAGAACATCTGATGAGCTGTTTGATGCCTGTGGGGAAATATGTTCAAACTATGAGGTGGAAATAACAGCATTTGAAGTAGCTCTGCACCACTTGAGAACTGTATTTGATGCTTTCCCATCAAAAGCCCAAAGCATCGTAATCTTTACAGACTCATTATCTGCCCTTCAAGCTCTGGAAGACAGTAGTTACTGCAGGCCTAAACTTATCCAAATATTCCTAGATATGAACCAACTTCTCACATCCCATGAAGTCAGAATAATTATACAATGGATGCTGACGGCGTGGCCTAATGGTTAAGTGACACGACTCACAACCAGAAGGTGCTGGGTTCGATCCCATCACAGCACCGGCCATTACCCCGGGGAAGCAAACCCTTAGAAAATGCAGGAGGAAGCAGACCTTTACATAAAATGCATGCTGAAGTCGGATGCACTGGGCCGACAGGCGCAAAATAAAAACGCAGTGCAACGCACACCGCCTTGGGGATTCGAGAAATAAAGCGAACGCAAAAAAAAATATTAAAAAAAAATACAATGGATCTCTGGTCACTCAAATACACCTGGCAGTGACAAGGCAGACAGACTGGCTAAGAAGGGAGCAAGTCAAGAACAACAAGACAAACCAACAACCCTATAGACAGTCAAACAACTACTGAAGACTGAACAAAAAGGCTAGACTGAATAGATGGGAAATGGGAAATACTGGGAGAGAAATCTACAAACATGACCAACCCAAAGACAACATCAACCTACCGAAAAGGAGAGACCAAAGCACCATTTTCCGACTTCGCACTCAACACATACAACTTAACAGCCACTTGAACAGAATCCAACCAGAACATACTCCAGAGTGCCGGCTGTGCACACATGCCAGAGTGCCGGCTGTACACACATCCCAGAGTGCCGGCTGTGCACACATGCCAGAGTGCCGGCTGTACACACATGCCAGAGTGCCGGCTGTACACACATGCCAGAGTGCCGGCTGTGCACACATGCCAGAGTGCCGGCTGTACACACATCCCAGAGTGCCGGCTGTGCACACATGCCAGAGTGCCGGCTGTACACACATGCCAGAGTGCCGGCTGTACACACATGCCAGAGTGCTGGCTGTGCACACATGCCAGAGTGCCGGCTGTACACACATCCCAGAGTGCCGGCTGTGCACACATGCCAGAGTGCCGGCTGTACACACATGCCAGAGTGCCGGCTGTACACACATGCCAGAGTGCCGGCTGTGCACACATGCCAGAGTGCCGGCTGTACACACATCCCAGAGTGCCGGCTGTGCACACATGCCAGAGTGCCGGCTGTACACACATCCCAGAGTGCCGGCTGTGCACACATGCCAGAGTGCCGGCTGTACACACATCCCAGAGTGCCGGCTGTACACACATCCCAGAGTGCCGGCTGTGCACACATGCCAGAGTGCCGGCTGTGCACACATGCCAGAGTGCCGGCTGTACACACATCCCAGAGTGCCGGCTGTACACACATCCCAGAGTGCCGGCTGTGCACACGTGCCAGAGTGCCGGCTGTGCACACATCCCAGAGTGCCGGCTGTGCACACATGCCAGAGTGCCGGCTGTACACACATCCCAGAGTGCCGGCTGTGCACACATGCCAGAGTGCCGGCTGTGCACACATGCCAGAGTGCCGGCTGTGCACACATGCCTATGAAACTGTTGAACATCATCATTGTTAATGTCCGGCCTTTGCAGATGTTAGGAAAGAGCGTCTTCCTCCGAGGCCAGACAGGTGGAACACTTTGTACGGAACTAAACAGCAGCTTACAAACACTTGCAGATATCACTACATGCCATTGGGCCAAAGGGCAGGAGCCCATAGGCCGCTGGATCAATAACCAACCAACCAGGAGGTCAGGTCAGCTGGAGCCTCATGGATGTAGCTCAAGATGATCTAAAATATGAATCGGTGGAGAGTAGTCATTGTTGCTCTATGTTTGAAAAGGGAACCAGAAGGAATCAGTCCAAGTCAAATACAGGGGTGGCAGCTAATGCTAACATTGTTGAAAGTATCTAGTAAAGTGATCGGATACAGCTAAAGCTAACATTGCTGAAAGTATCAAGTAAAGTCATCCATCTAATGCTAACATTGCAGACATAATCCAGTAAAGTGATCCATCTAATGCTAACATTGCTTAAAGTATCCAGTAAACCGATCCATCTAAAGCTAACATTGCTAAAAGTATCTAGTAAAGTCATCCATCTAATGCTAACATTGCTGAAAGTATCCAGTCAAATCATCCATCTAGTGCTGAATGTATCCAGTCAAATCATCCATGTGCCAGATACATGACCAAATGGGAAACCGAACATACTGGTTACACCAAAAACGATGCCTATTACCAGTTGAACCGAAGAGAGCAGGTCGTTGTCTTCAGACTTCGCACTGGCCACAACAGACTGAGGTACCACCTATTCAACAAATTGAAGATAGGGTGTACCGACGAATGCCCGTGCGGTACTGGTAAAATGGCCGCTGAACATCTGCTGCAGAACTGCCCGACATACGAGGATCAGAGAGAGCAGATGTGGCCATCACCAGTGGAACTGCAAGACAAGCTCTATGGCAGTGGCGACAGCCTCAGGATGACCGCCGCTTTTTTCGAAAAAATAATGGTTACTGTCTGACTGCGTACGCAGAAGAAGAAAGAAGAAATCATCCATGTAATGCTGAAAGTATCCAGTCAAATCATGTGTGAACTACATTCTGTAGCTGGACTTATTTCTATGGACTAGTAAACATTCAGAGCAAATGACAGTGAAGAATGTTCTCTCATTTTTAGGAATACTACCTGGAAGATGTCATTGAGCTTACTGGTTATGTTGTAGACGATGACTCACCTTACACCCTCAACCAAAGGTATCTCCTCCAGGTAAGTAGTTCCTTACCTCAGATTGCATTCTTAACCATGCAAAATATCATATTTAGGAGAAACAAAAAATAAAATAATCAAGTTCTGAGAGTGTCTGTAGTGGCAAAGAAAACTGGTTTCACAGATACTGCTGCTGAAACTTAAACTTATGTTGATGGGTTGCAAGAGTGTACCAATAGTTTAACCCCATTGAAATGATGATATTCGTCTTCTTGTTCTTCGTATGTCTACACATGAAGTTTAGTTCTCTGGATAAAAGTTGCAGTGATAGAGAGTTCTTTAATGCTGTCTGTGAAGGCTTGTCTGTATTGGAGTGTGTTCGTACGCAGTTGCCTTGCCTAAGCATACAACAGTCTCTTGTATGATATTTTTGGCTGTCTGTGCTGCAGGTCCCCACGTACACATTGGTGATATGGCCAGTTTTAATCTCTGTAAGTAGCTCCTAAATATCACCAAGAAAGACCGTATCACAAAAGATGAAGTACAACAAAGAATCGAGAATGCAAGTGCACTGTACTGCAACCTCCTCACAACGATAAAAAAGCAAAAGCTGACTTGGTATGGCTATGTCTTAATCCTACCACACCGCTGTACCCTTTTTCCGGTAATATCCTTAACTGACGCTATACCGCTGGACCGGTTTTGCGGTACTTTAGGTAGTACGTAATAAAATGCGTCAGAATCTAAAAATAACCAACCAATCATGGTCAATCCTCGTGATTAGTCATTGCAAATGGCTGCCCCCATGTTTGAATTGATTTTGTGGGGTTTAACGTGAACAAATTTGGAAAATTGATAATGAAACGAGCGGCTGATGAACCAAGCACTTCAACAGGAAAGCAAAGTAAGTCTAGGCTTATGACAGTCCAACAGGTGATCAATAATTTGGTTGATTCAGACTCTGTTCAAGTGAAACAGACAGAGAGAGCTCGAGTGATGAGATGAAGGCTTTTCTTGGACTGAGGATCTATATGGAATACTCATGTATAAAGCCCAGCTATCAGGATTATTGGACAAATGAGGGCTCTTTGTTGTGTTTACTCCCGGATTTCGAAATGTTATAACTCGAGACAGATTCTTTGCCTTTTTCTGGGTGGATTGGCACACAAAGGTGGAATATTGACGCTAGATGAAAGGTAAACCTATTTTCTACAATGTCTCCAAGTTACATCTTATTCTAACCACTTGTTTGCATGTAACTAACATTTTTCTATATCATGTTGGTTTTTTCTCTTTAATGCTCTGTAGCCCAGGAATGGGGGACAGTTGGGTTCAGGGCCTCAGGTCTGGTAGGGTTATGGTCCAAGAGCCTTGCAAATACCATACTACAGGGCACAGTACAAGGCAAGCGAAGGCGAGAACGTCCGAGAAAATTATGGGAAGATAACATCCATAAATGGACTAACTTATGATCTGAGGAAGCACAAAAAAGCAACCGCAGACAGAGATGGATGGCGCAGGATTGTGCAGGTGTCAGCAGGGGCGCCCCAATGATCTCAAAAGGTCACAGGATGAACGGAACTGAAGTAGCCATTTAATCTTTCATGTTCCATTCTTATGCAGGGTGATTGCAAAGTGTCACCATACATATCTTGTGTTTATTATTTGTCTTAGTTTGTCTTGAAATATATAGACATTTTATCAACATCTTTACCTAAGCACCTCAGTTTCTATGTTCTATAAAGAATTGTCTGTTATAATCACTATATGTTTGTTATGATCACTATATGTTAGTTATGGTCACTATATGTTTGTTATGAACACTATATGTTTGTTATGACCACTATATGTTTGTTATGATTACTATATGTTTGTTATGATCACTATATGTTTGTTATGATTACTATATGTTTGTTAATGATCACTATATGTTAGTTATGATCACTATATGTTAGTTATAATTACTATATGTTTGTTATGATCACTATATGTTAGTTATGATCACTATATGTTTGTTATGACCACTATATGTTTGTTATGATCACTATATGTTTGTTATGATCACTACATGTTTGTTACGATATATGTTTGTCATGATCACTATATGTTTCTCATTTTTATCAGAAAACTTTCATTAACTCATAAGCACAACTTTCTTCTTTCATTCTAAGATAAAAATTGCCAAGTTCTATTTAGTAATGAAAAACTAAGGATTTAACAAAAATTGTTTCAGGAAGAATCAGCTTCAGTAGAAGTTACACAAAAGGGGAGAATGGCTTCTAAGCAGAACCTGACATGGACGCAAGAGGATCTCAGCAAAATTGATAGAGTATGTTTTCATTTAAGCTATGCTGGTGCACATGTGCATGAATAATGTACGTGCTTGTGTGTGTGCATGTGTAGCATGTGTTAGTTTTTTGTTCACTTTATTTCCCTATTCCCCAAGGCGGTGTGTGTTGCACTATGTTTTTATTTTTGCGCCTGTCGGTCGAGTACATCCAACTTCGGCATGAATTTTATGTAAGGGTCTGCTTCCTCTTACATTTTCTAAGGGTTTTCTTCCCCAAGGTAACGGCCGGTGCTGTGATGAGAAGTGAACCCAGCACCTTCAGATTGTGAGCAGTGTAACTTAACCACTATCCCACGCTGTTCCCTGTGTAGTGTGGGATTTGAATGCCAGGAATAAAACTCCAGATTTTGCCAAATGCATCACATTCCAAAATGTTTCATAACCACTACTATATTAATCTACAGTGTGAGGTTGAGGAGACAATGTGGAGTTGGATAGGACACACCCTCACAGAGAAACCCACAAGTATAACAGAGATGTGTTTGGTTAGAGCTCACAGAGAAAGAGATGAGTGGACAGGTCAATGAGTACATAACGAAGAACTGTGGAAGAAGAAACCAGTACAGCTAGAGTCTCATGGGTGGGACTCAAGAAGATAACCTATAAAGGAACATCAGAAGAGCATCTGAGTCCTAAGTTCCAAGGAGAATTAGATGGATGGATGATGCCTCTATTGAGTAGAACAGTGATCCTTGACTTGTCCCCTTTTGGTGAGAAAATAGAACATCGTGCTTGATCAGTCAAGAGGTGGAAATATAATTTATGTTAACAAACCCTAGAGAGAAAGCATGTGCAGTTGTTGCTCTGAGATAGTTGTGCAAAACTGAAGCTGTGTTGTCTGGACATAAAAGCTCTAATCAATGACTTGTATAATCAATCTTGACTTTGGTCACCACCAGATAGTGTAAACTGAAGGTTCTATATACTCAAATTCATTTATTTCAGACAAATCTCGAAGCTGAGGCATATTCACTGCGGACAAGAAATGCTGTTACAAGACTTAACCTCAACAGAATTAACCTTGACCTTGTATCAGTAGGTTTTTTTTCCATATTTTTACAGATCTTCATTCAGTATAATAATATACGCTATTTTCACCATATCCTATTCTTCTATTTCTTCTTCTTCTACTTCTGCATACCTTTTCTGAATTCTCAAGCTGTAGGTAGACATCAATTCTTCCATTTTAAGGGTATATTCGGTTATGTCTCTTGTTATGTCCATTTAGCATATTTTTTGTTCTCTGCCTCTTGTTGAACTATGAGATGACTGCTCATGGTAAATTCATTAGTCAGCATTTTGTATTGTCAAAAATAAAAATTGATTTTCCCAGAGTGGATCCCGCGGCCCTTTGCATGTTGCAAAAAGTGAGTAAAGAGAGTTGCACATGGAGCTAGTAACCTCATCATGTAAAACAAATTTCTGCAGAAACACCACTGCAGCAGCAGACAACGCACTTTGGCACAGGCTTCCTAAAGGAGACCAGTTGTGGTGTCCCTATGCTCCAGCTGAAGTGGAAAGGGAAGAGAGGAAGAAGAGGAATTGCTTTAAGCATTAAAGAGTATCATCAGCAGGTGGAGGCTAAATAACATCACAAACAAAACAAGAACAGTGTAATGGTATGTAAAGTAAAGTAACCCATTGCATTACTGCCGTAGGGGTGTGAGATGTTAGCGATCTCACATTTCAAAGGCTTGGCTATATGAGGGCAGTAGTCATCTCCTCGACGCTTTTACTTTCCTGACTGAACCAGTACTCATTTAAGGCTGGGTCGACCAAGGGCCGTTGCAGTCTTGAAAAGATTTCCGCCTCAACTGGGGAATGAACCCAGGACTACTCAGATGCGAAGCTAGCTCGCTAACCACTGCACAACACAGCTTCCGTCATGGTATGTGTTAGACGATATACCAGTACCATCTGGTCAACATACAGGGACTGGTTTAGGACACACGACCACTAGAGCCAATCATATTCTATCACACATTAAAATATGTTGCAATCATGAGAGATTCAACTTTTGGTAAATGCCTAATATGCAGCAGTGAATGGACTGACAGCTGTCAGCAATTCATAGCTGACTGCTTGTATCAGGATCAGCAAACCACAGATGACAAAGATGATCAGCAAACCACAGATGACAAAGACAATCAGCGAACCACAGATGACAAAGATGATCAGCGAACCATAGATGACAAAGATGATCAGTGAACCACAGATGACAAAGATGATCAGTGAACCACAGATGACAAAGATGATCAGCGAACCACAGATGACAAAGACGATCAGCGAACCACAGATGACAGATGATCAGCGAACCACAGATGACAGACGATCAGTGAACCACAGATGACAAAGATGATCAGCGAACCATAGATGACAAAGACGATCAGCGAACTACAGATGACAGACGATCAGTGAACCACAGATGACAAAGACGATCAGCGAACCACAGATGACAAAGACGATCAGCGAACCACAGATGACAGACGATCAGTGAACCACAGATGACAAAGATGATCAGCGAACCACAGATGACAGACGATCAGCGAACCACAGATGACAGACGATCAGCGAACCACAGATGACAGACGATCAGCGAACCACAGATGACAGACGATCAGCGAACCACAGATGACAGACGATCAGCGAACCACAGATGACAGAGACCATATTCTGCCTTCAATCGGTGACCTTGGAAACAATCTGCACCAAGTTTAAGAGACACAGCAACATAATGTCCTTTCCAGGATGAATGCCGAAGGAGAAGAAGAAACCTTTGGTAGAGCAGGGTCGATAGCAGATGATCCACAAGCCAAAATTAGTTTCTGCTAGGCCCAGGCCTAGTTCTCACTTCTTCTTTTCTTTCTTTTGTTGTCTCGCTTTCTTTCGGGTTGTAGCCCAGTGTCGTGGTTTGTATTAGTCTTTTGTTGTCTCGCTTTCTTTCGGGTTGTAGCCCAGTGTCGTGGTATGTATTAGTCTTTTGTTGTCTCGCTTTCTTTCGGGTTGTAGCCCAGTGTCGTGGTTTGTATTAGTCTTTTGTTGTCTCGCTTTCTTTCGGGTTGTAGCCCAGTGTCGTGGTATGTATTAGTCTTTTGTTGTCTCGCTTTCTTTCGGGTTGTAGCCCAGTGTCGTGGTATGTATTAGTCTTTTGTTGTCTCGCTTTCTTTCGGGTTGTAGCCCAGTGTCGTGGTATGTATTAGTCTTTTGTTGTCTCGCTTTCTTTCGGGTTGTAGCCCAGTGTCGTGGTATGTATTAGTCTTTTGTTGTCTCGCTTTCTTTCGGGTTGTAGCCCAGTGTCGTGGTATGTATTAGTCTTTTGTTGTCTCGCTTTCTTTCGGGTTGTAGCCCAGTGTCGTGGTATGTATTAGTCTTTTGTTGTCTCGCTTTCTTTCGGGTCGTAGCCCAGTGTCGTGGTATGTATTAGTCTTTTGTTGTCTCGCTTTCTTTCGGGTTGTAGCCTAGTGTCGTGGTATGTATTAGTCTTTTGTTGTCTCGCTTTCTTTCGGGTTGTAGCCCAGTGTCGTGGTATGTATTAGTCTTTTGCCTCTCTTGTGGCTCAAGTTACATTTTTCCCCATTTTACAGCAGGTCTCGTTTACGCTGTCTATCCACCTTTTCCTTGGTCTACCTCTAGCCCTTCTTCCTTCCTGATGTTCTCCTGTAGACGGTTGCATGAACAATATGGTCTGGCTGCATTCTCACAATGTGGCTAAACCAATTCATTCTCTACTGCTCGATGTATTGTAGGCAGGGAATTGTTCCAACCATCTCTTGAATACTCATATTTGTGAATCTGTCTTTTCTAGTATTGTTAGTGATCTTTTGTGGGCATCACATTTTGCAAGTGGCTAACTTTCGTTCCTGGGCCTTATTCAATGCCCATGTCTGGCACTGGTAGCACAGGGTTGGGATGAAGATACTATTTATCATCTGCTTTTTTGCTTGGAGGGAAATCTTGGGGTGCCTTAGTAGTGGAGACAGCTGGTGTGTGACAGCATTTGTCCTCTGCACTCTCGTCTCTTTCTCTTTGTCGAGTCTGCCATCCTCAGTAAAAACAGCTCCCAAATACCTAAATTCTTGTACCTGCTATATTTATGTTTCATTCACATGAATATCAAGTGTGGTGTGCTTTCTACCTATATTCATTCCCTCTGTTTTTGATGTATTGATATTCATATCGTACTTTTGACAGTTCAAGTAGAGTGAGACAATATGGCTTTTTAGGTTTCGTTCTTTGTAGTGGATCAGACATTGGTCGTCTGCAAAGAGCAATTCGTTGGTAGTTCTCACGATGTAGATTAATTATTTCAGTGTGTGGAGATTAGCATCATGGCCAGGTATAACACAGACCAAGTTTCATCTCAAATCAAGGTCAGATGAAATACTGACCAAGGTCCCTCTCATGTCAGGACAGATGAGGCTTACTTAGTTAGTTGCTCCTCTTCTACCCTGGACCTGTAGTGTGGCGGTTTGCCAGTAAGAATGCCAAAACATTATATGTGCTGTCTTCCTACTGGCCAGGCTCCAGTCTAGTCCATGGTCTTATGTTGTCATTCCAGCAAATTTTGGGACATCCGCTACGTCTAGATCCTTGACTCTTTGCTTCCCATGACTGCATTGGTAGTTGATCTTCTGTCATTCTGCAAACATGGCCAAAACTACCAAAGAGTTTGCAAGGTATGGGCTTCAAGATCTTGAATCGTCTGATTTGATCACCTTCCTTGGATATCTCATTTCTGACGCTTGGAGCTGGCTTTTCTGGTTGTGGCCATTGTCCATAATTCACTTCCATAAGTGAAATGGTGCAGATGTGGAACAGGAAAGCTATCTTAGTTGTGTCTTCCCTATTTCTCTTTTATTGAAAAATCCTCTATTTAAGGCAGGAGAAAAGTTTATCAGTTGCTGCTATTCAGTAGCCAACTCTTCATTGATACTTTGCTTCTGGTTTATTATAGCTACAAGGTATTTCTTCTTCTTCTTCTTCTTCTGCGTACGCAGTCAGACAGTAACCATTATTTTTTCGAAAAAAGCGGCGGTCATCCTGAGGCTGTCGCCACTGCCATAGAGCTTGTCTTGCAGTTCCACTGGTGATGGCCACATCTGCTCTCTCTGATCCTCGTATGTCGGGCAGTTCTGCAGCAGATGTTCAGCGGTCATTTTACCAGTACCGCACGGGCATTCGTCGGTACACCCTATCTTCAATTTGTTGAATAGGTGGTACCTCAGTCTATTGTGGCCAGTGCGAAGTCTGAAGACAACGACCTGCTCTCTTCGGTTTAACTGGTAATAGGCATCGTTTTTGGTGTAACCAGTATGTTCGGTTTCCCATTTGGTCATGTATCTGGCTTTGATAAGCCGTTTTGACTCTTCGTACGTCATACTGGTATCTGTTTGTGGTAGTCTTGCACCTTCTTTTGCCAGTCTGTCTGCCTCCTCGTTGCCTTGGATGTTGCATTGTGATGGGACCCACTGTACCACTACCCTTTTTGGTGCAGACTGCTGGCACAGTTTGCAGAGTGCTGCTCTTAAGTCATTAAGCTCAGTATTTTTCTGGCTTTTTAGCGCTGTGACTACGGCGAGAGCATCTGTAAGCAGGACTATATGGCTTTCATTTTCACTGTGTGTCACCATTTCTTCCACTGCCGCCCTCAGTGCCTCTGCCTCCGCTCTGAAATTGCTTGTGTACTTACCAGTAGCGAATGACAGTGTTATTTTTCTGCCATTTGGTAGGTTCAGGAATGCTCCTGCCCCTCCGTTCTGTGTAGCGTTTGTTACAGAACCGTCGGTGTGTGCATGGGTCCAGTCCATGCTTGGGTAGCTTTTCGTTATGAAGCTTAGCTACAAGGTATTTGAACTGTTTCAAGGACTGTTACCCCAGAGAAATGTCATGTCTCTTCTTTTCTCTCAAGACCACACCATGGTTTTTATAACTGGACTGTTAATTATCATCCTTCTTTCTCAAGTTCCTCTTTCCAGATTTGAAGGTTTATCTAAACATGTGCCTCTCATTTAGTAATCAAGGCCACATCATTGGCAAATGCCAGCTCTGATATATAGACTGGTCTTAATTCCAGTAGCTCATTGAGCACTTTTTGGTCTTCTCCTTACAGGCTTTGATGACATAACCCATGAGTAGTATGAAGAGGCATGGGGATATAGTGTTGATCTGTCTTACGTCACTGGTGGTCTTGAACTTCTCCGATGTTTGGTTTCCTGTCCTGACGTAGTTTCTGTAGGTTTTATAAAAACTCTGCATAGCGGAGATCAGGTGTGCTGGGATGTTCTTCCTTTCCCGGTGGTATGAGAGCCTGCTTCAGGGAACCTTTTTGGACGCCTTTTCCAGGTCCAAGAAACATACGTACATTTCATCATCATACTCAAAAGCTAATTCACTCAATTATCCTAGTGTCAAGATAATGTCTTAACTATTTCAGTTTGCTCTGAAACTGCTTTGGGCTTTGTCCATCTGGGGCCAAATGTTTAAGTCTCTGCTCCAGTATCCTAGAGTAGGCTTTCCAGAGGACACTCAGGAGGGATATGCCTCTATAGTTTTTACCTGGAAAACGTGGAACTTGGTCTTCCTCTGCACAGAGGAGCTCTGAAAAGAGGTGAGAAACTGGCACAATTTCATCTTGTCAGGTTCTGGTGAAACACTGACCAAAACCCACATCACATCAGGGTGGTCAGGGGAAACACTGACCAAGACTCACTTCACAGGGTCAGATGGAACACTGACCAAGACTGACTTCAGGGTCAGGTGAAACACTGACCAAGACCCACTTCACAGGGTCAGATGGAACACTGACCAAGACCCACCTCACATCAGTTGTCAGTTGAAACACTGACCAAGACTCACATCAGGGTCAGGTGAAACACTGACCAAGACTTACATCACAGCAAGATCAGGTGAAACACTGACCAAGACCCACCTCATGACCCACCTGATGAAATACGGACCAAGACAGACGTAAGGGTCGGGTGAATCGCTGACCAACACCCACCTCAGGTCTGTGTTTGGCTTCCTGGAAACGGACTGTTTTACAACAAACTGGCCAACAAAGTCGGGATTGACACTGAGTTCTTCATAGTGGTAAACATGCTGAGAAGCCTTGCATTGCACTACAGCCAGGGTGACCTTGGTCTACCTTCTATAGTACGCACTTGGATATAAGAAGAGTTTCTACAAACCCATACACATTTGGTTTCAGCTGGCTTTTTTGTATATGGACTATCCTTCTCATTGTGATCCCCATTTTCTTAGTCAGCCTACACAAGTGCAGCTTGTTTCCTGGGTTGACACTTGGAAACAGAATAATGTCTTGGTCAGGTCTGGTTTGCTAACCCTGATGCGAGCAGCCAGCTGTGAGTCGCTGGCTGCTGTCAGCTCATCCACTGTGCTGCATTATTGACCCTGCCTCACTGTTTTAAATGTAATAAGTTACATCAACATCTACTGGCCTTCCATGCTCCTGTTGTCCAGAAAACCACTAGACAAATCTTCTCAGTTTCTGATAGATCAATATAACTGACCATTAAAATATATTATTCTGTTTGCAGGAATTGATAAAACACATAGAGTCATCTCCTCCTTTCTGTAACATAGAGGGAGCTGTTCTGATCTTCCTACCAGGACTGGCAGATATACAAGAGTTATATGAGATACTTACCACTCAGAGACAATTCAACAACCCATTGAAGTCAGTAGATATCTAAAGAGATTTGCTATTTGAAGTAAAATAATTCCTATTTATTATCTAGTTCAAAAAGCATCCATACATGTTTTAGTCTAATCATCTCATCTCATATATATATATATATAAAATGATTGGCATCCTGTCAGTTTCGAGAGACAATGGACGTTAGTGAGTGACCTTAGTCAGTTGTTGCCCTTGTTTTCACCGCATATATTTGGAGTCTGCATCCTGACGCATCTTGGCTTCATCTACCTGTAGGCCAGCACACAAAGTCTGCCTTCAGCCGGGTCTGTCTTTGACAAGTTCTTCCCAGTTGCATGGGTTCATATCCAACGCTTTCAGGTCACGCTTGCAAACATCTTTGTAGCAAAAGAAGTGTCTGCTTTCGTTACGGCGTTATTGCCTTTTCCATAGTAGTTTACTTGTTGCCATTTTGACATGTGTATGTGTGTTTATATACATATATATTTCTGTGAGACATGGGAAGTGTATAGTAGACATGTTCTATGGTTAAATTAGAGGCGGGGATCAAGATGCTGAGCAGCGCATGAGCTGCAGTGGTCAGCGACCCATAGCTGACTGCTAGCGGTAGGGCCAGCGAACCAGAGCTGCCAAGACCCTTCTACACCTCCACGCAGTGATCCTGGATAACAGGCTGCAGCAGGGTCGACTGGCTAAGGAGAAAAGATCGAAGGGGGAATGCTAACCCGGTACTCCAAAAAGGCTTGCTGAAGTCGGATGTGTTGTACCGAAAGGTGCAAATATCGCAGTCAAGCTGTAAACTACGACACAACGCATTCCGTTCTCTGGACTACATTCAGCTACTTAAGCCCTTTCAGGGTTTGGTAGCGGGAGATTGAGAAGAAGAAGAAGTTACTGCTGCTCTACATCAACTCTCCGAATAGGATATCTTTCTGAATTCGCCCGTCCTTCATTCTGCACACATGATCAAGCAGCGCTTGGAGAAGATTTGAACTAAATTGACAACATTTGCACAGTCCAACACATCGTTGTTTGTCACTATGTCACTCCATGAAATTCTAAGTTTAGATTGAACTATTACCCGATACCTCAGTTTCTTGTTAACCACCATTTGAACTGTCCCTAGCGACACAGCAAATTAATCTGCTAGTGAACGTAAGCTTCGGCGAATTGCTGCATCAATTTTGATGATGGCATCTTCTGACGCAACAATATGCACCCGACCTGGTCTCGGAAGATCTCCAGTTAACTTACGTCCTTCTTTAAACATCTTTGTCCACGACACACTTTTGTCACCATATGCTGCCTGCATTCTGCGATGAATGTCAACTGGTCGCCATCCTTCAGCTGTTAGAAACCAAATCACTGCTCGCTGATCAACTCTGGACGTATTCCGTATCACACCCGCCATGTTTTCAACGATCTGCTGAGGAAACTATGAGTCGAAGGATAAGGAAATTTTGTGAACTTGACGGTTGGTATGTGCTGTTTACACCAGAAGTGATGTCTTCATGTGCATTGTACATATGTTCACTTGGTGCAGTTAGGTTCGGTTTCATTTGAACACGCTTCGTATATATATATATATATATATATATATATATATATATATATATATATATATATATATATGACTTGCCACTGGGGTCAGGTGGCTTGAGACGAGAGAGTGAGGATAAAAAAGTAGCGCAGTTAATCCTTACTAAAAATAGCGCTAGCAAAATTAATTATGCCATCATCATTTATGATGAACGGCGGCCTTTGCCTTTGATATATATATATATATATAGTTGTATATATCGTTTACCACCATTATATTGTTTAGATTCCAGATTGAGGCTGTTCACTCAGTATTATTTAAAGTTGATGGTTGGCCACAATTCTGTTCTGCAGGTACAAGATTTATGCTCTTCATTCTGCATTATCATCACATGACCAAGGTCAGGTATTCACAGTTCCTTCCCCTGGAGTCAGAAAAATTGTCATAGCAACCAATATAGCAGAAACAGGCATCACCATACCTGATGTTGTTTATGTGATTGACAGCGGTAAAGCTAAGGAAAATAGGTCAGTATTGTCACGGATTTGTTTACTAACAAGTAACGTTATCTACTCTATATTTTTGTATGCACATGGAAAAACATCATGCTGGTTGGTTGGTTGGTTATTGATCCAGCGGTTTGTGGGCTCCTGCTTTTTGGCCCAATGCCATATAGTTTTATCTGCAAGTGTTTGTGAGCTGTTGTTTAGTTATGTACAAAGTGTTCCATTTGTCTGACCTCTGAGGAAGACGCTCTTTCCTAACACCTGCAAGCACCGGACATTCGAAAAGATGATGCTCAACAGTTTCATATGGATGTGTGCACAGCTGGTACTCTGGAGTATGTTCTGGTTGGATTCTGTTCAACTGAATGTTAAGTTGTATGTGTTGAGTGTGAAGTCGGAAAATGGTGCTTTGGACTCTCCTTTTCAGGAGGTTGATATTGTCTTTGGGATTTGGGATAGCCATATTTTTCTAGATTTCTCTCCTAGTATTGCCTATCTATTCAATCTAGCCTCTTTGTTCACAGTCTTCAGTAGTTGTTTGACTGTCTATATGGTTGTTGGTGCGTATTGTTGTAATGTAGAGTGAGAAAATACTGAAATTATGTGTCACAGTTGAGTGGATGGATTGCCCAAAGAAAGTAGGTCAGTATTACTACAAAGTTTTTGACTATATAGTTATCTTATTTGATCAGTCTTATTGAGTTGGGGGAGGAGATATATATAACCACTCGTTAAGTAGAACGAAGGGGAACACTTTAGCTGAGAGGTAAGGTGCTCGCCTCTCAAGAAACATACTTATGAAAGCGCAAATGGTTTGTGTTCAAATCTCATGAGTTTTAAGCATCCCCTGATGTCAAAGGAGGTGAGATTGTGACCTAGTCTTATAGGAGATGGACGATAAACTCGGAAGTCCCATGTACACGCTGTGCATGTAAAAGAATCTTTGGCAGTTGAAAATTGAAATAGCAGCCTGTTATACCACTGAACAGACATACGTTCTGAACTAAAGGCGACCAAAGTTCTACCCATTAGTGACTCGCATGAAGGCTAGAAGGAGCTGGCTCCTGCTTGTCTGCACACTTGATTGCTGCAGGTATATAAAAGAAAAACCTTTACCAAATAGAAAAGGACAATTCACCTCCATGATTGCTTTAAAAGGTGACTAAAGAGGGTGTTGCAAGAAACTAGCAACCTTATCATATAAAATAAATTGCTTCAGAAACCACCAATTATAAAGCACCACCAATTATAAAGCACTGAGTGCTTTAGTAGTGCAAATGTTCAAAAGAAGGTCAGGGATAGCATGGGCCAGTGGTTAAGTGATTAGGCTCACACACTGAAGGTGCTCGGTTCGCTCCCCAATCACAGCACCCTTAGAAAAGGCAGGAGGAAGCAGACCCTTACATAAAATGCATGCCGAAGTCGGATGCACTGGGCCGACAGGCTCAAAATAAAAACAGTGCAACGCACACTGTCTTGGGGAATAGAGAAATAAGGCAAACGAAAACAACAAATTTTAAATTTTTTTAAAACAACGATAGAGACATCAAATTGAGAATAGACATCAAGTATAACATTTTTTTTTTAAATCAACTATAGTGGTGACCCTATACTCTGCCTGGAGCGGAAAGCTACAAGATGAAAAATAAAAATGAAAAGTTATTATAAGTACAGTTTATAACAAAACCACAAATTATCAACAATATACTAATACAACTCTTCGTTATCAGTGTCAGACTTGGACTCTGACCAAGGCACAATAGCAAAAGATCATAACATGAGAAATGAGATATTTGTGAAAAGCTGTCAAAATCTAGAAGCGGAAACAAAAACCATGCTTTCCACATGTAGACAGACAGAATGATATGGTTTAGATATCTAACAGAAGTTCTTCTAGACCTACCTGCCATATTAGTCTGTAAACCCAAACTGTAGAGCTTCAGAGCAAGAGGAAGACCAAGATGAAGAGGAAATGAATGTGTTAAAAAACACCACAGAGGTAGGGATATAAAATAAGGGCCATGCAGATGACCCACAAAAGAAGATTGCACCTCCCCATGACATCAGGCAACATAAGGGGACAGATATGATGTGATGACAACATATGACAGTCACAATCTATGACACTTCCACTATATGACATTTACAATACAAAGGCAGCAAGGAAGGGAATTGGCTACCCCTTCTCATCGACAAGTTATGGCCTTGAACAATGAAATCTCATTGGAGACATGAAAGGAGTGTCCAAGTAGATTGTGATTAACATAGATATCAGGTGTCCCCTGGAAACGAGTTTTCAGTTGGCAAATCCTTTCACTATCAAAGCATCATGGATCACAAAACAGTCTACTACTGATTTCAATCAACATCAAAGGAGTCCCAACACAAGATCCAAACCAGCTGATGATCTACCCAATACTTCTGGAAACATGCAATTTGGATGACATATTGAGGGAGAACGACAAAGCAATTCACATGGCCGAACATTGGACACTTTATGGTCTGACATGATGCCCAGAACATGGAAAGTAAGTAAGTATGAAGTCTCTACACTTCATCTCCGACAGTATTGTCTACTTTGAGACTAACTTTACCTTTGCTGTACAATTCATGACATTTCTCCAACAAAACAGGTATATGGAGGTGAGTCAGATGAGTGCCTTAGAAGAGGTCTTCAT
Source organism: Ariolimax columbianus (assembly GCA_036924085.1). NCBI lineage: Eukaryota > Metazoa > Mollusca > Gastropoda > Stylommatophora > Arionidae > Ariolimax > Ariolimax columbianus. The sequence goes on from JAVGWX010000005.1 coordinate 7,640,382, forward strand.
CAGTAAAGCTAGTTGCAAGCAGCGAGCAGGCCGAGCTGGGCGAGTCAAAGAGGGTTTCTGCTTTCGAATGTACACCCATGAGCAGTTCAAGGAGTTCAGACCCTATACAACCCCAGAAATACTGAGGGTGCCGCTGGAGGAGCTGTGTCTAAGCATTATGGTAAACCATTTTAGTGTGTTGGGATGATGGTTTTGTTATGAAAGAGTGGGGATTAGTATGTGTACAAGGTAAAGACAAGGCCGTTTCTACCATTAGGCAGGTGCCTAGGGTGGCAAAATTTTAGGGGTGGCAAAAGGGCGGAAAAAAATGTTAATTTGAAATCAAACAGCGAAAAAATTTAGCAAATTAGGAGAGAAAAAAATTAAATAGAGGAAAAATGGTGGTTCTGTCGATGTTTTTAGCGTTATTATTAACTGTAACTTGAGGAGCAACAGGCCAAATGGTTTAGGCCTGCCTGCCGACAAGGAGGGCAGCGGTTCAAAACCCCAGTATGTCATATGTTGTTTTTCTGTTGGGGTGAAATAAACAAACATAGCCAGCACACGGCGTGGTGACAGTAGTGGCAAAGCGGTCTGTAGTCCTCAGCTTTAAAAATCCCTCGACTACACCAGCAATAGAAAAAATATCATATGACAGAAACAAGAACATTTATTAATTAACTGTTTATTCTTTATAAACGAACAAGAGCTAGGTTTTTTTACTTCTCTTTCAACATATCTAAAAGGTACGTGAACTGTTTATTCTTTATAAACAGACAAGAGCTAGGTTTTTTTACTTCTCTTTCAACATATCTAAAAGGTACGTGAACTGTTTATTCTTTATAAACGGACAAGAGCTAGGTTTTTTTACTTCTCTTTCAACATATCTAAAAGGTACGTGAACTGTTTATTCTTTATAAACGGACAAGAGCTAGGTTTTTTTTACTTCTCTTTCAACATATCTAAAAGGTACGTGAACTGTTTATTCTTTATAAACGAACAAGAGCTAGGTTTTTTTTACTTCTCTTTCAACATATCTAAAAGGTACGTGAACTGTTTATTCTTTATAAACGGACAAGAGCTAGGTTTTTTTTACTTCTCTTTCAACATATCTAAAAGGTATGTGAACTGTTTATTCTTTATAAACGAACAAGAGCTAGGTTTTTTTACTTCTCTTTCAACATATCTAAAAGGTACGTGAACTGTTTATTCTTTATAAACGGACAAGAGCTAGGTTTTTTTACTTCTCTTTCAACATATCTAAAAGGTACGTGAACTGTTTATTCTTTATAAACGGACAAGAGCTAGGTTTTTTTTACTTCTCTTTCAACATATCTAAAAGGTACGTGAACTGTTTATTCTTTATAAACGAACAAGAGCTAGGTTTTTTTTACTTCTCTTTCAACATATCTAAAAGGTACGTGAACTGTTTATTCTTTATAAACGAACAAGAGCTAGGTTTTTTTTACTTCTCTTTCAACATATCTAAAAGGTACGTGAACTGTTTATTCTTTATAAACGGACAAGAGCTAGGTTTTTTTTACTTCTCTTTCAACATATCTAAAAGGTACGTGAACTGTTTATTCTTTATAAACGAACAAGAGCTAGGTTTTTTTTACTTCTCTTTCAACATATCTAAAAGGTACGTGAACTGTTTATTCTTTATAAACAGACAAGAGCTAGGTTTTTTTACTTCTCTTTCAACATATCTAAAAGGTACATGAACTGTTTATTCTTTATAAACGAACAAGAGCTAGGTTTTTTTACTTATCTTTAAACATATCGGTACGTGAACTGTTTATTCTTTATAAACGAACAAGAGCTATGTTTTTTTTACTTCTCTTTCAACATATCTAAAAGGTACGTGAACTGTTTATTCTTTATAAACGGACAAGAGCTAGGTTTTTTTTACTTCTCTTTCAACATATCTAAAAGGTACGTGAACTGTTTATTCTTTATAAACGGACAAAAGCTAGGTTTTTTTACTTCTCTTTCAACATATCTAAAAGGTATGTGAACTGTTTATTCTTTATAAACGAACAAGAGCTAGGTTTTTTTACTTCTCTTTCAACATATCTAAAAGGTACGTGAACTGTTTATTCTTTATAAACGGACAAGAGCTAGGTTTTTTTTACTTCTCTTTCAACATATCTAAAAGGTACGTGAACTGTTTATTCTTTATAAACGAACAAGAGCTAGGTTTTTTTACTTCTCTTTCAACATATCTAAAAGGTACGTGAACTGTTTATTCTTTATAAACGAACAAGAGCTAGGTTTTTTTACTTCTCTTTCAACATATCTAAAAGGTACGTGAACTGTTTATTCTTTATAAACAGACAAGAGCTAGGTTTTTTTTACTTCTCTTTCATCATATCTAAAAGGTACGTGAACTGTTTATTCTTTATAAACGAACAAGAGCTAGGTTTTTTTTACTTCTCTTTCAACATATCTAAAAGGTACGTGAACTGTTTATTCTTTATAAACAAACAAGAGCTAGGTTTTTTTACTTCTCTTTCAACATATCTAAAAGGTACGTGAACTGTTTATTCTTTATAAACGAACAAGAGCTAGATTTTTTTACTTCTCTTTCAACATATCTAAAAGGTATGTGAACTGTTTATTCTTTATAAACGAACAAGAGCTAGGTTTTTTTTACTTCTCTTTCAACATATCTAAAAGGTACGTGAACTGTTTATTCTTTATAAACGGACAAGAGCTAGGTTTTTTTTACTTCTCTTTCAACATATCTAAAAGGTACGTGAACTGTTTATTCTTTATAAACGAACAAGAGCTAGGTATTTTTTACTTCTCTTTCAACATATCTAAAAGGTACGTGAACTGTTTATTCTTTATAAACAGACAAGAGCTAGGTTTTTTTACTTCTCTTTCAACATATCTAAAAGGTACATGAACTGTTTATTCTTTATAAACGAACAAGAGCTAGGTTTTTTTACTTATCTTTAAACATATCGGTACGTGAACTGTTTATTCTTTATAAACGAACAAGAGCTATGTTTTTTTTACTTCTCTTTCAACATATCTAAAAGGTACGTGAACTGTTTATTCTTTATAAACGAACAAGAGCTAGATTTTTTTACTTCTCTTTCAACATATCTAAAAGGTATGTGAACTGTTTATTCTTTATAAACGGACAAGAGCTAGGTTTTTTTACTTCTCTTTCAACATATCTAAAAGGTATGTGAACTGTTTATTCTTTATAAACGAACAAGAGCTAGGTTTTTTTACTTCTCTTTCAACATATCTAAAAGGTACGTGAACTGTTTATTCTTTATAAACGAACAAGAGCTAGGTTTTTTTACTTCTCTTTCAACATATCTAAAAGGTACGTGAACTGTTTATTCTTTATAAACGAACAAGAGCTAGGCTTTTTTACTTCTCTTTCAACATATCTAAAAGGTACGTGAACTGTTTATTCTTTATAAACGAACAAGAGCTAGGTTTTTTTACTTCTCTTTCAACATATCTAAAAGGTACGTGAACTGTTTATTCTTTATAAACGAACAAGAGCTAGGTTTTTTTACTTATCTTTAAACATATCGGTACGTGAACTGTTTATTCTTTATAAACGAACAAGAGCTATGTTTTTTTTACTTCTCTTTCAACATATCTAAAAGGTACGTGAACTGTTTATTCTTTATAAACGGACAAGAGCTAGGTTTTTTTTACTTCTCTTTCAACATATCTAAAAGGTATGTGAACTGTTTATTCTTTATAAACGGACAAGAGCTAGGTTTTTTTACTTCTCTTTCAACATATCTAAAAGGTATGTGAACTGTTTATTCTTTATAAACGAACAAGAGCTAGGTTTTTTTACTTCTCTTTCAACATATCTAAAAGGTACGTGAACTGTGTATTCTTTATAAACGAACAAGAGCTAGGTTTTTTTACTTCTCTTTCAACATATCTAAAAGGTACGTGAACTGTTTATTCTTTATAAACGGACAAGAGCAAGGTTTTTTTACTTCTCTTTCAACATATCTAAAAGGTACGTGAACTGTTTATTCTTTATAAACGGACAAGAGCTAGGTTTTTTTACTTCTCTTTCAACATATCTAAAAGGTACGTGAACTGTTTATTCTTTATAAACGAACAAGAGCTAGGTTTTTTTTACTTCTCTTTCAACATATCTAAAAGGTACGTGAACTGTTTATTCTTTATAAACGGACAAGAGCTAGGTTTTTTTTACTTCTCTTTCAACATACCTAAAAGGTACGTGAACTGTTTATTCTTTATAAACGAACAAGAGCTAGGTTTTTTTTACTTCTCTTTCAACATATCTAAAAGGTACGTGAACTGTTTATTCTTTATAAACAGACAAGAGCTAGGTTTTTTTACTTCTCTTTCAACATATCTAAAAGGTACATGAACTGTTTATTCTTTATAAACGAACAAGAGCTAGGTTTTTTTACTTATCTTTAAACATATCGGTACGTGAAATGTTTATTCTTTATAAACGAACAAGAGCTATGTTTTTTTTACTTCTCTTTCAACATATCTAAAAGGTACGTGAACTGTTTATTCTTTATAAACGGACAAGAGCTAGGTTTTTTTTACTTCTCTTTCAACATATCTAAAAGGTACGTGAACTGTTTATTCTTTATAAACGGACAAGAGCTAGGTTTTTTTTACTTCTCTTTCAACATATCTAAAAGGTATGTGAACTGTTTATTCTTTATAAACGAACAAGAGCTAGGTTTTTTTACTTCTCTTTCAACATATCTAAAAGGTACGTGAACTGTTTATTCTTTATAAACGAACAAGAGCTAGGTTTTTTTACTTCTCTTTCAACATATCTAAAAGGTACGTGAACTGTTTATTCTTTATAAACGAACAAGAGCTAGGTTTTTTTACTTCTCTTTCAACATATCTAAAAGGTACGTGAACTGTTTATTCTTTATAAACAGACAAGAGCTAGGTTTTTTTTACTTCTCTTTCATCATATCTAAAAGGTACGTGAACTGTTTATTCTTTATAAACGAACAAGAGCTAGGTTTTTTTACTTCTCTTTCAACATATCTAAAAGGTACGTGAACTGTTTATTCTTTATAAACGGACAAGAGCTAGGTTTTTTTACTTCTCTTTCAACATATCTAAAAGGTACGTGAACTGTTTATTCTTTATAAACGAACAAGAGCTAGGTTTTTTTTACTTCTCTTTCAACATATCTAAAAGGTACGTGAACTGTTTATTCTTTATAAACGGACAAGAGCTAGGTTTTTTTTACTTCTCTTTCAACATATCTAAAAGGTACGTGAACTGTTTATTCTTTATAAACGAACAAGAGCTAGGTTTTTTTTACTTCTCTTTCAACATATCTAAAAGGTACGTGAACTGTTTATTCTTTATAAACAGACAAGAGCTAGGTTTTTTTACTTCTCTTTCAACATATCTAAAAGGTACATGAACTGTTTATTCTTTATAAACGAACAAGAGCTAGGTTTTTTTACTTATCTTTAAACATATCGGTACGTGAACTGTTTATTCTTTATAAACGAACAAGAGCTATGTTTTTTTTACTTCTCTTTCAACATATCTAAAAGGTACGTGAACTGTTTATTCTTTATAAACGGACAAGAGCTAGGTTTTTTTTACTTCTCTTTCAACATATCTAAAAGGTACGTGAACTGTTTATTCTTTATAAACGGACAAGAGCTAGGTTTTTTTACTTCTCTTTCAACATATCTAAAAGGTATGTGAACTGTTTATTCTTTATAAACGAACAAGAGCTAGGTTTTTTTACTTCTCTTTCAACATATCTAAAAGGTACGTGAACTGTTTATTCTTTATAAACGAACAAGAGCTAGGTTTTTTTACTTCTCTTTCAACATATCTAAAAGGTACGTGAACTGTTTATTCTTTATAAACGAACAAGAGCTAGGTTTTTTTACTTCTCTTTCAACATATCTAAAAGGTACGTGAACTGTTTATTCTTTATAAACAGACAAGAGCTAGGTTTTTTTTACTTCTCTTTCATCATATCTAAAAGGTACGTGAACTGTTTATTCTTTATAAACGAACAAGAGCTAGGTTTTTTTACTTCTCTTTCAACATATCTAAAAGGTACGTGAACTGTTTATTCTTTATAAACAAACAAGAGCTAGGTTTTTTTACTTCTCTTTCAACATATCTAAAAGGTACGTGAACTGTTTATTCTTTATAAACGAACAAGAGCTAGATTTTTTTACTTCTCTTTCAACATATCTAAAAGGTATGTGAACTGTTTATTCTTTATAAACGAACAAGAGCTAGGTTTTTTTTACTTCTCTTTCAACATATCTAAAAGGTACGTGAACTGTTTATTCTTTATAAACGGACAAGAGCTAGGTTTTTTTTACTTCTCTTTCAACATATCTAAAAGGTAAGTGAACTGTTTATTCTTTATAAACGAACAAGAGCTAGGTATTTTTTACTTCTCTTTCAACATATCTAAAAGGTACGTGAACTGTTTATTCTTTATAAACAGACAAGAGCTAGGTTTTTTTACTTCTCTTTCAACATATCTAAAAGGTATGTGAACTGTTTATTCTTTATAAACGGACAAGAGCTAGGTTTTTTTACTTCTCTTTCAACATATCTAAAAGGTATGTGAACTGTTTATTCTTTATAAACGAACAAGAGCTAGGTTTTTTTACTTCTCTTTCAACATATCTAAAAGGTACGTGAACTGTTTATTCTTTATAAACGAACAAGAGCTAGATTTTTTTACTTCTCTTTCAACATATCTAAAAGGTATGTGAACTGTTTATTCTTTATAAACGAACAAGAGCTAGGTTTTTTTTACTTCTCTTTCAACATATCTAAAAGGTACGTGAACTGTTTATTCTTTATAAACGGACAAGAGCTAGGTTTTTTTTACTTCTCTTTCAACATATCTAAAAGGTACGTGAACTGTTTATTCTTTATAAACGAACAAGAGCTAGGTATTTTTTACTTCTCTTTCAACATATCTAAAAGGTACGTGAACTGTTTATTCTTTATAAACAGACAAGAGCTAGGTTTTTTTACTTCTCTTTCAACATATCTAAAAGGTACATGAACTGTTTATTCTTTATAAACGAACAAGAGCTAGGTTTTTTTACTTCTCTTTCAACATATCTAAAAGGTACGTGAACTGTTTATTCTTTATAAACGAACAAGAGCTAGGTTTTTTTACTTATCTTTAAACATATCGGTACGTGAACTGTTTATTCTTTATAAACGAACAAGAGCTATGTTTTTTTTACTTCTCTTTCAACATATCTAAAAGGTACGTGAACTGTTTATTCTTTATAAACGGACAAGAGCTAAGTTTTTTTTACTTCTCTTTCAACATATCTAAAAGGTATGTGAACTGTTTATTCTTTATAAACGGACAAGAGCTAGGTTTTTTTACTTCTCTTTCAACATATCTAAAAGGTATGTGAACTGTTTATTCTTTATAAACGAACAAGAGCTAGGTTTTTTTACTTCTCTTTCAACATATCTAAAAGGTACGTGAACTGTTTATTCTTTATAAACGAACAAGAGCTAGGTTTTTTTACTTCTCTTTCAACATATCTAAAAGGTACGTGAACTGTTTATTCTTTATAAACGAACAAGAGCTAGGTTTTTTTACTTCTCTTTCAACATATCTAAAAGGTACGTGAACTGTTTATTCTTTATAAACGAACAAGAGCTAGGTTTTTTTACTTCTCTTTCAACATATCTAAAAGGTACGTGAACTGTTTATTCTTTATAAACGAACAAGAGCTAGGTTTTTTTACTTATCTTTAAACATATCGGTACGTGAACTGTTTATTCTTTATAAACGAACAAGAGCTATGTTTTTTTTACTTCTCTTTCAACATATCTAAAAGGTACGTGAACTGTTTATTCTTTATAAACGGACAAGTGCTAGGTTTTTTTTACTTCTCTTTCAACATATCTAAAAGGTATGTGAACTGTTTATTCTTTATAAACGGACAAGAGCTAGGTTTTTTTACTTCTCTTTCAACATATCTAAAAGGTACGTGAACTGTTTATTCTTTATAAACGAACAAGAGCTAGGTTTTTTTACTTCTCTTTCAACATATCTAAAAGGTATGTGAACTGTTTATTCTTTATAAACGAACAAGAGCTAGGTTTTTTTACTTCTCTTTCAACATATCTAAAAGGTACGTGAACTGTTTATTCTTTATAAACGAACAAGAGCTAGGTTTTTTTACTTCTCTTTCAACATATCTAAAAGGTACGTGAACTGTTTATTCTTTATAAACGAACAAGAGCTAGGTTTTTTTACTTCTCTTTCAACATATCTAAAAGGTACGTGAACTGTTTATTCTTTATAAACAGACAAGAGCTAGGTTTTTTTTACTTCTCTTTCATCATATCTAAAAGGTACGTGAACTGTTTATTCTTTATAAACGAACAAGAGCTAGGTTTTTTTACTTCTCTTTCAACATATCTAAAAGGTACGTGAACTGTTTATTCTTTATAAACAAACAAGAGCTAGGTTTTTTTACTTCTCTTTCAACATATCTAAAAGGTACGTGAACTGTTTATTCTTTATAAACGAACAAGAGCTAGATTTTTTTACTTCTCTTTCAACATATCTAAAAGGTATGTGAACTGTTTATTCTTTATAAACGAACAAGAGCTAGGTTTTTTTTACTTCTCTTTCAACATATCTAAAAGGTACGTGAACTGTTTATTCTTTATAAACGGACAAGAGCTAGGTTTTTTTTACTTCTCTTTCAACATATCTAAAAGGTACGTGAACTGTTTATTCTTTATAAACGAACAAGAGCTATGTTTTTTTTACTTCTCTTTCAACATATCTAAAAGGTACGTGAACTGTTTATTCTTTATAAACGGACAAGAGCTAAGTTTTTTTTACTTCTCTTTCAACATATCTAAAAGGTATGTGAACTGTTTATTCTTTATAAACGGACAAGAGCTAGGTTTTTTTACTTCTCTTTCAACATATCTAAAAGGTATGTGAACTGTTTATTCTTTATAAACGAACAAGAGCTAGGTTTTTTTACTTCTCTTTCAACATATCTAAAAGGTACGTGAACTGTTTATTCTTTATAAACGAACAAGAGCTAGGTTTTTTTACTTCTCTTTCAACATATCTAAAAGGTACGTGAACTGTTTATTCTTTATAAACGAACAAGAGCTAGGTTTTTTTACTTCTCTTTCAACATATCTAAAAGGTACGTGAACTGTTTATTCTTTATAAACGAACAAGAGCTAGGTTTTTTTACTTCTCTTTCAACATATCTAAAAGGTACGTGAACTGTTTATTCTTTATAAACGAACAAGAGCTAGGTTTTTTTACTTATCTTTAAACATATCGGTACGTGAACTGTTTATTCTTTATAAACGAACAAGAGCTATGTTTTTTTTACTTCTCTTTCAACATATCTAAAAGGTACGTGAACTGTTTATTCTTTATAAACGGACAAGTGCTAGGTTTTTTTTACTTCTCTTTCAACATATCTAAAAGGTATGTGAACTGTTTATTCTTTATAAACGGACAAGAGCTAGGTTTTTTTACTTCTCTTTCAACATATCTAAAAGGTACGTGAACTGTTTATTCTTTATAAACGAACAAGAGCTAGGTTTTTTTACTTCTCTTTCAACATATCTAAAAGGTATGTGAACTGTTTATTCTTTATAAACGAACAAGAGCTAGGTTTTTTTACTTCTCTTTCAACATATCTAAAAGGTACGTGAACTGTTTATTCTTTATAAACGAACAAGAGCTAGGTTTTTTTACTTCTCTTTCAACATATCTAAAAGGTACGTGAACTGTTTATTCTTTATAAACGAACAAGAGCTAGGTTTTTTTACTTCTCTTTCAACATATCTAAAAGGTACGTGAACTGTTTATTCTTTATAAACAGACAAGAGCTAGGTTTTTTTTACTTCTCTTTCATCATATCTAAAAGGTACGTGAACTGTTTATTCTTTATAAACGAACAAGAGCTAGGTTTTTTTACTTCTCTTTCAACATATCTAAAAGGTACGTGAACTGTTTATTCTTTATAAACAAACAAGAGCTAGGTTTTTTTACTTCTCTTTCAACATATCTAAAAGGTACGTGAACTGTTTATTCTTTATAAACGAACAAGAGCTAGATTTTTTTACTTCTCTTTCAACATATCTAAAAGGTATGTGAACTGTTTATTCTTTATAAACGAACAAGAGCTAGGTTTTTTTTACTTCTCTTTCAACATATCTAAAAGGTACGTGAACTGTTTATTCTTTATAAACGGACAAGAGCTAGGTTTTTTTTACTTCTCTTTCAACATATCTAAAAGGTACGTGAACTGTTTATTCTTTATAAACGAACAAGAGCTAGGTATTTTTTACTTCTCTTTCAACATATCTAAAAGGTACGTGAACTGTTTATTCTTTATAAACAGACAAGAGCTAGGTTTTTTTACTTCTCTTTCAACATATCTAAAAGGTACATGAACTGTTTATTCTTTATAAACGAACAAGAGCTAGGTTTTTTTACTTATCTTTAAACATATCGGTACGTGAACTGTTTATTCTTTATAAACGAACAAGAGCTATGTTTTTTTTACTTCTCTTTCAACATATCTAAAAGGTACGTGAACTGTTTATTCTTTATAAACGGACAAGAGCTAGGTTTTTTTTACTTCTCTTTCAACATATCTAAAAGGTATGTGAACTGTTTATTCTTTATAAACGGACAAGAGCTAGGTTTTTTTACTTCTCTTTCAACATATCTAAAAGGTATGTGAACTGTTTATTCTTTATAAACGAACAAGAGCTAGGTTTTTTTACTTCTCTTTCAACATATCTAAAAGGTACGTGAACTGTTTATTCTTTATAAACGAACAAGAGCTAGGTTTTTTTACTTCTCTTTCAACATATCTAAAAGGTACGTGAACTGTTTATTCTTTATAAACGAACAAGAGCTAGGCTTTTTTACTTCTCTTTCAACATATCTAAAAGGTACGTGAACTGTTTATTCTTTATAAACGAACAAGAGCTAGGTTTTTTTTACTTCTCTTTCAACATATCTAAAAGGTACGTGAACTGTTTATTCTTTATAAACGAACAAGAGCTAGGTTTTTTTACTTATCTTTAAACATATCGGTACGTGAACTGTTTATTCTTTATAAACGAACAAGAGCTATGTTTTTTTTACTTCTCTTTCAACATATCTAAAAGGTACGTGAACTGTTTATTCTTTATAAACGGACAAGAGCTAGGTTTTTTTTACTTCTCTTTCAACATATCTAAAAGGTATGTGAACTGTTTATTCTTTATAAACGGACAAGAGCTAGGTTTTTTTACTTCTCTTTCAACATATCTAAAAGGTATGTGAACTGTTTATTCTTTATAAACGAACAAGAGCTAGGTTTTTTTACTTCTCTTTCAACATATCTAAAAGGTACGTGAACTGTTTATTCTTTATAAACGAACAAGAGCTAGGTTTTTTTACTTCTCTTTCAACATATCTAAAAGGTACGTGAACTGTTTATTCTTTATAAACGAACAAGAGCTAGGTTTTTTTACTTCTCTTTCAACATATCTAAAAGGTACGTGAACTGTTTATTCTTTATAAACGAACAAGAGCTAGGTTTTTTTACTTCTCTTTCAACATATCTAAAAGGTACGTGAACTGTTTATTCTTTATAAACGAACAAGAGCTAGGCTTTTTTACTTCTCTTTCAACATATCTAAAAGGTACGTGAACTGTGTATTCTTTATAAACGAACAAGAGCTAGGTTTTTTTACTTCTCTTTCAACATATCTAAAAGGTACGTGAACTGTTTATTCTTTATAAACGAACAAGAGCTAGGTTTTTTTACTTCTCTTTCAACATATCTAAAAGGTACGTGAACTGTTTATTCTTTATAAACAGACAAGAGCTAGGTTTTTTTTACTTCTCTTTCATCATATCTAAAAGGTACGTGAACTGTTTATTCTTTATAAACGAACAAGAGCTAGGTTTTTTTACTTCTCTTTCAACATATCTAAAAGGTACGTGAACTGTTTATTCTTTATAAACGAACAAGAGCTAGATTTTTTTACTTCTCTTTCAACATATCTAAAAGGTATGTGAACTGTTTATTCTTTATAAACAGACAAGAGCTAGGTTTTTTTTACTTCTCTTTCAACATATCTAAAAGGTACGTGAACTGTTTATTCTTTATAAACGAACAAGAGCTAGGTTTTTTTTACTTCTCTTTCAACATATCTAAAAGGTACGTGAACTGTTTATTCTTTATAAACGAACAAGAGCTAGGTTTTTTTTACTTCTCTTTCAACATATCTAAAAGGTACGTGAACTGTTTATCATGCTTTATAGACGTCTCAGTCTTTGCAGACCACGCAAGCCTGGACACTGAAGATGGAGACCCTGGGCTGCCTAAACTGCAGGATCCCCCTCTCGGCCTCGCTGGTGTAATCCAAAGGAATGCAAAGCATGACAATTTGGCACCAGCTCACGCTGCAGGAGCTGCCGGAATGAGTTCGCAATTTTTAAACCATTCGCCTTAGGTGCTACCACTCCGAATGTTATGTCTGGGTTTACTCCCGTAGCCCTACCCTCTCCTGAGGTTTCGACAAAGCAGTGATTCGTTGCCCGCTGCTGGGGGGCACAATAATGTAGGACAGGCCATTGACATGGAAACTCCTGAACGGCAAGCCGAACAGTGAATCCAATGGCGATCTCTACACCTGGAAAGGAGAGGCTATATCAGACGCGTCACTTTCCTTTAACGAGTGGGACTTCCAGTCCAGACCTCGCTACCCCCTAGGTATTTAGAAATCTGATAACTGAAGACCAATGACTTACTAACCTAATACAGAAATCTGATAATTTAAGACCTATGACTTAACCTAATACAGAAAGCTGATAACTTGAGATCTATGACTGGACCTGATATAGAAAGCTGATAACTTGATATTTATGACTGGACCTGGTACAAAAAACTGATAACGAGACCTATGACTTAACCTGATACAGAAAGCTGATAACTTGAGATCTATGACTGGACCTGGTATAGAAAGCTGATAACTTGAGATCTGTGACTGGACGTGGTACAGAAAGCTGATAACTTGATTTCTGTGTTCAAGAACTAATAGTTCACAAGAAACTTAACAGAATACAAATAATAATTACTACTTTGTTCTTTTCAGAAATGCCAGTATGGAAAGCCGCATGAATTTCTTAACGGAGCACTTGACCCTCCTCAGGGATTGGCTGTGTCAAGGGCCATGACCTTGCTCAGGGAAGTGGGTGCCTGTCAGTCAGATGAAAGTTCGTTGACCCCTCTTGGTCACCATTTGGCCACATTACCTGTCAATGTTCGTATTGGCAAAATGTTACTCCTTGGAGCCATATTTGGATGCTTAGAGCAGATAGTATGTAGAAATATTATAGCAGATTTATTTAATGTTCTCCAGCTGTGTCTCATGTTTATCCTTTATTCTTCTTCTTTTTCGGTATTTGGCCTGTAGAGGATGTTGTGTTGTGATAACAGGATGTTGTGTAGTAATAACAGGATGTTGTGTTGTAATAAAAGGATGTTGTGTAGTAATAAAAGGATGTTGTGTAGTAATAAAAGGATGTTGTGTTGTAATAAAAGAATGTTGTGTTGTAATAACAGGATGTTGTGTTGTAATAACAGGATGTTGTGTTGTAATAACAGGATGTTGTGTTGTAATAAAAGGATGTTGTGTTGTAATAACAGGATGTTGTGTTGTAATAAAAGGATGTTGTGTTGTAATAACAGGATGTTGTGTTGTAATAAAAGGAGGTTGTGTTGTAATAAAAGGATGTTGTGTTGTAATAAAAGGATGTTGTGTTGTAATAAAAGGATGTTGTGTTGTAATAAAAGGATGTTGTGTTGTAATAAAAGGATGTTGTGTTGTAATAACAGGATGTGGTTGTTGTAATAAAAGGATGTTGTGTAGTAATAAAAGAATGTTGTGTAGTAATAAAAGGATGTTGTGTTGTAATAAAAGGATGTTGTGTTGTAATTGACAGTGATGCTGTGATACCTGCGACTTTCGGTCGGACACATCCAGTTTCAGCTTTTTTTTTGGGTGGGTGCAGCGTTTGCTTCTGACCTTGACCCCTATTCTCTGAGCCAGACTACACTAGTGCAGCCTGTTATCAGAGCTGCGGCTTGGAAGCGGAATAGGGTCTTGGTCAGCTCTGGTTCACTGACCCTAATACAAGCAGCCAGCTATCAGTAAGTTTGCTTCTGTCGGTTCATTCGTTGTTATGCGTCTTTGGCCATCCTTTATTCTTCAAAATAATTTACTTGATTTTTGTGTTGCCGTACAAACTAAGAACAGTATCTCAGTTTGTTAAAGACTATTTGGGCTCAAACTATGAATGTTAAATGCAAAGACACAGAACGACATTAGCTGTTCCATAAAGTATGCCCAAAACTTTTCAGACCAGCCCTCACTCTGCATAGCAACAAAATCTCATTGGTTAGACAGACAAAATTATAACCAATCATCCAGGACATGTGATGCAACTATTTTCTCAAAACGGCGTGCGGTTCGGATGTGTTTTTAACTTTTTTAAATTTTTCATAAATGGCTTGAAGGTCGGAAGTCTGCGTCAGAAATGGTTTATTATTTGATCAATCCAATGATCACGGATGTGGATCACTCATGGATACTCAGCACACACCTAATTCAGACTTTGACTGCGACACATAATATGAAAGCTAGATGAAAAAGACTGATATATCGGCAAAATACACGTCGTTGTAAGTAAAAAAAAAATTGTTTCTCTTCAATTTCTATTGGCGCATTAATGTCATTTAACGATTCATACTAATATAATATAATACAATATCCTCAACTTCAGTCTGACGAGTGGGCCGTATGGGAGGTAGCCAACAATGTCCTGTATGCTGTCCGATCTTTTGCCGCGTCGTACCATTTCGGACCTAATGTCTCTCAGCAGACCATCTCTTCATTGTATGGATGGCGGCTGTGTGGTCATGTATAATCATATCGCCACCAAAACGTTGTTCTGAGTGTTCATCTGTTATCTGGCATGTGCACCACGTGTTTAGCCCAGTAGTATTTGCGAGACAACGCAGCCTCTACGAAGTCTCGAAATAGAGTGCATTCTCTTATTTCAGTATTGTGGATTCGAGCTCTGATCGAGATCCCTAGGACGCGTCTTTCCATCACTCGCTGGGTAATATAATATAGAATAGTATAATCATACTAAAATATAATCTTTATATAATCAGCATTACTGCCGTAGGTGTGTGAGGTGTTAGCGATCTCACATATCAATGGCTTGGCTATATGAGGGCGATAGCCATCTCCTCTCCCTCGCCGCTTTTACTTCCCGGACTGAGCCGGTACCCATTTAAGGTTTCGTTGACCCGGGAGCCATTGCGGTCTGAAAAATGAAAAAACATTTCTGCCTCAACTGGGTAACTCAGGACCACTCAGATGCGAAGCCAGCTCGCTAACCACTGAGTTAAGCTGCTCCCTCTTATATGTCTTAGGATGTTTATAATTCACATTTATGTCATAAATTTTGCTCAATTTGCTCAATATTCATTTATTTTATTTTGAATAAAACTTTGACGCACATAATTCATGCATTTTGACTGGAACAAAAAGACACAAATCAAATTAGCCCGGACCGAAAAGTATTAAGAAAATCTTTAGAAAACTAAGCAAAAATAATAAAGGCTTGGACATAGATGGAGTAATGCTCTTACCTAAAGTGTCCTGGTAACATAGTAATCATCAGTAACAAAACAAATTAAATTGACCAGTGTCTAAATCAACGCAATGGAGCAAACGTACTAGTTAGTCAACCTAAAAATTCATAGCAAGTAAACCTAGTACATCAATCACAGGGATGGTGAAGTACTTGTTTGCACAGACCATATTAAAAAGAGGCTGCGGGATCCTAGCATGAACTTCCATGATGCTGTCTTGTATTTAAATGCCCACCAAGATAATTTTGATGATGGAAGAGAAATATTGGTCAATGAGTTAATCGAAGGTCTCAGTCTCGGTCAAGAAGCGAATATTGTCATTAAATGATGCCAGAGGTGAAAGACGATGGGTTTAATGACAAGTAGGAAAGAGTCATTAAAGATATATTTGGCCGTCTTCATAGAAAAATAAGCTAAATGTTTGCTCTGTTGTACAACATTGAAATTTGGGTTCCTTCTTGATGTCGAGGGACTGTTACAGTGCTGACTGTAACAACATAAAGAAAAAGTGCTAACATTTTGGTGTATTGTTCAGCTCGTATGTTGATAGACAGTAGCTATACAAAGACATTTTGAATTGTAGAATGTTGCTACCAAATGAGGCCAACATGGAAATATAATGTGAGCATCTTTCCTAATCTTCACAGTCTTATTGAGGAAATCATAACGATCAGCTGTGAGAGATCATTCAACAAATTAAAACAAATTTCGTGGAGAAAGACTAACGTCTGGTTAGGCAAAATATATTGATCACACATGTTAGTCAAGGTCGGCAAAACATATTGGACAAGGCCTCACCTCGGCTTCCTAGTAGAAATGCGCTGTTTTCATGGCAGACTGGCTTTTCAGGGATGACGTGATTCCCGTAGTAGTGAGTGACATGCAGATGAAGCCAAGCATAGCACAACCGCCTGGAGGACCTCAGTCCACCTTCATCAGCACGTTCAGGATGTAAGGAAAGCTACTGCAACCCGCCACTTAACGTCCTTTCGGGGCGCACAAAAGGGTAACCTACTCATTGTGGGCATTTACAAACAACAAGAAAACAAACTTCATATTTGATGATCTCCAACTGTCATCTTACTTAGTTAAGTGTAGAAGGAGAGAAAATTGAAGAAGAAAAACCAGACTTTGAGCATATCATAAGCCACTTTGAGCATATCATAACCCAGACTTTGAGCATATCATAACCCAGACTTTGAGCATATCATAAGCCAGACTTTGAGCATATCATAAGCCACTTTGAGCATATCATAAGCCACTTTGAGCATATCATAAGCCACTTTGAGCATTTCATAACCCAGACTTTGAGCATATCATAAGCCACTTTGAGCATATCATAAGCCACTTTGAGCATATCAAAACCCAGACTTTGAGCATATCATAAGCCACTTTGGGCATATCAAAACCCAGACTTTGAGCATATCATAAGCCACTTTGAGCATATCATACGCCACTTTGAGCATATCAAAACCCAGACTTTGAGCATATCATAAGCCACTTTGAGCATATCATACGCCACTTTGAGCATATCAAAACCCAGACTTTGAGCATATCATAAGCCACTTTGAGCATATCATAAGCCACTTTGTATCAATGGAAGCAAGGGAGGTGCTGTTATAATTTTCATGTAGAGCTATAATTTAATTCAAAGATTAACATGCTTGACGTGTATTGTGGTATAATGGTCATGTTTTTTTAAGGATGGGTTGAATGATTGGCAGGACAGGGGCACAATTTTAATGCTTGTCATAGGGGTTATTGTCCTTTAGATACGCCTCTCTGATATATATTTATTTATATTTATATGTGTGTATACATGCAGCTGATGCTGATTTTCCTCAATGTTTCTTTTCCACTGATGTAGGCTGTGATAGCTTCTGCAATGACAGAAAAGTCTCCTTTTGTTGTGCCGTTGAGTAAGCGATCAGAAGCAGATGCAGCAAAAGATGGACTGGCTGTGGCCTGCTCTGACCATATAACCTTGTACAAGGCATATCAAGGGTCTGTACTCTATTTGATTTCTTCATCTCAATCCCATTATTGTTCTTGCCTCTAACACTTACTTGGAGTGTCAGAACTCTCCAACAATTCAAACAAGTCCCATGTGACAGTCTTACTCATGTTGTGATCCATAGACTTGTGCTTGTTTTATTTTTTTCAGTGGCGTATGGTTGACATCACTTTTTGTATAAATCTATTATCAGACACGTCTGCTACAATCAAGAAAACAAAAGATAAGAGGCACTTTTATTGCTTTAGAGAATTTGCAGAAATTAAGCAGATTACAAAAATACAAATCAACTCGAATGTCAAGTCTGTCCTATTGTACAGCACTGTGACATGGGGAACAAAGACGTTTAACTAAAAAGGTTCAAGCTTTCATGAATGCATGCTTGTGTTAAATTGAGGGAATAAAATTGGAAAAGAAAGAATTGTGGGAAAGAACCTGTCAGATGCCAGTGGGACTAAAGATATAGAGAAGGCATTGACGGTGGAGGGGACACACATTACAGAAACCAGCTGATAGCATTAAATGGAAGTCACTGTTCTAGAATATTCAAGGTAAGAGAAATAGAGGCAGACCTAAACACTCACGGAGAAGGGAAGGAAAACCTGGAAAATGACGTGGGTCTGGGCTGGAAAAAAAATATTGGCACATAACAGAAATACTTGGTGAGTATTTGTTGAGGACCTGTACTCCACAGGGAGTTGAAAGGTTTTGATTGATAGTTTCTGCAGGATGAAGTAGCCAGCCCCATGCCCAACCTTCCTTGGTTACTTCTTACAACATGCCTGAATGGTTACAGCGCAACTATTCTTTTCTCCATTTTTGTACCCCAGTGATACAAGAATGGTATTCCTCAGTTAAAGTAATAGATTGGTTCTTCAGTTAGTTTTTAGTTAGTTTTCTTTCCTCTTGTGCCATTTAGCATCGTGGGGAGCTTGAGTTGTCCATCCTGCGCCAAGTGCGTTGCGTCAGTCAATGTGAGCCCTTGTCATTGCACAATCACTCTAATGTCATCTATCCACCTAACTTGCCGCCCCCCCCCCTTGCCCTGTAGCCAGATCTACCAGCATTGTAAGCCATCAGGGGGAGATGATGAGGGTGCATTCTCATGAGATGACCAAACCAACTTATTTTCTGTCTGGAAATGTATTTGGCACAAGACGTAGTGCCGACCATACTTCGAATGTCGTCATTCCGCATTCTGTCTCTTCTGGTAACACCGATGACTTTCCTCAAACACTTCATTTCACAAGTCGAAATTCTGCTCTCGCACGCCCTTGACAGAGGCCATGTTTGGAACTGGTAGCACAAAATCGGCATAAATATACTGTTATCAGCTGTTGCTTTGTTGCCAAACTAATGCTCGGGTGTCTAAGTAATGGCGACAGCTGATAAGTCACCGCAGATGCTTTCTGGCACCTTATCTCGATTTCCTGTCGATCCTACCGTCTGCCGAAAAAATATTCTTCAGTGAAAACCTTTATCTATCCTCTGTCCTGATGTACTAGATGTGTGCTTGTCTGTAATGCTCAGTTGTTTTCTGTGCTATTCATACAGGGTAATTACCTTGAAATTTTATTGATATTTTCCACGTATGCTCAAACTATTGTTATCTCATCAATATTATTACGGGAACAGTGGGCTAGTGGTTAAGTGACACAGCTCACAATCTGAAGGTACTGAGTTCGATCCCCATCACCGGCCGTTACCCCAGGGAAGCAAACCCTTAGAAAATGCAGGAGGAAGCAGATCCTTACAGAAAATGCACGCCGAAGTCAGATGCACTGGCCAGCAGGTGGGAAATAAAAACATAGTGCAATACACACCGCCTTGCTGAATAGAAAAATGAGGTCAACGCACAACATTTAAAAAATTTAAAGAATAATTTTACTACTTTTACTTTCATCAGTTTCATTGTCAGAGCTGAAATTGAACTTGAAGACCCAATTCTTACAAATCATCACAGTTCTGGTCAAACATTAAGTCGTCCCATGACACTTGAAGCAAAAGATTTATTCACCCTCACAGGCATAGACTCAAATTGTTGTTGTAAATATAGATAATTTTTTGCAGATACTTTTCATTAATCAGAAGCTGTGTATAGACAAAAAGTTTATTTATAAATTAGGTTGTACCAAATAACACAATATTATTTCTGTGCATTAACAGCTGTCATGTGGGTTTAGTTGGACAAATTATTAGGATGATTCACCTGTTACCTGGAATCCTGGTATTCAAATAGGCAGGTATGTCTGCTGCCAGGTAGTCGAAAGCTATCCCTAGTACATTCTTTATTTTACAATGCTTACTTCCTGCAGCTTACTAGACCTGGGGAAAGGTAGATTGCATATTGGGTAGGAATTTAGTTACTGTTTAGAGTTGTTGCTTGGGATCAAGATGCTGAACAGTGCATGAGCTGCAACGGCCAGCGTCCCATAACTGACTGCTAGCATCAGGGCCAGTGAATCAGAGCTGCCAAGACCCTTCCTACATGTGGTGATCCTGGATAGCAGACTGCAACAGGACAGACTGGCTAAGAAGAAGGGATGGAAGAGGGAAGGCTAACCCGGTACACAAAAATGCCTGCTGAAGTCAGATGTGTTGGACTGAAAGGTGCAAATATTGCAGTCAAGCTGTAAGCTGACACAACGCATTTGTTTGGACAACATCCTGCTACTGGCAAAGCCCTTTTCGGGGATTGGTAGCGAGAGATTGGGAATGAACGACGAAGAAGCAGAATTGTTGCTGAGACAATGGCTAACAGCCGACTCTTATAGAGTACTTTTCTTAGAGTATGTTTGTGTGTACACGAGAGCTCCTAGTTTTTCATCAATCTCCAATATGACTAGATACTGGTCTCACCTCCCTTAAAACCAAGAGACACTTGAAACTTGTGGGATTCAACACTTGACCATTTTACACTTTCGTTGAGCCTTTTCCTCTCAGCGAAAATGATGGCACACACTACCCACCCAGTTAGTGCTACCTGGACAATCAGCCGTTAGTAATTTGGATAGTAAAGGGTATAATAGATATTTGTGATATGAACTGAGGAACCACAGTTAGTTTCTATAATGTATCTATATAGGACTTGACTTGAATGAAAAATGTTTACCGTTTCGTTGTCTCATTTCAGATGGTGCAAGGCCCGGCGAGAGAGCAGATCAGCTGAGAACTCTTACATCTCAAAGAACTTCCTGAAGAGGTCCACATTACTAGATATTGAGGTCAGCAAGCATCAGAAAATTGCCTTGTTTTTTCTCCTTTTTCAACATTCTCCTTTGCTTCATTTTTCTCGTTACCAAAGTTGCTAGCCCAATGCTCAACCCTCCGCATCCACATTTTCTGGCATGATAGGAAACTCTTAAAACAATGAAATAGGAGACTGTTTCCTGAGTTGGTACTTGAGCTCTTTCTGCGGGAGGAAACAATTAAGATCATTGCATTTTCATGCATGTCGTAAACTGCAACTAAAGAGAAGTGTACATAATGTTAGCAACCTCTTTGTGTACACAAATTACTACAGAAACCACCACAAGCATCATAAAGAAGGCCATCTGTAGTGGTGACCGAATGTTCCAATTGGGGGGAAAAAGGACAAGCGAAAGAAGAATTGGAGGCAGTCTGATTGTCAGTTGTTTCCAAAACCCATGAGTAGGCTTACTCTTTTGTGCGTCCTGAAAAGGACGTTAAATGACAAGTTGCAGTAACTTTCTTCACATCCTGAGCAGGCTGAGGAAGGTGGACTGGGGTCCTCCAGGTTATTGTGTTATGCTTAGCTTCATCTGCATGTCGCTCACTACTATGGCGATCACCTCGATCCCGCACCTCGTTAGCAAGGCTGCCATGAAAACAGCCCATTTCCAGGGAGGGCAACGAGGAAGCCGAGGCGAGGGTGTTGACCAGTATATTTTGCAAAACCATGACTAATATGTCTGATAAGTATATTTTACCTGACTAGACGTTAGTCTTCCTCCCCATCTGATTGTCAGAAGTATCACCCTTTAACCCATTCAGTCCCAGCTGATCAGAAAAACTCATAACTGAATTCATAGGGCAAGGGGAATAACTCCGCAAAAATTAGACGTGCTTGCACAATAAAATTAATAACAAATACAATTTTAAATTTATTTGTGGGATTCAACCTCGAGTTTACAAATAAATGGAAGAGGTACTCTTCTGTGCACATGTTTTTTGTGAGTGTTATGTATGTTGGATGCAAAAAATTAAACAAGTCAAGAAAAAAAAAAGTGTCAATATAAAATGTCTGTTTCGCTCTTGTCAATTTTGCGGCACACCAAATTTTAATTCCTCAAGGATCTTTTTTCCATAAAATTATGATGCATTGGTTTGCTCTGCCAAGTACTCAAAAAAGATCTGAAGTAGAAATAATGAAAGTGAAAGGTAATCAAAGGCAGAGTAATCTTGATCTGGATCTATGTCATCTGCAGGACCTGTTCCCTCACTAAATCCTTCAATAATGATATTACTCCATTGTTTGACCATTCTCTATCACCACTAGGGCCTGCCTGTGGGGCGTGTCACTTTGTCACCGTCTTTTACCGATAATTCATCATCACTACCGAGGCCAGTATCGCTACTTTCATCTTCTAAGTCCTGAACTTATTCCTCATCAACGTCCGATTCGTTCTCATTCTCTTCAACTCCATCAACAAATTCGCAACCACTATCGTCTGACTCATAAGTATCTTCAGTCCGCACCAAGTTTTGAAGAAAATTGAAGGTCATTTTAAAAAATCACGGCTCAAACACCATACGTGATAGAAACAATCTGTAAACTGCAATGGAAGCCGCCATTACCGGTAGTCACGTGAAGGCTAAATTTAGCGTATCTATTCGCAGGTAAAACGTAAGAAAAAATTATTTAAATCAGTATATCCACGGTGGCCGTCGCCGACCAGGCTGGGAGCGAGTTGATAGCGGCCGTCGCCGGCTGGTTTGGGATTGAATGGGTTAAGCATCTTCACTCTAGTGTCATCCTCCTTGTTCTGGGTGTCTTTACTTTCCTCTCAAACTTGAGAACCCAAAACCATTTGGCTGCCAGGCTGGCGTCGTATCCACTCAGCCAACTCGAAGTGATGACAAAACTGGATTACTGGATAAACCGTTCTTCAGCGGCAGTTACACGTTGTGGGCGTCAACTTCTCTTCCAAAAGTCTCTGTCTTGAACCACGGTGGGCCAGTGGATAATGAGTGGCCCATCTGTGGCATCGTAAATTTTGTTGGGGGATGCAAGGGAGTCGGACCAACGTGTTGGTAGTTGTTATCGTGGTCGTTTCTTGCCTCTGGGGTACCATATTCCTATTGCTGTCGACAAAACTAGCATTTTCTTCATCTCCTTTTTTTTTTTTGTGTTCACCTTATTTCTCTATTCCCCAAGGTGGAGTGAGTTGTACAATATTTTTATTTTTGCTTCTTTAGGCCCAGTGCATCCAACCTCATCATCTATTTTATGTAAGGTTCTGCATCCTCTTGCATTTTCTAAGGGTTTTCTTCCCCGGGTAACGGTCGGTGCTTTGATTGGGGAGCGAAGTCAACACCTTTGGATTGTGAGCCGTGTCACTTAACCACTAGCCTATTCCATCCCCACATCGACTTGTCTATTACGGTTGTTCCATAGCCAGCACAAGACCTTTTTAGCTGTACCCACAAAGTCTTTTATTGATGTTGTTCTTGACTGTCCTTTTGGCCTGATTCTTTCATTAGGCTGTATACTCTTGCACCGTCTCATTGACTACGAATCATCTCAGCTCTGTAACTAGGTCATTCTATTCTGCCA
Source organism: Ariolimax columbianus (assembly GCA_036924085.1). Classification (NCBI taxonomy): domain Eukaryota; kingdom Metazoa; phylum Mollusca; class Gastropoda; order Stylommatophora; family Arionidae; genus Ariolimax; species Ariolimax columbianus. The sequence goes on from JAVGWX010000005.1 coordinate 7,663,906, forward strand.
TTCTGAAAGTTTACTGCTTATCTGGCCTACGTTTTTAAAGGAGTACATTTATTATAAACATTTGAGTATCAGAGCAGTAGAGCACTCACATCTCACAGCAAATAGGCCAGATTCAAACCCTTTATCTACACACAACAGTCAACCCTGTTATGAATGGATAACTGGATTACTGTTTAGGAAGGAAAGGCAGTGAAGAAGTGATCTGGCCACTCAACCTCATAAAATCACTGAAACTTCACGTTCCCTGACATATATTCTGTTCTTTGTTCTGGAATCTTCTTCTTTGTGTTCATTCTGAAAAGTAATTTTTTTTACATTGTGTCATATTTCACAGTGAGGCTGTGATATCTGTGCCTTTCAGTCTGTTATAATCAAGTTTTAGCACTGCATTTTTGGTACCTGGTTTGCCTTTGTCGTCGCCGTTGTCTGTCCCTCTTCGGTCACGTCGCTTGCCGTTCCCGGGAAGTCCCAGCCCACGAGATGCTCTGGCAGGCTGTAAGGGCGAGATACAGGAAGAGGACGTGCTCATCCTGGAAACCTCCTCGAGGAATCCCTCGCAACACCTAGCTAAAATAGATCACCACCTCCCCAACAGAAATGCAGGCCGCCTGGGACACGGCCATCAGACGTTGTCATGGACATGGTCATTCGACACAATGGACCCTGGTCACCTAAGCGTACTATTGATTGATTAATTGATTGTTTGTTTGCCTTTGACCATATTCTCTCAACCATGCTGCACAGGAGCAGTTTCCAGGACATCTACTTGGATGCAGAAGAGGGTCTTTATTCGCTGACCTTAATGCACCGTCTACTTTCTTGCAAGTTTCCGAGTGGTCTGCTAGGGTCTTTGTGTATGATAAATACAAGAATAGCACCACTGCCCCACAGAGAGCATGTCATAAGAGATGACTGTGTGACATAGCATAACACCGGCCATGGTTAGGTGGTTTGTTTAGAGCAGCATAGATGGCACCTTACAGGCTGCAGGTCTACTTTGCTCTAGTGTTTGAGTCTATTAAGATGGACTCTCACATCGGTTAACCACCCTCCGTAAGCGCTTGTCCCAACAAAGCAGAATATTAAGCTGCTCGAGCATAACCCGCTAAGCAGGAAACCATTCTTCCCGGTTACATCCTGCTCATACCAGAGCTGGTACCTGCACAGGGGCATCTGCTCCTGTAGAAGTACCGGTCGACTAAGGACTAAAAAGAACTTTCTTGCAATAAATACATCATCTAATTTTCTTCTACAGAATGTCAAGAATGATCTGGTTAGGCTTGTGAAAAGTATTGGTTTTGAGGACAGCCATGGAGGACCACATCTGGCAGCTTCTTCACATGCTGCGGCATCTCCTGGCCAAGTCCTCGGCATATCCAAAGTTGAGACTAAGACAGATGATGTAGACTTGTCAACCACTTCCATGATAAAAGTCATCATAACTGCAGGACTTTACCCTCAGGTTGGTTTGTCAAACTATTTATGGCTATTATTGTTTGTGGCATTTAAAGATCGTTAGATTTTGGCGAGGTATAATTAGTATCGCAGCAGATATTTCCATCTGGGATAAAGTGTTAGAGACTTCATTGTACTAAGTTTTGGGTTTTTTTTATGTTCCTTTACTTGTCATTACGCCATTCCTAGCTGTAAGTAGGTACCCATTTACAAATGGGTAGACGGAATAATGTAGAGACCGACAAGAGACAAGCACTCTGCCACTCAGAAGCTGTGGTTCTTGTTTACTTAGTAACTGTTTATAATATTTAATTTCTGAAATTATTTCATCCATATTTTTGAAAACTTTTCAATTACTCAGTAATGACCACCATCAAAACAATAAAATAGGCCTAAAGTTGTTATTTGCGGTTATTTTTTTACTCATCACATCACTCCTCCTCCTCGTTTATAGAAGAATGAAAATAGAAATGCGTTACCATCAAACATGGCAGAAAGGTAAGGAAAATATAAAGAATAGAAAGATAGGTAGAATATATGTCTAAGTGCTTTGTTATGATAGGCATTGTAAACAATAAATACCATGTTATCTTAGACATTGTAAACAATAAATGTTATGTTATATGTTATCTTAGACATTGTGAACAATAAATGTTATGTTATATATTATCTTATACATTATAAACAATAAATGTTATGTTATCTTAGACATTGTAAACATTAATGTGCACAGGTGTGTTTTGGTGTAAATGTGTAAACATTAATGTGCACAGGTGTGTTTTGGTGTAAATGTGTAAACATTAATGTGCACAGGTGTGTTTTGGTGTAAATGTGTAAACATTAATGTGTACAGGTGTGTTTTGGTGTAAATGATACCTGATGTTTTTTTACATGTCCAATGCCAGGTGGGTCAGGTGGTAACACAGCCATCCGTTGATGCAACAGCCAAGTCAACCTGCATGGTGGAGACACCACAGGGTCTGGCTCAGGTGCACCCATTTTCTGTGAACAAGAACCTTTGCTTGACAGGAAGCTGGCTGATGTACCATGAGAAGGTAAGGGCTTAATATCATGATCCACAGTTACTGGCTTGTAGTGCATCTCAGGTGTATGCCAGAATTATGGTTCAGTTCATTCCGTAACCCATCAGATCGTTGGGGCACACTTGAAGACACTCCCACGCCATCTCTCTCTATCGTGCCTCACCAAGATGAAGGTTTGACCACTCACTGATGTTGTCTGCCCGCCTCTTCCTTGGATGTGCTCGCCCTCTCTTTCCTGGCACGAAACCATGCAGTATCGAATTATAGTATGGGGATCAAGATGCTGAGCAGCGCATGAGCTGCAGTGGTCAGCAACCCATAGCTGACTGCTAGCGTCAGTGCCAGCGAACCAGAGCTGCCAAGACCCTACTACACCTCCACGCGGTGATCCTGGATAACAGGCTGCAGCAGGGCAGACTGGCTAAGGAGAAGGGATCGAAGAGGGAATGCTAACCCGGTATTCAAAAAAATGCTTGCTGAAGTCGGAGTGTTGGACCGAAAGGTGCAAATATCGCAGCCAAGCTGTAAACTAGGACACAACGCATTCCGTTCTCTGGACTACATTCTGCTACTTACCCTTTCAGGGTTTGGTAGCGGGAGATTGAGAACGAACGAAGAAGAGGAAGAATTATGGTATGGAACTGAATCTTCATTAATATTGGAAAACAATTTGCATGGCTGCTTCCTTGTGCTATTTTAGCAGCCCCATGCAGGAATCATCAGGTCAACGTTATTAGATGATATATCAGACGTTGAAAGTGTTAATATTGATTTGTATGTTGTTATATTTTTTTTTTTTTTTTTTTTTTTTGCGTTTGCCTTATTTCTCTAATCCCCAAGGCGGTGTGCGTTGCACTGTGGTTTTTATTTTGTGCCTGTCGGCCCAGTGCATCCGACTTCAGCATGCATTTTATGTAAGGGTCTGCTTCCTCCTGCATTTTCTAAGGGTTTGCTTCCCCGGAGGAACGGCCTGTGCTGAGATGGGGATCGAACCCAGCACCTTCTGGGTGTGAGCCGTGTCACTTAACCACTAGCCCACGCCGTCCCCTGTATGTTGTTATGATATTTTAGGGTGTCGCCGTAGCTAAGAAGTAAGGTGCTTGCTTCTCAAGAAATGGGCGAGCGAAAGCGAGAAACAGTGGCTTTGGGGTCGGCATGGGCTAGTGGTTAAGTGACACGGCTCACAATCCGATGGTGCTTGATTTGATCCCCATCACAGTACCGTTGGATGCACTGGGCCAACAGACGCAAAATAAAAACTGTAGTGCAGCGCATACCGCTTTGAGGAATAAAGAAATAAGGCGAATGAAAAAAAATGTGGCTAAATGAAGCTAAACAGTGGCTTGTGTGGCTAAACAATGGATTTTGGATTCTGCAAGTTTCCCCTTGGTCTCTAGGGAGGTGAGATCATCGCCTGGTACTATCGGAGATTACTGTAAACTCTGAGGTCCTGTCTACCAGCTATGCGTGTAAAAGAACCCTTGACAGTTGAAAATAGAAAAGAGAAGGATGCTAGCCACTGTCCTGGTAAAAATGATAAAATATGTCAGATATTTGTACCCAATAGTGGCCTGCATGAAGGCCAAAAGGAGCCAGGAACCTCCATCATGCAAATACGCAACAAGCCAATCGCTTGTTTGTCTATACACTTGATTGCATCTATATATGAAAAAGGACCTCTACGCCTCCAGTGGTAGAAGAAAAGCGGCTAAGAAGAAGTGTTTCACATTGTATACATGTTAAAATACAGAACGTAATGATTTAAGAGCAGTACTCTGTCAACTATGCCAGCAGTCCGCACCAAAAAGAGTAGTGGTACAGTGGGTTCCATCCCACTGTAACATCCAAGGCAACGAGGAATGCTCGTGTGGTACTGGGAAAATGACCGCTGAACATTTGCTGCAAAACTGCCCGACATACGAGGATCAGAGAAAGCAGATGTGGCCATCACCAGTGGCAACATTAGACAAGCTCTATGGCAGTGTCGACAGCCTCAGGATGACCGCTGCTTTTTTCGAAAAAATACAGGTTGACGTCTGACAGCGTACGAAGAAGAAGAAGTATACATGATATGATATTTGAGCACATACAACTCAACGAATCACCATTCTTACAAATACTGTTATTGAACAGATAACCAAATAAATGGTGATAAAGCCGTTCTGTGTGTTTCCATCCAGTTTATCATACCATCACAAATCTTTCTTTTCTGTCTACCTTTGTCTCTCTTGCCCTCAATCTTTGCTATGGTTACATTTACCAGGCTCTCCTTCCTCAATGTATGTGTCCAGTGAATCAAGCCTGTCTTATTTTTTTGTAGATAACATCAGTTTTTAATATAGTTATCTTCTAACATTCTTTCACTGGATTTCCTAGCTGTCCAAGGTAAATGTATCATTTCTGTAGCAGCAAGAGATTTCTCTGTTTATATATTCATTGCCTAGAACTCACATCCATCACTCAAAATTGGCTCTGCGTGACACAGCATGTCACTTTCATTATCATGTACTTGTTTGTTAGTTAGTTTCTTTTTTCTGGAAGCAAGCTTCAGCTAATGTCACTCATTTCTTTATTTTTCTTATACATCTTCCATCATCTGTTACAGTTTTTTTATCATTGGCTTTTTCCGTCTTGTCAGACAATCTTCTTCTTCCGCGTTCGTTCTCAATCTCTCGCTACCAAGTCATAAACAGGGCTTTGCAAGTAGCAGGATGTAGTCCGGAGTATGGAATGCGTTGTGTCACTTGTTTACAGCTTGACTGCGATATGTGCACCTTTCGGTCCAACACGTCTGTCTTCGGCAGGGTCAGACAATGATAATTGTGCTTTGAAAAAAATGTATGTAACTACAGTCCATGGCGATAGCAAATGTGACTCATAAGACCAATCCGAGCAGAGTAGAATCTTCCACAGTGTGTGCAAGAAAAGTCAGGAGTGTTTGCGGCACCACATGGTGTGACGTGTCTTCTCAAACACCGAGTCCCTAGCCTATCAGCAATCAGTATCTCCTTTGTCTGTATTCCATGCTTAATCATGCCCCTCCATGTAACACGACCCATGGCGTCTTGGTCCCATGATTCCAAATTGATACCCGCATCATTCAAACATATGAATATGTAGTTATTTAGTATCTGAATATTCTCCCCTCTACTTTTGTACTGTTTACTAAATTGTATATTTTACATTCTTTTATAAGAAATCATAACAATATTTTATTACACATCACAAAGCCAGTTGCATGTTAACTGTAAATGTCTTTCCTAGATCCGTCTGTCTCGGGTGTATCTACGTGACACTACAGTAGTGTCCCCATATGCTCTTCTACTGTTTGGAGGTGCGATAGATGTACAGCACACACAAAAAGTTATTTCACTTGATGGCTGGATCCGATTCAAGGTATCACTTTTATTTATTTTGTTGTATTATCAATAAATAAATCTTTTTATAAATATTATGCACATTTTTTTGCTACAATAAGAGCATAGCACTGTGGTCGTGGTTACAGTTGGCATTTACACCCTCTTCCAGTGCTGGTTTCTCTAGCTCTGTTTGACATGATGAAGTTGGGGAGCTAAGACGCTAGTCCAGTCGGGCACAAAATACTGACCAGGACGTCACGTCAGGGTCAATACACTGACAAAGACAGGCACAAAATACTGACCAGGACGTCACGTCAGGGTCAATACACTGACCAAGTCAGGCACAAAATACTTACCAGGACGTCACGTCAGGGTCAATACACTGACAAAGACAGGCACAAAATACTTACCAGGACGTCACGTCAGGGTCAATACACTGACCAAGACCACAATCTCTTTTCTATGTAGCATTCCCTGGAAACAGGCAGTTTTCAAGGCAGCCTGGCTGATAATCGCTGTGATCCCTGTAGTAGTAAGCGCATGTAGAAGAAGCCAAGCATAGCAAAACCACCTGAAGGACTGCGGTCCACCTTCATCAGCTCGCTCGGAATGTGAGGAAAGCTACTACAACCTGCCACTTGGCGTCCTTTTCAGGGTGCACAAAAGGGTAAGCTTACTCATTGTGGGCATTAAACAACAACAACAACATGATGAGGTTGCTAGCATAATACACTGCCCTACTTGTTCACCTTTAGCAACATATATCTAAGGGTGCATCCAGACTGGGTGAAGAGGAGCGAGTTTGTTGCTGCCCTTAAAGACAGGTGATGGTCGCTGGCTGCTCTGTCAGTCATTGATCAAGGATCCAAGAATATATAAGGGTGTGGTGGTCATGTAGTCCGATAGCTCAGATATTTTGGTCCCATCAAAATAAATGACACTCTATTTCATAACTGGCATACCGTATCTCGCACTTGCCTGGCACATTCAGGTATGGTTGCAAACTTAAACCACACTTTTTTTTGTAGTGGTTGTTTTTATTCGTTCTTTGTCCTTAATGATGACCCTGTGGCCGTAACATAGGTGTCATTTTGTTTTGTCCGGATGCAGTCAGTGAGCCATTATCAACATATGTTATGCTTTTGACCTTCACAGTTGCAGCTTTGATCTATATATTTCTAGCATTCCGTGGTCATATGGCACCACACAGTTGTGTTAACCATTCCGTGGCCATATGGTACCATACAATTGTGTTAACCGTTCCGTGGCATGTAAGGCCATACAGTTGTGTTAATCGTATATATGGTATTTCTTTTGCGTTCACCTTATTTCTTCTATTCCCCCAAGGCGGTGTGCATTGCACTGTGGTTTTTATTTTGCGCATGTCGGCCTATTGTATCCGACTTCAGCATGCATTTTATGTAAGGGTCTGCTTCCTCCTGCATTTTCTAGGGGTTTGCTTCCCCGGGGTAATGGCCGGTGCTGAGATGGGGATCGAACCCAGCACCTTCGGATTGTGAGCCGTGTCACTTATCCACTAGCCCACCCCGTCCCCATATATGGTATATGATGCCATACATTGCAAACTGGCGATTACCTTGATGGCGATATAGCATCTACAGCAGAGAATACACTACAGCAACATAATAGTGAACTGAGATTAACACAGGGGAGGTTAAACTGTCCGAATCTGAAAATATGCCGTCCACTTTCTCTTACAGCTCGAAGGTGTACCAATGAGGTTATTTGTCTAGAACTACTGTTTTAGTTTGATACATTTTTGATTTGTTTCTTTGCAGGCTGTGGCCAAGACTGGCGTTATATTTAAGGAACTCAGAGTGTTGTTAAATAACATGTTGGAAAGAAAATTGAAGGAACCTTCTCTGAACATGTCAGGTAATATATCTGTCCAGCTTTACTGTTTTCTGGGATGAAACTTAGTTAGCTAGCTAGTTAGTTAGTTAATAAGTTGGTTAGCTAGCTAGTTAGTAAGTTGCTCATTGCAAGCGAAGATGGAGATATCAGACAGTTAAGTCTTGATGATGTAACTTGCGTTGTATTTGGATTATAGTGAGGAAGCTGCGCTGTTCATCAACTTTACTCTCTGGTAGCATGCTACCTTGGACAGTGGCAAGACATATGTCAAGATTACTGGAGGTAACTAAGGATTCCCATTCATCACTTAAGGCGAGTGCCTTACCTCTCGACATCACTCACCATGTGAGCGATGCATTACATTATTGGCCCGTGTGTACAGTTTCTAGCCACACCAAAACTGGTACTGTCAGCAAACAGACGGAGGACACCAATCTCGTGAAGTTCAGCCGTGTGCACTGGATCGTGGAAATACAACACATGGTAACAGAAATACTATCGCAAATAGCCAAAGACCATGCCAGGATAAACTAAGGGAAAAACACCACAAAATTAATGAACTATCTAATCCAATTGGAAAACCTTAAAACGTTTCCATAGACACAAGTTTAAAGTCATCAACTAGTGTGAATTCCAGTCAAATCCGTGGCCTGGCCACATCCATAGTGGACTAAAACACAAGAACAATTCTAGACCGCGACCAGTTAGACGCCATCTTGGTGCATACTTAATTGCTCCTCTTCTGCTGTTTGGGGTGGGGGTCTTCTTGCTGCAAGTGCTTGGTATGTGACAGAGATGAGAATAGGACCACTGTCCTACTGTGAGCATGTCGTAACAGGAAACTGACAGTGTGGCCTAACTAGGGTAGAAGACTGAGGGAAAGAGATGTGAATAGGACCACTGTCCCACTGTGAGTATGTCGTAACAGGAAACTGACAGTGTGGCCTAACTAGGGTAGAAGACTGAGGGAAAGAGATGTGAATAGGACCACTGTCCTATTGTGAGTATGTCGTAACAGGAAACTGACAGTGTGGCCTAACTAGGGTAGAAGACTGAGGGAAAGAGATGTGAATAGGACCACTGTCCTACTGTGAGCATGTCGTAACAGGAAACTGACAGTGTGGCCTATCCCCTCTAGGGTAGAAGACTGAGAGAAAGATATGTGAATAGGACCACTGTCCTACTGTGAGCATGTCGTAACAGGAAACTGACAGTGTGGCCTATCCCCTCTAGGGTAGAAGACTCGTCAACTCATGAAGTCCATTCTGGGTTTGAAAGAAAGCTCTAGAAGCAATAGTCAACGTATGATACAGTAATAAAGTTATTAACTCAATTTGCCAAGGATAAGAAGAAATCAGGGTGGGGTAGCTATCTCCATGTCCAACCTCCTAAGCCGTCTTTTCCGTTGTGCTTGGCAGAGTAGAATGTTACTATTTTCTTCCACTTCATCCCAGTAACACTTGGCCATATTTTCTTCTGAGCAATGAACAAAAAGTATGATCACAAAATACATTACCAATTTCTTTTGGCACTGGAATATTCCATCAAAACAAAACAATATCGCCAATATACTGTGTTCCGTCAAATAATAGTGGGGAAAGCTGTTATCTGAAAACCCCTTTTTTTTTTATTGTAACCATTATTTTGTGTTTGGATTTTTGGGAACGAGTGAAAGAAATTAACCAGAAACTCATTTTGGACATTGCATTACAATTTTTTTATTTGGTGAGGGGGGTTCTCGATTGGACATTTTTATAAACATAATAGTGATAACAAAATCAAAATTTCTGGGGGGGAATTGTGGGAGGGTTAGTGTAACATTGTGAGGGGTGAGTAGTGGTGTGAGGTGAATTGTATGAGGGTTAGTGTTACATTGTGAGGGGTGAGTAGTGATATGAGGTGAATTGTATGAGGGTTAGTGTTACATTGTGAGGTGTGAGTTGTGGTACGAGGTGAATTATGGGAGGATTAGTGTTACATTGTGAGGGGTGAGTGGTGGTATGAGGTGAATTGTGGGAGGATTAGTGTTACATTGTGAGGGGTGAGTAGTGGTATGAGGTGATCATAAATGTTATTTCTTTATATCCTCAGGCAGTCACTTGATATCTTTACTAAAGGAGCTAATTAAGTCAGAAAAAACCAGGTGACATGATGTGGCTAATGACACATGAAGAGTAGATGATGTGGCTGGAGCCAATGAAGAGTAGATGATGTGGCAGATGACACATGAAGAGTAGATGATGTGGCTAATGGCACATGAAGAGTGAATGACATGGCTAATGACACATGAAGAGTGAATGACATGGCTAATGACACATGAAGAGTGAATGACATGGCTAATGACACATGAAGAGTGAATGACATGGCTAATGACACATGAAGAGTGAATGACATGGCTAATGACACATGAAGAGTGAATGACATGGCTAATGACACATGAAGAGTGAACGACAACATGATGATCTCTCAGGCCAGTCTATACAACACAATATTTATGTCATCCTTGTAAAGACAATTATTTCTCTATGTAGTTTGCTGCCACAGTCTGTCTCGTTGATGATTATCTCAGCTCGTGGCTCACTTTCAAACTTTTAAAATACATTTATCTCAGACCATGGCTCACTTTCAAACGGTTTTAAGCCCATCTTATAGTGGTCTGTAAATCTATGTTGATTGACATTGCCTCTCTTGATCTGTCGCCTTCCTTGTCAAAGCAAAGTTAGCCCCACAGAAGGGACCTGCAAGTAGAAGGTGATGCGTTAGAGTATTAACTGTTGTTGGTGGAAGCTACTCATACTGAGTTAATAAAGACTTGGCTATTTGAAGTGTTAGAGACTTGACATTGTAGTGTTAGAGACGATTGTTTTTGGAAGCCACCCTTACTGAGTTAATAAAGACTTGACTATTTGAAGTGTTAGAGACTTGACATTGAAGTGTTAGAGATAACTGCTGTTGGTGGAAGCCACTCACACTGAGTTAATTAAGACTTGACTATTTGAAGTGTTAGAGACTTGATATTGAAGTGTTAGAGAATTTATATTGAAGTGTTAGAGATGACTGTAGTGACTTGACTATTTGAAGTGTTAGAGACTTAACTGTTGTTATTTGGGGAAGACATACTGAATTAATAGAGACTTGACTGTTTGAAGTGTTAGAGACTTGGCGGTTGTGTTTGAAGGCCACTCTTACTTAATTAATAAAAACCACTGTACGAAGCATTAGACAGTTGTATGAAGCATTAGAGACTTGTATGAAGCATTAGAGACTTGTATGAAGCGTTAGAGACTTGAACGAACTACTTTCATTGCTTACCTGCAAAAATAGATGGCCATTATTACTATGAGGGGTCTAACTTCTCAAACACCTTGCACAGCTATGGGTCACTGATCCTGATGCATCAGCCAGATATGAGTCATTGACATTAATGCAAGCAGCCAGCTATGAGTCACTGACCCTGATGCAAGCAGTCAGCGATGAGTCACTGACCCTGATGCAAGCAGTCAGCTATGAGTCACTGACCCTGACACAAGCAGCTAGCTATGAGTCACTGACCCTGAGACAAGCATTGCTTCCATTTCAGTTAACCCTAGAATGGCCAGGAAAGTACTCTACACAAGTCTTTGTAGGGTAAAGGCATCTAGGTCTGCTATCAGCTATAAGCTGTTAACCCCTTCATGGCTAGGACAGTAGTTCCACACAAGTCCCTGAAAGGTTGAAACCTCATGCTTTTTTTTCTTAGGTGTTTTTGTTTTATTGACTGCCAACTTTTCCTGACTACATCTCTCACAACTTGCACTGGTTCATCTCCACATGGGGTGCTCAACCTAATTTTATTTGTTCTTAAATGTTTGTGAAATAATTTTCTAGGGATGTATAAAGTGAGTGTCCTCGTTCTGTTCTCATTTATTGACTACGTCCTTCTCAACTTGCTCACATCTTGGAACTGACAGTGTACTATCCAATATAGAAATATGGCGAGCAAAATAAATATAAAATTTGTATCGTGTTTTGAATCTTGTATTTCTTGGTGGCAGTAATATTGTTCATTAAAGAAAACTAAGAATGTACCAGATGTTTGTATAGTTGTGCATGTATTTTTGTAGAGAAACATATGTTCGTGTCATGCTGTCTCTTAAGTCTTGAAATCCACCAACAGTGTATTTGTCACCTGAGACTACTGAACTAATTATAGCTACTTTAGAGGGAGCCACACATCCTGACATTTGGAGCTTGAATTCTTGGATGAGTATTTGTAACTGTTGGATTGGTCTGGTAGTTCAATTCATTTTTAATAATTTCCCTTTTTTTCAATTTAAACAATGCAACCTGGAAAATCTGAGAATTTGGTTTCATTTTGGCAATGCTGTTGTTGTCTTTGTTTATCTTTGTTGACTCTTTGACATTTAATGTCAAGTTTAAGAATTTGCATGTTTTATAGTTGATGAGTTATTCGTAGAAGATGTGATTGTTTGCTCTATCTTTGGGGCTGAAAACAGCAGATGTAGTTGTTGGTTAACTAGGTCTGAAAAAATTAAAGACAATGCTGCACTTTTAAATGAAAATATAAAACCAATATCAGCATGCTCCATCCGCTGCCTCTGGAAAGGAAGACCCTTCCCTTATATGCAATATCCCCAACATCGAAAACAAAACGTCACAAACAGAGGAACAGAAAAAACACACAGTTACAAATTTCATCAACCAAAAATTTCCACCAACAGCCTGGACTCAGCCTATACGGATGGCTTAGCCAAAGATACCATTGGAAACGGGGGAAGGAGGCATCACTATAAAACTAAAAAGCAAAGTATACTCAGCAGCATTTGCCACTGGGAGACACTGCAGCAACTTCAGTGCCGGAGCCAGTATAGACCAGAAGGAACAGACAGAAAAGTAAGTGGTCATTTTCACAGATGTTCTCTCTGTGTTAATGGCTCTCAAGAACCAGCACAAAAACGAATTTAGTGCTCTGGCAGACTCGCTCGAACGCCTGTCCCAGTGCTTCAAAAAAGACATTGTCTAATCGATACCAGCCCACTGCGACATTCTAGGCAATGAGGAGGCGGACAGACTCACCAGAGAGGGAGGAATGCTGCAGCAGAGTGATATAGAAATCACATACAATGAGACTAAAGCATTCATCAGGGCAGCGTACAGTGCAAAAATGGGAAAAAGAACACCCTGGCCACATGAAAAACGATGCCTACCATCAACTCTCCAAGCGAGACCAGGATATCATTCTCCGTCTACGCACAGGTCACAACAGACTTGGTGGGTTTTTTTTTTGGTTTTATTTTGCGTTTGCCTTATTTCTCTATTCCCTAAGGCGGGTGTGTGTTGCACTGCAGTTTTTATTTTGCGCCTGTCGGCACAGTGCATCCGACTTCGGCATGCGTTTTATGTAAGGGTCTGCTTCCTCCTGAATTTTCTAAATGTTTGCTTTCCCGGGGTAAAGGCCGGTGCTGTAATGAGGATCGAACCCAGCACCTCCAGATTGTGAGCCTTGTCACTAAACCACTAGCCCACGCCGTCCCCTAGACTTAGATGTCATCTGTACAAGTTCAAGGTTGGCATTACGGACTTTTGTGCTTGCGGCACAGCCCCCATGAAGGCAGAACATATTTTGCAGTTTTGTCCACTGTATACCGACAAAAGAAGAAGCATTTGGCAACAGCCAGTGTCCTTCCACGAGAAGCTGTACGGAAGTGTATGGAGCCTTGAATCGACTGCTGCCATCGTTAGAGTCATTAAAGTCAAGGTCGGAGGACAACCGAGGAAGAAGAAGATTAACTAGGTCTGATGAGCTGTTTGCTTTCTTGCGGTCACCAAGTTGAAGAATTTGCAGGTGTTTTGTAGCTGATGAGCGATAAAGTGTTGATGATTGTTGGGGCGTCTGGCATTAACTTTTCTCTATCTATTACGAGTCCTGGACAAGCGAGCTGCACTTGTGGTAATGTCTTGTATGTATTGGTGAAGTTGTGGTAGTTCATGGGGGGATAAATATGTTCAGTATTTGCCAAAGCTGAAGAGTTCTGTTCCAACTTGGACCATAGGACTATTCCATGTTGTAGTTTGTTGATCATGTAATTATATTTTAAAACAATAATCAAAATTGTGTGAAATCTGAGGAATGTGATAACACAGTCAACATAAACGTTTGAAAATCTGGTTCATGGTGACATCCTTTCAACACCAAGGTTTATCTCAACAAACAGGATTATCACCGTAACCACATTTATTGCCACAACCAAGTTATATCACCATAATAGGTTTATCACCATAACCTGAGACGCTAGTTCAGCCAGGCACAACATACTGACCAGGACGTCGCGTCAGAGTCAGGCACAACATACTGACCAAGACCACAATCTCTCTCTGTCTTCCATGTCGCACTCCCTGGAAACAGGCTGATGTGATGGGAATAAACTCCCTGGAAACAGGCTGTTTTCAAGGCAACCTGGCTGATGTGATAGGAATAAATGTGATCCCCGTTGTAAAGCCAATGACGCCACGCAGATGAAGCCAACCATAGCACAACCGCCTGGAGGATCGCGATCCACCTTCATCAGCATGCTCAGGATGGAAAGCTTCTACAATCCGCCACTTAACGTCCTTTTCAGGGCGTACAAAAGAGTAAATTTACTTATTATGGGCATTAAACAACAACAACAACATCAACAACAACATCATCAACAACAACATCATCAACATCAACAACAACATCAACAACAACAACATCAACAACAACATCAACAACAACAACATCATCAACAACAACATCAACAACATCAACAACAACATCAACAACAACATCAACAACAACATCATCAACAACAACAACAACATCAACAACATCAACAACAACAACAACATCAACAACAACATCATCAACAACATCATCAACAACATCATCAACAACAACATCAACAACATCAACAACAACAACATCAAAAACAACATCACTTTAACCTAGAGGAGAACTGGTTTATCAATTCCATTATGGCAAGAAAATGTAAATACTTTGGTCACATCAAGAGACACAACAGTCTTGAGAGAACAGTGATGGATGGTATGGTGCCAGGCAAAAGAGGAAGGGGTAGACCAAGAAGACGATGGTACCAAGATATCCAGGAATGCCTGGGTATGACTGTGGCTGGAGTTTTGGCAAGGGAGTGAGTTTCTTTCAGACAGACTGATGGGAGCGACGTTCTATAAAGGACATGATGATGATGATTGATTATCTTATAAACCTGTATTAAATAGCCTCAAATTATTCTCTTTTCTAAACACTTTGAGCCAATTTTTCTGAGTCTCTCCTCATAACTATAATTCTGGAATCCCACTATCAGTTCTGTAGCTCTTATTTGTGGTCTTTCCAGTATGTTTATATCTCCTCTATGATACGGACTCCACATATGTACACAGTTCTCCAATCTAGGTCTAACTAATGCTTTATACAGTTTTGCTATTATTTCCATGGTTCTATGTTTAATATTTATTTTTATCATACCTAACATCGCATTTGCCTTTTTCTCTGCTACCTGTACTTGCTCACTCACTGTATGATCTATTATAACCCCTAGGTTCTTTTCCTGTTCTATCTTTCTAATATTGTTCTCTTCTATTCTGTAATTATGTTCCATATTGGATCTACCCATGTGGATTACTGTACATTTATCTACATCAAACTCCATTTGTCAGCTTTCAAACAATTTCAGAATTGTATCTAAATGCGACCGCAATATATCCACCTGCTTTAGATGAGAAGTAATTTTGTGTCATCCATTAATTTTGCAATCATGGATCCAATATCAATGTCCAAATCGTTTATATATATATCAAGAACAAAACCGAGTCCTGTGGCATTCCACTTTTTACTTCACACCACTCAGAGTACTCTTTATCTATGCTCACGCTCTGCCTTCTGCCTGTTGACCAATGTTCAATTCATTTGGCAACTTCGCCAACCAATGTTCAATTCATTTGGCAACTTCGCCAACCAATGTTCAATTCATTTGGCAACTTTGCCAACCAATGTTCAATTCATTTGGCAACTTCGCCAACCAATGTTCAATTCATTTGGCAACTTCGCCAACCAATGTTCAATTCATTTGGCAACTTCGCCAACCAATGTTCAATTCATTTGGCAACTTCGCCAACCAATGTTCAATTCATTTGGCAACTTCGCCAACCAATGTTCAATTCATTTGGCAACTTCGCCAACCAATGTTCAATTCATTTGGCAACTTTGCCAACCAATGTTCAATTCATTTGGCAACTTCGCCAACCAATGTTCAATCCATTTGGCAACTTGCAGCTTTTGCTATTCTTGGTCTTTTGAGCAAGTTTTTTTTCAAAGTCTATTTTTGCTGCTCAGTTCACTTTATGAGCAGCTATGTTTTGCTCGTCCAAATATTTAAAATATGTTTCTTTTGATTTAGCATACCTGACTCTATATATTTTTGTCCATGCTTAATTTTTAACTCTTCTATGTCTAACTACAAGTCTAGCTATCCACTATTTACGCTTGGGGTTTACCTCCCTACATGGAATACATACATCTTATAGATTCTCTACAATTGTTTTGAAACTCTCCCCCTCTTCTTCAACATTTGTTCCACTGACAATATCTTTCCAGATTATGTAGCTCGCTGTTTCTTTAATCGTCTTAACATTTGTCTTAGAGTAGTTGTATGTTTGTGTACTTATGTTTTCTTCTTTTCTTGCTATAAGCTCTCAACGAATGATCACATGAGCCAAACATTTCTCCAACGGAAACGTTTTCAATCGTACTTTCCTCTGCAGTAAATATTAGGTCATGTGTGTTATTGCCTCTAGTAGCTTGTTCTACATGTTGAATTAAAAAAAGATTTTAAGTTTTGCACTTAAACAAACGGTTTAGACTCGACAAGTGCGGCTTCTGCCACTTTCCATTTTATATCAGGAAAATTGAAATCCTCCATTAATAATAATTTTCCTGCACTAGCCTTTTTTATGTTACTAATTAGCTCCTCATCTTCCTCTTTTGGACTTGAGAGACAACTGTAGCATATAGTCAGTTTCTTTTTCACCACCACTATCTATAACTCCTCATACGCTTTCATTTTTGTTGCCAGAAGATGATGATCATCTTGTATAGTTATATTTACCAAATTCGAAACTCAATTAGCCCACGCAAAACAGGAAACCATTACCCTAAAAAGTTTACAATCATTTAAAGGCGCACTTAACATGTTCCCTCAACAAGAAGCACTTTACGGTGGTAGTTTATTTTTACATTGTTGAATGGAACAAAAAGTAGAACATTGCCGTTAAGGCAATAAATTTAATTTAAGAAGGAAAAAAAAAAAAAGACGCCCGATAAGGGACTTGAACCCTTGACCCTCAGATTAAAAGTCTGATGCTCTACCGACTGAGCTAACCGGGCTCATAAATTTGTGTAGGTATAATAAAATTATATGATCTTCATTTTGTCAAGCACTGTTTATTGAAATTAAAATGTATTATTACTGTTATATTTTGCATACATTTATGTATAATATCATGTGGTTTGAACTAACGTAATATTAATTGAAATACTGAAATTTTATCGGACTTTGAAACCTTTGTTTGTGTTGCCACATTGGACTTCAGAATGGAGAAATCTCAATCCCGACCTAATCAATGTAGGGTGAGATAATAGATTCCAGCCACTGAGATCAATGAAAGTCTTGTCAACAATTCTTCCTCAATTCATTCACAGTTGTCAAATGTTATTTAAAAAATTATTAATTGTGTCATGAGTCTCTTGAAATAAAGGGAAAACGCTATCAGAGTCAGATAATGTATATCGCTTTGTTATTGCGTGTTCAGTCATTGAATTGTTTCTGGCAAGTACCGTATGTATGTTAATTAATGATATCTGATGACCTTATCTTTACCCCACCCTCCTCTAAATTGTTATCACAGTAAGTAACAATGTAACCTACATTTGTGTTTACAATATAGCTAAATGCTGGTCGGGGCAGTGCATGAGCTGACATCAACTTATAGCTTTCATGAGACCCTGAAACAGCCCTGAAAACAGGCTGCACTAGTCACTAATGTAGTCTGACCAAGGGATAGAGTGATAGAGATCGCAGCGGGAAGATGCTACTTAGAAAAGCCAGCTGAAATCGGATGTGTCGGGCTGAAAGGCGCAGATATCTCAGCCTCTCTGTAAACTACGACACATCGTCATTTTCGGGACGAACGCAGAAGAAGAAGAAATGCTGGTCGAAAAGAAAGACATTACACAAAGCTCTGGCATGTATTGTTAAGTCAATCGTGGGTCTATCAGGGATTACGTCTGAAAGGACGGAGCGGATGTATATACAACCAGCTGGCTACTGAAAGAAAAAGTATCCACAGTCTTCGCCATCTACTGAAAAATAATGTTCAATTCTAGTGCTATCCATATCGAAGGTCGGCTGCAATTGATCTCTAGTGTACTCTTATCTTAATGCTGTAATCTGACAGGCGTTTTCCAGTCTTCTGATGTTAGCTTCCAACTTATAACATCTGCCTCTTGGACGACTACATTCTATTCTACCCTTTATTGTGGTCTTCGATAATGAGGTATGTCTTGTTATATGGTCAAAATATCTTAATCGTCTAACCTTGATTTCGGTAATTATTAATTTTTTCACTTCCAACATTTGCAATACCTCCACATTTGTTTTCTTCTCTTTCTACAAACTGCGACCCAATCTTATATGTACCCACATTTTGAAGGTTTAGATTCTCTTTTCCAACTTTTTGATTCAGTGTCCGTGTTTCTGCGCGATAAAGTAGTGGCGAGTATACATAACGCCTGACAATTCTCATTTTAAATTTATCGTTTATATGTTTGGATGTCAGGATGTGTCACATGTTGTCGAATACCATCTTGCTCATTATCTATTTATTCTTTTTTCCGATTTCTGTTTCACAGCTGCATTCTTCCATTATTATATGACCTAGATATAAGAAACTCTGTGCCTGTTCCAGTAGTTGATCTTTTTTTTTTTTATTTAACTTAACTTATCGTCTGTATACTGGTTTATAAGACTCTGTAGTATGTATACAACCAGTTTAATTTACATTACCTTGCTCTAAAAGATGTGCGCATTAAATTTATTCTTAAATGCATTAATTATCCATGCCTCCACTACTTACTGTGGCAATGCATTCCAAGCATTCACCCCTCTCTGACTACAAAAATATTTCTTAATATCTAATCTAGCCCTTTCTTTAGTTAACTTGTAGCTATGCCATTTGGTTCTTGTAGGTGGTTGTATTTTGAAAAACTTGCTCTAGTCTAATTTGTCCGTTCCTTTGATTATCTTATAAACCTGTATTAAGTCACATCGAATTCTTCTCGTTTCTAGACACTGTAAGCCAATTTTTTTAAAGTCTTTCTCATAACTGTAATTCTGGAATCCCACTATCAGCTTTGTCGCTCATTTTTAAAATTCTTTCCTGCATATTTATATCCCCTCTATGATAAGGACTACACACATGTACACAATACTCCAATCTAGGTCTAACTAATGCTTTATACAGTTTGACTATCACTTCCTTGCTCCTATGTTTAATATTTTTTTAAAATCATATCTAACATTGCATTTACCTTTTTCATTGCTACCTGGACTTGCTCACTCATCTTACCTGTATGATCTATTATAACCCCTAGGCCCCTTTCCTTTTCTATCATTGTTCTCTCCCATTCTGTAATTATGTTCCATATTCGATCTACCCATGTGCATTACTGTACATTCATCTACATTAAACTCCACTCAGAGTACTCCTTATTTATGCCCACTCTCTGCCTTCTTCACGTTAACCAATTTTCAATCCATTTGACAACTACTCCAATTATTTGCATAATAGTTTCTTGTAAATTTAGCCAAATATCATAGTCTTTATTGAGGGAATGAGTACAGCTATTTGCCGTGACTGATTTAGAACAGAACTGACAACAGGAAATAATTTGGCCTACTTGACGTGTTATGCTGGCAGCTGGCTGAATGGCAGGAAGTTATGAAAGTCTAGCAGGCGGGAGTAGGGTCACTGAATCATTCATTCTGGTTAGCTTCATGCTGGATTAGCGAACATGGTTCGAACTAAGGCTGATAGCTGCGCCTCAGGGCGGAAAGGTAAAATCAGCTACATTAGCTAAATATTAACTGTACATCGAGTGCGTTAGTACCAATAGATAAATAGAATGTTTTGCACCAGAAGCGTGAAAGCAGAAATGAATATTGAATAATTATAATCATAATCTGAATCATAAATAAAATGAATGGACATGAGTCCGGGGCTGAGTCCTGCGGTCCATTATCTTCAGTGCATGTGCTGTCTCCAAATAGAAGTCGGCGGCAATGAAATAGATCTCCGTCATATTCTGTCTCTTTCCATGATCATGATGGTACAATCTGCAAGACGTTCATGTCCATCGTTTGATGTTATCCTCCCCCACGCCGGTGTTTACGGCCTAGAACGTTACAAATGACTGGAGAAGATAATTGAAGCCTCCAAGTCCAATGAAGGCTTTGAAATGTGGATTATAGGAGCATCTCCAGGAAAAAAAAGAAAACAAATACTAATAGAGTCTTGGAGAAATTAGAAGGAAGCGCATAGAGAATTGTTAAACGAAATCAGAGTCCGACAGTAAATATTTTGGTCATTTAAATAGACATCACATTGTAAATTATTAACATAACAATATTCAATATGATTATATTATATTATTATAATTAATAATATCAATTTAATTTAGAATAGATCAATAATAGTAAAATAGGTTCTAATAATTAGACTAAGTCAGTAAGTGATGAAAACTTGACTTACAGTTGAGTTACACTTGCACCTTAGTGAAAACACTCATAGAAGGAAAGGTGGAGGACAAAATCAAAAATGATAACAACTTATAATGAAATGACGTTATATCCTAATTTTAATTTTCCAATACGGCAATAGATCTATATCACCATATTACTCATGTTGGTGAAAACATATTTATCCATTCCTATTCCCTTTCTGATTTCAATTTCGCATCACCAATTTTCCATTATTATATTTTCAAGATATGAGAAGTTCTTTATCTGTCCCAGTATAATTTTACCAGCTATTTTTATTTGTAGAGAAGATAGATGTCTAATTAAGTAATTTAATTAATTATCATAGTTTTCATTTTCCTAGTGTTGTATGTCCAATTCCATATACCCCTACTTGGCTTTTGTTCTTTACTTAAATCACCAATTCCTGTAGTCTGTAGCTCTTGTTCACTTTCAGCCAGCGGAACTATATCATCTCCACATATCTGAGATTTTATTGATACTTTAATGTTAATGAGTTTTGGCAATTTCTTTAGTCTGTTGAAATATTAAATCGACCAAGGGATAGTTCCAGTCACACCAATTGATTTCTGCATTAGCTAACTTAAGAGAAACAATTAAGTTAGTTACTGGCATAAAATCTAAAATGGCAGGTTTGGTGCTGAACCATCACTGTAGAATCGAATCTCTGCTTTTTTTTTTTCAGTTCTCATTGCATATAATATATCATCCTAAAAATATGCTTACACTAATTTATTAAGTACATAATAGTGCTACAACTAAAGAAACGATATGTTAGAAAAAATGGATATCATATAGAATATAGATCTACATGGTATTGTTTGCTTATCTCAAAATTTAATTACATTTTTAAAAATATTTTGTTTTTTACTTGTGACTGACGAAGTACATTTGCAACTTTTTTTTTTATTGTAGAAGTGCTGTAGAAGATGGTGGCGATTCATTGTCTGAGTCTTCAACGAATCTTAATAATTTTGATTGTGGAGAATGAAAAAGTTAGAACTGGGCTTTAGCGGTGGAATGAATTTATAATGGTGGGTAACGGCTTGGCTTGGTTTCGTTCGTTCTCAATCTCCCGCTACCAAACCCTAAAAGGGCTTAAGTAGCAGAATGTAGACCAGAGAACGGAATGCGTTGTAGTTTACAGCTTGACTGCAATATTTGCACCTTTCAGTCCAACACATCCAACTTCAGCAAGCATTTTTTGAGTACCAGGTTAGCATTCCCTCTTCGATCCCTTCTCCTTAGCCAGTCTGCTCTGCTGCAGCCTGTTATCCATGATCACAGCATGGAGGTGTAGAAGGGTCTTGGCAGCTCTGGTTCGCTGGCCCTGACACTAGCAGTCAGCTATGAGTCGCTGACCATTGCAGCTCTTGCGCTGCTCAGCATTTTGATCCCTAATGGTGGGTATTGATAATATCCTTCAGAAGTTCTGTTAATGCATCAAAAGAATATGCCCACTATACATGATTCCAAATGTACTACCCTGAAGACAGGATGAGAAAGGGCTTGGATGTCTTAATAGATGACTTGCTCAGACAATGGATATCCCCAGTAGGTAATCTGGGAATCTATTCTCTGTACACTGCCACAAATCAAGAGGCCTATGCAGACCTAATAACTGAGGTAGAAGGGGAATATAGTCTATGTTCTAACAAGAACATTGCCCCAACAGAGTTCATTATTGCCACATCGTGCAGCTGGATAAGGCATGTGGTGAAATTCAATACCACTAAAGAAAGGACATCAGTTGATTTGGGCTGTCTTCATAGTTATCTATGTCCCACTCAGTAACCTAGTGAAGATCCCACACTTCTCAATCGTACGACTATTCCCATTGTTGGTGTAGTCGAGGGGTTTCTAGGCAGTGGATCACAGGCCGCTTTGCCAAGTTGTGTGCTGGCTATGTTTGTTTATTTTACCCTCAACAGAAAAACAACAGATGCCTTACTAAACTACTTGAGAAAATAGTAACTAAAAAAAATAGTGCCACATATAGAATGTGAACACATTCTACCCGATACACTGTACAGTTACTGACCAATGAAATAGTTATGGGGTTATGATGGGACATTTTAATACAATGTGTAATGGCTTCCAAGCAGGCAAGCAGCTGTTGTCATGGCTCTTGACCTGGAGAATGTATACAACCAGGTTTACTTTGGGACTTGGATGTTCTGTTTGAAGGAGTGCAAAATCAACACATGGCTGCTGAACTGGATATTAGCTGCCCTGATGGAAACAGTTGCACTACACTTGGGAGCTTGGACATCAGTCCCAATGAGAATATGTCCCTAAGGTTCTCCACTCTCACCGGTGCTGATCAACACAATAAAAGTGGGAAACATTCAGCTAACAGGACCAGGGTGAACATTAACATTTGCAGAAGACATACAGGGCTGGCTCAAATAGGTTTGAGATGGTTAGAGACATCCAGGAGACCTTGCAGACAATTTTGCAGTGATGTAGGGATTCCAACTCTCAGATCTATCCTATCATGGCCTGTGTGATGGGATCCTTGAACAACTTTATTGGGAAGGCTGACCTACTGGCTATTACCTTTGATGGACGTGTCGTTGACATGTGCGACTGGTAAAATACCTTAATAACATTTGGTCGCAGCCTGTCATATAGATACCACGATAACTAAACCATACAAAGATGCAATTGAGGGCTGGAAGCACTGAAGATAATGGCAGCTGCAAATTTGGAACAGCAACTGCATTTCATTGCTATTGTCAGTTCTGTCAGCTGTTGATTATGAACTGGGCATCCTTACACTATCAAGATCATAATGTGAAAGGTTGAAACATCCAGAATGAAGAAATACAACTGGTTCTGGATTGCACTAGACATGCCCCAATTATGAAGATGTGGTACATGCTAGGAATTCATCAGACATTGAAGGAGCACGAATAAAGGGAGGAATGTTATGGATGGCTAAGACAGAGAATGATTAGATAGGAGATTTCAGTGGAGATGGTCAAGGGAGAAGAATGGTTCACACTGGTAACGGACAGATTACCCCAAAGTCATTGTAGCCCTAGGCAGGGCATGCATATAGTTCAAGGTAAACCAACTAATAAGTAATAACACTCATGAGTGATGCCATCATATATATTGAATCAAGTTCTTGCAGAGCGGGGTATACAGGAAAACCTCCTCCAGTATGAGAATAACGGTGGAGGCAGTGACTTCAATTTTTGGATTGCCATTTGAGAATGTGTAACAAGTTTAATCATCAGGTCAGACTTCCAGTTCATACTTTGGAAAATACAGAAAGACTGGCTACGACATGAGTGATAGCAGCTGTAGACCTCTACTTTCCTGAGGTTCCGGGCATACGAAACAGCTGACATCTTGGCTGTACACGCATTATAGGCACTTTGATTATGGACATGGGTGACATTTTGATGTCTGTTTAAATGACTGTTTAATTACTTATAAAGTATGGCTAAGAAAGGTAGCTTTGCTTGTTTTAACATTGAATTATGTGACTTCATACTAATTCCACAGCAAGCAGGCTTTAGACAGCACAGATCCGCTGAGGACCAGATCACTCTCATAGCCCAGGAAATAGAGGATGCTTACCAGGAGAAAAAAAACACAGTAGCGATTTGGGTGGATTTAGAGAAGGCATTTGACAAGGTCTGGAAAGAGGGACACAGCCAGAGTTCAAGTACAAGGGCAGATGAGCAAAAAGGTGACACTTGAGCAGGGAGTACCCCAAGGGGGAGAACTGTCACCCACACTTTTCCTGGTGTATATAAACAACATCTCAGAGAGTATACCAAGAAGAGTCCACACCTCCATGTTCGCAGACAATCTGGCTATGTGGACCTCTGAAAAGAATCTCACCACAAGTAATCGGATGCAGCAGGCCCTAACATTGTTGGAGGAGTGGGCGAACTCATGGCTGGTCAAAATAAATGAGGAAAAAACATGTACGATATTCTCGCTTTCAAACAAACCCCAAAACACCAAAATAAGTCTTAACGGCAAAAACCTGCGGCCAAACGACAACCCAAACTACCTGGGAGTCACATTTGATCGGCGCATGACATGGAAAAGTCAGATCGAGAGAAACCGAATGAGAGCCAGAGAAAGAATGGCAATCATGAGGAAACTTGCTGGCACAAGTTGGGGAGCAGACGAAAGTATACTAAAGAAACTGTACACTGGAAGAGTGAGACCAGTTCTCGAGTATGGCATCGCGGCATGGACAACAGCAGCAAAGGTGAACTTTGACAAAATTAGCAAACTCCAAAACCAAGCCATGAGAGTTATAACAGGAGGCATGAAGTCAACGCCAATTGTAGAACTTGAAAAGATTACAAATCTGCAATCTATGACCGACAGAAGAGACTGACAGGACCATCCAACGCATCAGAGACTAAATAATTTTGGAAATGGGAAACTAAAGCGGAGAAACTTTGCAGAAATAGCCAAAGCAAAGATGAGCGAAGACCCTATGAACGCATTAACAACACCAAAGCCCATTCCTACTGTACGCAAATCTACCTGGAGGCAGCATATATTTTCAGAGGTGGCAGAAAACATACCAGGTATTGGAAACAAGAACAGCCATACTGAAAAAGAAAGAAGAGACATAACCCTGAGGTACATAACGAAAAACTACCCAAGCATGGACTGGACCCATGCATACACCGACGGTTCTGTAACAAAGACAACACAGAACGGGGGGGCAGGGGTATTCCTGAGCCTACCAAATGGTAGAAAGATAACACTGTCAGTGGTAACTGGAAAATACTCAAGCAATTTCAGAGCAGAGGCACTGAGAGCTGCAGTAGAAGAAATGGTGACAGGCAAAAGAAATGAAAGCCATATAGTCCTGTTTACAGATGCCCTGGCGTAGTCACAGCACTAAAAAGCCAGAACAATACTGAACTTAATGAATTAAGAGCAGTACTCTGTCAACTATACCAGCGGTCCGCACCAAAAAGAGTAGTGGTACAGTGGGTTCCATCCCACTGTAACATCCAATCCAAGGCAACGAGGAGGCAGACAGACTGGCAAAAGAAGGTGCAAGACTACCACAACCAGACCCTAGTGTGACCTACGAAGAGTCAAAAAGGCTTATTAGAGCTAGATACATGACCAAATGGGAAACAGAACATACTGGCTACACAAAAAACGATGCCTATTACCAGTTGAACAGAAGAGAGCAGATCGTGGTCTTCAGACTTCGCACAGGCCACAATAGACTGAGGTACCACCTATTCAATAAATTGAAGATAGGTGGCACTGACGAATGCTCGTGTGGTACCGGGAAAATGACCGCTGAACATTTGCTGCAAAACTGCCCGACATACGAGGATCAGAGAGAGCAGATGTGGCCATCACCAGTGGCAACACTAGACAAGCTCTATGGCAGTGTCGACAGCCTCAGGATGACCGCTGCTTTTTTTGAAAAAATACAGGTTGCCGTCTGACAGCGGACGAAGAAGAAGAAGAAGAATTATGTGACTTAATAATGATCAGATCAGTATATCTCACCCAGCCATGGCTAACATAGTCTGGTTGTGATAGTAAAAAAAAGTAAAGACAAGATCCCGTCACGCCATGCTGCGCATAGGAAATATGATGTTAAGCCCGTATTATTTTGTAACCCACGGCACATAGTGGATAATTTGGTCAGCATCACGCTGGCCGCCTTTACTTCCCAGATTTTTTTCAGATACCCGATTTCTGTGGCTTGGTCGACCACTGGTTTGCGATCAGGAAAAAAATCCCACGCCAACTGGTGATTGAACCATAATCTACCAATTCCCATCTTGCTAGCCAGACTGTCATGAAACAGTTTTGTTTCCAGGGAGAACTACATGGGGGTGTCTTCATCAGTACATTTATGATCAAGATGCTGAGCAGCACATGAGCTGCAGTGGTCAGCTAACCATAGCTGACTGCTAGCGTCAGGGCCAGCGAACTAGATCTGCCAAGATCCTTCTACACCTCCATGCGGTGATCCTGGATAACAGGCTGCAGCAGGCAGACTGGCTAAGGAGAAGGGATCGAAGAGGGAATGCTAACCCAGTACTAAAAAAATGCTTGCTGAAGTCGGAGTGTTGGACCGAAAGGTGCAAATATGGCAGCCAAGCTGTAAACTACGAAAACGCATGCCGTTCTCTGGACTACATTCTGCTACTTAGCCTTTCAGGGTGTGGTAGTGGCAGATTGAGAACGAACGAAGAAGAAGATCAGTATATTTCACCCAATCTTGACTAACATAGTCTGGTTATAATAGTGCTCATCATAATAACTTCTTGTTTTATATAGTGATAGCAGCACAAGCGCCAAGGAAAAGTTTAGGGGGAGCAGGCCCAAGTACAAGCAGCACTGATGGAGGCTCTCCAGCAGGTATCCTACGTAATTATCATTGTATCGTTACACTGCACATTTTATTTATCATTCATTCATCCCTTTTTTTAGTACCAGAGCACCAGTAATTTAGGAGGGCTAGATTTTCTTTTCTTTGAGGAGTTTGTGGTCGAGAGCTAGCATGCGGATCTCCAGACCAAAGGGACGCATGCTCAAAACCTCAGTATGGTGTGTTTTTGTTTCAAATCTGGTCTGCACACTGCATGGTGACTTAAGGGGCAAGTGGTTTTTATTCTCAAAGCGTATATTATCCTGGGGACCCCAGCAATGGGGATAAAGATCATCATAATATGTGGGTTTTTTTAAAAACAAGTAGAAAAGTGTAAGAAAGTTATTGCAATGATTTGCTGTTCCTATGTGTAGTGTTCGTTGCATCTGATGGTCTTTTGGTCATAATGTTGATTTCGTTCAATCAATCTAAACCTGTATAGGCCAAGTCATCAAATATTGATCTGGTTATAGCTGTTGAGCTTTTTGTAGCTTACAAGTTTTTACAGGATGGGGTAGCCAGCCCCATGCCCAACCCTCCGTAGTCACCTCTTACGAGACGTCTTATGGGGTGCAGTGGTAGTGGTCTTTGCTCTCCTCCTGAGTAACTTTCTTAAGTCATTTGTTTTAACTTTTAATTTCTCAGTATCTATTTTTGCAGCACCGCTTTGTTTCATAAATGTTTATTTTGTTGTCATTGGACAGATGACCATTGAAGTATATTACTCATACATACACATTACAAAGATGTACGACATGAACTTTACAAATGTATCTGTACTGTGTCATGAGAATGGAGTTTGAGACAGTCACTGCAGCTCTGATGTGGCTATCTAAGATGAAACATCTTCAATGACAGTTATTATGGCCATACTCTCAACCCTTGCTTTGGAAGGACCAAAATGACTGACTGTGGCGTGAGTGGATATCAAACATAGAGGCCTCAAATCTACACAGACTTAATTGGATCTACTGTCCTGTTCATACTGAAATTTGCAGCAATGAAAGAGTTCTTCTTTGCCGTTCTTTTTTACACTCCAGCTAGCAAACACTGAAATGAGGTTTGTAAGTAGCAGGATTTAGTCAAGAGAATGGAATATATATATGGTTGATATCCTGGTCTCAAAGACACATGACATAAACTTTGTATTTTTTTTTATTTTTTTTTCGTTCGCATTATTTCTCCATTCCCCAAGGCGGTGTGCGCTACACTGTGCTTTTTATTTTGCGCCTGTCGGCCCAGTGCATCCGACTTCAGCGTGCATTTTCTAAGGGTTTGCTTCCCCGGGGTAACGGCCGGTGCTGTGATGGGGATCGAACCCAGCACCTTCTGGTTGTGAGCCGTGCCACTTAACCACTAGGCCACGCCGTCCCCAAACTTTGTATATAAATAGGGATGATATGTTAAGGTAGATTAATGGCCACCTCTTGTATGATGACACTACTACCATGAACTAGCAATCCACAGATTGAAAAATAAAGATGTAGGCTCAGCGGTAATGGGAGCCTCGGAAAAGAGCAGGAGTGTGTACAACCAGCTAGCCATCAGTTTACATGTCCTTTACTATTTGCTGAGAGAAAAACTGAGTACATAGAGTATCCCCGGATTGTAGTAATATATCTTTACACAGCAGAACAACTTTTGTGGTTTTAATAGTGGTGGAAATAACTACTGTTGGGATGGCTGGCAACCTCATGTAAAAACATTGCTAAGAATCTGTACTGCAAAGGACTGGAATCAGGATTTCCTAAAAGCTGGTTAGGATAAGCCAAATGCAGTGTTGGACTTACACAAATATGGCAACAGAAATCATAAATTGCATAAAAAGAAAAGCCCAGAGAATAGAGCAGTTGTATCAATCCACCATCAAGGCTTCATGAAAGTAAATTTGATGGGCCAACAGCCACATGAAATTGATAAATGTTGGGGGCTATGATTTTGTGTTGCCCTTAGTGGTCTTGTCATCATCACCATCATGTGGCATGCCTAAACAATAAATCATTTCCTTCAATGATTATATCTTCTATCATTTTGTGATGCCAATAATGTTGTAAACTACTAGAAACAGCTTGAGAGGATGCATGTCCTCTACCGCTAGCATAGAGGGATTATACATAAGCATGAAAAACCCGAAGTGAACAATGCAGGCTTGCACGGTATAATAAATATAAAGAACATTTTGTCCATCCTGCAGAAGAGCTACAGCGGCCCATAACTGACTGCTGGCATCATGCCCAGCGAATCAGAAAGGCCAAGACTCTTCTACACCCATAATCCTGCATAACAGGCTGCAACAAAGCAGACTGGCTAAGGAAAAAGGAGGAAAGGCTAACCTGATACTAAAAAATTCCTGCTGAAATAGGATGTGTCGGACCGAAAGGTACAAATATTGCAGTCAAACTGTATAATACGACGCAACACATTCTGTTTTCCGGACAACATCCTGCTACTTGCAAAGCCCTTTTCATTGCTTGGTAACGGAAAATTGTTAACGAATAAAGAAGTAGTATAGAAATTTTTAACCTGTCCCAATTTGTAAAGTCTCTCAAATGGTGCACGAGTATGTGACCTAGAGGCGATGGTTCTGCCTCAAAGCTGAAAGATAATCATATTTGTGTTTGTCTACATTTTTATGTTTAATAATTGTCACCTACTCAATTCTTTCCCTGAATCATTATGTTTCATGCCTGGTTACATTGACAATCAATTCCTTCCTCATTTACATTAATTAGTTTATGTTTTGCAAGAACATTTATCATTTTATCTCCCCCTTGCTTTTTACATTGTCGCAGGAAAAGGTAAATATGCTGGAGGAAACCCAGCTTGTCCCCGGCCCACTCCAGAATGGCAAAAGGGAATCTCATCATTTTTTGTCAAGCCAGATTCATCATCTCAGTCTTCATCATCCTCATCTTCAGCTTCATTATCACAAGACAGTCTTGCAACTGGCTCAAGGTAACTAGTTTCAACTCTGATATTCTTTGAACAGCTTCAATATTCATTGCTACAAAAGGGATTCACCTCCAATGGTTTTAGTCTTAATCATGCTCCCACGATTGCTGTCTCCTCCGAGCTACTGTGTGCTACATGCTCACTTTCCTTTGGGGTTCCAAACCATTGACTGCAACCTTTTGTGTTTTTTTAATGACTTCCTGATGGCATGCTCTATCCACATACACTTTCTCTCTAGCTGCATTGATTGATTATTACCCTGGCAGCATATCGGATTGGTGCAGCAGTATTGATATGTCAAGGTGGATCAGACTGGATGCGTCTGCTATGCATGACCTCAGACGTGTATGGAGCAATGGCAAGATGCCCCTGGAAACAAAAAAAATCTGTATCTACCAGTCCATCATAATCCCAGTTCGAAACGGCTCTGAAATCTTGACTTTACTGAAACAGGACATGTCGACACTGGAGGCTTTCCACACACAACCAGCTGCATATCATGGGCATTCGATGGCATGACTACATCCGCAACAAGGAGGTCTATGCTAAAACAGGTCTACACCCAATCACAGAAACATTGGACAGCCGCAGAGTTTCTCAGTTTGATCATGTCATATAGCTGTACCAGGAATTTTTCATGGTCTGCCTTTGGATTTGAATCCGTTGTATCTAAATAGCATTGCTTTTGGTGGTAGTCTTGTTACGTGGCCAAACCGTTTTAGTTGCTGTCTTTTAATGTAGTCCAATACTGGTGTTGTTCCCACTAGTCTCCTGATTTCATCGTTTCTGATCATGTCTCTCCTTGTTACGCCCAATATTTTTTACAGGCACAAGTCCCATAGCAGAAACTGCTTTTGATTGTCATCTATGTAAATTTTCCTTTGGTTCAGCACACTAGACTTCATTTGCTTTGTCTTTCTCTTCTATTATTAATCTTTGAAATTCCTGCACTTTCTTTTCTTCCCTTGTGTGTTCAAGCTAGGGGCATGTCTAGTTGTATTAGTAGGTAATTTTATGAGATTTATGCTATCCATCTTCGCTCTCTGTCATTTCAATTTTAAGTTGTATTGATTTTTGTCTCTGATTCCCACTCAAGTCTATATACACTTCTTCTGGCCATCTGATACAAAGTATCAGACTACGGTCTGAAGTTTGGTAATATTTCTTTGGTTTCTATATTCTATAAAAAAAAATTGTTTCCCAAAAAACTAATTACGTTGCATTTGCATAACGTAAATCTTGTGACTGTCCAGCATTCTATAGATAATTTTCAAAACAGATCTTCTAAAACAGTTGCTGTTTGAAAGATAGTGTTGTGAAAATACACAAGGCAGCTGAAGCATAATTACTTATAATTTTATTACAGAGAACAGTCAGTGTAAGTTCAGATTAACAGAGAGGAAGACAAGATATAGATTTGAGAACATGCTGGTAATACTGATCAAATTGTCATTCCTCTTAAAAAAACACAGATGACAATCCTCCATTGGTATAGGATAGTCAAACTAAAATTATAAGTGTGTGACACTTCACAGAATTGGTTATTGATCCAGTGGCCTGTGTCCTTTGGTCCAATGCCATATAGTGGTATCTGCAAGTGTTTGTTAACCCTTTACACCCTAAGCCTTAAAATAGGAAATACATATTCATAAGCGCAGGAAGATACTTCTTTTCCTTATTAATATACCATTTGTTTGCTTATGCGATGTAAATGATATCCCAGCACAGAACAAGCAATGAACGGTTGTATTGAACATAGTAGTAGTGTTTCTGGTTTCCAAAGAACATACAATGGGCAGGTTAGGGTGTAAAGGGTTAACTGTTGTTTTCCGTAAAAAGTGTTCCATTTGTCTGGCCTCGGAGGAAGAAGCTCTTTCCTAACTCTGGCAAGCGCCAGACATTCAAAAAGATGATGTTCAACAGTTTCATAGGGATGTCTGCCCAGCCGGCACTCTGTGTATGTTCTGGTTGGATTCTGTTCTAGTGGCTGTTAAGTTGTATTTGGTTTTTAATTTGTCTGGATGCTTGTACAGTTTGTTTCTTTATAAACTTAAGATTAGTGCTATGCTATTATTAGGCATGTGAAATGTCATTTGACTTTCTTCATATTTTCCAGATCTACAGAAAGCTGACCAATGAATTTTGTGCAGCCTCTTAACCAAGCAGCAAGGAAATAGAATATAATTCCTTCAATATTTTGTATACTTGGATCATACCTTTGATGGATCTGTGTGCACCATAATACTACTTATATCTTGTCTATTCAGTTTGTTTTCTGTAGATATATATTTTATTTTATAGTCATATGTTTTGTCATCATCATCTTAGATTATTTGCAGCAAGTGCCATTCTTCTACATTGTCATCTCTTCTTTCTTTGACAGTCCTTGTTATGTAACCTTGAACTTGAAAGTAGAATAAACAAAATAGTATGTCTGGATGCTTGTACAGTTTGTTTCTTTATAAACTTAAGATTAGTGCTATGCTATTATTAGGCATGTGAAATGTCATTTGACTTTCTTCATATTTTCCAGATCTACAGAAAGCTGACCAATGAATTTTGTGCAGCCTCTTAACCAAGCAGCAAGGAAATAGAATATAATTCCTTCAATATTTTGTATACTTGGATCATACCTTTGATGGATCTGTGTGCACCATAATACTACTTATATCTTGTCTATTCAGTTTGTTTTCTGTAGATATATATTTTATTTTATAGTCATATGTTTTGTCATCATCATCTTAGATTATTTGCAGCAAGTGCCATTCTTCTACATTGTCATCTCTTCTTTCTTTGACAGTCCTTGTTATGTAACCTTGAACTTGAAAGTAGAATAAACAAAATAGTATATAGAAATGAACAGAATTATTGTTGACCTGCCTCTGTTTTATCTTAACTTTGTCTTCAAATAAATAGAACAGTTACAACCTTTGCTACAAACTTCATTGCTCTGGGTGTGCACTGGTTCTCTCTCTCTCTCTCTCTCTCTCTCTCTCTCTCTCTCTCTCTCTCTCTCTCTCTCTCTCTCTCTCTTTATTCGCCATGTTTTGTATTGTCTACACATGGGGCCCAATTCATTGAATAAAAGTTGTTGTGGTGGAGAGTTCTTCAAGGCCTCTGGCTTTGTGTAGAGGTCCGTCTCCATGGTCAACGTTCAGTATGCATTGGCTAAGCATATCAGTCTGGTAAAATATGCTCGGCTGTCTCTGATTTGCTTGTTCGCTCATATACTTGGGCGATGGAGCCAATTTTAGCCTCTTTTTTTTGTTTTCTGCTTTATTCCTCAAAGCGTTGTGTGTTGCACTATATTTTTATTTTACAGTACATCCGACTTTGGCATGCATTTTATGTAAGGGTCTGCTTTCTCCTGCATTTTCTAAGGGTTTGCTTCCCTGGGGTGACGGCCAGTGCTGTGAGGCGTATCACTTTACCACGCCGTCCCCTAGCCCATATAAGTGGCCATTATATCTTATGTCCTGTTCACACGTGGAACAGAATCACTTGCTCCATTTGACCAAGGCAATAATAGTTGTCTATCATTTGGTCAACTTTCCCTAATGTTTAAATAAGGGTCTTCTCTAGTTGGAAGGTGATTGTTCTTGTATTGCTCCCTCCTTTGCTAACATCTCGTTCCTAGTATGCCACAGTGTGATGATATTCACTATAGTATTATTCCTCTCTCTGATTCTAGTTTGCGTAAGACTTTTTTAAGCTGTCAGTGTATCAGTCTTGGGGGCTTCCAGAACTGTAAGGAATACAACCTCCTAGTATTGGCTTGTTGTGTTTATCATTTCTGCAGCAATAACTAGTGCCTGTACTTAAGCCGAGTAGTTTGAACAGAATTTTCCTGTGGATAAACTAATAGTTTTGTTTTACTTTATCCAGATTCCTGATCTGGTTGCTGATCAATCCTTTATGGAGTATAGATCTTGATCATGTTGCATGCTGCTGTTTTCCTTTTGAAAGTATTTGTCCTTTTTGTTGTGCCTTAAGAAATGTAAGCAAGTTCAGTCTTTCCATTTGTTTTGTCCGAAAACTTTCAAATGTGCCTCTTCAAGCTGCTCATCTTATTGATTATTTCAAGTGTTTTAAAAAAAAAAATTATATTTTAGTTGTTTTGTTATAAGTTTACTGACACTTATTGATGAAATGGTGCTTGATTCTTTGAAAATAAACTTTGAAAATATTCTTGGTTATGCCCTTGATGATTCAGTGCTTACATTTTTTGTTGTTGGTTATATCTTTGTTGATTCAGTGTGTACACATTTTTTGTGTGTTATATCTTTGTTGATTCGGTGTGTACACATCTTTTTGTGTGTGTTATATCTTTGTTGATTCAGTGTGTACACATCTTTTTGTGTGTGTTATATCTTTGTTGATTCAGTGGGACGATGCCTATTACCAGTTGAACAGAAGAGAGCAGGTCGTGGTCTTCAGACTTCGCACTGGCCACAATAGACTGAGGTACCACCTATTCAATAAATTGAAGATAGGTGGCACTGACAAATGCACGTGCGGCACCGGGAAAATGACCGCTGAACATGCTGCAAAACTGCCCGACATACGAGGACCAGAGAAAGCAGATGTGGCCGTCACCAGTGGCAACACTAGACAAGCTCTATGGCAGTGTCGACAGCCTCAGGATGACCGCTGCTTTTTTCGAAAAAATAAAGGTTGATGTCTGACTTCGTACGATGAAGAAGAAGATGATTCAGTGTGTACACATCTTTTTGTGTGTGTTATATCTTTGTTGATTCAGTGCCAATATGAATTTTGTTGTCAGCATTCAGCAACTCATAACTGGCTACTTGCATCAGGGTTTGCAAACCAGGGCTGACCAAGACCATATCCCAACTCTAAGTGGTGGTCCTGGAAACAGGCTGCACTAGGGTAGTCTAACTAAGAGCATAGGGCTTGGCTTGACTTCGTTTGTCCTCAATCAGAATGTAGTCCAGATAACGGAATGCATTGTGCCCTAGTTTACAGCTTGACTGTGATATTTGCACCTTTCGGTCAAACACATCCGACTTCAGCAAGCATTTTTTGAGTACCAGGTTAGCATTCCCTCTTTGATCCCTTCTCCTTAGCCAGTCTGCCCTACCGCAGCCTGTTATCCAGGATCACCGCTTGGAGGTGTAGAAGGGTCTTGGCAGCTCTGGTTCGCTGACGCTAGCAGTCGGCTATGGGTCGCTGACCACTGCAGCTCATGCGCTGCTCAGCATCTTGATCCCTCATAGGAATTGTAATAGGAATGCAAATGCAGTACCGAAAAAAGCCACCTTAGACAGGAATTGTCTGACCAAAAGATGCAGAAATCGCGGTCTATATATAAACTATGTTACTGTGTACTTTTCAGGCTGAACACCGAAGATGATCATTGGTTGGTTATATCTTTGTCAATTTCATGTCTTAGCAGCTTTTTTATTTAATCACATTTTAAAAATAATGTTGCGGTTTTATTTTCACTGCATTGCTGTGTTCTGTTAGTAAGTATCACCTCCTTGCACTAAAGGTCGAATCATTTGTATATATTTAGCAGGTTATAATGCATTGTGGTTATTTAAACCTGGCACAGTATCTTATCTTCTAGATTTGCATGGCAACATTTGGTAAGATGTTGTGCTGTATTTTACTGCTGCTGTTGCGTTTGATATGGTATGACATTCTTCTTCTTCTTCTTCTGCGTACACAGTCAGACAGTAACCATTATTTTTTCGAAAAAAGCGGCGGTCATCCTGAGACTCTCGCCACTACCATAGAGCTTGTCTTGCAGTTCCACTGGTGATGGTCACATCTGCTCTCTCTGATCCTCGTATGTCGGGCAGTTCTGCAGCAGATGTTCAGTGGTCATTTTACCAGTACCGCACGGGCATTCGTCGGTACACCCTATCTTCAATTTGTTGAATAGGTGGTACCTGAGTCTGTTGTGGCCAGTGCGAAGTCTGAAGACAACGACCTGCTCTCTTCGGTTCAACTGGTAATAGGCATCGTTTTTGGTGTAACCAGTATGTTCGGTTTCCCATTTGGTCATGTACCTGGCTTTGATAAGCCGTTTTGACTCTTCGTACGTCATACTGGTATCTGTTTGTGGTAGCCTTGCACCTTCTTTTGCCAGTCTGTCTGCCTCCTCGTTGCCTTGGATGTTGCAGTGTGACGGAACCCACTGTACCACTACCCTTTTTGGTGCGGACTGCTGGCACAGTTTGCAGAGTGCTGCTCTTAAGTCATTAAGCTCAGTGTTTTTCTGGCTTTTTAGCGCTGTGACTACGGCGAGAGCATCTGTCAGCAGGACTATATGGCTCTCATTTTCACTGTGTGTTACCATTTCTTCCACTGCCGCCCTCAGTGCCTCTGCCTCCGCTCTGAAATTGCTTGTGTACTTACCAGTAGCGAATGACAGTGTTATTTTTCTGCCATTTGGTAGGTTCAGGAATGCTCCTGCCCCTCCGTTCTGTGTAGTGTTTGTTACAGAACCGTCGGTGTATGCATGGGGTATGACATTCAGATTAAGTTAAAGCGGTGTTAGTACGAGACATTCAAACAAATGGGTGCTGGTAGTTTGCAAAAGAAATTTAATGTCTTTAAAATTTATTATTAAAAAACGTTCGCATAGGATTCTACATGGCATCCTTTATATAGGACAAGAAGTAATGGTAGACTGAGAAGGCGTAATGAATTCATGTAGATATTCAAGGAGCAAACAACAATGAATTCATGTAGATATTCAAGGAGCAAACAACAATGAATTCATGTAGATATTCAAGGAGCAAACAATGAATTCATGTAGAGATTCAAGGAGCAAACAACAATGAATTCATGTAGAGATTCAAGGAGCAAGCCACAATGAATTCATGTAGAGATTCAAGGAGCAAGCTACAATGAATTCATGTAGAGATTCAAGGAGCAAACAACAAAGAATTCATGTAGAGATTCAAGGAGCAAACAACAATGAATTCATGTAGAGATTCAAGGAGCAAACAACAATGAATTCATGTAGAGATTCAAGTAGCAGACTACAAGGAATTCATGTAGAGATTCAAGGAGCAAACAACAATGAATTCATGTAGAGATTCAAGGAGCAAACAACAATGAATTCATATAGAGATTCAAGGAGCAGGCTACAATGAATTCATATAGAGATTCAAGGAGCAGGCTACAATGAATTCATATAGAGATTCAAGACAGAAAGTAGAGATGACCATGGTGTATACTCTGGAAACAGGTGTACCCTAAAGAAAGTGTTCCCTCTAAGCTGCACAAGCAAGTGTATCTGCCAACATAAAGCATGCCCTTTATCAAGCTTAATCTCTGGTCAGGAATGAAGTGTTAGAGACTTCAGTATACTTAGCCGGGTGTGTCCAATTGCCTTTACCTTTCCTAGTCGGTACCCATTTACAACTGGGTTGACCGGAGTGTCAAGGTTGACCCTTTCCTTTAAATAGGAGTGCTCTACCACAACACTAATGAGACAATCTGTATTCTCCTACACAAAGTACCCTAATTGGTTGTGTTTCTCATTGCGATCGCTCCTCCGCGTATGCAATCTGATGTAATGCACACCTGCCAAGAAACACATAACAGCCAAATAGGTTGGCAGTTGTAAGAAGCCATGGTCTGCAACGGACATGTTACTTGCATTACGTGTACAAGTTATGCGTCATTCTCAAATGATCATGTTAATTATGTACGAAATACTGCAGTTGTTCCATTTGGACACTGATATCTGAGATGGAAACATTCGTTCTCTACATCAGCGACAAGCTCAAACTGTTCAATCTTGCCTTATATACTTTATCTGATGTAAACTTACTGTAGCATGCATTTACATAAAATATTTGAAGTAATTATGCATTTCCTAGAGCATATCACCCAGACTCTAACAATTTGTACAAATTCGTCAGCTATTCTTGCAGGAAAACATTAGATGCACATCTCGTCAGTCAGACTGCCTTGAAAACAGCCAGTTTTCAGGGAATGCTACATTTAAGAGAGATAGTGGTCTTGATCAGTATATTTTGCCTTACCATGACGTGACGTCCTGATCAGTGTGTTGTGCCTGACCAGACTAACCTCTCAGTTTCCCGAGACTGAAAATATAATTGAAAAATAATGATCATCAAACAATTTACCATTTGATTGGTGTATTAAAAATTGAACACCTCACTGATGACTTTTAAGTACTTTGTTTTGTGCAGACTATAAAATATATTTACCTGGTAAGAAAAATGTTTAGAAAGACTGGATTATTTTTGTTCTTCATAAATTTCAGATGAGCTGACAAAATGTCATTATTCGTAAAACCAAAAGGTTTTTCATTTAGAAATGATTAGACTGCATGTGTTATGACAGAAAGATACAAGATCAAATGTAGAAAAGATGAAGAAAAAATACCAATCGCCCAACGTGGGGGTCGAACCCACGACCCCGAGATTAAGAGTCTCGTGCTCTACCGACTGAGCTAGCCAGGCAGATGGTAAGATGTTCTGCTCCAATCTACTCTTGGAACAGCTAAATAGAAGTAACCAGTACAGTACACTAGTACAGTAATATTTTTCACTCACCTCACCCTGATGTTAGTCTTCGCTCACCTGACCCTGATGTTACATTTCACTCACCATTCATACTCTATTGATTTATGACTTTTAGTTGATTGATTATTCAACATTAGTAATACATTATTATTGTTAAGCATACGTAATTAAATCAATCAATCAAAACCGTTCGGCTCTCAGCTGAGACTAGGTTATTGGCAACTTAGCCACGTGCTCATGCGGACAGCCACCCCAGACCGCAGAGCTCACACCACAAAACTGCCCCGAATATGATATACTGAGAAAATATCTCTGGACCATGGAAACAACACTGGAAGCGAAACTTTATGGACTTGTATCTGAACTACAAAAGACAGTGAAGTTCATACAAGAGACAACTTTGCAGATATAGACAATATTTTCAAGCAAACGGAAGAAGAAGAAGAGAAGAAGCGGAAAGTAGGTCAGCCACCATAAATTACTCGCAGTCTTCTTGTCCTGTCCCATCCTTTCCAGCCCTGCTCATGTCTTTCTTGTTGCTTTTATGTATCTAACGAGCTTTTTCTTCATGAGTGTTTATGTCTGTCTCTATGTCTTTTGTCTTGAGGATTCCAAAACAGAGATTGTCATGAAGTGCTATTTCAGCTGTTTTCCGAAGTGTGTGTCCTATCTAATCGCCAGCGCCTTTTCCTTACGTTTAGTCCAGCTGACAAATGTCCTGTCTTTTGAAACAGTTCCTTATATTAGTGACTTTATCATACCACGCTAATCTCTCTGTTCCGGTAGGCTATCCATTGATGAAAGCTTGAACCTTTTTCAATGTAATTTTTGTTGTTTCCAACGTTACA
The DNA here is from genome assembly GCA_036924085.1 of Ariolimax columbianus. Taxonomy (NCBI): domain Eukaryota; kingdom Metazoa; phylum Mollusca; class Gastropoda; order Stylommatophora; family Arionidae; genus Ariolimax; species Ariolimax columbianus. The sequence goes on from JAVGWX010000005.1 coordinate 7,703,214, forward strand.
GAGTCGAACAATAGGACATAAATGACATTGGAGTTGAAAATGTGCATTTTCGTGGTGGACTTCTTTTGATTTCCCTGAATTTCCTAAAGCAACGAAAGATCCAATCAACTTATGTATTCTTCATTTGATATCTCTATCATCATCTCCTAGTTTTTCTGTATGGCAACCAAGATACATGAATCTTTCAGTATTGTGTCTATTGTTGTTGTTAGCGAATTCCCACAATGAGTATGTTACTCTTTTTTTGCGCCCTAAAAATGACGTTAAATTGCGGATTTCAGTAGCTGTCCTCATATCCACAGCGTGCTGATGAAGGTTTTCCGGGTTACTCCAGACGATTGCGTCTCTAAATACGATACGATTGTCGTTATGCGTTTTTTTCTGATATTCTTTGTGCGAAATTTTGTCTGTGCATCCTTGTCCCAATTTTTGTGCAAGTGTTTCTAAAGTGCACATATTGTGCATCTGGTTGTGGGACAGAAGTAGTTATAGTTGCTCTTGAATGCCCACAATGAATAAGTTTCTTCTTTTATTCGTCCTAAAAAGAGCGTTAAGTGGCGGGTTAAAGTAGCATCCTCACATCCGAAGCCTGCTGATCTAAGTGGATCGTTGTCTTCCAGACAGCTGTGCTTTGCTTGGCTTCATATGCGGACGCTCAATACTACGGGGATTACGTCGATGTACATCTCGTCAGTCAGACTGCCTTGAAAACAGCCAGTTTTCAGGGAATGCTACATTTAAGAGAGATAGTGGTCTTGATCAGTATATTTTGCCTTACCATGACGTGACGTCCTGATCAGTGTGTTGTGCCTGACCAGACTAACCTCTCAGTTTCCCGAGACTGAAAATATAATTGAAAAATAATGATCATCAAACAATTTACCATTTGATTGGTGTATTAAAAATTGAACACCTCACTGATGACTTTTAAGTACTTTGTTTTGTGCAGACTATAAAATATATGTACCTGGTAAGAAAAATGTTTAGAAAGACTGGATTATTTTTGTTCTTCATAAATTTCAGATGAGCTGACAAAATGCCATTATTCGTAAAACCAAAAGGTTTTTCATTTAGAAATGATTAGACTGGATGTGTTATGACAGAAAGATACAAGATCAAATGTAGAAAAGATGAAGAAAAAATACGTATCGCCCAACGTGGGGGTCGAACCCACGACCCCGATATTAAGAGTCTCGTGCTCTACCGACTGAGCTAGCCAGGCAGATGGTAAGATGTTCTGCTCCAATCTACTCTTGGAACAGCTAAATAGAAGTAACCAGTACAGTACACTAGTACAGTCATATTTTTCACTCACCTCACCCTGATGTTAGTCTTCGCTCACCTGACCCTGATGTTACATTTCACTCACCATTCATACTCTATTGATTTATGACTTTTAGTTGATTGATTATTCAACATTAGTAATACATTATTATTGTTAAGCATACGTAATTAAATCAATCAATCAAAACCGTTCGGCTCTCAGCTGAGACTAGGTTATTGGCAACTTAGCCACGTGCTCATGCGGACAGCCACCCCAGACCGCAGAGCTCACACCACAAAACTGCCCCGAATATGATATACTGAGAAAATATCTCTGGACCATGGAAACAACACTGGAAGAGAAACTTTATGGACTTGTATCTGAACTACAAAAGACAGTGAAGTTCATACAAGAGACAACTTTGCAGATATAGACAATATTTTCAAGCAAACGGAAGAAGAAGAAGAGAAGAAGCGGAAAGTAGGTCAGCCACCATAAATTACTCGCAGTCTTCTTGTCCTGTACCATCCTTTCCAGCCCTGCTCATATCTTTCTTGTTGCTTTTATGTATCTAACGAGCTTTTTCTTCATGAGTGTTTATGTCTGTCTCTATGTCTTTTGTCTTGGGGATTCCAAAACAGAGATTGTCATGAAGTGCTATTTCAGCTGTTTTTCGAAGTGTGTGTCCTATCTAATCGCCAGCGCCTTTTCCTTACGTTTAGTCCAGCTGACAAATGTCCTGTCTTTTGAAACAGTTCCTTATATTAGTGACTTTATCATACCACGCTAATCTCTCTGTTCCGGTAGGCTATCCATTGATGAAAGCTTGAACCTTTTTCAATGTAATTTTTGTTGTTTCCAACGTTACAGAGTCGAACAATAGGACATAAATGACATTGGAGTTGAAAATGTGCATTTTCGTGGTGGACTTCTTTTGATTTCCCTGAATTTCCTAAAGCAACGAAAGATCCAATCAACTTATGTATTCTTCATTTGATATCTCTATCATCATCTCCTAGTTTTTCTGTATGGCAACCAAGATACATGAATCTTTCAGTATTGTGTCTATTGTTGTTGTTAGCGAATTCCCACAATGAGTATGTTACTCTTTTTTTGCGCCCTAAAAATGACGTTAAATTGCGGATTTCAGTAGCTGTCCTCATATCCACAGCGTGCTGATGAAGGTTTTCCGGGTTACTCCAGACGATTGCGTCTCTAAATACGATACGATTGTCGTTATGCGTTTTTTTCTGATATTCTTTGTGCGAAATTTTGTCTGTGCATCCTTGTCCCAATTTTTGTGCAAGTGTTTCTAAAGTGCACATATTGTGCATCTGGTTGTGGGACAGAAGTATAGTTGCTCATGAATGCCCACAATGAATAAGTTTCTTCTTTTATTCGTCCTAAAAAGAGCGTTAAGTGGCGGGTTAAAGTAGCATCCTCACATCCGAAGCCTGCTGATCTAAGTGGATCGTTGTCTTCCAGACAGCTGTGCTTTGCTTGGCTTCATATGCGGACGCTCAATACTACGGGGATTACGTCGATGTACATCTCGTCAGTCAGACTGCCTTGAAAACAGCCAGTTTTCAGGGAATGCTACATTTAAGAGAGATAGTGGTCTTGATCAGTATATTTTGCCTTACCATGACGTGACGTCCTGATCAGTGTGTTGTGCCTGACCAGACTAACCTCTCAGTTTCCCGAGACTGAAAATATAATAGAAAAATAATGATCATCAAACAATTTACCATTTGATTGGTGTATTAAAAATTGAACACCTCACTGATGACTTTTAAGTACTTTGTTTTGTGCAGACTATAAAATATATGTACCTGGTAAGAAAAATGTTTAGAAAGACTGGATTATTTTTGTTCTTCATAAATTTCAGATGAGCTGACAAAATGTCATTATTCGTAAAACCAAATGGTTTTTCATTTAGAAATGATTAGACTGGATGTGTTATGACAGAAAGATACAAGATAAAATGTAGAAAAGATGAAGAAAAAATACCAATCGCCCAACGTGGGGGTCGAACCCACGACCCCGAGATTAAGAGTCTCGTGCTCTACCGACTGAGCTAGCCAGGCAGATGGTAAGATGTTCTGCTCCAATCTACTCTTGGAACAGCTCAATAGAAGTAACCAGTACAGTACACTAGTACAGTCATATTTTTCACTCACCTCACCCTGATGTTAGTCTTCGCTCACCTGACCCTAATGTTACATTTCACTCACCATTCATACTCTATTGATTTATGACTTTTAGTTGATTGATTATTCAACATTAGTAATACATTATTATGATTATGCATACGTAATTAAATCAATCAATCAAAACCGCTCGGCTCTCAGCTGAGACTAGGTTATTGGCAACTTAGCCACGTGCTCATGCGGACAGCCACCCCAGACCGCAGAGCTCACACCACAAAACTGCCCCGAATATGATATACTGAAAAAATATCTCTGGACCATGGAAACAACACTGGAAGAGAAACTTTATGGACTTGTATCTGAACTACAAAAGACAGTGAAGTTCATACAAGAGACAACATTGCAGATATAGACAATATTTTCAAGCAAACGAAAGAAGAAGCGGAAAGTAGGTCAGCCAGCATAAATTACTCGCCAAGTCTTCTTGTCCTGTCCCATTCTTTCCAGCCCTGCTCACGTCTTTCTTGTTGCTTTTATGTATCTAACGAGCTTTTTCTTCATGAGTGTTTATGTATGTTTCTATGTCTTTTGTCTTGGGGATTCCAAAACAGAGATTGCCATGAAGTGCTATTTCAGCTGTTTTCCGAAGTGTGTGTCCTATCTAATCGCCAGCGCCTTTTCCTTACGTTTAGTCCAGCTGACAAATGTTCTGTCTTTTGAAACAGTTCCTTATATTAGTGACTTTATCATACCACGCTAATCTCTCTGTTCCGGTAGGCTATCCATTGATGAAAGCTTGAACCTTTTTCAATGTAGTTTTTGTTGTTTCCAACGTTACAGAGTTGAACAATAGGACATGAATGACATTGAAGTTGAAAATGTGCATTTTCGTGGTGGACTTCTTTTGATTTCCCTGAATTTCCTAAAGCAACGAAAGATCCAATCAACGTATGTATTCTTCATTTGATATCTCTATCATCATATCCTAGTTTTTCTGTATGGCAACCAAGATACATGAATTTTTTAGTATTGTGTCTATTGTTGTTGTTAGCGAATTCCCACAATGAGTATGTTACTCTTTTTTTGCGCCCTAAAAAGGACGTTAAATTGCGGATTTCAGTAGCTGTCCTCATATCCACAGCGTGCTGATGAAGGTTTTCCGGGTTACTCCAGACGATTGCGTGTCTAAATACTATACGATTGTCGTTATGCGTTTTTTTCTGATATTCTTTGTGCGAAATTTTGTCTGTGCATCCTTGTCTCAATTTTTGTGCAAGTGTTTCTAAAGTACACATATTGTGCATCTGGTTGTGGGACAGAAGTAGTTATAGTTGCTGTTGAATGCCTACAATGAGTAAGTTTCTTCTTTTATTCGTCCTAAAAAGAGCGTTAAGTGGCGGGATAAAGTAGCATCCTCACATCCGGAGCCTGCTGATCTAAGTGGATCGTTGTCTTCCAGACAGCTGTGCTTTGCTTGGCTTCATCTGCGGACGCTCAATACTACGGGGATTACGTCGATGCACATCTCGTCAGTCAGACTGCCTTGAAAACAGCCAGTTTTCAGGGAATGCTACATTTAAGAGAGATAGTGGTCTTGATCAGTATATTTTGCCTTACCATGACGTGACGTCCTGATCAGTGTGTTGTGCCTGACCAGACTAACCTCTCAGTTTCCCGAGACTGAAAATATAATTGAAAAATAATGATCATCAAACAATTTACCATTTGATTGGTGTATTAAAAATTGAACACCTCACTGATGACTTTTAAGTACTTTGTTTTGTGCCGACTATAAAATATATGTACCTGGTAAGAAAAATGTTTAGAAAGACTGGATTATTTTTGTTCTTCATAAATTTCAGATGAGCTGACAAAATGCCATTATTCGTAAAACCAATAGATTTTTCATTTAGAAATGGTTAGACTGGAAGTGTAATGACAGAAAGATACAAGATAAAATGTAGAAAAGATGAAGAAAAGATACGCACCGCCCAACGTGAGGGTCGAACCCACGACCCCGAGATTAAGAGTCTCGTGCTCTACCGACTGAGCTAGCCAGGCAGATGGTAAGATGATCTGCTCCAATCTACTCTTGGAACAGCTCAATAGAAGTAACCAGTACAGTACACTAGTACAGTCATATTTTTCACTCACCTCACCCTGATGTTAGTCTTCGCTCACCTGACCCTGATGTTACATTTCACTCACCATTCATACTCTATTGATTTATGACTTTTAGTTGATTGATTATTCAACATTAGTAATACATTATTATTGTTAAGCATACGTAATTAAATCAATCAATCAAAACCGTTCGGCTCTCAGCTGAGACTAGGTTATTGGCAACTTAGCCACGTGCTCATGCGGACAGCCACCCCAGACCGCAGAGCTCACACCACAAAACTGCCCCGAATATGATATACTGAGAAAATATCTCTGGACCATGGAAACAACACTGGAAGAGAAACTTTATGGACTTGTATCTGAACTACAAAAGACAGTGAAGTTCATACAAGAGACAACTTTGCAGATATAGACAATATTTTCAAGCAAACGGAAGAAGAAGAAGAGAAGAAGCGGAAAGTAGGTCAGCCACCATAAATTACTCGCAGTCTTCTTGTCCTGTACCATCCTTTCCAGCCCTGCTCATATCTTTCTTGTTGCTTTTATGTATCTAACGAGCTTTTTCTTCATGAGTGTTTATGTCTGTCTCTATGTCTTTTGTCTTGGGGATTCCAAAACAGAGATTGTCATGAAGTGCTATTTCAGCTGTTTTTCGAAGTGTGTGTCCTATCTAATCGCCAGCGCCTTTTCCTTACGTTTAGTCCAGCTGACAAATGTCCTGTCTTTTGAAACAGTTCCTTATATTAGTGACTTTATCATACCACGCTAATCTCTCTGTTCCGGTAGGCTATCCATTGATGAAAGCTTGAACCTTTTTCAATGTAATTTTTGTTGTTTCCAACGTTACAGAGTCGAACAATAGGACATAAATGACATTGGAGTTGAAAATGTGCATTTTCGTGGTGGACTTCTTTTGATTTCCCTGAATTTCCTAAAGCAACGAAAGATCCAATCAACTTATGTATTCTTCATTTGATATCTCTATCATCATCTCCTAGTTTTTCTGTATGGCAACCAAGATACATGAATCTTTCAGTATTGTGTCTATTGTTGTTGTTAGCGAATTCCCACAATGAGTATGTTACTCTTTTTTTGCGCCCTAAAAATGACGTTAAATTGCGGATTTCAGTAGCTGTCCTCATATCCACAGCGTGCTGATGAAGGTTTTCCGGGTTACTCCAGACGATTGCGTCTCTAAATACGATACGATTGTCGTTATGCGTTTTTTTCTGATATTCTTTGTGCGAAATTTTGTCTGTGCATCCTTGTCCCAATTTTTGTGCAAGTGTTTCTAAAGTGCACATATTGTGCATCTGGTTGTGGGACAGAAGTAGTTATAGTTGCTCTTGAATGCCCACAATGAATAAATTTCTTCTTTTATTCGTCCTAAAAAGAGCGTTAAGTGGCGGGTTAAAGTAGCATCCTCACATCCAGAGCCTGCTGATCTAAGTGGATCGTTGTCTTCCAGACAGCTGTGCTTTGCTTGACTTCATCTGCGGACGCTCAATACTACGGGGATTACGTCGATGCACATCTCGTCAGTCAGACTGCCTTGAAAACAGCCAGTTTTCAGGGAATGCTACATTTAAGAGAGATAGTGGTCTTGATCAGTATATTTTGCCTTACCATGACGTGACGTCCTGATCAGTGTGTTGTGCCTGACCAGACTAACCTCTCAGTTTCCCGAGACTGAAAATATAATAGAAAAATAATGATCATCAAACAATTTACCATTTGATTGGTGTATTAAAAATTGAACACCTCACTGATGACTTTTAAGTACTTTGTTTTGTGCCGACTATAAAATATATGTACCTGGTAAGAAAAATGTTTAGAAAGACTGGATTATTTTTGTTCTTCATAAATTTCAGATGAGCTGACAAAATGTCATTATTCGTAAAACCAAATGGTTTTTCATTTAGAAATGATTAGACTGGATGTGTTATGACAGAAAGATACAAGATCAAATGTAGAAAAGATGAAGAAAAAATACGTATCGCCCAACGTGGGGGTCGAACCCACGACCCCGAGATTAAGAGTCTCGTGCTCTACCGACTGAGCTAGCCAGGCAGATGGTAAGATGTTCTGCTCCAATCTACTCTTGGAACAGCTAAATAGAAGTAACCAGTACAGTACACTAGTACAGTCATATTTTTCACTCACCTCACCCTGATGTTAGTCTTCGCTCACCTGACCCTGATGTTACATTTCACTCACCATTCATACTCTATTGATTTATGACTTTTAGTTGATTGATTATTCAACATTAGTAATACATTATTATTGTTAAGCATACGTAATTAAATCAATCAATCAAAACCGTTCGGCTCTCAGCTGAGACTAGGTTATTGGCAACTTAGCCACGTGCTCATGCGGACAGCCACCCCAGACCGCAGAGCTCACACCACAAAACTGCCCCGAATATGATATACTGAGAAAATATCTCTGGACCATGGAAACAACACTGGAAGAGAAACTTTATGGACTTGTATCTGAACTACAAAAGACAGTGAAGTTCATACAAGAGACAACTTTGCAGATATAGACAATATTTTCAAGCAAACGGAAGAAGAAGAAGAGAAGAAGCGGAAAGTAGGTCAGCCACCATAAATTACTCGCAGTCTTCTTGTCCTGTACCATCCTTTCCAGCCCTGCTCATATCTTTCTTGTTGCTTTTATGTATCTAACGAGCTTTTTCTTCATGAGTGTTTATGTCTGTCTCTATGTCTTTTGTCTTGGGGATTCCAAAACAGAGATTGTCATGAAGTGCTATTTCAGCTGTTTTTCGAAGTGTGTGTCCTATCTAATCGCCAGCGCCTTTTCCTTACGTTTAGTCCAGCTGACAAATGTCCTGTCTTTTGAAACAGTTCCTTATATTAGTGACTTTATCATACCACGCTAATCTCTCTGTTCCGGTAGGCTATCCATTGATGAAAGCTTGAACCTTTTTCAATGTAATTTTTGTTGTTTCCAACGTTACAGAGTCGAACAATAGGACATAAATGACATTGGAGTTGAAAATGTGCATTTTCGTGGTGGACTTCTTTTGATTTCCCTGAATTTCCTAAAGCAACGAAAGATCCAATCAACTTATGTATTCTTCATTTGATATCTCTATCATCATCTCCTAGTTTTTCTGTATGGCAACCAAGATACATGAATCTTTCAGTATTGTGTCTATTGTTGTTGTTAGCGAATTCCCACAATGAGTATGTTACTCTTTTTTTGCGCCCTAAAAATGACGTTAAATTGCGGATTTCAGTAGCTGTCCTCATATCCACAGCGTGCTGATGAAGGTTTTCCGGGTTACTCCAGACGATTGCGTCTCTAAATACGATACGATTGTCGTTATGCGTTTTTTTCTGATATTCTTTGTGCGAAATTTTGTCTGTGCATCCTTGTCCCAATTTTTGTGCAAGTGTTTCTAAAGTGCACATATTGTGCATCTGGTTGTGGGACAGAAGTATAGTTGCTCATGAATGCCCACAATGAATAAGTTTCTTCTTTTATTCGTCCTAAAAAGAGCGTTAAGTGGCGGGTTAAAGTAGCATCCTCACATCCGAAGCCTGCTGATCTAAGTGGATCGTTGTCTTCCAGACAGCTGTGCTTTGCTTGGCTTCATATGCGGACGCTCAATACTACGGGGATTACGTCGATGTACATCTCGTCAGTCAGACTGCCTTGAAAACAGCCAGTTTTCAGGGAATGCTACATTTAAGAGAGATAGTGGTCTTGATCAGTATATTTTGCCTTACCATGACGTGACGTCCTGATCAGTGTGTTGTGCCTGACCAGACTAACCTCTCAGTTTCCCGAGACTGAAAATATAATAGAAAAATAATGATCATCAAACAATTTACCATTTGATTGGTGTATTAAAAATTGAACACCTCACTGATGACTTTTAAGTACTTTGTTTTGTGCAGACTATAAAATATATGTACCTGGTAAGAAAAATGTTTAGAAAGACTGGATTATTTTTGTTCTTCATAAATTTCAGATGAGCTGACAAAATGTCATTATTCGTAAAACCAAATGGTTTTTCATTTAGAAATGATTAGACTGGATGTGTTATGACAGAAAGATACAAGATAAAATGTAGAAAAGATGAAGAAAAAATACCAATCGCCCAACGTGGGGGTCGAACCCACGACCCCGAGATTAAGAGTCTCGTGCTCTACCGACTGAGCTAGCCAGGCAGATGGTAAGATGTTCTGCTCCAATCTACTCTTGGAACAGCTCAATAGAAGTAACCAGTACAGTACACTAGTACAGTCATATTTTTCACTCACCTCACCCTGATGTTAGTCTTCGCTCACCTGACCCTAATGTTACATTTCACTCACCATTCATACTCTATTGATTTATGACTTTTAGTTGATTGATTATTCAACATTAGTAATACATTATTATGATTATGCATACGTAATTAAATCAATCAATCAAAACCGCTCGGCTCTCAGCTGAGACTAGGTTATTGGCAACTTAGCCACGTGCTCATGCGGACAGCCACCCCAGACCGCAGAGCTCACACCACAAAACTGCCCCGAATATGATATACTGAAAAAATATCTCTGGACCATGGAAACAACACTGGAAGAGAAACTTTATGGACTTGTATCTGAACTACAAAAGACAGTGAAGTTCATACAAGAGACAACATTGCAGATATAGACAATATTTTCAAGCAAACGAAAGAAGAAGCGGAAAGTAGGTCAGCCAGCATAAATTACTCGCCAAGTCTTCTTGTCCTGTCCCATTCTTTCCAGCCCTGCTCACGTCTTTCTTGTTGCTTTTATGTATCTAACGAGCTTTTTCTTCATGAGTGTTTATGTATGTTTCTATGTCTTTTGTCTTGGGGATTCCAAAACAGAGATTGCCATGAAGTGCTATTTCAGCTGTTTTCCGAAGTGTGTGTCCTATCTAATCGCCAGCGCCTTTTCCTTACGTTTAGTCCAGCTGACAAATGTTCTGTCTTTTGAAACAGTTCCTTATATTAGTGACTTTATCATACCACGCTAATCTCTCTGTTCCGGTAGGCTATCCATTGATGAAAGCTTGAACCTTTTTCAATGTAGTTTTTGTTGTTTCCAACGTTACAGAGTTGAACAATAGGACATGAATGACATTGAAGTTGAAAATGTGCATTTTCGTGGTGGACTTCTTTTGATTTCCCTGAATTTCCTAAAGCAACGAAAGATCCAATCAACGTATGTATTCTTCATTTGATATCTCTATCATCATATCCTAGTTTTTCTGTATGGCAACCAAGATACATGAATTTTTTAGTATTGTGTCTATTGTTGTTGTTAGCGAATTCCCACAATGAGTATGTTACTCTTTTTTTGCGCCCTAAAAAGGACGTTAAATTGCGGATTTCAGTAGCTGTCCTCATATCCACAGCGTGCTGATGAAGGTTTTCCGGGTTACTCCAGACGATTGCGTGTCTAAATACTATACGATTGTCGTTATGCGTTTTTTTCTGATATTCTTTGTGCGAAATTTTGTCTGTGCATCCTTGTCTCAATTTTTGTGCAAGTGTTTCTAAAGTACACATATTGTGCATCTGGTTGTGGGACAGAAGTAGTTATAGTTGCTGTTGAATGCCTACAATGAGTAAGTTTCTTCTTTTATTCGTCCTAAAAAGAGCGTTAAGTGGCGGGATAAAGTAGCATCCTCACATCCGGAGCCTGCTGATCTAAGTGGATCGTTGTCTTCCAGACAGCTGTGCTTTGCTTGGCTTCATCTGCGGACGCTCAATACTACGGGGATTACGTCGATGCACATCTCGTCAGTCAGACTGCCTTGAAAACAGCCAGTTTTCAGGGAATGCTACATTTAAGAGAGATAGTGGTCTTGATCAGTATATTTTGCCTTACCATGACGTGACGTCCTGATCAGTGTGTTGTGCCTGACCAGACTAACCTCTCAGTTTCCCGAGACTGAAAATATAATTGAAAAATAATGATCATCAAACAATTTACCATTTGATTGGTGTATTAAAAATTGAACACCTCACTGATGACTTTTAAGTACTTTGTTTTGTGCCGACTATAAAATATATGTACCTGGTAAGAAAAATGTTTAGAAAGACTGGATTATTTTTGTTCTTCATAAATTTCAGATGAGCTGACAAAATGCCATTATTCGTAAAACCAATAGATTTTTCATTTAGAAATGGTTAGACTGGAAGTGTAATGACAGAAAGATACAAGATAAAATGTAGAAAAGATGAAGAAAAGATACGCACCGCCCAACGTGAGGGTCGAACCCACGACCCCGAGATTAAGAGTCTCGTGCTCTACCGACTGAGCTAGCCAGGCAGATGGTAAGATGATCTGCTCCAATCTACTCTTGGAACAGCTCAATAGAAGTAACCAGTACAGTACACTAGTACAGTCATATTTTTCACTCACCTCACCCTGATGTTAGTCTTCGCTCACCTGACCCTGATGTTACATTTCACTCACCATTCATACTCTATTGATTTATGACTTTTAGTTGATTGATTATTCAACATTAGTAATACATTATTATTGTTAAGCATACGTAATTAAATCAATCAATCAAAACCGTTCGGCTCTCAGCTGAGACTAGGTTATTGGCAACTTAGCCACGTGCTCATGCGGACAGCCACCCCAGACCGCAGAGCTCACACCACAAAACTGCCCCGAATATGATATACTGAGAAAATATCTCTGGACCATGGAAACAACACTGGAAGAGAAACTTTATGGACTTGTATCTGAACTACAAAAGACAGTGAAGTTCATACAAGAGACAACTTTGCAGATATAGACAATATTTTCAAGCAAACGGAAGAAGAAGAAGAGAAGAAGCGGAAAGTAGGTCAGCCACCATAAATTACTCGCAGTCTTCTTGTCCTGTACCATCCTTTCCAGCCCTGCTCATATCTTTCTTGTTGCTTTTATGTATCTAACGAGCTTTTTCTTCATGAGTGTTTATGTCTGTCTCTATGTCTTTTGTCTTGGGGATTCCAAAACAGAGATTGTCATGAAGTGCTATTTCAGCTGTTTTTCGAAGTGTGTGTCCTATCTAATCGCCAGCGCCTTTTCCTTACGTTTAGTCCAGCTGACAAATGTCCTGTCTTTTGAAACAGTTCCTTATATTAGTGACTTTATCATACCACGCTAATCTCTCTGTTCCGGTAGGCTATCCATTGATGAAAGCTTGAACCTTTTTCAATGTAATTTTTGTTGTTTCCAACGTTACAGAGTCGAACAATAGGACATAAATGACATTGGAGTTGAAAATGTGCATTTTCGTGGTGGACTTCTTTTGATTTCCCTGAATTTCCTAAAGCAACGAAAGATCCAATCAACTTATGTATTCTTCATTTGATATCTCTATCATCATCTCCTAGTTTTTCTGTATGGCAACCAAGATACATGAATCTTTCAGTATTGTGTCTATTGTTGTTGTTAGCGAATTCCCACAATGAGTATGTTACTCTTTTTTTGCGCCCTAAAAATGACGTTAAATTGCGGATTTCAGTAGCTGTCCTCATATCCACAGCGTGCTGATGAAGGTTTTCCGGGTTACTCCAGACGATTGCGTCTCTAAATACGATACGATTGTCGTTATGCGTTTTTTTCTGATATTCTTTGTGCGAAATTTTGTCTGTGCATCCTTGTCCCAATTTTTGTGCAAGTGTTTCTAAAGTGCACATATTGTGCATCTGGTTGTGGGACAGAAGTAGTTATAGTTGCTCTTGAATGCCCACAATGAATAAATTTCTTCTTTTATTCGTCCTAAAAAGAGCGTTAAGTGGCGGGTTAAAGTAGCATCCTCACATCCAGAGCCTGCTGATCTAAGTGGATCGTTGTCTTCCAGACAGCTGTGCTTTGCTTGACTTCATCTGCGGACGCTCAATACTACGGGGATTACGTCGATGCACATCTCGTCAGTCAGACTGCCTTGAAAACAGCCAGTTTTCAGGGAATGCTACATTTAAGAGAGATAGTGGTCTTGATCAGTATATTTTGCCTTACCATGACGTGACGTCCTGATCAGTGTGTTGTGCCTGACCAGACTAACCTCTCAGTTTCCCGAGACTGAAAATATAATAGAAAAATAATGATCATCAAACAATTTACCATTTGATTGGTGTATTAAAAATTGAACACCTCACTGATGACTTTTAAGTACTTTGTTTTGTGCCGACTATAAAATATATGTACCTGGTAAGAAAAATGTTTAGAAAGACTGGATTATTTTTGTTCTTCATAAATTTCAGATGAGCTGACAAAATGCCATTATTCGTAAAACCAAAAGGTTTTTCATTTAGAAATGATTAGACTGGATGTGTTATGACAGAAAGATACAAGATCAAATGTAGAAAAGATGAAGAAAAAATACCAATCGCCCAACGTGGGGGTCGAACCCACGACCCCGATATTAAGAGTCTCGTGCTCTACCGACTGAGCTAGCCAGGCAGATGGTAAGATGTTCTGCTCCAATCTACTCTTGGAACAGCTCAATAGAAGTAACCAGTACAGTACACTAGTACAGTCATATTTTTCACTCACCTCACCCTGATGTTAGTCTTCGCTCACCTGACCCTAATGTTACATTTCACTCACCATTCATACTCTATTGATTTATGACTTTTAGTTGATTGATTATTCAACATTAGTAATACATTATTATTGTTAAGCATACGTAATTAAATCAATCAATCAAAACCGTTCGGCTCTCAGCTGAGACTAGGTTATTGGCAACTTAGCCACGTGCTCATGCGGACAGCCACCCCAGACCGCAGAGCTCACACCACAAAACTGCCCCGAATATGATATACTGAGAAAATATCTCTGGACCATGGAAACAACACTGGAAGAGAAACTTTATGGACTTGTATCTGAACTACAAAAGACAGTGAAGTTCATACAAGAGACAACTTTGCAGATATAGACAATATTTTCAAGCAAACGGAAGAAGAAGAAGAGAAGAAGCGGAAAGTAGGTCAGCCACCATAAATTACTCGCCAAGTCTTCTTGTCCTGTCCCATTCTTTCCAGCCCTGCTCACGTCTTTCTTGTTGCTTTTATGTATCTAACGAGCTTTTTCTTCATGAGTGTTTATGTATGTTTCTATGTCTTTTGTCTTGGGGATTCCAAAACAGAGATTGCCATGAAGTGCTATTTCAGCTGTTTTCCGAAGTGTGTGTCCTATCTAATCGCCAGCGCCTTTTCCTTACGTTTAGTCCAGCTGACAAATGTTCTGTCTTTTGAAACAGTTCCTTATATTAGTGACTTTATCATACCACGCTAATCTCTCTGTTCCGGTAGGCTATCCATTGATGAAAGCTTGAACCTTTTTCAATGTAGTTTTTGTTGTTTCCAACGTTACAGAGTTGAACAATAGGACATGAATGACATTGAAGTTGAAAATGTGCATTTTCGTGGTGGACTTCTTTTGATTTCCCTGAATTTCCTAAAGCAACGAAAGATCCAATCAACGTATGTATTCTTCATTTGATATCTCTATCATCATATCCTAGTTTTTCTGTATGGCAACCAAGATACATGAATTTTTTAGTATTGTGTCT
The DNA here is from genome assembly GCA_036924085.1 of Ariolimax columbianus. Classification (NCBI taxonomy): domain Eukaryota; kingdom Metazoa; phylum Mollusca; class Gastropoda; order Stylommatophora; family Arionidae; genus Ariolimax; species Ariolimax columbianus. The sequence goes on from JAVGWX010000005.1 coordinate 7,718,319, forward strand.
ATTGTTGTTGTTAGCGAATTCCCACAATGAGTATGTTACTCTTTTTTTGCGCCCTAAAAAGGACGTTAAATTGCGGATTTCAGTAGCTGTCCTCATATCTACAGCGTGCTGATGAAGGTTTTCCGGGTTACTCCAGACGATTGCGTGTCTAAATACTATACGATTGTCGTTATGCGTTTTTTTCTGATATTCTTTGTGCGAAATTTTGTCTGTGCATCCTTGTCTCAATTTTTGTGCAAGTGTTTCTAAAGTACACATATTGTGCATCTGGTTGTGGGACAGAAGTAGTTATAGTTGCTGTTGAATGCCTACAATGAGTAAGTTTCTTCTTTTATTCGTCCTAAAAAGAGCGTTAAGTGGCGGGATAAAGTAGCATCCTCACATCCGGAGCCTGCTGATCTAAGTGGATCGTTGTCTTCCAGACAGCTGTGCTTTGCTTGGCTTCATCTGCGGACGCTCAATACTACGGGGATTACGTCGATGCACATCTCGTCAGTCAGACTGCCTTGAAAACAGCCAGTTTTCAGGGAATGCTACATTTAAGAGAGATAGTGGTCTTGATCAGTATATTTTGCCTTACCATGACGTGACGTCCTGATCAGTGTGTTGTGCCTGACCAGACTAACCTCTCAGTTTCCCGAGACTGAAAATATAATTGAAAAATAATGATCATCAAACAATTTACCATTTGATTGGTGTATTAAAAATTGAACACCTCACTGATGACTTTTAAGTACTTTGTTTTGTGCCGACTATAAAATATATGTACCTGGTAAGAAAAATGTTTAGAAAGACTGGATTATTTTTGTTCTTCATAAATTTCAGATGAGCTGACAAAATGCCATTATTCGTAAAACCAATAGATTTTTCATTTAGAAATGGTTAGACTGGAAGTGTAATGACAGAAAGATACAAGATAAAATGTAGAAAAGATGAAGAAAAGATACGCACCGCCCAACGTGAGGGTCGAACCCACGACCCCGAGATTAAGAGTCTCGTGCTCTACCGACTGAGCTAGCCAGGCAGATGGTAAGATGATCTGCTCCAATCTACTCTTGGAACAGCTCAATAGAAGTAACCAGTACAGTACACTAGTACAGTCATATTTTTCACTCACCTCACCCTGATGTTAGTCTTCGCTCACCTGACCCTGATGTTACATTTCACTCACCATTCATACTCTATTGATTTATGACTTTTAGTTGATTGATTATTCAACATTAGTAATACATTATTATTGTTAAGCATACGTAATTAAATCAATCAATCAAAACCGTTCGGCTCTCAGCTGAGACTAGGTTATTGGCAACTTAGCCACGTGCTCATGCGGACAGCCACCCCAGACCGCAGAGCTCACACCACAAAACTGCCCCGAATATGATATACTGAGAAAATATCTCTGGACCATGGAAACAACACTGGAAGCGAAACTTTATGGACTTGTATCTGAACTACAAAAGACAGTGAAGTTCATACAAGAGACAACATTGCAGATATAGACAATATTTTCAAGCAAACGGAAGAAGAAGAAGTGAAGAAGCGGAAAGTAGGTCAGCCACCATAAATTACTCGCAAAGTCTTCTTGTCCTGTCCCATCCTTTGCAGCCCTGCTCACGTCTTTCTTGTTGCTTTTATGTATCTAACGAGCTTTTTCTTCATGAGTGTTTATGTCTGTCTCTATGTCTTTTGTCTTGGGGATTCCAAAACAGAGATTGTCATGAAGTGCTATTTCAGCTGTTTTCCGAAGTGTGTGTCCTATCTAATCGCCAGCGCCTTTTCCTTACGTTTAGTCCAGCTGACAAATGTCCTGTCTTTTGAAACAGTTCCTTATATTAGTGACTTTATCATACCACGCTAATCTCTCTGTTCCGGTAGGCTATCCATTGATGAAAGCTTGAACCTTTTTCAATGTAATTTTTGTTGTTTCCAACATTACAGAGTCGAACAATAGGACATAAATGACATTGGAGTTGAAAATGTGCATTTTCGTGGTGGACTTCTTTTGATTTCCCTGAATTTCCTAAAGCAACGAAAGATCCAATCAACGTATGTATTCTTCATTTGATATCTCTATCATCATATCCTAGTTTTTCTGTATGGCAACCAAGATACATGAATCTTTTAGTATTGTGTCTATTGTTGTTGATAGCGAATTCCCACAATGAGTATGTTACTCTTTTTTTGCGCCCTAAAAATGACGTTAAATTGCGGATTTCAGTAGCTGTCCTCATATCCACAGCGTGCTGATGAAGGTTTTCCGGGTTACTCCAGACGATTGCGTCTCTAAATACGATACGATTGTCGTTATGCGTTTTTTTCTGATATTCTTTGTGCGAAATTTTGTCTGTGCATCCTTGTCCCAATTTTTGTGCAAGTGTTTCTAAAGTGCACATATTGTGCATCTGGTTGTGGGACAGAAGTAGTTATAGTTGCTCTTGAATGCCCACAATGAATAAATTTCTTCTTTTATTCGTCCTAAAAAGAGCGTTAAGTGGCGGGTTAAAGTAGCATCCTCACATCCAGAGCCTGCTGATCTAAGTGGATCGTTGTCTTCCAGACAGCTGTGCTTTGCTTGACTTCATCTGCGGACGCTCAATACTACGGGGATTACGTCGATGCACATCTCGTCAGTCAGACTGCCTTGAAAACAGCCAGTTTTCAGGGAATGCTACATTTAAGAGAGATAGTGGTCTTGATCAGTATATTTTGCCTTACCATGACGTGACGTCCTGATCAGTGTGTTGTGCCTGACCAGACTAACCTCTCAGTTTCCCGAGACTGAAAATATAATAGAAAAATAATGATCATCAAACAATTTACCATTTGATTGGTGTATTAAAAATTGAACACCTCACTGATGACTTTTAAGTACTTTGTTTTGTGCAGACTAAAAAATATATGTACCTGGTAAGAAAAATGTTTAGAAAGACTGGATTATTTTTGTTCTTCATAAATTTCAGATGAGCTGACAAAATGTCATTATTCGTAAAACCAAATGGTTTTTCATTTAGAAATGATTAGACTGGATGTGTTATGACAGAAAGATACAAGATAAAATGTAGAAAAGATGAAGAAAAAATACCAATCGCCCAACGTGGGGGTCGAACCCACGACCCCGAGATTAAGAGTCTCGTGCTCTACCGACTGAGCTAGCCAGGCAGATGGTAAGATGTTCTGCTCCAATCTACTCTTGGAACAGCTCAATAGAAGTAACCAGTACAGTACACTAGTACAGTCATATTTTTCACTCACCTCACCCTGATGTTAGTCTTCGCTCACCTGACCCTAATGTTACATTTCACTCACCATTCATACTCTATTGATTTATGACTTTTAGTTGATTGATTATTCAACATTAGTAATACATTATTATGATTATGCATACGTAATTAAATCAATCAATCAAAACCGCTCGGCTCTCAGCTGAGACTAGGTTATTGGCAACTTAGCCACGTGCTCATGCGGACAGCCACCCCAGACCGCAGAGCTCACACCACAAAACTGCCCCGAATATGATATACTGAAAAAATATCTCTGGACCATGGAAACAACACTGGAAGAGAAACTTTATGGACTTGTATCTGAACTACAAAAGACAGTGAAGTTCATACAAGAGACAACATTGCAGATATAGACAATATTTTCAAGCAAACGAAAGAAGAAGCGGAAAGTAGGTCAGCCAGCATAAATTACTCGCCAAGTCTTCTTGTCCTGTCCCATTCTTTCCAGCCCTGCTCACGTCTTTCTTGTTGCTTTTATGTATCTAACGAGCTTTTTCTTCATGAGTGTTTATGTATGTTTCTATGTCTTTTGTCTTGGGGATTCCAAAACAGAGATTGCCATGAAGTGCTATTTCAGCTGTTTTCCGAAGTGTGTGTCCTATCTAATCGCCAGCGCCTTTTCCTTACGTTTAGTCCAGCTGACAAATGTTCTGTCTTTTGAAACAGTTCCTTATATTAGTGACTTTATCATACCACGCTAATCTCTCTGTTCCGGTAGGCTATCCATTGATGAAAGCTTGAACCTTTTTCAATGTAGTTTTTGTTGTTTCCAACGTTACAGAGTTGAACAATAGGACATGAATGACATTGAAGTTGAAAATGTGCATTTTCGTGGTGGACTTCTTTTGATTTCCCTGAATTTCCTAAAGCAACGAAAGATCCAATCAACGTATGTATTCTTCATTTGATATCTCTATCATCATATCCTAGTTTTTCTGTATGGCAACCAAGATACATGAATTTTTTAGTATTGTGTCTATTGTTGTTGTTAGCGAATTCCCACAATGAGTATGTTACTCTTTTTTTGCGCCCTAAAAAGGACGTTAAATTGCGGATTTCAGTAGCTGTCCTCATATCTACAGCGTGCTGATGAAGGTTTTCCGGGTTACTCCAGACGATTGCGTGTCTAAATACTATACGATTGTCGTTATGCGTTTTTTTCTGATATTCTTTGTGCGAAATTTTGTCTGTGCATCCTTGTCTCAATTTTTGTGCAAGTGTTTCTAAAGTACACATATTGTGCATCTGGTTGTGGGACAGAAGTAGTTATAGTTGCTGTTGAATGCCTACAATGAGTAAGTTTCTTCTTTTATTCGTCCTAAAAAGAGCGTTAAGTGGCGGGATAAAGTAGCATCCTCACATCCGGAGCCTGCTGATCTAAGTGGATCGTTGTCTTCCAGACAGCTGTGCTTTGCTTGGCTTCATCTGCGGACGCTCAATACTACGGGGATTACGTCGATGCACATCTCGTCAGTCAGACTGCCTTGAAAACAGCCAGTTTTCAGGGAATGCTACATTTAAGAGAGATAGTGGTCTTGATCAGTATATTTTGCCTTACCATGACGTGACGTCCTGATCAGTGTGTTGTGCCTGACCAGACTAACCTCTCAGTTTCCCGAGACTGAAAATATAATTGAAAAATAATGATCATCAAACAATTTACCATTTGATTGGTGTATTAAAAATTGAACACCTCACTGATGACTTTTAAGTACTTTGTTTTGTGCCGACTATAAAATATATGTACCTGGTAAGAAAAATGTTTAGAAAGACTGGATTATTTTTGTTCTTCATAAATTTCAGATGAGCTGACAAAATGCCATTATTCGTAAAACCAATAGATTTTTCATTTAGAAATGGTTAGACTGGAAGTGTAATGACAGAAAGATACAAGATAAAATGTAGAAAAGATGAAGAAAAGATACGCACCGCCCAACGTGAGGGTCGAACCCACGACCCCGAGATTAAGAGTCTCGTGCTCTACCGACTGAGCTAGCCAGGCAGATGGTAAGATGATCTGCTCCAATCTACTCTTGGAACAGCTCAATAGAAGTAACCAGTACAGTACACTAGTACAGTCATATTTTTCACTCACCTCACCCTGATGTTAGTCTTCGCTCACCTGACCCTGATGTTACATTTCACTCACCATTCATACTCTATTGATTTATGACTTTTAGTTGATTGATTATTCAACATTAGTAATACATTATTATTGTTAAGCATACGTAATTAAATCAATCAATCAAAACCGTTCGGCTCTCAGCTGAGACTAGGTTATTGGCAACTTAGCCACGTGCTCATGCGGACAGCCACCCCAGACCGCAGAGCTCACACCACAAAACTGCCCCGAATATGATATACTGAGAAAATATCTCTGGACCATGGAAACAACACTGGAAGAGAAACTTTATGGACTTGTATCTGAACTACAAAAGACAGTGAAGTTCATACAAGAGACAACTTTGCAGATATAGACAATATTTTCAAGCAAACGGAAGAAGAAGAAGAGAAGAAGCGGAAAGTAGGTCAGCCACCATAAATTACTCGCAGTCTTCTTGTCCTGTACCATCCTTTCCAGCCCTGCTCATATCTTTCTTGTTGCTTTTATGTATCTAACGAGCTTTTTCTTCATGAGTGTTTATGTCTGTCTCTATGTCTTTTGTCTTGGGGATTCCAAAACAGAGATTGTCATGAAGTGCTATTTCAGCTGTTTTTCGAAGTGTGTGTCCTATCTAATCGCCAGCGCCTTTTCCTTACGTTTAGTCCAGCTGACAAATGTCCTGTCTTTTGAAACAGTTCCTTATATTAGTGACTTTATCATACCACGCTAATCTCTCTGTTCCGGTAGGCTATCCATTGATGAAAGCTTGAACCTTTTTCAATGTAATTTTTGTTGTTTCCAACGTTACAGAGTCGAACAATAGGACATAAATGACATTGGAGTTGAAAATGTGCATTTTCGTGGTGGACTTCTTTTGATTTCCCTGAATTTCCTAAAGCAACGAAAGATCCAATCAACTTATGTATTCTTCATTTGATATCTCTATCATCATCTCCTAGTTTTTCTGTATGGCAACCAAGATACATGAATCTTTCAGTATTGTGTCTATTGTTGTTGTTAGCGAATTCCCACAATGAGTATGTTACTCTTTTTTTGCGCCCTAAAAATGACGTTAAATTGCGGATTTCAGTAGCTGTCCTCATATCCACAGCGTGCTGATGAAGGTTTTCCGGGTTACTCCAGACGATTGCGTCTCTAAATACGATACGATTGTCGTTATGCGTTTTTTTCTGATATTCTTTGTGCGAAATTTTGTCTGTGCATCCTTGTCCCAATTTTTGTGCAAGTGTTTCTAAAGTGCACATATTGTGCATCTGGTTGTGGGACAGAAGTAGTTATAGTTGCTCTTGAATGCCCACAATGAATAAATTTCTTCTTTTATTCGTCCTAAAAAGAGCGTTAAGTGGCGGGTTAAAGTAGCATCCTCACATCCAGAGCCTGCTGATCTAAGTGGATCGTTGTCTTCCAGACAGCTGTGCTTTGCTTGACTTCATCTGCGGACGCTCAATACTACGGGGATTACGTCGATGCACATCTCGTCAGTCAGACTGCCTTGAAAACAGCCAGTTTTCAGGGAATGCTACATTTAAGAGAGATAGTGGTCTTGATCAGTATATTTTGCCTTACCATGACGTGACGTCCTGATCAGTGTGTTGTGCCTGACCAGACTAACCTCTCAGTTTCCCGAGACTGAAAATATAATAGAAAAATAATGATCATCAAACAATTTACCATTTGATTGGTGTATTAAAAATTGAACACCTCACTGATGACTTTTAAGTACTTTGTTTTGTGCCGACTATAAAATATATGTACCTGGTAAGAAAAATGTTTAGAAAGACTGGATTATTTTTGTTCTTCATAAATTTCAGATGAGCTGACAAAATGTCATTATTCGTAAAACCAAATGGTTTTTCATTTAGAAATGATTAGACTGGATGTGTTATGACAGAAAGATACAAGATAAAATGTAGAAAAGATGAAGAAAAAATACCAATCGCCCAACGTGGGGGTCGAACCCACGACCCCGAGATTAAGAGTCTCGTGCTCTACCGACTGAGCTAGCCAGGCAGATGGTAAGATGTTCTGCTCCAATCTACTCTTGGAACAGCTCAATAGAAGTAACCAGTACAGTACACTAGTACAGTCATATTTTTCACTCACCTCACCCTGATGTTAGTCTTCGCTCACCTGACCCTAATGTTACATTTCACTCACCATTCATACTCTATTGATTTATGACTTTTAGTTGATTGATTATTCAACATTAGTAATACATTATTATGATTATGCATACGTAATTAAATCAATCAATCAAAACCGCTCGGCTCTCAGCTGAGACTAGGTTATTGGCAACTTAGCCACGTGCTCATGCGGACAGCCACCCCAGACCGCAGAGCTCACACCACAAAACTGCCCCGAATATGATATACTGAAAAAATATCTCTGGACCATGGAAACAACACTGGAAGAGAAACTTTATGGACTTGTATCTGAACTACAAAAGACAGTGAAGTTCATACAAGAGACAACATTGCAGATATAGACAATATTTTCAAGCAAACGAAAGAAGAAGCGGAAAGTAGGTCAGCCAGCATAAATTACTCGCCAAGTCTTCTTGTCCTGTCCCATTCTTTCCAGCCCTGCTCACGTCTTTCTTGTTGCTTTTATGTATCTAACGAGCTTTTTCTTCATGAGTGTTTATGTATGTTTCTATGTCTTTTGTCTTGGGGATTCCAAAACAGAGATTGCCATGAAGTGCTATTTCAGCTGTTTTCCGAAGTGTGTGTCCTATCTAATCGCCAGCGCCTTTTCCTTACGTTTAGTCCAGCTGACAAATGTTCTGTCTTTTGAAACAGTTCCTTATATTAGTGACTTTATCATACCACGCTAATCTCTCTGTTCCGGTAGGCTATCCATTGATGAAAGCTTGAACCTTTTTCAATGTAGTTTTTGTTGTTTCCAACGTTACAGAGTTGAACAATAGGACATGAATGACATTGAAGTTGAAAATGTGCATTTTCGTGGTGGACTTCTTTTGATTTCCCTGAATTTCCTAAAGCAACGAAAGATCCAATCAACGTATGTATTCTTCATTTGATATCTCTATCATCATATCCTAGTTTTTCTGTATGGCAACCAAGATACATGAATTTTTTAGTATTGTGTCTATTGTTGTTGTTAGCGAATTCCCACAATGAGTATGTTACTCTTTTTTTGCGCCCTAAAAAGGACGTTAAATTGCGGATTTCAGTAGCTGTCCTCATATCTACAGCGTGCTGATGAAGGTTTTCCGGGTTACTCCAGACGATTGCGTGTCTAAATACTATACGATTGTCGTTATGCGTTTTTTTCTGATATTCTTTGTGCGAAATTTTGTCTGTGCATCCTTGTCTCAATTTTTGTGCAAGTGTTTCTAAAGTACACATATTGTGCATCTGGTTGTGGGACAGAAGTAGTTATAGTTGCTGTTGAATGCCTACAATGAGTAAGTTTCTTCTTTTATTCGTCCTAAAAAGAGCGTTAAGTGGCGGGATAAAGTAGCATCCTCACATCCGGAGCCTGCTGATCTAAGTGGATCGTTGTCTTCCAGACAGCTGTGCTTTGCTTGGCTTCATCTGCGGACGCTCAATACTACGGGGATTACGTCGATGCACATCTCGTCAGTCAGACTGCCTTGAAAACAGCCAGTTTTCAGGGAATGCTACATTTAAGAGAGATAGTGGTCTTGATCAGTATATTTTGCCTTACCATGACGTGACGTCCTGATCAGTGTGTTGTGCCTGACCAGACTAACCTCTCAGTTTCCCGAGACTGAAAATATAATTGAAAAATAATGATCATCAAACAATTTACCATTTGATTGGTGTATTAAAAATTGAACACCTCACTGATGACTTTTAAGTACTTTGTTTTGTGCCGACTATAAAATATATGTACCTGGTAAGAAAAATGTTTAGAAAGACTGGATTATTTTTGTTCTTCATAAATTTCAGATGAGCTGACAAAATGCCATTATTCGTAAAACCAATAGATTTTTCATTTAGAAATGGTTAGACTGGAAGTGTAATGACAGAAAGATACAAGATAAAATGTAGAAAAGATGAAGAAAAGATACGCACCGCCCAACGTGAGGGTCGAACCCACGACCCCGAGATTAAGAGTCTCGTGCTCTACCGACTGAGCTAGCCAGGCAGATGGTAAGATGATCTGCTCCAATCTACTCTTGGAACAGCTCAATAGAAGTAACCAGTACAGTACACTAGTACAGTCATATTTTTCACTCACCTCACCCTGATGTTAGTCTTCGCTCACCTGACCCTGATGTTACATTTCACTCACCATTCATACTCTATTGATTTATGACTTTTAGTTGATTGATTATTCAACATTAGTAATACATTATTATTGTTAAGCATACGTAATTAAATCAATCAATCAAAACCGTTCGGCTCTCAGCTGAGACTAGGTTATTGGCAACTTAGCCACGTGCTCATGCGGACAGCCACCCCAGACCGCAGAGCTCACACCACAAAACTGCCCCGAATATGATATACTGAGAAAATATCTCTGGACCATGGAAACAACACTGGAAGCGAAACTTTATGGACTTGTATCTGAACTACAAAAGACAGTGAAGTTCATACAAGAGACAACATTGCAGATATAGACAATATTTTCAAGCAAACGGAAGAAGAAGAAGAGAAGAAGCGGAAAGTAGGTCAGCCACCATAAATTACTCGCAAAGTCTTCTTGTCCTGTCCCATCCTTTGCAGCCCTGCTCACGTCTTTCTTGTTGCTTTTATGTATCTAACGAGCTTTTTCTTCATGAGTGTTTATGTCTGTCTCTATGTCTTTTGTCTTGGGGATTCCAAAACAGAGATTGTCATGAAGTGCTATTTCAGCTGTTTTCCGAAGTGTGTGTCCTATCTAATCGCCAGCGCCTTTTCCTTACGTTTAGTCCAGCTGACAAATGTCCTGTCTTTTGAAACAGTTCCTTATATTAGTGACTTTATCATACCACGCTAATCTCTCTGTTCCGGTAGGCTATCCATTGATGAAAGCTTGAACCTTTTTCAATGTAATTTTTGTTGTTTCCAACATTACAGAGTCGAACAATAGGACATAAATGACATTGGAGTTGAAAATGTGCATTTTCGTGGTGGACTTCTTTTGATTTCCCTGAATTTCCTAAAGCAACGAAAGATCCAATCAACGTATGTATTCTTCATTTGATATCTCTATCATCATATCCTAGTTTTTCTGTATGGCAACCAAGATACATGAATCTTTTAGTATTGTGTCTATTGTTGTTGATAGCGAATTCCCACAATGAGTATGTTACTCTTTTTTTGCGCCCTAAAAATGACGTTAAATTGCGGATTTCAGTAGCTGTCCTCATATCCACAGCGTGCTGATGAAGGTTTTCCGGGTTACTCCAGACGATTGCGTCTCTAAATACGATACGATTGTCGTTATGCGTTTTTTTCTGATATTCTTTGTGCGAAATTTTGTCTGTGCATCCTTGTCCCAATTTTTGTGCAAGTGTTTCTAAAGTGCACATATTGTGCATCTGGTTGTGGGACAGAAGTAGTTATAGTTGCTCTTGAATGCCCACAATGAATAAATTTCTTCTTTTATTCGTCCTAAAAAGAGCGTTAAGTGGCGGGTTAAAGTAGCATCCTCACATCCAGAGCCTGCTGATCTAAGTGGATCGTTGTCTTCCAGACAGCTGTGCTTTGCTTGACTTCATCTGCGGACGCTCAATACTACGGGGATTACGTCGATGCACATCTCGTCAGTCAGACTGCCTTGAAAACAGCCAGTTTTCAGGGAATGCTACATTTAAGAGAGATAGTGGTCTTGATCAGTATATTTTGCCTTACCATGACGTGACGTCCTGATCAGTGTGTTGTGCCTGACCAGACTAACCTCTCAGTTTCCCGAGACTGAAAATATAATAGAAAAATAATGATCATCAAACAATTTACCATTTGATTGGTGTATTAAAAATTGAACACCTCACTGATGACTTTTAAGTACTTTGTTTTGTGCAGACTATAAAATATATGTACCTGGTAAGAAAAATGTTTAGAAAGACTGGATTATTTTTGTTCTTCATAAATTTCAGATGAGCTGACAAAATGTCATTATTCGTAAAACCAAATGGTTTTTCATTTAGAAATGATTAGACTGGATGTGTTATGACAGAAAGATACAAGATAAAATGTAGAAAAGATGAAGAAAAAATACCAATCGCCCAACGTGGGGGTCGAACCCACGACCCCGAGATTAAGAGTCTCGTGCTCTACCGACTGAGCTAGCCAGGCAGATGGTAAGATGTTCTGCTCCAATCTACTCTTGGAACAGCTCAATAGAAGTAACCAGTACAGTACACTAGTACAGTCATATTTTTCACTCACCTCACCCTGATGTTAGTCTTCGCTCACCTGACCCTAATGTTACATTTCACTCACCATTCATACTCTATTGATTTATGACTTTTAGTTGATTGATTATTCAACATTAGTAATACATTATTATGATTATGCATACGTAATTAAATCAATCAATCAAAACCGCTCGGCTCTCAGCTGAGACTAGGTTATTGGCAACTTAGCCACGTGCTCATGCGGACAGCCACCCCAGACCGCAGAGCTCACACCACAAAACTGCCCCGAATATGATATACTGAAAAAATATCTCTGGGCCATGGAAACAACACTGGAAGAGAAACTTTATGGACTTGTATCTGAACTACAAAAGACAGTGAAGTTCATACAAGAGACAACATTGCAGATATAGACAATATTTTCAAGCAAACGAAAGAAGAAGCGGAAAGTAGGTCAGCCAGCATAAATTACTCGCCAAGTCTTCTTGTCCTGTCCCATTCTTTCCAGCCCTGCTCACGTCTTTCTTGTTGCTTTTATGTATCTAACGAGCTTTTTCTTCATGAGTGTTTATGTATGTTTCTATGTCTTTTGTCTTGGGGATTCCAAAACAGAGATTGCCATGAAGTGCTATTTCAGCTGTTTTCCGAAGTGTGTGTCCTATCTAATCGCCAGCGCCTTTTCCTTACGTTTAGTCCAGCTGACAAATGTTCTGTCTTTTGAAACAGTTCCTTATATTAGTGACTTTATCATACCACGCTAATCTCTCTGTTCCGGTAGGCTATCCATTGATGAAAGCTTGAACCTTTTTCAATGTAGTTTTTGTTGTTTCCAACGTTACAGAGTTGAACAATAGGACATGAATGACATTGAAGTTGAAAATGTGCATTTTCGTGGTGGACTTCTTTTGATTTCCCTGAATTTCCTAAAGCAACGAAAGATCCAATCAACGTATGTATTCTTCATTTGATATCTCTATCATCATATCCTAGTTTTTCTGTATGGCAACCAAGATACATGAATTTTTTAGTATTGTGTCTATTGTTGTTGTTAGCGAATTCCCACAATGAGTATGTTACTCTTTTTTTGCGCCCTAAAAAGGACGTTAAATTGCGGATTTCAGTAGCTGTCCTCATATCTACAGCGTGCTGATGAAGGTTTTCCGGGTTACTCCAGACGATTGCGTGTCTAAATACTATACGATTGTCGTTATGCGTTTTTTTCTGATATTCTTTGTGCGAAATTTTGTCTGTGCATCCTTGTCTCAATTTTTGTGCAAGTGTTTCTAAAGTACACATATTGTGCATCTGGTTGTGGGACAGAAGTAGTTATAGTTGCTGTTGAATGCCTACAATGAGTAAGTTTCTTCTTTTATTCGTCCTAAAAAGAGCGTTAAGTGGCGGGATAAAGTAGCATCCTCACATCCGGAGCCTGCTGATCTAAGTGGATCGTTGTCTTCCAGACAGCTGTGCTTTGCTTGGCTTCATCTGCGGACGCTCAATACTACGGGGATTACGTCGATGCACATCTCGTCAGTCAGACTGCCTTGAAAACAGCCAGTTTTCAGGGAATGCTACATTTAAGAGAGATAGTGGTCTTGATCAGTATATTTTGCCTTACCATGACGTGACGTCCTGATCAGTGTGTTGTGCCTGACCAGACTAACCTCTCAGTTTCCCGAGACTGAAAATATAATTGAAAAATAATGATCATCAAACAATTTACCATTTGATTGGTGTATTAAAAATTGAACACCTCACTGATGACTTTTAAGTACTTTGTTTTGTGCCGACTATAAAATATATGTACCTGGTAAGAAAAATGTTTAGAAAGACTGGATTATTTTTGTTCTTCATAAATTTCAGATGAGCTGACAAAATGCCATTATTCGTAAAACCAATAGATTTTTCATTTAGAAATGGTTAGACTGGAAGTGTAATGACAGAAAGATACAAGATAAAATGTAGAAAAGATGAAGAAAAGATACGCACCGCCCAACGTGAGGGTCGAACCCACGACCCCGAGATTAAGAGTCTCGTGCTCTACCGACTGAGCTAGCCAGGCAGATGGTAAGATGATCTGCTCCAATCTACTCTTGGAACAGCTCAATAGAAGTAACCAGTACAGTACACTAGTACAGTCATATTTTTCACTCACCTCACCCTGATGTTAGTCTTCGCTCACCTGACCCTGATGTTACATTTCACTCACCATTCATACTCTATTGATTTATGACTTTTAGTTGATTGATTATTCAACATTAGTAATACATTATTATTGTTAAGCATACGTAATTAAATCAATCAATCAAAACCGTTCGGCTCTCAGCTGAGACTAGGTTATTGGCAACTTAGCCACGTGCTCATGCGGACAGCCACCCCAGACCGCAGAGCTCACACCACAAAACTGCCCCGAATATGATATACTGAGAAAATATCTCTGGACCATGGAAACAACACTGGAAGCGAAACTTTATGGACTTGTATCTGAACTACAAAAGACAGTGAAGTTCATACAAGAGACAACATTGCAGATATAGACAATATTTTCAAGCAAACGGAAGAAGAAGAAGAGAAGAAGCGGAAAGTAGGTCAGCCACCATAAATTACTCGCAGTCTTCTTGTCCTGTCCCATCCTTTGCAGCCCTGCTCACGTCTTTCTTGTTGCTTTTATGTATCTAACGAGCTTTTTCTTCATGAGTGTTTATGTCTGTCTCTATGTCTTTTGTCTTGGGGATTCCAAAACAGAGATTGTCATGAAGTGCTATTTCAGCTGTTTTCCGAAGTGTGTGTCCTATCTAATCGCCAGCGCCTTTTCCTTACGTTTAGTCCAGCTGACAAATGTCCTGTCTTTTGAAACAGTTCCTTATATTAGTGACTTTATCATACCACGCTAATCTCTCTGTTCCGGTAGGCTATCCATTGATGAAAGCTTGAACCTTTTTCAATGTAATTTTTGTTGTTTCCAACATTACAGAGTCGAACAATAGGACATAAATGACATTGGAGTTGAAAATGTGCATTTTCGTGGTGGACTTCTTTTGATTTCCCTGAATTTCCTAAAGCAACGAAAGATCCAATCAACGTATGTATTCTTCATTTGATATCTCTATCATCATATCCTAGTTTTTCTGTATGGCAACCAAGATACATGAATCTTTTAGTATTGTGTCTATTGTTGTTGATAGCGAATTCCCACAATGAGTATGTTACTCTTTTTTTGCGCCCTAAAAATGACGTTAAATTGCGGATTTCAGTAGCTGTCCTCATATCCACAGCGTGCTGATGAAGGTTTTCCGGGTTACTCCAGACGATTGCGTCTCTAAATACGATACGATTGTCGTTATGCGTTTTTTTCTGATATTCTTTGTGCGAAATTTTGTCTGTGCATCCTTGTCCCAATTTTTGTGCAAGTGTTTCTAAAGTGCACATATTGTGCATCTGGTTGTGGGACAGAAGTAGTTATAGTTGCTCTTGAATGCCCACAATGAATAAATTTCTTCTTTTATTCGTCCTAAAAAGAGCGTTAAGTGGCGGGTTAAAGTAGCATCCTCACATCCAGAGCCTGCTGATCTAAGTGGATCGTTGTCTTCCAGACAGCTGTGCTTTGCTTGACTTCATCTGCGGACGCTCAATACTACGGGGATTACGTCGATGCACATCTCGTCAGTCAGACTGCCTTGAAAACAGCCAGTTTTCAGGGAATGCTACATTTAAGAGAGATAGTGGTCTTGATCAGTATATTTTGCCTTACCATGACGTGACGTCCTGATCAGTGTGTTGTGCCTGACCAGACTAACCTCTCAGTTTCCCGAGACTGAAAATATAATAGAAAAATAATGATCATCAAACAATTTACCATTTGATTGGTGTATTAAAAATTGAACACCTCACTGATGACTTTTAAGTACTTTGTTTTGTGCAGACTATAAAATATATGTACCTGGTAAGAAAAATGTTTAGAAAGACTGGATTATTTTTGTTCTTCATAAATTTCAGATGAGCTGACAAAATGTCATTATTCGTAAAACCAAATGGTTTTTCATTTAGAAATGATTAGACTGGATGTGTTATGACAGAAAGATACAAGATAAAATGTAGAAAAGATGAAGAAAAAATACCAATCGCCCAACGTGGGGGTCGAACCCACGACCCCGAGATTAAGAGTCTCGTGCTCTACCGACTGAGCTAGCCAGGCAGATGGTAAGATGTTCGGCTCCAATCTACTCTTGGAACAGCTCAATAGAAGTAACCAGTACAGTACACTAGTACAGTCATATTTTTCACTCACCTCACCCTGATGTTAGTCTTCGCTCACCTGACCCTAATGTTACATTTCACTCACCATTCATACTCTATGGATTTATGACTTTTAGTTGATTGATTATTCAACATTAGTAATACATTATTATGATTATGCATACGTAATTAAATCAATCAATCAAAACCGTTCGGCTCTCAGCTGAGACTAGGTTATTGGCAACTTAGCCACGTGCTCATGCGGACAGCCACCCCAGACCGCAGAGCTCACACCACAAAACTGCCCCGAATATGATATACTGAAAAAATATCTCTGGACCATGGAAACAACACTGGAAGAGAAACTTTATGGACTTGTATCTGAACTACAAAAGACAGTGAAGTTCATACAAGAGACAACATTGCAGATATAGACAATATTTTCAAGCAAACGAAAGAAGAAGCGGAAAGTAGGTCAGCCACCATAAATTACTCGCCAAGTCTTCTAGTCCTGTCCCATCCTTTCCAGCCCTGCTCATGTCTTTCTTGTTGCTTGTATGTATCTAACGAGCTTTTTCTTCATGAGTGTTTATGTCTGTCTCTATGTCTTTTGTCTTGAGGATTCCAAAACAGAGATTGCCATGAAGTGCTATTTCAGCTGTTTTCCGAAGTGTGTGTCCTATCTAATCGCCAGCGCCTTTTCCTTACGTTTAGTCCAGCTGACAAATGTCCTGTCTTTTGAAACAGTTCCTTATATTAGTGACTTTATCATACCACGCTAATCTCTCTGTTCCGGTAGGCTATCCATTGATGAAAGCTTGAACTTTTTTCAATGTAGTTTTTGTTGTTTCCAACGTTACAGAGTCGAACAATAGGACATGAATGACATTGAAGTTGAAAATGTGCATTTTCGTGGTGGACTTCTTTTGATTTCCCTGAATTTCCTAAATCAACGAAAGGTCCAATCAACGTATGTATTCTTCATTTGATATCTCTATCATCATATCCTAGTTTTTCTGTATGGCAACCAAGATACATGAATTTTTTAGTATTGTGTCTATTGTTGTTGTTAGCGAATTCCCACAATGAGTATGTTACTCTTTTTTTGCGCCCTAAAAAGTACGTTAAATTGCGGATTTCAGTAGCTGTCCTCATATCTACAGCGTGCTAATGAAGGTTTTCCGGGTTACTCCAGACGATTGCGTCTCTAAATACGATACGATTGTCGTTATGCGTTTTTTTCTGATATTCTTTGTGCGAAATTTTGTCTGTGCATCCTTGTCCCAATTTTTGTGCAAGTGTTTCTAAAGTGCACATATTGTGCATCTGGTTGTGGGACAGAAGTAGTTATAGTTGCTCTTGAATGCCCACAATGAATAAATTTCTTCTTTTATTCGTCCTAAAAAGAGCGTTAAGTGGCGGGTTAAAGTAGCATCCTCACATCCAGAGCCTGCTGATCTAAGTGGATCGTTGTCTTCCAGACAGCTGTGCTTTGCTTGACTTCATCTGCGGACGCTCAATACTACGGGGATTACGTCGATGCACATCTCGTCAGTCAGACTGCCTTGAAAACAGCCAGTTTTCAGGGAATGCTACATTTAAGAGAGATAGTGGTCTTGATCAGTATATTTTGCCTTACCATGACGTGACGTCCTGATCAGTGTGTTGTGCCTGACCAGACTAACCTCTCAGTTTCCCGAGACTGAAAATATAATAGAAAAATAATGATCATCAAACAATTTACCATTTGATTGGTGTATTAAAAATTGAACACCTCACTGATGACTTTTAAGTACTTTGTTTTGTGCCGACTATAAAATATATGTACCTGGTAAGAAAAATGTTTAGAAAGACTGGATTATTTTTGTTCTTCATAAATTTCAGATGAGCTGACAAAATGTCATTATTCGTAAAACCAAATGGTTTTTCATTTAGAAATGATTAGACTGGATGTGTTATGACAGAAAGATACAAGATAAAATGTAGAAAAGATGAAGAAAAAATACCAATCGCCCAACGTGGGGGTCGAACCCACGACCCCGAGATTAAGAGTCTCGTGCTCTACCGACTGAGCTAGCCAGGCAGATGGTAAGATGTTCTGCTCCAATCTACTCTTGGAACAGCTCAATAGAAGTAACCAGTACAGTACACTAGTACAGTCATATTTTTCACTCACCTCACCCTGATGTTAGTCTTCGCTCACCTGACCCTAATGTTACATTTCACTCACCATTCATACTCTATTGATTTATGACTTTTAGTTGATTGATTATTCAACATTAGTAATACATTATTATGATTATGCATACGTAATTAAATCAATCAATCAAAACCGCTCGGCTCTCAGCTGAGACTAGGTTATTGGCAACTTAGCCACGTGCTCATGCGGACAGCCACCCCAGACCGCAGAGCTCACACCACAAAACTGCCCCGAATATGATATACTGAAAAAATATCTCTGGACCATGGAAACAACACTGGAAGAGAAACTTTATGGACTTGTATCTGAACTACAAAAGACAGTGAAGTTCATACAAGAGACAACATTGCAGATATAGACAATATTTTCAAGCAAACGAAAGAAGAAGCGGAAAGTAGGTCAGCCAGCATAAATTACTCGCCAAGTCTTCTTGTCCTGTCCCATTCTTTCCAGCCCTGCTCACGTCTTTCTTGTTGCTTTTATGTATCTAACGAGCTTTTTCTTCATGAGTGTTTATGTATGTTTCTATGTCTTTTGTCTTGGGGATTCCAAAACAGAGATTGCCATGAAGTGCTATTTCAGCTGTTTTCCGAAGTGTGTGTCCTATCTAATCGCCAGCGCCTTTTCCTTACGTTTAGTCCAGCTGACAAATGTTCTGTCTTTTGAAACAGTTCCTTATATTAGTGACTTTATCATACCACGCTAATCTCTCTGTTCCGGTAGGCTATCCATTGATGAAAGCTTGAACCTTTTTCAATGTAGTTTTTGTTGTTTCCAACGTTACAGAGTTGAACAATAGGACATGAATGACATTGAAGTTGAAAATGTGCATTTTCGTGGTGGACTTCTTTTGATTTCCCTGAATTTCCTAAAGCAACGAAAGATCCAATCAACGTATGTATTCTTCATTTGATATCTCTATCATCATATCCTAGTTTTTCTGTATGGCAACCAAGATACATGAATTTTTTAGTATTGTGTCTATTGTTGTTGTTAGCGAATTCCCACAATGAGTATGTTACTCTTTTTTTGCGCCCTAAAAAGGACGTTAAATTGCGGATTTCAGTAGCTGTCCTCATATCTACAGCGTGCTGATGAAGGTTTTCCGGGTTACTCCAGACGATTGCGTGTCTAAATACTATACGATTGTCGTTATGCGTTTTTTTCTGATATTCTTTGTGCGAAATTTTGTCTGTGCATCCTTGTCTCAATTTTTGTGCAAGTGTTTCTAAAGTACACATATTGTGCATCTGGTTGTGGGACAGAAGTAGTTATAGTTGCTGTTGAATGCCTACAATGAGTAAGTTTCTTCTTTTATTCGTCCTAAAAAGAGCGTTAAGTGGCGGGATAAAGTAGCATCCTCACATCCGGAGCCTGCTGATCTAAGTGGATCGTTGTCTTCCAGACAGCTGTGCTTTGCTTGGCTTCATCTGCGGACGCTCAATACTACGGGGATTACGTCGATGCACATCTCGTCAGTCAGACTGCCTTGAAAACAGCCAGTTTTCAGGGAATGCTACATTTAAGAGAGATAGTGGTCTTGATCAGTATATTTTGCCTTACCATGACGTGACGTCCTGATCAGTGTGTTGTGCCTGACCAGACTAACCTCTCAGTTTCCCGAGACTGAAAATATAATTGAAAAATAATGATCATCAAACAATTTACCATTTGATTGGTGTATTAAAAATTGAACACCTCACTGATGACTTTTAAGTACTTTGTTTTGTGCCGACTATAAAATATATGTACCTGGTAAGAAAAATGTTTAGAAAGACTGGATTATTTTTGTTCTTCATAAATTTCAGATGAGCTGACAAAATGCCATTATTCGTAAAACCAATAGATTTTTCATTTAGAAATGGTTAGACTGGAAGTGTAATGACAGAAAGATACAAGATAAAATGTAGAAAAGATGAAGAAAAGATACGCACCGCCCAACGTGAGGGTCGAACCCACGACCCCGAGATTAAGAGTCTCGTGCTCTACCGACTGAGCTAGCCAGGCAGATGGTAAGATGATCTGCTCCAATCTACTCTTGGAACAGCTCAATAGAAGTAACCAGTACAGTACACTAGTACAGTCATATTTTTCACTCACCTCACCCTGATGTTAGTCTTCGCTCACCTGACCCTGATGTTACATTTCACTCACCATTCATACTCTATTGATTTATGACTTTTAGTTGATTGATTATTCAACATTAGTAATACATTATTATTGTTAAGCATACGTAATTAAATCAATCAATCAAAACCGTTCGGCTCTCAGCTGAGACTAGGTTATTGGCAACTTAGCCACGTGCTCATGCGGACAGCCACCCCAGACCGCAGAGCTCACACCACAAAACTGCCCCGAATATGATATACTGAGAAAATATCTCTGGACCATGGAAACAACACTGGAAGCGAAACTTTATGGACTTGTATCTGAACTACAAAAGACAGTGAAGTTCATACAAGAGACAACATTGCAGATATAGACAATATTTTCAAGCAAACGGAAGAAGAAGAAGAGAAGAAGCGGAAAGTAGGTCAGCCACCATAAATTACTCGCAAAGTCTTCTTGTCCTGTCCCATCCTTTGCAGCCCTGCTCACGTCTTTCTTGTTGCTTTTATGTATCTAACGAGCTTTTTCTTCATGAGTGTTTATGTCTGTCTCTATGTCTTTTGTCTTGGGGATTCCAAAACAGAGATTGTCATGAAGTGCTATTTCAGCTGTTTTCCGAAGTGTGTGTCCTATCTAATCGCCAGCGCCTTTTCCTTACGTTTAGTCCAGCTGACAAATGTCCTGTCTTTTGAAACAGTTCCTTATATTAGTGACTTTATCATACCACGCTAATCTCTCTGTTCCGGTAGGCTATCCATTGATGAAAGCTTGAACCTTTTTCAATGTAATTTTTGTTGTTTCCAACATTACAGAGTCGAACAATAGGACATAAATGACATTGGAGTTGAAAATGTGCATTTTCGTGGTGGACTTCTTTTGATTTCCCTGAATTTCCTAAAGCAACGAAAGATCCAATCAACGTATGTATTCTTCATTTGATATCTCTATCATCATATCCTAGTTTTTCTGTATGGCAACCAAGATACATGAATCTTTTAGTATTGTGTCTATTGTTGTTGATAGCGAATTCCCACAATGAGTATGTTACTCTTTTTTTGCGCCCTAAAAATGACGTTAAATTGCGGATTTCAGTAGCTGTCCTCATATCCACAGCGTGCTGATGAAGGTTTTCCGGGTTACTCCAGACGATTGCGTCTCTAAATACGATACGATTGTCGTTATGCGTTTTTTTCTGATATTCTTTGTGCGAAATTTTGTCTGTGCATCCTTGTCCCAATTTTTGTGCAAGTGTTTCTAAAGTGCACATATTGTGCATCTGGTTGTGGGACAGAAGTAGTTATAGTTGCTCTTGAATGCCCACAATGAATAAATTTCTTCTTTTATTCGTCCTAAAAAGAGCGTTAAGTGGCGGGTTAAAGTAGCATCCTCACATCCAGAGCCTGCTGATCTAAGTGGATCGTTGTCTTCCAGACAGCTGTGCTTTGCTTGACTTCATCTGCGGACGCTCAATACTACGGGGATTACGTCGATGCACATCTCGTCAGTCAGACTGCCTTGAAAACAGCCAGTTTTCAGGGAATGCTACATTTAAGAGAGATAGTGGTCTTGATCAGTATATTTTGCCTTACCATGACGTGACGTCCTGATCAGTGTGTTGTGCCTGACCAGACTAACCTCTCAGTTTCCCGAGACTGAAAATATAATAGAAAAATAATGATCATCAAACAATTTACCATTTGATTGGTGTATTAAAAATTGAACACCTCACTGATGACTTTTAAGTACTTTGTTTTGTGCAGACTATAAAATATATGTACCTGGTAAGAAAAATGTTTAGAAAGACTGGATTATTTTTGTTCTTCATAAATTTCAGATGAGCTGACAAAATGTCATTATTCGTAAAACCAAATGGTTTTTCATTTAGAAATGATTAGACTGGATGTGTTATGACAGAAAGATACAAGATAAAATGTAGAAAAGATGAAGAAAAAATACCAATCGCCCAACGTGGGGGTCGAACCCACGACCCCGAGATTAAGAGTCTCGTGCTCTACCGACTGAGCTAGCCAGGCAGATGGTAAGATGTTCTGCTCCAATCTACTCTTGGAACAGCTCAATAGAAGTAACCAGTACAGTACACTAGTACAGTCATATTTTTCACTCACCTCACCCTGATGTTAGTCTTCGCTCACCTGACCCTAATGTTACATTTCACTCACCATTCATACTCTATTGATTTATGACTTTTAGTTGATTGATTATTCAACATTAGTAATACATTATTATGATTATGCATACGTAATTAAATCAATCAATCAAAACCGCTCGGCTCTCAGCTGAGACTAGGTTATTGGCAACTTAGCCACGTGCTCATGCGGACAGCCACCCCAGACCGCAGAGCTCACACCACAAAACTGCCCCGAATATGATATACTGAAAAAATATCTCTGGACCATGGAAACAACACTGGAAGAGAAACTTTATGGACTTGTATCTGAACTACAAAAGACAGTGAAGTTCATACAAGAGACAACATTGCAGATATAGACAATATTTTCAAGCAAACGAAAGAAGAAGCGGAAAGTAGGTCAGCCAGCATAAATTACTCGCCAAGTCTTCTTGTCCTGTCCCATTCTTTCCAGCCCTGCTCACGTCTTTCTTGTTGCTTTTATGTATCTAACGAGCTTTTTCTTCATGAGTGTTTATGTATGTTTCTATGTCTTTTGTCTTGGGGATTCCAAAACAGAGATTGCCATGAAGTGCTATTTCAGCTGTTTTCCGAAGTGTGTGTCCTATCTAATCGCCAGCGCCTTTTCCTTACGTTTAGTCCAGCTGACAAATGTTCTGTCTTTTGAAACAGTTCCTTATATTAGTGACTTTATCATACCACGCTAATCTCTCTGTTCCGGTAGGCTATCCATTGATGAAAGCTTGAACCTTTTTCAATGTAGTTTTTGTTGTTTCCAACGTTACAGAGTTGAACAATAGGACATGAATGACATTGAAGTTGAAAATGTGCATTTTCGTGGTGGACTTCTTTTGATTTCCCTGAATTTCCTAAAGCAACGAAAGATCCAATCAACGTATGTATTCTTCATTTGATATCTCTATCATCATATCCTAGTTTTTCTGTATGGCAACCAAGATACATGAATTTTTTAGTATTGTGTCTATTGTTGTTGTTAGCGAATTCCCACAATGAGTATGTTACTCTTTTTTTGCGCCCTAAAAAGGACGTTAAATTGCGGATTTCAGTAGCTGTCCTCATATCTACAGCGTGCTGATGAAGGTTTTCCGGGTTACTCCAGACGATTGCGTGTCTAAATACTATACGATTGTCGTTATGCGTTTTTTTCTGATATTCTTTGTGCGAAATTTTGTCTGTGCATCCTTGTCTCAATTTTTGTGCAAGTGTTTCTAAAGTACACATATTGTGCATCTGGTTGTGGGACAGAAGTAGTTATAGTTGCTGTTGAATGCCTACAATGAGTAAGTTTCTTCTTTTATTCGTCCTAAAAAGAGCGTTAAGTGGCGGGATAAAGTAGCATCCTCACATCCGGAGCCTGCTGATCTAAGTGGATCGTTGTCTTCCAGACAGCTGTGCTTTGCTTGGCTTCATCTGCGGACGCTCAATACTACGGGGATTACGTCGATGCACATCTCGTCAGTCAGACTGCCTTGAAAACAGCCAGTTTTCAGGGAATGCTACATTTAAGAGAGATAGTGGTCTTGATCAGTATATTTTGCCTTACCATGACGTGACGTCCTGATCAGTGTGTTGTGCCTGACCAGACTAACCTCTCAGTTTCCCGAGACTGAAAATATAATTGAAAAATAATGATCATCAAACAATTTACCATTTGATTGGTGTATTAAAAATTGAACACCTCACTGATGACTTTTAAGTACTTTGTTTTGTGCCGACTATAAAATATATGTACCTGGTAAGAAAAATGTTTAGAAAGACTGGATTATTTTTGTTCTTCATAAATTTCAGATGAGCTGACAAAATGCCATTATTCGTAAAACCAATAGATTTTTCATTTAGAAATGGTTAGACTGGAAGTGTAATGACAGAAAGATACAAGATAAAATGTAGAAAAGATGAAGAAAAGATACGCACCGCCCAACGTGAGGGTCGAACCCACGACCCCGAGATTAAGAGTCTCGTGCTCTACCGACTGAGCTAGCCAGGCAGATGGTAAGATGATCTGCTCCAATCTACTCTTGGAACAGCTCAATAGAAGTAACCAGTACAGTACACTAGTACAGTCATATTTTTCACTCACCTCACCCTGATGTTAGTCTTCGCTCACCTGACCCTGATGTTACATTTCACTCACCATTCATACTCTATTGATTTATGACTTTTAGTTGATTGATTATTCAACATTAGTAATACATTATTATTGTTAAGCATACGTAATTAAATCAATCAATCAAAACCGTTCGGCTCTCAGCTGAGACTAGGTTATTGGCAACTTAGCCACGTGCTCATGCGGACAGCCACCCCAGACCGCAGAGCTCACACCACAAAACTGCCCCGAATATGATATACTGAGAAAATATCTCTGGACCATGGAAACAACACTGGAAGCGAAACTTTATGGACTTGTATCTGAACTACAAAAGACAGTGAAGTTCATACAAGAGACAACATTGCAGATATAGACAATATTTTCAAGCAAACGGAAGAAGAAGAAGAGAAGAAGCGGAAAGTAGGTCAGCCACCATAAATTACTCGCAGTCTTCTTGTCCTGTCCCATCCTTTGCAGCCCTGCTCACGTCTTTCTTGTTGCTTTTATGTATCTAACGAGCTTTTTCTTCATGAGTGTTTATGTCTGTCTCTATGTCTTTTGTCTTGGGGATTCCAAAACAGAGATTGTCATGAAGTGCTATTTCAGCTGTTTTCCGAAGTGTGTGTCCTATCTAATCGCCAGCGCCTTTTCCTTACGTTTAGTCCAGCTGACAAATGTCCTGTCTTTTGAAACAGTTCCTTATATTAGTGACTTTATCATACCACGCTAATCTCTCTGTTCCGGTAGGCTATCCATTGATGAAAGCTTGAACCTTTTTCAATGTAATTTTTGTTGTTTCCAACATTACAGAGTCGAACAATAGGACATAAATGACATTGGAGTTGAAAATGTGCATTTTCGTGGTGGACTTCTTTTGATTTCCCTGAATTTCCTAAAGCAACGAAAGATCCAATCAACGTATGTATTCTTCATTTGATATCTCTATCATCATATCCTAGTTTTTCTGTATGGCAACCAAGATACATGAATCTTTTAGTATTGTGTCTATTGTTGTTGATAGCGAATTCCCACAATGAGTATGTTACTCTTTTTTTGCGCCCTAAAAATGACGTTAAATTGCGGATTTCAGTAGCTGTCCTCATATCCACAGCGTGCTGATGAAGGTTTTCCGGGTTACTCCAGACGATTGCGTCTCTAAATACGATACGATTGTCGTTATGCGTTTTTTTCTGATATTCTTTGTGCGAAATTTTGTCTGTGCATCCTTGTCCCAATTTTTGTGCAAGTGTTTCTAAAGTGCACATATTGTGCATCTGGTTGTGGGACAGAAGTAGTTATAGTTGCTCTTGAATGCCCACAATGAATAAATTTCTTCTTTTATTCGTCCTAAAAAGAGCGTTAAGTGGCGGGTTAAAGTAGCATCCTCACATCCAGAGCCTGCTGATCTAAGTGGATCGTTGTCTTCCAGACAGCTGTGCTTTGCTTGACTTCATCTGCGGACGCTCAATACTACGGGGATTACGTCGATGCACATCTCGTCAGTCAGACTGCCTTGAAAACAGCCAGTTTTCAGGGAATGCTACATTTAAGAGAGATAGTGGTCTTGATCAGTATATTTTGCCTTACCATGACGTGACGTCCTGATCAGTGTGTTGTGCCTGACCAGACTAACCTCTCAGTTTCCCGAGACTGAAAATATAATAGAAAAATAATGATCATCAAACAATTTACCATTTGATTGGTGTATTAAAAATTGAACACCTCACTGATGACTTTTAAGTACTTTGTTTTGTGCAGACTATAAAATATATGTACCTGGTAAGAAAAATGTTTAGAAAGACTGGATTATTTTTGTTCTTCATAAATTTCAGATGAGCTGACAAAATGTCATTATTCGTAAAACCAAATGGTTTTTCATTTAGAAATGATTAGACTGGATGTGTTATGACAGAAAGATACAAGATAAAATGTAGAAAAGATGAAGAAAAAATACCAATCGCCCAACGTGGGGGTCGAACCCACGACCCCGAGATTAAGAGTCTCGTGCTCTACCGACTGAGCTAGCCAGGCAGATGGTAAGATGTTCGGCTCCAATCTACTCTTGGAACAGCTCAATAGAAGTAACCAGTACAGTACACTAGTACAGTCATATTTTTCACTCACCTCACCCTGATGTTAGTCTTCGCTCACCTGACCCTAATGTTACATTTCACTCACCATTCATACTCTATGGATTTATGACTTTTAGTTGATTGATTATTCAACATTAGTAATACATTATTATGATTATGCATACGTAATTAAATCAATCAATCAAAACCGTTCGGCTCTCAGCTGAGACTAGGTTATTGGCAACTTAGCCACGTGCTCATGCGGACAGCCACCCCAGACCGCAGAGCTCACACCACAAAACTGCCCCGAATATGATATACTGAAAAAATATCTCTGGACCATGGAAACAACACTGGAAGAGAAACTTTATGGACTTGTATCTGAACTACAAAAGACAGTGAAGTTCATACAAGAGACAACATTGCAGATATAGACAATATTTTCAAGCAAACGAAAGAAGAAGCGGAAAGTAGGTCAGCCACCATAAATTACTCGCCAAGTCTTCTAGTCCTGTCCCATCCTTTCCAGCCCTGCTCATGTCTTTCTTGTTGCTTGTATGTATCTAACGAGCTTTTTCTTCATGAGTGTTTATGTCTGTCTCTATGTCTTTTGTCTTGAGGATTCCAAAACAGAGATTGCCATGAAGTGCTATTTCAGCTGTTTTCCGAAGTGTGTGTCCTATCTAATCGCCAGCGCCTTTTCCTTACGTTTAGTCCAGCTGACAAATGTCCTGTCTTTTGAAACAGTTCCTTATATTAGTGACTTTATCATACCACGCTAATCTCTCTGTTCCGGTAGGCTATCCATTGATGAAAGCTTGAACTTTTTTCAATGTAGTTTTTGTTGTTTCCAACGTTACAGAGTCGAACAATAGGACATGAATGACATTGAAGTTGAAAATGTGCATTTTCGTGGTGGACTTCTTTTGATTTCCCTGAATTTCCTAAATCAACGAAAGGTCCAATCAACGTATGTATTCTTCATTTGATATCTCTATCATCATATCCTAGTTTTTCTGTATGGCAACCAAGATACATGAATTTTTTAGTATTGTGTCTATTGTTGTTGTTAGCGAATTCCCACAATGAGTATGTTACTCTTTTTTTGCGCCCTAAAAAGTACGTTAAATTGCGGATTTCAGTAGCTGTCCTCATATCTACAGCGTGCTAATGAAGGTTTTCCGGGTTACTCCAGACGATTGCGTCTCTAAATACGATACGATTGTCGTTATGCGTTTATTTCTGATATTCTTTGTGCGAAATTTTGTCTGTGCATCCTTGTCCCAATTTTTTGTGCAAGTGTTTCTAAAGTGCACATATTGTGCATCTGGTTGTGGGACAGAAGTAGTTATAGTTGCTCTTGAATGCCCACAATGAATAAATTTCTTCTTTTATTCGTCCTAAAAAGAGCGTTAAGTGGCGGGTTAAAGTAGCATCCTCACATCCAGAGCCTGCTGATCTAAGTGGATCGTTGTCTTCCAGACAGCTGTGCTTTGCTTGACTTCATCTGCGGACGCTCAATACTACGGGGATTACGTCGATGCACATCTCGTCAGTCAGACTGCCTTGAAAACAGCCAGTTTTCAGGGAATGCTACATTTAAGAGAGATAGTGGTCTTGATCAGTATATTTTGCCTTACCATGACGTGACGTCCTGATCAGTGTGTTGTGCCTGACCAGACTAACCTCTCAGTTTCCCGAGACTGAAAATATAATAGAAAAATAATGATCATCAAACAATTTACCATTTGATTGGTGTATTAAAAATTGAACACCTCACTGATGACTTTTAAGTACTTTGTTTTGTGCAGACTATAAAATATATGTACCTGGTAAGAAAAATGTTTAGAAAGACTGGATTATTTTTGTTCTTCATAAATTTCAGATGAGCTGACAAAATGTCATTATTCGTAAAACCAAATGGTTTTTCATTTAGAAATGATTAGACTGGATGTGTTATGACAGAAAGATACAAGATAAAATGTAGAAAAGATGAAGAAAAAATACCAATCGCCCAACGTGGGGGTCGAACCCACGACCCCGAGATTAAGAGTCTCGTGCTCTACCGACTGAGCTAGCCAGGCAGATGGTAAGATGTTCGGCTCCAATCTACTCTTGGAACAGCTCAATAGAAGTAACCAGTACAGTACACTAGTACAGTAATATTTTTCACTCACCTCACCCTGATGTTAGTCTTCGCTCACCTGACCCTAATGTTACATTTCACTCACCATTCATACTCTATGGATTTATGACTTTTAGTTGATTGATTATTCAACATTAGTAATACATTATTATGATTATGCATACGTAATTAAATCAATCAATCAAAACCGTTCGGCTCTCAGCTGAGACTAGGTTATTGGCAACTTAGCCACGTGCTCATGCGGACAGCCACCCCAGACCGCAGAGCTCACACCACAAAACTGCCCCGAATATGATATACTGAAAAAATATCTCTGGACCATGGAAACAACACTGGAAGAGAAACTTTATGGACTTGTATCTGAACTACAAAAGACAGTGAAGTTCATACAAGAGACAACATTGCAGATATAGACAATATTTTCAAGCAAACGAAAGAAGAAGCGGAAAGTAGGTCAGCCACCATAAATTACTCGCCAAGTCTTCTAGTCCTGTCCCATCCTTTCCAGCCCTGCTCATGTCTTTCTTGTTGCTTGTATGTATCTAACGAGCTTTTTCTTCATGAGTGTTTATGTCTGTCTCTATGTCTTTTGTCTTGAGGATTCCAAAACAGAGATTGCCATGAAGTGCTATTTCAGCTGTTTTCCGAAGTGTGTGTCCTATCTAATCGCCAGCGCCTTTTCCTTACGTTTAGTCCAGCTGACAAATGTCCTGTCTTTTGAAACAGTTCCTTATATTAGTGACTTTATCATACCACGCTAATCTCTCTGTTCCGGTAGGCTATCCATTGATGAAAGCTTGAACTTTTTTCAATGTAGTTTTTGTTGTTTCCAACGTTACAGAGTCGAACAATAGGACATGAATGACATTGAAGTTGAAAATGTGCATTTTCGTGGTGGACTTCTTTTGATTTCCCTGAATTTCCTAAATCAACGAAAGGTCCAATCAACGTATGTATTCTTCATTTGATATCTCTATCATCATATCCTAGTTTTTCTGTATGGCAACCAAGATACATGAATTTTTTAGTATTGTGTCTATTGTTGTTGTTAGCGAATTCCCACAATGAGTATGTTACTCTTTTTTTGCGCCCTAAAAAGTACGTTAAATTGCGGATTTCAGTAGCTGTCCTCATATCTACAGCGTGCTAATGAAGGTTTTCCGGGTTACTCCAGACGATTGCGTCTCTAAATACGATACGATTGTCGTTATGCGTTTATTTCTGATATTCTTTGTGCGAAATTTTGTCTGTGCATCCTTGTCCCAATTTTTTGTGCAAGTGTTTCTAAAGTGCACATATTGTGCATCTGGTTGTGGGACAGAAGTAGTTATAGTTGCTCTTGAATGCCCACAATGAATAAATTTCTTCTTTTATTCGTCCTAAAAAGAGCGTTAAGTGGCGGGTTAAAGTAGCATCCTCACATCCAGAGCCTGCTGATCTAAGTGGATCGTTGTCTTCCAGACAGCTGTGCTTTGCTTGACTTCATCTGCGGACGCTCAATACTACGGGGATTACGTCGATGCACATCTCGTCAGTCAGACTGCCTTGAAAACAGCCAGTTTTCAGGGAATGCTACATTTAAGAGAGATAGTGGTCTTGATCAGTATATTTTGCCTTACCATGACGTGACGTCCTGATCAGTGTGTTGTGCCTGACCAGACTAACCTCTCAGTTTCCCGAGACTGAAAATATAATAGAAAAATAATGATCATCAATCAATTTACCATTTGATTGGTGTATTAAAAATTGAACACCTCACTGATGACTTTTAAGTACTTTGTTTTGTGCAGACTATAAAATATATGTACCTGGTAAGAAAAATGTTTAGAAAGACTGGATTATTTTTGTTCTTCATAAATTTCAGATGAGCTGACAAAATGCCATTATTCGTAAAGCCAATAGGTTTTTCATTTAGAAATGATTAGACTGGAAGTGTAATGACAGAAAGATACAAGATAAAATGTAGAAAAGCTGAAGAAAAAATACGAATCGCCCAACGTGGGGGTCGAACCCACGACCCCGAGATTAAGAGTCTCGTGCTCTACCGACTGAGCTAGCCAGGCAGATGGTAAAATGTTCTGCTCCAATCTACTCTTGGAACAGCTCAATAGAAGTAACCAGTACAGTACACTAGTACAGTCATATTTTTCACTCACCTCACCCTGATGTTAGTCTTCGCTCACTTGACCCTGATGTTACATTTCACTCACCATTCATACTCTATTGATTTATGACTTTTAGTTGATTGATTATTCAACATTAGTAATACATTATTATGATTATGCATACGTAATTAAATCAATCAATCAAAACCGTTCGGCTCTCAGCTGAGACTAGGTTATTGGCAACTTAGCCACGTGCTCATGCGGACAGCCACCCCAGACCGCAGAGCTCACACCACAAAACTGCCCCGAATATGATATACTGAGAAAATATCTCTGGACCATGGAAACAACACTGGAAGAGAAACTTTATGGACTTGTATCTGAACTACAAAAGACAGTGAAGTTCATACAAGAGACAACTTTGCAGATATAGACAATATTTTCAAGCAAACGAAAGAAGAAGCGGAAAGTAGGTCAGCCACCATAAATTACTCGCCAAGTCTTCTTGTCCTGTCCCATCCTTTCCAGCCCTGCTCATGTCTTTCTTGTTGCTTTTATGTATCTAACGAGCTTTTTCTTCATGAGTGTTTATGTCTGTCTCTATGTCTTTTGTCTTGAGGATTCCAAAACAGAGATTGTCATGAAGTGCTATTTCAGCTGTTTTCCGAAGTGTGTGTCCTATCTAATCGCCAGCGCCTTTTCCTTACGTTTAGTCCAGCTGACAAATGTCCTGTCTTTTGAAACAGTTCCTTATATTAGTGACTTTATCATACCACGCTAATCTCTCTGTTCCGGTAGGCTATCCATTGATGAAAGCTTGAACCTTTTTCAATGTAGTTTTTGTTGTTTCCAACGTTACAGAGTCGAACAATAGGACATAAATGACATTGGAGTTGAAAATGTGCATTTTCGTGGTGGACTTCTTTTGATTTCCCTGAATTTCCTAAAGCAACGAAAGATTCAATCAACGTATGTATTCTTCATTTGATATCTCTATCATCATATCCTAGTTTTTCTGTATGGCAACCAAGATACATGAATCTTTTAGTATTGTGTCTATTGTTGTTAGCGAATTCCCACAATGAGTATGTTACTCTTTTTTTGCGCCCTAAAAAGGACGTTAAATTCCGGGTTTCAGTAGCTGTCCTCATATCCACAGCGTGCTGATGAAGGTTTTCCGGGTTACTCCAGACGATTGCGTCTCTAAATACGATACGATTGTCGTTATGCGTTTATTTCTGATATTCTTTGTGCGAAATTGTGTCTGTGCATCCTTGTCCCAATTTTTGTGCAAGTGTTTCTAAAGTGCACATATTGTGCATCTGGTTGTGGGACAGAAGTAGTTATAGTTGCTGTTGAATGCCCAAAATGAATAAGTTTCTTCTTTTATTCGTCCTAAAAAGAGCGTTAAGTGGCGGGTTAAAGTAGCATTATCATATCCGGAGCCTGCTGATCTAAGTGGATCGTTGTCTTCCAGACAGCTGTGCTTTGCTTGGCTTCATATGCGGACGCTCAATACTACGGGGATTACGTCGATGCACATCTCGTCAGTCAGACTGCCTTGAAAACAGCCAGTTTTCAGGGAATGCTACATTTAAGAGAGATAGTGGTCTTGATCAGTATATTTTGCCTTACAATGACGTGACGTCCTGATCAGTGTGTTGTGCCTGACCAGACTAACCTCTCAGTTTCCCGAGACTGAAAATATAATAGAAAAATAATGATCATCAAACAATTTACCATTTGATTGGTGTATTAAAAATTGAACACCTCACTGATGACTTTTAAGTACTTTGTTTTGTGCAGACTATAAAATATATGTACCTGGTAAGAAAAATGTTTAGAAAGACTGGATTATTTTTGTTCTTCATAAATTTCAGATGAGCTGACAAAATGCCATTATTCGTAAAACCAAAAGGTTTTTCATTTAGAAATGATTAGACTGCATGTGTTATGACAGAAAGATACAAGATCAAATGTAGAAAAGATGAAGAAAAAATACGTATCGCCCAACGTGGGGGTCGAACCCACGACCCCGAGATTAAGAGTCTCGTGCTCTACCGACTGAGCTAGCCAGGCAGATGGTAAGATGTTCTGCTCCAATCTACTCTTGGAACAGCTAAATAGAAGTAACCAGTACAGTACACTAGTACAGTCATATTTTTCACTCACCTCACCCTGATGTTAGTCTTCGCTCACCTGACCCTGATGTTACATTTCACTCACCATTCATACTCTATTGATTTATGACTTTTAGTTGATTGATTATTCTACATTATTATTGTTAAGCATACGTAATTAAATCAATCAATCAAAACCGTTCGGCTCTCAGCTGAGACTAGGTTATTGGCAACTTAGCCACGTGCTCATGCGGACAGCCACCCCAGACCGCAGAGCTCACACCACAAAACTGCCCCGAATATGATATACTGAGAAAATATCTCTGGACCATGGAAACAACACTGGAAGAGAAACTTTATGGACTTGTATCTGAACTACAAAAGACAGTGAAGTTCATACAAGAGACAACTTTGCAGATATAGACAATATTTTCAAGCAAACGGAAGAAGAAGAAGAGAAGAAGCGGAAAGTAGGTCAGCCACCATAAATTACTCGCAGTCTTCTTGTCCTGTACCATCCTTTCCAGCCCTGCTCATGTCTTTCTTGTTGCTTTTATGTATCTAACGAGCTTTTTCTTCATGAGTTGATTATGTCTGTCTCTATGTCTTTTGTCTTGGGGATTCCAAAACAGAGATTGTCATGAAGTGCTATTTCAGCTGTTTTTCGAAGTGTGTGTCCTATCTAATCGCCAGCGCCTTTTCCTTACGTTTAGTCCAGCTGACAAATGTCCTGTCTTTTGAAACAGTTCCTTATATTAGTGACTTTATCATACCACGCTAATCTCTCTGTTCCGGTAGGCTATCCATTGATGAAAGCTTGAACCTTTTTCAATGTAATTTTTGTTGTTTCCAACGTTACAGAGTCGAACAATAGGACATAAATGACATTGGAGTTGAAAATGTGCATTTTCGTGGTGGACTTCTTTTGATTTCCCTGAATTTCCTAAAGCAACGAAAGATCCAATCAACTTATGTATTCTTCATTTGATATCTCTATCATCATCTCCTAGTTTTTCTGTATGGCAACCAAGATACATGAATCTTTCAGTATTGTGTCTATTGTTGTTGTTAGCGAATTCCCACAATGAGTATGTTACTCTTTTTTTGCGCCCTAAAAATGACGTTAAATTCCGGGTTTCAGTAGCTGTCCTCATATCCACAGCGTGCTGATGAAGGTTTTCCGGGTTACTCCAGACGATTGCGTCTCTAAATACGATAGGATTGTCGTTATGCGTTTTTTTCTGATATTCTTTGTGCGAAATTTTGTCTGTGCATCCTTGTCCCAATTTTTGTGCAAGTGTTTCTAAAGTGCACATATTGTGCATCTGGTTGTGGGACAGAAGTAGTTATAGTTGCTCTTGAATGCCCACAATGAATAAGTTTCTTCTTTTATTCGTCCTAAAAAGAGCGTTAAGTGGCGGGTTAAAGTAGCATCCTCACATCCGAAGCCTGCTGATCTAAGTGGATCGTTGTCTTCCAGACAGCTGTGCTTTGCTTGGCTTCATATGCGGACGCTCAATACTACGGGGATTACGTCGATGTACATCTCGTCAGTCAGACTGCCTTGAAAACAGCCAGTTTTCAGGGAATGCTACATTTAAGAGAGATAGTGGTCTTGATCAGTATATTTTGCCTTACCATGACGTGACGTCCTGATCAGTGTGTTGTGCCTGACCAGACTAACCTCTCAGTTTCCCGAGACTGAAAATATAATAGAAAAATAATGATCATCAAACAATTTACCATTTGATTGGTGTATTAAAAATTGAACACCTCACTGATGACTTTTAAGTACTTTGTTTTGTGCAGACTATAAAATATATGTACCTGGTAAGAAAAATGTTTAGAAAGACTGGATTATTTTTGTTCTTTATAAATTTCAGATGAGCTGACAAAATGCCATTATTCGTAAAACCAAAAGGTTTTTCATTTAGAAATGATTAGACTGCATGTGTTATGACAGAAAGATACAAGATCAAATGTAGAAAAAGATGAAGAAAAAATACGTATCGCCCAACGTGGGGGTCGAACCCACGACCCCGAGATTAAGAGTCTCGTGCTCTACCGACTGAGCTAGCCAGGCAGATGCTAAGATGTTCTGCTCCAATCTACTCTTGGAACAGCTAAATAGAAGTAACCAGTACAGTACACTAGTACAGTAATATTTTTCACTCACCTCACCCTGATGTTAGTCTTCGCTCACCTGACCCTGATGTTACATTTCACTCACCATTCATACTCTATTGATTTATGACTTTTAGTTGATTGATTATTCTACATTATTATTGTTAAGCATACGTAATTAAATCAATCAATCAAAACCGTTCGGCTCTCAGCTGAGACTAGGTTATTGGCAACTTAGCCACGTGCTCATGCGGACAGCCACCCCAGACCGCAGAGCTCACACCACAAAACTGCCCCGAATATGATATACTGAGAAAATATCTCTGGACCATGGAAACAACACTGGAAGAGAAACTTTATGGACTTGTATCTGAACTACAAAAGACAGTGAAGTTCATACAAGAGACAACTTTGCAGATATAGACAATATTTTCAAGCAAACGGAAGAAGAAGAAGAGAAGAAGCGGAAAGTAGGTCAGCCACCATAAATTACTCGCAGTCTTCTTGTCCTGTACCATCCTTTCCAGCCCTGCTCATGTCTTTCTTGTTGCTTTTATGTATCTAACGAGCTTTTTCTTCATGAGTTGATTATGTCTGTCTCTATGTCTTTTGTCTTGGGGATTCCAAAACAGAGATTGTCATGAAGTGCTATTTCAGCTGTTTTTCGAAGTGTGTGTCCTATCTAATCGCCAGCGCCTTTTCCTTACGTTTAGTCCAGCTGACAAATGTCCTGTCTTTTGAAACAGTTCCTTATATTAGTGACTTTATCATACCACGCTAATCTCTCTGTTCCGGTAGGCTATCCATTGATGAAAGCTTGAACCTTTTTCAATGTAATTTTTGTTGTTTCCAACGTTACAGAGTCGAACAATAGGACATAAATGACATTGGAGTTGAAAATGTGCATTTTCGTGGTGGACTTCTTTTGATTTCCCTGAATTTCCTAAAGCAACGAAAGATCCAATCAACTTATGTATTCTTCATTTGATATCTCTATCATCATCTCCTAGTTTTTCTGTATGGCAACCAAGATACATGAATCTTTCAGTATTGTGTCTATTGTTGTTGTTAGCGAATTCCCACAATGAGTATGTTACTCTTTTTTTGCGCCCTAAAAATGACGTTAAATTGCGGATTTCAGTAGCTGTCCTCATATCCACAGCGTGCTGATGAAGGTTTTCCGGGTTACTCCAGACGATTGCGTCTCTAAATACGATACGATTGTCGTTATGCGTTTTTTTCTGATATTCTTTGTGCGAAATTTTGTCTGTGCATCCTTGTCCCAATTTTTGTGCAAGTGTTTCTAAAGTGCACATATTGTGCATCTGGTTGTGGGACAGAAGTAGTTATAGTTGCTCTTGAATGCCCACAATGAATAAGTTTCTTCTTTTATTCGTCCTAAAAAGAGCGTTAAGTGGCGGGTTAAAGTAGCATCCTCACATCCGAAGCCTGCTGATCTAAGTGGATCGTTGTCTTCCAGACAGCTGTGCTTTGCTTGGCTTCATATGCGGACGCTCAATACTACGGGGATTACGTCGATGTACATCTCGTCAGTCAGACTGCCTTGAAAACAGCCAGTTTTCAGGGAATGCTACATTTAAGAGAGATAGTGGTCTTGATCAGTATATTTTGCCTTACCATGACGTGACGTCCTGATCAGTGTGTTGTGCCTGACCAGACTAACCTCTCAGTTTCCCGAGACTGAAAATATAATAGAAAAATAATGATCATCAAACAATTTACCATTTGATTGGTGTATTAAAAATTGAACACCTCACTGATGACTTTTAAGTACTTTGTTTTGTGCAGACTATAAAATATATGTACCTGGTAAGAAAAATGTTTAGAAAGACTGGATTATTTTTGTTCATCATAAATTTCAGATGAGCTGACAAAATGCCATTATTCGTAAAACCAAAAGGTTTTTCATTTAGAAATGATTAGACTGCATGTGTTATGACAGAAAGATACAAGATCAAATGTAGAAAAGATGAAGAAAAAATACGTATCGCCCAACGTGGGGGTCGAACCCACGACCCCGAGATTAAGAGTCTCGTGCTCTACCGACTGAGCTAGCCAGGCAGATGGTAAGATGTTCTGCTCCAATCTACTCTTGGAACAGCTAAATAGAAGTAACCAGTACAGTACACTAGTACAGTCATATTTTTCACTCACCTCACCCTGATGTTAGTCTTCGCTCACCTGACCCTGATGTTACATTTCACTCACCATTCATACTCTATTGATTTATGACTTTTAGTTGATTGATTATTCTACATTATTATTGTTAAGCATACGTAATTAAATCAATCAATCAAAACCGTTCGGCTCTCAGCTGAGACTAGGTTATTGGCAACTTAGCCACGTGCTCATGCGGACAGCCACCCCAGACCGCAGAGCTCACACCACAAAACTGCCCCGAATATGATATACTGAGAAAATATCTCTGGACCATGGAAACAACACTGGAAGAGAAACTTTATGGACTTGTATCTGAACTACAAAAGACAGTGAAGTTCATACAAGAGACAACTTTGCAGATATAGACAATATTTTCAAGCAAACGGAAGAAGAAGAAGAGAAGAAGCGGAAAGTAGGTCAGCCACCATAAATTACTCGCAGTCTTCTTGTCCTGTACCATCCTTTCCAGCCCTGCTCATGTCTTTCTTGTTGCTTTTATGTATCTAACGAGCTTTTTCTTCATGAGTGTTTATGTCTGTCTCTATGTCTTTTGTCTTGGGGATTCCAAAACAGAGATTGTCATGAAGTGCTATTTCAGCTGTTTTTCGAAGTGTGTGTCCTATCTAATCGCCAGCGCCTTTTCCTTACGTTTAGTCCAGCTGACAAATGTCCTGTCTTTTGAAACAGTTCCTTATATTAGTGACTTTATCATACCACGCTAATCTCTCTGTTCCGGTAGGCTATCCATTGATGAAAGCTTGAACCTTTTTCAATGTAATTTTTGTTGTTTCCAACGTTACAGAGTCGAACAATAGGACATAAATGACATTGGAGTTGAAAATGTGCATTTTCGTGGTGGACTTCTTTTGATTTCCCTGAATTTCCTAAAGCAACGAAAGATCCAATCAACTTATGTATTCTTCATTTGATATCTCTATCATCATCTCCTAGTTTTTCTGTATGGCAACCAAGATACATGAATCTTTCAGTATTGTGTCTATTGTTGTTGTTAGCGAATTCCCACAATGAGTATGTTACTCTTTTTTTGCGCCCTAAAAATGACGTTAAATTGCGGATTTCAGTAGCTGTCCTCATATCCACAGCGTGCTGATGAAGGTTTTCCGGGTTACTCCAGACGATTGCGTCTCTAAATACGATAGGATTGTCGTTATGCGTTTTTTTCTGATATTCTTTGTGCGAAATTTTGTCTGTGCATCCTTGTCCCAATTTTTGTGCAAGTGTTTCTAAAGTGCACATATTGTGCATCTGGTTGTGGGACAGAAGTATAGTTGCTCATGAATGCCCACAATGAATAAGTTTCTTCTTTTATTCGTCCTAAAAAGAGCGTTAAGTGGCGGGTTAAAGTAGCATCCTCACATCCGAAGCCTGCTGATCTAAGTGGATCGTTGTCTTCCAGACAGCTGTGCTTTGCTTGGCTTCATATGCGGACGCTCAATACTACGGGGATTACGTCGATGTACATCTCGTCAGTCAGACTGCCTTGAAAACAGCCAGTTTTCAGGGAATGCTACATTTAAGAGAGATAGTGGTCTTGATCAGTATATTTTGCCTTACCATGACGTGACGTCCTGATCAGTGTGTCGTGCCTGACCAGACTAACCTCTCAGTTTCCCGAGACTGAAAATATAATAGAAAAATAATGATCATCAAACAATTTACCATTTGATTGGTGTATTAAAAATTGAACACCTCACTGATGACTTTTAAGTACTTTGTTTTGTGCAGACTAAAAAATATATGTACCTGGTAAGAAAAATGTTTAGAAAGACTGGATTATTTTTGTTCTTCATAAATTTCAGATGAGCTGACATAATGCCATTATTCGTAAAACCAAAAGGTTTTTCATTTAGAAATGATTAGACTGCATGTGTTATGACAGAAAGATACAAGATCAAATGTAGAAAAGATGAAGAAAAAATACGTATCGCCCAACGTGGGGGTCGAACCCACGACCCCGAGATTAAGAGTCTCGTGCTCTACCGACTGAGCTAGCCAGGCAGATGGTAAGATGTTCTGCTCCAATCTACTCTTGGAACAGCTAAATAGAAGTAACCAGTACAGTACACTAGTACAGTAATATTTTTCACTCACCTCACCCTGATGTTAGTCTTCGCTCACCTGACCCTGATGTTACATTTCACTCACCATTCATACTCTATTGATTTATGACTTTTAGTTGATTGATTATTCTACATTAGTAATACATTATTATTGTTAAGCATACGTAATTAAATCAATCAATCAAAACCGTTCGGCTCTCAGCTGAGACTAGGTTATTGGCAACTTAGCCACGTGCTCATGCGGACAGCCACCCCAGACCGCAGAGCTCACACCACAAAACTGCCCCGAATATGATATACTGAGAAAATATCTCTGGACCATGGAAACAACACTGGAAGAGAAACTTTATGGACTTGTATCTGAACTACAAAAGACAGTGAAGTTCATACAAGAGACAACTTTGCAGATATAGACAATATTTTCAAGCAAACGGAAGAAGAAGAAGAGAAGAAGCGGAAAGTAGGTCAGCCACCATAAATTACTCGCAGTCTTCTTGTCCTGTACCATCCTTTCCAGCCCTGCTCATATCTTTCTTGTTGCTTTTATGTATCTAACGAGCTTTTTCTTCATGAGTGTTTATGTCTGTCTCTATGTCTTTTGTCTTGGGGATTCCAAAACAGAGATTGTCATGAAGTGCTATTTCAGCTGTTTTTCGAAGTGTGTGTCCTATCTAATCGCCAGCGCCTTTTCCTTACGTTTAGTCCAGCTGACAAATGTCCTGTCTTTTGAAACAGTTCCTTATATTAGTGACTTTATCATACCACGCTAATCTCTCTGTTCCGGTAGGCTATCCATTGATGAAAGCTTGAACCTTTTTCAATGTAATTTTTGTTGTTTCCAACGTTACAGAGTCGAACAATAGGACATAAATGACATTGGAGTTGAAAATGTGCATTTTCGTGGTGGACTTCTTTTGATTTCCCTGAATTTCCTAAAGCAACGAAAGATCCAATCAACTTATGTATTCTTCATTTGATATCTCTATCATCATCTCCTAGTTTTTCTGTATGGCAACCAAGATACATGAATCTTTCAGTATTGTGTCTATTGTTGTTGTTAGCGAATTCCCACAATGAGTATGTTACTCTTTTTTTGCGCCCTAAAAATGACGTTAAATTGCGGATTTCAGTAGCTGTCCTCATATCCACAGCGTGCTGATGAAGGTTTTCCGGGTTACTCCAGACGATTGCGTCTCTAAATACGATACGATTGTCGTTATGCGTTTTTTTCTGATATTCTTTGTGCGAAATTTTGTCTGTGCATCCTTGTCCCAATTTTTGTGCAAGTGTTTCTAAAGTGCACATATTGTGCATCTGGTTGTGGGACAGAAGTAGTTATAGTTGCTCTTGAATGCCCACAATGAATAAGTTTCTTCTTTTATTCGTCCTAAAAAGAGCGTTAAGTGGCGGGTTAAAGTAGCATCCTCACATCCGAAGCCTGCTGATCTAAGTGGATCGTTGTCTTCCAGACAGCTGTGCTTTGCTTGGCTTCATATGCGGACGCTCAATACTACGGGGATTACGTCGATGTACATCTCGTCAGTCAGACTGCCTTGAAAACAGCCAGTTTTCAGGGAATGCTACATTTAAGAGAGATAGTGGTCTTGATCAGTATATTTTGCCTTACCATGACGTGACGTCCTGATCAGTGTGTTGTGCCTGACCAGACTAACCTCTCAGTTTCCCGAGACTGAAAATATAATAGAAAAATAATGATCATCAAACAATTTACCATTTGATTGGTGTATTAAAAATTGAACACCTCACTGATGACTTTTAAGTACTTTGTTTTGTGCAGACTATAAAATATATGTACCTGGTAAGAAAAATGTTTAGAAAGACTGGATT
This sequence comes from Ariolimax columbianus, assembly GCA_036924085.1. Classification (NCBI taxonomy): domain Eukaryota; kingdom Metazoa; phylum Mollusca; class Gastropoda; order Stylommatophora; family Arionidae; genus Ariolimax; species Ariolimax columbianus. The sequence goes on from JAVGWX010000005.1 coordinate 7,759,537, forward strand.
ATTTTTGTTCTTCATAAATTTCAGATGAGCTGACAAAATGCCATTATTCGTAAAACCAAAAGGTTTTTCATTTAGAAATGATTAGACTGCATGTGTTATGACAGAAAGATACAAGATCAAATGTAGAAAAGATGAAGAAAAAATACGTATCGCCCAACGTGGGGGTCGAACCCACGACCCCGAGATTAAGAGTCTCGTGCTCTACCGACTGAGCTAGCCAGGCAGATGGTAAGATGTTCTGCTCCAATCTACTCTTGGAACAGCTAAATAGAAGTAACCAGTACAGTACACTAGTACAGTCATATTTTTCACTCACCTCACCCTGATGTTAGTCTTCGCTCACCTGACCCTGATGTTACATTTCACTCACCATTCATACTCTATTGATTTATGACTTTTAGTTGATTGATTATTCTACATTATTATTGTTAAGCATACGTAATTAAATCAATCAATCAAAACCGTTCGGCTCTCAGCTGAGACTAGGTTATTGGCAACTTAGCCACGTGCTCATGCGGACAGCCACCCCAGACCGCAGAGCTCACACCACAAAACTGCCCCGAATATGATATACTGAGAAAATATCTCTGGACCATGGAAACAACACTGGAAGAGAAACTTTATGGACTTGTATCTGAACTACAAAAGACAGTGAAGTTCATACAAGAGACAACTTTGCAGATATAGACAATATTTTCAAGCAAACGGAAGAAGAAGAAGAGAAGAAGCGGAAAGTAGGTCAGCCACCATAAATTACTCGCAGTCTTCTTGTCCTGTACCATCCTTTCCAGCCCTGCTCATGTCTTTCTTGTTGCTTTTATGTATCTAACGAGCTTTTTCTTCATGAGTGTTTATGTCTGTCTCTATGTCTTTTGTCTTGGGGATTCCAAAACAGAGATTGTCATGAAGTGCTATTTCAGCTGTTTTTCGAAGTGTGTGTCCTATCTAATCGCCAGCGCCTTTTCCTTACGTTTAGTCCAGCTGACAAATGTCCTGTCTTTTGAAACAGTTCCTTATATTAGTGACTTTATCATACCACGCTAATCTCTCTGTTCCGGTAGGCTATCCATTGATGAAAGCTTGAACCTTTTTCAATGTAATTTTTGTTGTTTCCAACGTTACAGAGTCGAACAATAGGACATAAATGACATTGGAGTTGAAAATGTGCATTTTCGTGGTGGACTTCTTTTGATTTCCCTGAATTTCCTAAAGCAACGAAAGATCCAATCAACTTATGTATTCTTCATTTGATATCTCTATCATCATCTCCTAGTTTTTCTGTATGGCAACCAAGATACATGAATCTTTCAGTATTGTGTCTATTGTTGTTGTTAGCGAATTCCCACAATGAGTATGTTACTCTTTTTTTGCGCCCTAAAAATGACGTTAAATTGCGGATTTCAGTAGCTGTCCTCATATCCACAGCGTGCTGATGAAGGTTTTCCGGGTTACTCCAGACGATTGCGTCTCTAAATACGATAGGATTGTCGTTATGCGTTTTTTTCTGATATTCTTTGTGCGAAATTTTGTCTGTGCATCCTTGTCCCAATTTTTGTGCAAGTGTTTCTAAAGTGCACATATTGTGCATCTGGTTGTGGGACAGAAGTATAGTTGCTCATGAATGCCCACAATGAATAAGTTTCTTCTTTTATTCGTCCTAAAAAGAGCGTTAAGTGGCGGGTTAAAGTAGCATCCTCACATCCGAAGCCTGCTGATCTAAGTGGATCGTTGTCTTCCAGACAGCTGTGCTTTGCTTGGCTTCATATGCGGACGCTCAATACTACGGGGATTACGTCGATGTACATCTCGTCAGTCAGACTGCCTTGAAAACAGCCAGTTTTCAGGGAATGCTACATTTAAGAGAGATAGTGGTCTTGATCAGTATATTTTGCCTTACCATGACGTGACGTCCTGATCAGTGTGTCGTGCCTGACCAGACTAACCTCTCAGTTTCCCGAGACTGAAAATATAATAGAAAAATAATGATCATCAAACAATTTACCATTTGATTGGTGTATTAAAAATTGAACACCTCACTGATGACTTTTAAGTACTTTGTTTTGTGCAGACTAAAAAATATATGTACCTGGTAAGAAAAATGTTTAGAAAGACTGGATTATTTTTGTTCTTCATAAATTTCAGATGAGCTGACATAATGCCATTATTCGTAAAACCAAAAGGTTTTTCATTTAGAAATGATTAGACTGCATGTGTTATGACAGAAAGATACAAGATCAAATGTAGAAAAGATGAAGAAAAAATACGTATCGCCCAACGTGGGGGTCGAACCCACGACCCCGAGATTAAGAGTCTCGTGCTCTACCGACTGAGCTAGCCAGGCAGATGGTAAGATGTTCTGCTCCAATCTACTCTTGGAACAGCTAAATAGAAGTAACCAGTACAGTACACTAGTACAGTAATATTTTTCACTCACCTCACCCTGATGTTAGTCTTCGCTCACCTGACCCTGATGTTACATTTCACTCACCATTCATACTCTATTGATTTATGACTTTTAGTTGATTGATTATTCTACATTAGTAATACATTATTATTGTTAAGCATACGTAATTAAATCAATCAATCAAAACCGTTCGGCTCTCAGCTGAGACTAGGTTATTGGCAACTTAGCCACGTGCTCATGCGGACAGCCACCCCAGACCGCAGAGCTCACACCACAAAACTGCCCCGAATATGATATACTGAGAAAATATCTCTGGACCATGGAAACAACACTGGAAGAGAAACTTTATGGACTTGTATCTGAACTACAAAAGACAGTGAAGTTCATACAAGAGACAACTTTGCAGATATAGACAATATTTTCAAGCAAACGGAAGAAGAAGAAGAGAAGAAGCGGAAAGTAGGTCAGCCACCATAAATTACTCGCAGTCTTCTTGTCCTGTACCATCCTTTCCAGCCCTGCTCATATCTTTCTTGTTGCTTTTATGTATCTAACGAGCTTTTTCTTCATGAGTGTTTATGTCTGTCTCTATGTCTTTTGTCTTGGGGATTCCAAAACAGAGATTGTCATGAAGTGCTATTTCAGCTGTTTTTCGAAGTGTGTGTCCTATCTAATCGCCAGCGCCTTTTCCTTACGTTTAGTCCAGCTGACAAATGTCCTGTCTTTTGAAACAGTTCCTTATATTAGTGACTTTATCATACCACGCTAATCTCTCTGTTCCGGTAGGCTATCCATTGATGAAAGCTTGAACCTTTTTCAATGTAATTTTTGTTGTTTCCAACGTTACAGAGTCGAACAATAGGACATAAATGACATTGGAGTTGAAAATGTGCATTTTCGTGGTGGACTTCTTTTGATTTCCCTGAATTTCCTAAAGCAACGAAAGATCCAATCAACTTATGTATTCTTCATTTGATATCTCTATCATCATCTCCTAGTTTTTCTGTATGGCAACCAAGATACATGAATCTTTCAGTATTGTGTCTATTGTTGTTGTTAGCGAATTCCCACAATGAGTATGTTACTCTTTTTTTGCGCCCTAAAAATGACGTTAAATTGCGGATTTCAGTAGCTGTCCTCATATCCACAGCGTGCTGATGAAGGTTTTCCGGGTTACTCCAGACGATTGCGTCTCTAAATACGATACGATTGTCGTTATGCGTTTTTTTCTGATATTCTTTGTGCGAAATTTTGTCTGTGCATCCTTGTCCCAATTTTTGTGCAAGTGTTTCTAAAGTGCACATATTGTGCATCTGGTTGTGGGACAGAAGTAGTTATAGTTGCTCTTGAATGCCCACAATGAATAAGTTTCTTCTTTTATTCGTCCTAAAAAGAGCGTTAAGTGGCGGGTTAAAGTAGCATCCTCACATCCGAAGCCTGCTGATCTAAGTGGATCGTTGTCTTCCAGACAGCTGTGCTTTGCTTGGCTTCATATGCGGACGCTCAATACTACGGGGATTACGTCGATGTACATCTCGTCAGTCAGACTGCCTTGAAAACAGCCAGTTTTCAGGGAATGCTACATTTAAGAGAGATAGTGGTCTTGATCAGTATATTTTGCCTTACCATGACGTGACGTCCTGATCAGTGTGTTGTGCCTGACCAGACTAACCTCTCAGTTTCCCGAGACTGAAAATATAATAGAAAAATAATGATCATCAAACAATTTACCATTTGATTGGTGTATTAAAAATTGAACACCTCACTGATGACTTTTAAGTACTTTGTTTTGTGCAGACTATAAAATATATGTACCTGGTAAGAAAAATGTTTAGAAAGACTGGATTATTTTTGTTCTTCATAAATTTCAGATGAGCTGACAAAATGCCATTATTCGTAAAACCAAAAGGTTTTTCATTTAGAAATGATTAGACTGCATGTGTTATGACAGAAAGATACAAGATCAAATGTAGAAAAGATGAAGAAAAAATACGTATCGCCCAACGTGGGGGTCGAACCCACGACCCCGAGATTAAGAGTCTCGTGCTCTACCGACTGAGCTAGCCAGGCAGATGGTAAGATGTTCTGCTCCAATCTACTCTTGGAACAGCTAAATAGAAGTAACCAGTACAGTACACTAGTACAGTCATATTTTTCACTCACCTCACCCTGATGTTAGTCTTCGCTCACCTGACCCTGATGTTACATTTCACTCACCATTCATACTCTATTGATTTATGACTTTTAGTTGATTGATTATTCAACATTAGTAATACATTATTATTGTTAAGCATACGTAATTAAATCAATCAATCAAAACCGTTCGGCTCTCAGCTGAGACTAGGTTATTGGCAACTTAGCCACGTGCTCATGCGGACAGCCACCCCAGACCGCAGAGCTCACACCACAAAACTGCCCCGAATATGATATACTGAGAAAATATCTCTGGACCATGGAAACAACACTGGAAGAGAAACTTTATGGACTTGTATCTGAACTACAAAAGACAGTGAAGTTCATACAAGAGACAACTTTGCAGATATAGACAATATTTTCAAGCAAACGGAAGAAGAAGAAGAGAAGAAGCGGAAAGTAGGTCAGCCACCATAAATTACTCGCAGTCTTCTTGTCCTGTACCATCCTTTCCAGCCCTGCTCATATCTTTCTTGTTGCTTTTATGTATCTAACGAGCTTTTTCTTCATGAGTGTTTATGTCTGTCTCTATGTCTTTTGTCTTGGGGATTCCAAAACAGAGATTGTCATGAAGTGCTATTTCAGCTGTTTTTCGAAGTGTGTGTCCTATCTAATCGCCAGCGCCTTTTCCTTACGTTTAGTCCAGCTGACAAATGTCCTGTCTTTTGAAACAGTTCCTTATATTAGTGACTTTATCATACCACGCTAATCTCTCTGTTCCGGTAGGCTATCCATTGATGAAAGCTTGAACCTTTTTCAATGTAGTTTTTGTTGTTTCCAACGTTACAGAGTCGAACAATAGGACATAAATGACATTGGAGTTGAAAATGTGCATTTTCGTGGTGGACTTCTTTTGATTTCCCTGAATTTCCTAAAGCAACGAAAGATCCAATCAACGTATGTATTCTTCATTTGATATCTCTATCATCATATCCTAGTTTTTTTGTATGGCAACCAAGATACATGAATCTTTCAGTATTGTGTCTATTGTTGTTGTTAGCGAATTCCCACAATGAGTATGTTACTCTTTTTTTTGCGCCCTAAAAATGACGTTAAATTGCGGATTTCAGTAGCTGTCCTGATATCCACAGCGTGCTGATGAAGGTTTTCCGGGTTACTCCAGACGATTGGTGTATTAAAAATTGAACACCTCACTGATGACTTTTAAGTACTTTTGATTTACAATTAATTGGACTAGACGCTTCTTGACAGCAATTAGAATTTCTGAATAAATTTTTTTTGAATTTTAAAAGATCGCCCAAGGTGGGGCTCGAACCACGACACCGAGACTATGAGACATTTAGGTTAATTCTAGTCCAGTCTATTCTCTTCTGCGAATAACTGAATAAATCAGTTCAGAATAATATAAATAATATTACCTAAGAAGATCCTGATCCAGCGCTACTAAATATCACTAATTAAAAACCACAAGATAATATAGAAAGATTATGCTAATGTTCAGAACAGACATGGCTTAAAGTAAACGCCACACAGACTTAACGTAACGTCTTTATTCTGGTTTAGAAGACCCTGCAGAGTCTGTATACAACCAGTTTCATTTACATCACCTTGCTCTAAAAGCTATGGATATCTAATTTATTCCTTAAATGCATTAACTGCCTCTGCCTCTACTACCTGCCCTGGCAATGCATTCCGAGCATTCACCACTCTCTGGCTAAAAAAATATTTTTCGTAATATCTAATCTGGACCTCTCTGTAGTCAACTTATAGCTATGCCCTCTTGTTATTGTAGGTGGCTATATTTTTAAAAAAAACTTGCTTTAGTCTAATTTATCCATTCCTCTGATCATCTTATAACTTGTATTAAGTCACCACGAATTCTTCTATCTTCTAGACACTGTAGGCCGGGTTTTCTTTCCTTATAACTGTAATTCTGGAATCCCACTATCATCTTCGTCGCTCTTTTTTGTATTCTTTGCAGCATGTTTATATCCCCTCTTTGATAAGGACTCCACGCCTGTACACAGTACTCCAATCTAGGTCTAACTAAAGCTTTATACAGTTTGACAATCACTTCCTTGCTCCTATGTTTAATATTTATTTTTATCATACCTAACATTGCATTTGCCTTTTTCATTGCTACCTTAACTTGCTCACTCACCTTTCCTGTATGATCTATTATAACCCATAGGTCCCTTTCCTTATCTATCTTTCTAATATTGTTTTCTTCCATTCTGTAATTATGTTCCATATTGGATCTACCCATGTGGATGATCTAAATTCGACATCAATATATCCACGTCTACTTTAGATGAGACACTACTGCATAGTTTTGTATCATCAGCAAATGTTGCAGTCATGGATCCCATATCAATGTCCAAATCAAGTATATATATCAAGAACAAAATTGGTCCCAAAACCGAGCCCTTTCACTGCGCACCTCAGAGTAGTCCTTATTTATGCCCACCCTCTGCCTTCTTCCCGTTAACCAATTTTCAATCCAATTGGCAAATTCTGCACCTATTCCACGTGATTTTGGCTTGGCTTGGCTTCGTTCGGTCTGAATCTCCAGCTACACAAACCCTAAATAGGATTAAATAGCAGAATGTAGTCCAGAGAACGGAATGCGCTGTGTCGTAGTTTACAGCTTGACTGCGATATTTGCACCTTTCGGTCCAACACATCCGACTTCAGCAAGCATTTTTTGAGTACCGGGTTAGCATTCCCTCTTCGATCCCTTCTCCTTAGCCAGTCTGCCCTGCTGCAGCCTGTTATCCAGGATCACCCCGTGGAGAACCACTGAACGTGCAGCAAAATAAATTGGACCCGAAATTGAGATTCAGCCCTCCTTGTCTAAAATGGATTTATTTAATGAAAAAAAATTCGCCCAACGTGGGGCTCGAACCAACAAAACACCGGAGAATTAGAGTCTCGTGCTCTACTGACTGAGCTAGCAAGGCACATGTTTTAAGTTATAATTCATTTTACTATATTGTAAAATTTGTCATTGACTGTCATCATTTGGTTGACCAGTTTTCAGACTGATCGAAAAATCTTTCTCGTAGTTAGAACAGATCAATAGTGGTCGCCCTTGATCAATCATTCTTTCTGCGAGAAGCCGCAATGATACTTCCGCATCCCATTTATTAGCTGAAGCCTTGGCAATGCAAACTGGCGATCTTTTAGCATCTCCGCTATATTTAATGATCTAGTTGATTCTCTCCTTAATTATCACTATCTTTAACATAATATAATTAATAAATGTCAAATGTGGTTTTAGCGTATTCAATTTTTTTGGAAAAGGAATTTTTATTGAAGTCGTCTGCACCTTTTGGCCGTCTTCTTCATCTTCTGTGTTCGTTCTCAATCTCCCGCTACCATGAACAGGCTTTTGCAAGTAGCAGGATGTCGTCCAGAGAACGGAATGAGCTGTGTCGCTATGTTACGGATTAAGTGCAATAGTTGCACCTTTCTGTCCGACACATCAGTCTTCGACAGGTTCCTTTGGCCTTGGCCATATCCCATTGTAATCAATGTTGTAAATATCACTCACATGCTTAAAAATTAAATTGTGTAAAATCTCTCCCACTTTCGAGGAATTCAATAGCCTATGCCTCTCATCTATCCCAGATGCTGTGTTATTTTTCGGAATTCAGTAAGATGCATTATATTATATTACTTCTCTGGTTACAGGTAATCTCTCTTTTGTAAAAGGGTTGAAGGGTTTGCTACCTTGAAACTGATCCCCATCCTCATTCAGCTTCATCTTTCTTTCTTGCACTTTGGGTTTGTTATTGGTTTTCAATTCTTATCACTAATCATCCGTGATTGTATGCAATTTGAATTATTTGTTATCTAATAATAATAGTTGTCCATCACAAGTGATGAAGACCACTCTCTTTGTTCAGCCGTGTGGGCAGTCGTATCTCTTGCTGTGTCCGCTGAAATGGGTTTTGTTATTCTGGTTTAGAAGACTCATCAGATTATGTAGACAGCCAGTTACATTTGCATTACCCTGCTCTTCATCTGACAGATGAAGTTGTGGAAAATTTCCACAACTGGTAATATGTGGTGCCACATCTTTCATTGTATATGGCAAAGTCATGTCTACTTCCTTATGTAGTTGTTCGAATTTCACTGTTCTACTAAAGTCTTCTTCGCTTTGACTTTTAACTCTGCATCAAATTGCGATTGCCAGACAAATTCAGAAACCACAACGTTCCAGGCCTCTCGAAATATTTAAAATTAAAAAAAAATAAAAAATTCGCCCAACGTGGGGCTCGAACCCACGACCCCGAGATTAAGAGTCTCGTGCTCTACCGACTGAGCTAGCCAGGCACTTGACGATTATTGTTATTCGTATATTCATATTGTAATTTTATGCCATTGTCTGATAATCTCTTAATCTCATCTTTGTCACTAACTGTATTTATTTTATATTTTGATAATACTGTATTCATTATGTTATTCCGTTATTATCGTATTGTTATATTATGTCTGGGTGACCCCGTCACAAAAAAAAAAAGACTTTTGGAGGGAAATGTGCATCCCGTACTTAAAAAACCGGCTTACAGTGACTTGAAAAGAGAAGAATTCGAGGTGACAATACAATACAGGAAATACTTTTTTAGTCAGAGAGTGGTGAATGCTTGGAATACATTGCCCCAGTACGGAAGTAGGTAGTGGGACCTAGGGGTTATAATAGATCATACAGGAAAGGTGAGTGAGCAAGTTCAGGTAGCAGTAAAAAAGGCAAATGCAATGTTAGGTATGAAAAAAAGAAATATTAAACATAGGAGCAAAGAAGTGATCGTCAAACTGTATAAAGCTTTAGTTAGACCTAGATTGGAGTACTGTGTACAGGTGTGGAGTCCTTATCATAGAGGGGACATAAACATGCTAGAAAGAATACAAAAAAGAGCGACAAAGATGATAGTGGGATTCCAGAATTACAGTTATGAGGAACGACTCAGAAAAACCGGCCTACAGTGTCTCGAAGAGAGAAGAATTCGTGGTGACTTAATACAGGTTTATAAGATGATCAGAGGAATCGATAAATTAGACTATAATAAGTTTTTTAAAATACAGCCACCTACAATAACACGAGGGAATAGCTACAAGCTGACTAAAGAGAGGTCCAGGTTAGACATTAGGAAATATTTTTTTTAGTCAGAGAGTGGTGTCTGCTTGGAATGCATTGCCAGGGGAAGAAGTGGAGGCAGGGACAGTTAATGCATTTAAGAATAAACTGGATGCGCATAGCTTTTAGAGCAAGGTGATGTAAATGTAACTGGTTGTATACAGACTCTGCAGGGTCTTCTAAACCAGTATAAAAACGTTAAGTTAAGTTAGTGGAGGCAGAACAGTTAATGCATTTAAGAATAGATTGGATGTGCATAGCTTTTAGAGCAGGGTAATGCAAATGTAACTGGCTGTCTACATAATCTGATGAGTCTTCTAAACCAGAATAAAAAACGTTAAGTTACGTACCTAGAGACTATAACGGTCAACTATTACTGAATTTGTGTGCCTTTCATCCCTTCTCCCCATCACTAACATCATGTTTCGTCTGTCTACCCGAAAAAAATCATCGTGGGTGCACACGCGATCTAAATAGTGGCATCTCATGGACTGTTATTACTCGACGGATGTATGGATGGTTATTGATCAGCGACCTATGGGCTCCTGCCACTTGGCACAATGTCATATAATAGTATCTGCAAGTGTTTGTAAGCTGTTGTTTAGTTACGTACAAAGTGTTCCATTTGTCTGGTCTCGGAGGAAGAAGCTTTTTCCTTACACCTGCAAGGGCCGGACATTAAAAAAGATGATGTTCAACAGTTTCATAGGGATGTGCGCACAGCTGGCACTCTGGAGTATGTTCTGGTTGGATTCTGTTCAAGTGACTGTTTAGTTGTTGAGTGCGATGTCGAAAAATGGTGCCTTGGTCTCTCCTTTTCAGGAGATTGATGTTGTACGTTGTTTTTGAGATTTGGGACGAATAGACGGGGGCTTTAAGTTTAACATTCATGTGCATCTTATCATCGGCGACGGAAGTGTGGGAATAGGTTCAATATCTCCAAGCTACACAACACTGCACATGCACAGACCTTCGCCTGGGACCTAAGCGGCCGTCTTGGCTTGGCTTTGTTCATTCTCAATCTACCAAACACTGAGAGGGCTTAAGTAGCAGAATGTAGTCCAGAGAACGGAATGCGTTGTGTCATAGTTTACAGCTTGACTGCGATATTTGCACTTTTCGGTCCAACACATCCGACTTCAGCAAGCATTTTTTGAGTACCGTGTTAGCATTCCCTCTTCGATCCCTTCTCCTTAGCCAGTCTGCCCTGCTGCAGCCTGTTATCCAGGATCACCGCGTGGAGGTGTAGAAGAGTCTTGGCAGCTATGGTTCGCTGGCCATGACACTAGCAGTCAGCTATGGGTCACTGACCACTGCAGCTCATGCGCTGCTCAGCATCTTGATCCCAAGCGGCCGTCTGACCAGAGAACAGTCCCTGCTGAGCACTGTGGAAGACAGATGGTCTTTCTTAGAGATGAAATGCACCTCTGTAACGTATTGTTTGAGACCTACAACTCTTAGGAGCATTGATTGGTTAGACGAACACAAGGCAGTTATCATGATCATGATGGATGACAAGTACCGTTTGTTCGGACCGTTCCAATGTGACAATTTCTCACCAACTAGGACTGCATTTGACAACATGTGTACGGTTGTGTCATGCAGGCTCAGTTCAATGCAGAATGTCTGAATTCCCGACAAGGGGGTGGAGATTCAAGAGTATGTTGATACTAATGACCCGTTGTGGACTTATTGTGCCCTAAAGACGATCTTCGTCCCATCACTCATCGCCTGATCATAGTGCTGACTGTTGACTGGCAAGATGAAGATTTTTTAGCGTTGGGCGGAGAATTTTGACGCCATCCTCAACTGTCAGTCAGTCATCACAGAACAAGCCGCATCTCCTATCGCTCAAGTTGCTATTAACCAGAGACTTGACCTCGAACTTGGCGAGACAGAGGTCAGAAGAGCTATCAGCTCGATGTCCAAAGGCAAGGCTCTCGATTACATTCCCTCTCTGCTGAGATTTACTAAGCAGGGGGGTCACGTGGTTCTACAGGATCTGACTTCATTCTTTCTTTGTGTATGGAAAGTTTCACATGAGATAAAATATGTCACTATTGTACATATGAACAAGCAAAAGGGCACCCGTCAATCATATCGCAAGCACAGGGGCATCTCCATGATGTCAATCGGGGCAAAATTCTGGCCCGAAACCTGTTCCACCGAATAAATGGTCCCATTGAGCAGTCTTCTGCCGGAGAGTTATTGAGGTTGTTGGGACGTTTAATAGCTGGGTCTACTCCCAGAGTTAGTGAGGTTGTTGTGACGTTTAATAGCTGGGTCTACTCCCAGAGTTAGTGTGGTCGTTGGGACGTTTAATAGCTGGGTCTACTCCCAGAGTTAGTGTGGTCGTTGGGACGTTTAATAGCAGGGTCTACTCCCAGAGTTAGTGAGGTCGTTGGGACGTTTAATAGCAGGGTCTACTCCCAGAGTTAGTGTGGTCGTTGGGACGTTTAATAGCTGGGTCTACTCCCAGAGTTAGTGTGGTCGTTGGGACGTTTAATAGCAGGGTCTACTCCCAGAGTTAGTGAGGTCGTTGGGACGTTTAATAGCTGGGTCTACTCCCAGAGTTAGTGAGGTCGTTGGGACGTTTAATAGCTGGGTCTACTCCCAGAGTTAGTGTGATCGTTGGGACGTTTAATAGCAGGTTCTACTCCCAGAGTTAGTGTGATCGTTGGGACGTTTAATAGCTGGGTCTACTCCCAGAGTTAGTGTGGTCGTTGGGACGTTTAATAGCTGGGTCTACTCCCAGAGTTAGTGAGGTCGTTGGGACGTTTAATAGCTGGGTCTACTCCCAGAGTTAGTGTGGTCGTTGGGACGTTTAATAGCTGGGTCTACTCCCAGAGTTAGTGTGGTCGTTGGGACGTTTAATAGCAGGGTCTACTCCCAGAGTTAGTGAGGTCGTTGGGACGTTTAATAGCTGGGTCTACTCCCAGAGTTAGTGTGGTAGTTGGGACGTTTAATAGCTGGGTCTACTCCCAGAGTTAGTGAGGTCGTTGGGACGTTTAATAGCAGGGTCTACTCACAGAGTTAGTGTGGTCGTTGGGACGTTTAATAGCAGGGTCTACTCCCAGAGTTAGTGTGGTCGTGAGATGTTTAATATCAGGGTCTACTCTCAGAGTTAGTGAGGTTGTTGGGACGTTTAATAGCTGGGTCTACTCCTAGAGTTAGTGTGGTCGTTGGGACGTTTAATAGCAGGGTCTACTCCCAGAGTTAGTGAGGTCGTTGGGACATTTAATAGCAGGGTCTACTCTTAGAGAGTTAGTGCGGTCGTTTAATAGCAGGGTCTACTCCCAGAGTTAGTGTGGTCGTGAGATGTTTAATAATAGGGTCTCCTCCCAGAGAGTTAGTGCGGACGTTTAGTCTTGATACTCATGACAGTCTCAATGTTATGCGAAAAGGCGTCATGTACCTGATATGCATGTCAGTAGCAGCTCCATGTACAACATCAGTGAGCATTGCTGCAAAGATCATGCTAAAGAGTGCCGGGGACAGCACACAACCGTTTGTGATTGGGAAAGTTACATACAATTTACCTTGATGCAGTACACAAGCCATCATGAAATTGGCAGTAACCGCAAAGAATCTGTCGGGACAGCTTAACATTGCCATGATTTGTCAGGGTTCATCCCCAATGATTGTGTCAAAGGCTTTAGTCATATCGACAACAACTGTGTACGGTTCACAATTCTGATCTTGACATTTCTCTTGTAGTTGACACGATAGTGGTAGCTGTAGATTTTTGGTAACAAATGGACGAAAACGAAGATAACACTCCTGCTCTCTACAATCTCTCACTCATTCTTTGATCATTCATCTTGCAGCAAAATACCTGTTTTAGTATAAACCTCCTTAGACAAGTTGTAACTCGTATCTCCTTGTGAGGATAATACAATGCCGAAAATATAGCAGTGAATGAACTGACAGCAGACGACGACTCATAGCTGACTATTTCCTTCAAGGTCACCGACCCATAGCTGACCAAGACCCTTCATCTTCCAAGAGGTGGCCATGGAAACAGACTACAACTACGTAGTCTGGCTAAGAGAAAAGGCATCGAATATGGAAGGCTAACCCGGTTCAACAATGCCATTTTCATGCAGAAACGCGCTGATATTTGCAGTCTCCCTGTAAATAAGGACATGTCATTTTCACGATATTGTTGTGAAGTTATCTATCCTTTAGGAGAACAAAAATAGCATGCACTCTTTACATATTTACGAGGCATTGTGAACGACACGTCTGCATTCACATAATCCACAACACAAATGATGACAAGGAGACGTGGTTGCAATGCATGCTACAGACTGCGTCATCCAGTTGGCGGTCACAACTGTCCTCCTCGTGAAATATCTCACACCAGGGCGATAGAAAATAGAAGAACAGGGTAATTTGTGTACGGAAGTTGAAGCCACTAGCTTACTGAACCAAATAACTCTCCCACTCTCCAAAAATTAGTGCGTATTCCATATTAGTGATCCCCATATCCATATTTAACGTAATTTTTTTTGTTGGTGGTGGTGGGGGGGGGGGGGGGGGGGGAGAAGAAAAGGCAATTAATAGACACGTCTGCTTCATTTTGTTGTTCTGCTACAATCGCAATTCTTGTAAAAATTCACTGACGATAGAAAAGACTTAGCTCAACAACGACTAAGCTTATTTTAGTACAGAAGCTTAAAGCCTGATTTCTCAATAGGGATACATTTGTATATAGACTAGCACCATTTGCACCAGTATTATCATATATCAGTTGTTTAGTTTCAAGCATGTCACATTGCACGACTCGCTGCACCTATGATATATCAGTTGTTTAGCTTCAAGCTGTCACATTGCACCAATAATTTAACAAATGCCACATTGTACAGTTTCCTACACCACAACACGAAGGAAGGGACTAGAATTTTGGTACTTCTTTAATGTTGCTTGCAGTGCAGATGCATTATTTTCCTTAGATTATAATCCCCCAACAGCAATTTCCAATCACTGCTCTTCCATGTGCCATCCATTTCTTAATTCTCGAACCTTGGCGTCTGCTGGTTAGCAGGTACCTCTTGTCTGGAATCACTCGCATGTCTAATTGCTTAGCTCATCTTAGCAACCCAAAGATAATGATATTCTTGAATGGTGGGCAGATTCCAATGTCCAAGCAATGAACTGACACGACCAACTGAAGGTATAAAGTCATTCTGACCTGTTCTACTTCTGTATGGGTACTCTTTATTTTATATATATATTTAAAATGTGGGCGCTTACATGATTAATGACTTAATGTTCGCCACTACATATTTAAAACAATTTTTTTTAAAGGAGAGATTAGCGTGGTATGATAAAGTCACTAATATAAGGAACTGTTTCAAAAGACAGGACATATGTCAGCTGGACTAAACGTAAGGAAAAGGCGCTGGCGATTAGATAGGACACACACTTCGGAAAACAGCTGAAATAGCACTTCATGACAATCTCTGTTCTGGAATCCCCAAGACAAAAGACATAGAGACAGACATAAACACTCATGAAGAAAAAGCTCGTTAGATACATACAAGCAACAAGAAAGACATGAGCAGGGCTGGAAAAGATGGGACAGGACAAGAAGACTTGGCGAGTAATTTGTGGTGGCTGACCTACTCTCCGCTTCTTCTCTTCTTCTTCTTCCGTTTGCTTGAAAATATTGTCTATATCTGCAATGTTGTCTCTTGTATGAACTTCACTGTCTTTTGTAGTTCAGATACAAGTCCATCAAGTTTCTCTTCCAGTGTTGTTTCCATGGTTCAGAGATATTTTCTCAGTATATCATATTCGGGGCAGTTTTGTGGTATGAGCTCTGCGGTCTGGGGTACCTGTCCGCATGAGCACGTGGCTAAGTTGCCAATAACCTAGTCTCAGCTGAGAGCCGAAGGGGTTTTGATTGATTGATTTAATTACGTATGCATAATCATAATCATGTTGAATAATCAATCAACTAAAAGTCATAAATCAATAGAGTATGAATGGTGAGTGAAATGTAACATCAGGGTCAGGTGAGCGAAGACTAACATCAGGGTGAGGTGAGTGAAAAATATGACTGTACTAGTGTACTGTACTGGTTACTTCTATTGAGCTGTTCCAAGAGTAGATTGGAGCAGAACATCTTACCATCTGCCTGGCTAGCTCAGTCGGTAGAGCACGAGACTATTAATCTCGGGTCATTACATATCCAGTCTAACCATTTCTAAATGAAAACCTTCAGTTTACTGGTTTTACGAATAATGGAATTTTGTCAGCCCACCTGAACTTTATGAAGATAAAAAATAATCAAGTCTTTCTAAACGTTTTTCTTACCAGGTACACATATTTTATAGTCTGCACAAAACAAAGTACTTAAAAGTCATCAGTGAGGTGTTCAATTTTTAATAAGCCAATCAAATGGTCAATTGTTTGATGATCATTATTTATCAATTATATTTTCAGTGTCAGGAAACTGAGAGGTTAGTCTGGTCAGGCACAACACACTGACCAGGACGTCACGTCACGGTAAAGCAAAATATACTGACCAAGACCACTATCTCTCTTAAATGTAGCATTCCCTGAAAACTGGCGGTTTTCAAGGCAGTCTGACTGACGAGATGTGCATCGACGTAATCCCCGTTGTATTGAGCGTCCGCAGATGAAGCCAAGCAAAACACAGCTGTCTGGAAGACAACGATCCACTTAGATCAGCAGGCTCGGGATGTGAGGATGCTACTTTAACCCGCCCCTTAACGCTCTTTTTAGGACGAATAAAAGAAGAAACTTACTCATTGTAGGCATTCAACAGCAACTATAACTACTTCTGTCCCACAACCAGATGCACAATATGTGTACTTTAGAAACACTTGCACAAAAATTTGGACAAGGATGCACAGACAAAATTTCGCACAAAGAATATCAGAAAAAAACGCATACTGACAATCGTATCGTATTTAGAGACGCAATCGCCCGGAGGAACCCGGACAACCTTCACCAGCACGCTGTGCATATGAGGAAAGCTACTGAAACCCGTAATTTAACGTCCTTTTTAGGGCGCAAAAAAGAGTAACATACTCATTGTGGGAATTCGCAAACAACAACAATAGAGACACAATACTAAAAGATTCATGTATCTTGGTTGCCATACAGAAAAACTAGGAGATGATGATAGAGATATCAAATGAAGAATACATATGTTGATTGGACCTTTCGTTGCTTTAGGAAATTCAGGGAAATCAAAAGAAGTCCACCACGAAAATGCACATTTTCAACTCCAATGTCATTTATGTCCTATTGTTCGACCCTGTAACGTTGGAAACAACAAAAACTACATTGAAAACACGTTCAAGCTTTCATCAATGGATAGCCTACCGGAACAGAGAGATTAGTGGTATGATAAAGTCACTAATAAAAGGAACTGTTTCTTCTTCTTCTTCATAGTACGCTGTTTACAGCGATATTTACGTTGCACTGTTTTATTTTGTTAAGCCTGTGGCTCAATGCATCCGATTTCAACAGGCGTTTCTGTAGGGTTGCCTTCCTTAGCCTTTGGCTGTTCCCAGCCTAACTGCAAGGCAGCGGTTGTTTTTGGTCAGAGTTGTCTCTGTTAGGAAGTTGTCTTGCAGGACTATCGAGTCTTCCCTACTCGTGTCTATAGGGTTTGGCAATGATATGATGGACTATGTACTAGTTTGTACTATCCCGGAAGAGAGGCAGTCCAGTGTGACTGTGTCCCAGGATCGTCACGTCCTGCCAGAAACGTAGCATATGCATGTGAGTGAGGTATCTCTTTGCTCCCTTTATTTTCTCGGCACATCTGCAGTGATGGTACGCCTAGCATTTCCCGCAACCCGGGAGGTTGTTACAATAGGGCAGGAGGTGCAATGTCCGCTGGACTGCATCTCTTCTGTGTCCATTGGGATGACTGATAGCAGACAGAGGCAAAGAGCGAGGCAGGAGTGCATTTAACCAGGTGCATTTCTGCGGCTCGACCGGGCTGGGCTGAGACGCAAGCCCCAGCCATGTCGTAGCCTCCCATCACAGCGGTGCTGAGATTTAGGGCGGGATTCTGGCTTAAAGGCATTCGGCCGTAGTCCCTCAGATGGTAGCTTCGCCCCATTGGCTTATCAGCCAAGCACGTGGACCAAATGTCAGCGACCTGTGATTCCGCTCGAAAGAGTGCATTTGACCAGGGGACAAGCCTGGTCATGGCACGGAGATGTTGTTCGCCTGGTGTGCGGACATATCTCATGGTCAAGACATCCCGACCGAGAACTAAGTCTTTTACTAGTGGTTTCATACCTCATCGTCGTATAGGGTGAGTATCGCGCAGCTTCCCGCCCGCTTTGATCGGCGGACGGCAGAGATCTCTTTCTGCGGCTCGACCAGGTCGGGCTAAGACACGAGCCCCAGGTCAAACCATATCGTAGCCTCCCATCATCGTGGTGCGGAGAATTAGAGCGGGATTCCGGCTTAGGGGCGTTCGGCCGTAATCCCTCACATGGTAGCCTCGCGCCATTGGCTTATGGGCCTAGTACGTGGACAAATGTCTGCGACTCCTCTCGAATTGAGCAGGATTACCGTAGCAACGCCCTGTCATTTGAAGGGTAAGACTGACCGGTCTTCCGAAGGTCTAACACCAGCACCCGTTCACTATTAGACCAAACGAATCAATAGAGGGCTTTATTATATGTCAGTCATGACCAAGTGTCTGAAACCTGCAGTTTCTGTAGGATTACCGTAGCAGACGCTCTTTCATTAAGAGGGTAAAACTGACCTGTCTTCCCTGGGTCTAATACCAGCACACGTTCCCTATTAGACCCAACGAAAGTGCTCTCAGTCTGTCAGTCATTTTATAGTGTTGGCGTGTTGAGTAAAATTAAGCAGCAGGCTCCACTCATGGTGGTGCCCTTCCGTCAATTTCTTTATCGAACACTGAATGCGGGCCAATCGAGCCACAGAGAGCTTAGGCCCAGATTTCCGAGGGTCTAATTCCAGCACCAGTTCCATATTAGACCCAACGAAAGTGCTCTCGGTCTGTCAATCATTTCAGCGTTGGCCGTGTTGAGTCAAATTAAGCCGCAGGCTCCACTCCTGGTGGTGCCCTTCCGTCAATTCCTTTAAGTTTCAGCTTTGCAACCATTCTTCCTCCGGAACCCAAACACTTTGGTTTCCCGGAAGCCGCCGGCAGAGTCATCGAAGCAACTCCTGCGGATCGCTAGTCTTCATCGTTTATGGTCAGAACTACGACGGTATCTGATCGTCGAAAGGAAAAGACAAAACAGATCCAAATGGATACAGGCATATCAGCCTACTGAGCTGTGTCGGAAAACTGATGGAACGTATGATAAACACCAGACTGATGTGGCATCTGGAAGAAAAACGGATACTAATTCCACAGCAAGCATGCTTTAGACAGCACAGATCCACTGAGGATCAGGTCATCCTCATAGATCAGGAAATAGAAGATGCCTACCAGGAACAGATACACACAGTTGCGGTCTGGGTGGACCTGGAAAAGGCATTTGACAAAGTCTGGAAAGATGGACTTAAAGTCAAGCTAAGAATAAGTGATGTTTGTGGGAAAATGTACAAGTGGATCAACCACTACCCAAAAAACAGAACGGCCAGAGTCCAAGTACAAGGGCAGATGAGCAAATAGGTGACACTTGAGCAGAGAGTACCCCAAGGGGGAGTACTGACACCCACACTCTTCATGGTGTATATAAATGATATTACAGAGAATATACCAAGAAGAGTCCATAGCTCAATGTTTGCAGACGATCTGGCTATGTGGACCTCTGAAAAGAATCTCACCATAGCAAGAAATCGGATGCAGCAGGCCCTAACATCGTTGGAGGAGTGGGCGAACTCATGGCTGGTCAAAATAAACGAGAAAAAAAAAACATGTACGATATTCTCGCTTTCAAATAAACCACAGAACACCAAAATAAGTCTTAGCGGCAAATATCTGTGGCAAAACGACAACCCAAACTATTTGGGAGTCACATTTGATCGGCGCATGACATGGAAAAGTCAGATCGAGAGAAACCGAATGAGAGCCAGAGAAAGAATGGCAATCATGAGGAAACAAAGGCGAACTTCGATAAAGTTAGCAAACTCCAAAACCAAGCCATGAGAGTTATAACAGGAGGCATGAAGTCAACGCCAATTGTAGAACTTGAAAAGATTACAAAACTGCAATCCGTGACCGACAGATAAGACTGCAGAGCCCAGCTGCAATCAGAGAAACTCAGAAGACTGACTGACCACCCAATGCATCATAGACTAAACAATTTCGGAAATGGGAAGCTAAAGCGAAGAAACTTTGCAGAAATAGCCAAAGCAAAGATGCACGAAGACCCTATGAACACACTAGCCACACCAAAGCCCATCCCTACTGTACGAAAATCTACCTGGAGGCAGCATATATTTCCAGAGGTGGTAGAAATTATACCAGGTATTAGAAACAAAAACTGCCAGTCTTAAAGAGAAAGAAGAGATACTACCCTGAGTTTCATTACGGAAAACTACCCAAGCATGGACTGGACCCGTGCATACACCGACGGTTCCGTAACAAATACAACACAGAACGGAGGGGCAGGAGCATTCCTGAGCCTACCAAATGGCAGAAAAATAACACTGTCATTCGCTACTGGAAAATACACAAGCAATTTCAGAGCGGAGGCAGAGGCACTGAGGGCGGCAGTGGAAGAAATGGTGACAGGTAAAAGGAATGAAAGCCACATAGTCCTGCTTACAGATGCACTGGTCGTAGTCACAGCACTAAAAAGCCAGAAAAATACTGAACTTAATGAATTAAGAGCAGTACTCTGTCAACTTTGCCAGCAGGCCGCACCAAAAAGAGTAGTGGTGCAGTGGGTTCCATCTCACTGCAACATCCAAGGCAACGAGGAGGCAGACAGACTGGCAAAAGAAGGTGCAAAACTACCACAACCAGATACTAGTATGACATACGAAGAGTCAAAACGGCTTATTAGAGCTAGATACATGACCAAATGGGAAACCGAACATACTGACTACACCAAAAACGATGCCTATTACCAGTTGAACAAAAGAGAGCAGGTCATGGTCTTCAGACTTCTCACTGACCACAATAGACTGAGGTACCACCTATTCAACAAATTGAAGATAGGTGGCACCGACAAATGCCCGTGTGGTACCGGGAAAATGACCGCTGAGCATTTGCTGCAAAACTGCCCAACATACGAGGATCAGAGAGAGCAGTGGCAACATTAGACATACTCACCCTATACGGCGATGGGGTGCGAAAACACGAACCAAAGACTTAGTACCTGGTCGGGGTGTCGAAAACAGTAGAGCAGCCACCTCACTGTGAACTGTCAAGACTCAACCACTGACCATGAGAGTTGTCCGCACATCAGGCAAACAACATCTCTGTGACATCACCAGGCTTGTCCTCTGGCTGAATGCACTCCGGCTACGATATCTACCTCTGTACGTTATCAGCCATATAACTATCATACTGGACGCAGAAGAGATGCAGACCAGCGGACATTGCACACCTGCCCCACTGTGTCAACACCCCAGGTGGCGGGGAATGCTAGGCGTACCATCTCTGCATAGAAGCCAAGAAAATAAAGGGAAAAAGAGATACCCCACTCACATGCAAATGCTACGTTCCTGGCAGGACGTGACGATCCTGGGATACAGACACACTGGACTGCCTCTCTTCCGGGTAAACCAGTCCATCTCATATATCATCACATATCATCATTGCACCCTATAGACACGAGTAGTGAAGACTCGATAGTCTGGTAAGACAACTTCCATAAGAGAGAAAACTCTGATCATAAACAACTGCTGCCTTGCAGATAGGCTGGGGACAGCCAAAGGCTAAGGAGGGCATCCCTACAGAAACGCCTGTTGAAATCGGATGCACGGGGCCGCAAGCCTAACAAAACAGTGCAACGTAAATCACAGTATGATGGCAGTACAACCTATTAGAAAAACGCATGGCGCTCATCCTGCGGAGTCCCGCCAGGCAGCGATAGTGTCGGGCCCCACGCCTCGAAGGGGCCCACCCTTGACTACTGGTGGTCACCCACCCATGTGTCGTGGAGTCAAGGCACATGGCTATGGGGCAACTTCTATTGGCCAAAATCTCAAGACCCTCAAAATACTACAGTGGAATGCGGAGGGAGTCATTAACAAAAAACTTTCCCTAACACACCACCTGCATGAAGGTAAGATTGACGTGGCATGTATCCAGGAAACGCACCTCAACAATAACCATAAATTCTCAATCAGAGGATATCAGACCTTCCGTCTACATAGAGAAGGCCACAAAGGAGGGGTCCTGATACTGACCAGAAACTGCATACCGAGTAGCGCGGTATCTGTCAATCACACCGGACAAGCAGAAATTGTAGGAGTTGACATAATGGCTCAAGAGACGAAGCTCCGCATTTTCAATCTGTACGGACCACCAACCAGAGACCTATCGCTCTCGAGTATGGAGGTCAGAGACTCCAACTGCATAGTAGTTGGAGATTTCAACAGCCACTCGGAGAGATGGGGATACTCTGACACAGACAGCAGAGGTGACGAAGTGGAAGATTGGGAGATAGATGCAAATCTCTCCCTAATCAATAGGCCGGAGGATAGCCCTAGCTTCTATTCAAGAACATGGCATACCACCTCGACTCCAGATTTGGCCTTCTCCACACAGGACATACACCATAAAATAGACCGCCAGTTGCTAAACCAACTGGCAGGTAGCGACCACAGGCCGATCAGGCTAACCATTGACATGGAAGTAGACCCACAGGAAACAAAACCGCTCCCACGTTGGAATTACAAACGAGCCGACTGGGACAGATTTGCAATCCTGACAGATGGGCTGTGTGAAACCATCAACACACGACACTCAAAAATGAAGCCCATGGTAGAGAGCCTAAGCAAGGCAATAATGCAAGCCGCCACTGAAACCATCCCAAGAGGAGCTAGGAAAAACTATAAGCCCTACTGGAATGATGAGTTGCAGAAAGTGGAAGATGCAGTAACAAATGCTAGGAACATGGCAGAGCGAGAAAAATCCATGGAGGCAAACATCGCCCTCAAAGCCGCCGCGGCGAAGTACAAACACACTCTCAAGCAAACAGCAAGAGAAAGCTGGAAAAATAAAACGGAAAGTCTAAACCTGGACAAAGACGGGAACAAGCTATGGAAGCTAGTCAGAGCCATGAACGACGAAACCCCGTCAAATAAACAAATTACTATCAAGCAGGGCGAGAACTTGATCACAGGTAAGAAAGCCGCAAACGCCTTTGTCGATCACTATGCCAGAGCAAACCACATCGAGGTCCCTGCAGATAAGCATACAGACATTAGCGAAGAACTAAAGGGACACGAAAACATTAATACGGCTCCTGAAGAGCACATGATGGCCAAACTAACAATGCGCGAAATGGAAGAGGCTATGAGAACACTAAAGAAAAGGAAATCTCCCGGAAAAGACGGGATAACAAACGAAATGCTGATGGGGCTGGGCCAAACAGCGAAGAAGAAACTGCTATCGGTCCTGAACCAAAGCTGGAAAAGGGGAATTGTACCACAGGCATGGAAAGACACAATACTGGTACCAGTACCAAAAACAGGAAAGGACAAAACAGATCCAAATGGATACAGGCCCATAAGCCTACTGAGCTGTGTCGGCAAGCTGATGGAACGGATGATAAACACCAGACTGATGTGGCATCTGGAAGAAAAACGAATACTAATTCCACAGCAAGCCGGCTTTAGACAGCACAGATCCACTGAGGACCAGGTCATCCTCATAGCCCAAGAGATAGAAGATGCCTACCAGGCACAGAAACACACAGTAGCTGTTTGGGTGGATCTGGAAAAGGCATTTGACAAAGTCTGGAAAGATGGACTTAGAGTCAAGCTAAGAAGAAGTGATGTCTGTGGGAAGATGTACAAGTGGATCAACCACTACCTCAAACAAAGAACAGCCAGAGTCCAAGTACAAGGGCAGATGAGCAAAAAGGTGACACTCGAGCAGGGAGTACCCCAAGGGGGAGTATTGTCACCCACACTCTTCCTGGTATATATAAACGATATTACAGAGAATATACCAAGAAGAGTCCATAGCTCAATGTTTGCAGACGATCTGGCTATGTGGACCTCTGAAAAGAATCTCACCATAGCAAGAAATCGGATGCAGACGGCCCTAACATCGCTGGAAGAGTGGGCGAACTCATGGCTGGTCAAAATAAACGAGGAGAAAACCACATGCACAATATTCTCGCTCTCATTAAAACCCCAAAGTACCAAATTAAGTCTAAATGGCAAAATCCTGCAGCCAAACGACAACCCAACCTATCTGGGAGTCACATTTGATCGGCGCATGACATAGAAAAGTCAGATTGAAAGAAACCGAATGAAAGCCAGAGAAAGAATGGCAATCATGAGGAAACTTGCTGGCACAAGCTGGGGAGCAGACGAAGGCATACTAAAGAAACTGTACACTGGAAGAGTGAGACCAGTTCTCGAGTATGGCATTGCGGCATGGACAACAGCAGCGAAGGCGAACTTCGATAAAGTTAACAAACTTCAAAACCAAACCATGAGAATTATAACAGGTGGCATGAAGTCAACGCCAATTGTAGAACTTGAAAAGATTACAAAACTGCAATCCATGACCGATAGAAGAGACTGCAGAGCCCAGCTGCAGTCAGAGAAACTCCGAAGACTGACGGACCATCCAATGTACCAGAGACTAAACAATATGGGAAATGGGAAACTAAAGCGGAGAAACTTTGCAGAAATAGCCAAAGCAAAGATGCACGAAGACTCTATGAACACACTAGCCACACCAAAGCCCATCCCTACTGTACGAAAATCTACCTGGAGGCAGCATATATTTCCAGAGGTGGTAGAAATTATACCAGGTATTAGAAACAAAAACTGCCAGTCTTAAAAAGAAAGATGAGATACTACCCTGACTTTCATTACGGAAAACTACCCAAGCATGGACAGGACCCGTGCATACACCGACGGTTCCGTAACAAATACAACACAGAACGGAGGGGCAGGAGCATTCCTGAGCCTACCAAATGGCAGAAAAATAACACTGTCATTCGCTACTGGAAAATACACAAGCAATTTCAGAGCGGAGGCAGAGGCACTGAGGGCGGCAGTGGAAGAAATGGTGACAGGTAAAAGGAATGAAAGCCACATAGTCCTGCTTACAGATGCACTGGTCGTAGTCACAGCACTAAAAAGCCAGAAAAATACTGAACTTAATGAATTAAGAGCAGTACTCTGTCAACTTTGCCAGCAGGCCGCACCAAAAAGAGTAGTGGTGCAGTGGGTTCCATCTCACTGCAACATCCAAGGCAACGAGGAGGCAGACAGACTGGCAAAAGAAGGTGCAAAACTACCACAACCAGATACTAGTATGACATACGAAGAGTCAAAACGGCTTATTAGAGCTAGATACATGACCAAATGGGAAACCGAACATACTGACTACACCAAAAACGATGCCTATTACCAGTTGAACAAAAGAGAGCAGGTCATGGTCTTCAGACTTCTCACTGACCACAATAGACTGAGGTACCACCTATTCAACAAATTGAAGATAGGTGGCACCGACAAATGCCCGTGTGGTACCGGGAAAATGACCGCTGAGCATTTGCTGCAAAACTGCCCAACATACGAGGATCAGAGAGAGCAGTGGCAACATTAGACATACTCACCCTATACGGCGATGGGGTGCGAAAACACCAACCAAAGACTTAGTACCTGGTCGGGGTGTCGAAAACAGTAGAGCAGCCACCTCACTGTGAACTGTCAAGACTCAACCACTGACCATGAGAGTTGTCCGCACATCAGGCAAACAACATCTCTGTGACATCACCAGGCTTGTCCTCTGGCTGAATGCACTCCGGCTACGATATCTACCTCTGTACGTTATCAGCCATATAACTATCATACTGGACGCAGAAGAGATGCAGACCAGCGGACATTGCACACCTGCCCCACTGTGTCAACACCCCAGGTGGCGGGGAATGCTAGGCGTACCATCTCTGCATAGAAGCCAAGAAAATAAAGGGAAAAAGAGATACCCCACTCACATGCAAATGCTACGTTCCTGGCAGGACGTGACGATCCTGGGATACAGACACACTGGACTGCCTCTCTTCCGGGTAAACCAGTCCATCTCATATATCATCACATATCATCATTGCACCCTATAGACACGAGTAGTGAAGACTCGATAGTCTGGTAAGACAACTTCCATAAGAGAGAAAACTCTGATCATAAACAACTGCTGCCTTGCAGATAGGCTGGGGACAGCCAAAGGCTAAGGAGGGCATCCCTACAGAAACGCCTGTTGAAATCGGATGCACGGGGCCGCAAGCCTAACAAAACAGTGCAACGTAAATCACAGTATGATGGCAGTACAACCTATTAGAAAAACGCATGGCGCTCATCCTGCGGAGTCCCGCCAGGCAGCGATAGTGTCGGGCCCCACGCCTCGAAGGGGCCCACCCTTGACTACTGGTGGTCACCCACCCATGTGTCGTGGAGTCAAGGCACATGGCTATGGGGCAACTTCTATTGGCCAAAATCTCAAGACCCTCAAAATACTACAGTGGAATGCGGAGGGAGTCATTAACAAAAAACTTTCCCTAACACACCACCTGCATGAAGGTAAGATTGACGTGGCATGTATCCAGGAAACGCACCTCAACAATAACCATAAA
Organism: Ariolimax columbianus; assembly: GCA_036924085.1. Taxonomy (NCBI): domain Eukaryota; kingdom Metazoa; phylum Mollusca; class Gastropoda; order Stylommatophora; family Arionidae; genus Ariolimax; species Ariolimax columbianus. The sequence continues at coordinate 7,785,980 of JAVGWX010000005.1, forward strand.
TTCTCAATCAGAGGATATCAGACCTTCCGTCTACATAGAGAAGGCCACAAAGGAGGGGTCCTGATACTGACCAGAAACTGCATACCGAGTAGCGCGGTATCTGTCAATCACACCGGACAAGCAGAAATTGTAGGAGTTGACATAATGGCTCAAGAGACGAAGCTCCGCATTTTCAATCTGTACGGACCACCAACCAGAGACCTATCGCTCTCGAGTATGGAGGTCAGAGACTCCAACTGCATAGTAGTTGGAGATTTCAACAGCCACTCGGAGAGATGGGGATACTCTGACACAGACAGCAGAGGTGACGAAGTGGAAGATTGGGAGATAGATGCAAATCTCTCCCTAATCAATAGGCCGGAGGATAGCCCTAGCTTCTATTCAAGAACATGGCATACCACCTCGACTCCAGATTTGGCCTTCTCCACACAGGACATACACCATAAAATAGACCGCCAGTTGCTAAACCAACTGGCAGGTAGCGACCACAGGCCGATCAGGCTAACCATTGACATGGAAGTAGACCCACAGGAAACAAAACCGCTCCCACGTTGGAATTACAAACGAGCCGACTGGGACAGATTTGCAATCCTGACAGATGGGCTGTGTGAAACCATCAACACACGACACTCAAAAATGAAGCCCATGGTAGAGAGCCTAAGCAAGGCAATAATGCAAGCCGCCACTGAAACCATCCCAAGAGGAGCTAGGAAAAACTATAAGCCCTACTGGAATGATGAGTTGCAGAAAGTGGAAGATGCAGTAACAAATGCTAGGAACATGGCAGAGCGAGAAAAATCCATGGAGGCAAACATCGCCCTCAAAGCCGCCGCGGCGAAGTACAAACACACTCTCAAGCAAACAGCAAGAGAAAGCTGGAAAAATAAAACGGAAAGTCTAAACCTGGACAAAGACGGGAACAAGCTATGGAAGCTAGTCAGAGCCATGAACGACGAAACCCCGTCAAATAAACAAATTACTATCAAGCAGGGCGAGAACTTGATCACAGGTAAGAAAGCCGCAAACGCCTTTGTCGATCACTATGCCAGAGCAAACCACATCGAGGTCCCTGCAGATAAGCATACAGACATTAGCGAAGAACTAAAGGGACACGAAAACATTAATACGGCTCCTGAAGAGCACATGATGGCCAAACTAACAATGCGCGAAATGGAAGAGGCTATGAGAACACTAAAGAAAAGGAAATCTCCCGGAAAAGACGGGATAACAAACGAAATGCTGATGGGGCTGGGCCAAACAGCGAAGAAGAAACTGCTATCGGTCCTGAACCAAAGCTGGAAAAGGGGAATTGTACCACAGGCATGGAAAGACACAATACTGGTACCAGTACCAAAAACAGGAAAGGACAAAACAGATCCAAATGGATACAGGCCCATAAGCCTACTGAGCTGTGTCGGCAAGCTGATGGAACGGATGATAAACACCAGACTGATGTGGCATCTGGAAGAAAAACGAATACTAATTCCACAGCAAGCCGGCTTTAGACAGCACAGATCCACTGAGGACCAGGTCATCCTCATAGCCCAAGAGATAGAAGATGCCTACCAGGCACAGAAACACACAGTAGCTGTTTGGGTGGATCTGGAAAAGGCATTTGACAAAGTCTGGAAAGATGGACTTAGAGTCAAGCTAAGAAGAAGTGATGTCTGTGGGAAGATGTACAAGTGGATCAACCACTACCTCAAACAAAGAACAGCCAGAGTCCAAGTACAAGGGCAGATGAGCAAAAAGGTGACACTCGAGCAGGGAGTACCCCAAGGGGGAGTATTGTCACCCACACTCTTCCTGGTATATATAAACGATATTACAGAGAATATACCAAGAAGAGTCCATAGCTCAATGTTTGCAGACGATCTGGCTATGTGGACCTCTGAAAAGAATCTCACCATAGCAAGAAATCGGATGCAGACGGCCCTAACATCGCTGGAAGAGTGGGCGAACTCATGGCTGGTCAAAATAAACGAGGAGAAAACCACATGCACAATATTCTCGCTCTCATTAAAACCCCAAAGTACCAAATTAAGTCTAAATGGCAAAATCCTGCAGCCAAACGACAACCCAACCTATCTGGGAGTCACATTTGATCGGCGCATGACATAGAAAAGTCAGATTGAAAGAAACCGAATGAAAGCCAGAGAAAGAATGGCAATCATGAGGAAACTTGCTGGCACAAGCTGGGGAGCAGACGAAGGCATACTAAAGAAACTGTACACTGGAAGAGTGAGACCAGTTCTCGAGTATGGCATTGCGGCATGGACAACAGCAGCGAAGGCGAACTTCGATAAAGTTAACAAACTTCAAAACCAAACCATGAGAATTATAACAGGTGGCATGAAGTCAACGCCAATTGTAGAACTTGAAAAGATTACAAAACTGCAATCCATGACCGATAGAAGAGACTGCAGAGCCCAGCTGCAGTCAGAGAAACTCCGAAGACTGACGGACCATCCAATGTACCAGAGACTAAACAATTTGGGAAATGGGAAACTAAAGCGGAGAAACTTTGCAGAAATAGCCAAAGCAAAGATGCACGAAGATCCCATAAACACACTAACAACACCAAAACCCATCACTACTGTACGAAAACCTACCTGGAGGCAGGATATATTTCCAGAGGTGGTAGAAAATATACCAGGTATTGCAAACAAAAACTGCCAGACTGAAAAAGAAAGGAGAGACACTACCCTAAGCTTCATAACGAAAAGCTACCCAAGCATGGACTGGACCCATGCATACACCGAGGGTTCTGTAACAAACACTACACAGAACGGAGGGGCAGGAGCATTCCTGAACCTACCAAATGACAGAAAAATAACACTGTCATTCGCTACTGGTAAGTACACAAGCAATTTCAGAGCGGAGGCAGAGGCACTGAGGGCGGCAGTGGAAGAGATGGTGACACACAGTGAAAATGAGAGCCATATAGTCCTGCTGACAGATGCTCTCGCCGTAGTCACAGCGCTAAAATGCCAGAAAAACACTGAGCTTAATGACTTAAGAGCAGCACTCTGCAAACTGTGCCAGCAGTCCGCACCAAAAAGGGTAGTGGTACAGTGGGTTCCGTCACACTGCAACATCCAAGGCAACGAGGAGGCAGACAGACTGGCAAAAGAAGGTGCAAGACTACCACAAACAGATACCAGTATGACGTACGAAGAGTCAAAACGGCTTATCAAAGCCAGATACATGACCAAGTGGGAAACCGAACATACTGGTTACACCAAAAACGATGCCTATTACCAGTTGAACCGAAGAGAGCAGGTCGTTGTCTTCAGACTTCGCACTGGCCACAACAGACTGAGGTACCACCTATTCAACAAATTGAAGATAGGGTGTACCGACGAATGCCCGTGCGGTACTGGTAAAATGACCACTGAACATCTGCTGCAGAACTGCCCGACATACGAGGATCAGAGAGAGCAGATATGGCCATTACCAGTGGAACTGCAAGACAAGCTCTATGGCAGTAGCGAGAGCCTCAGGATGACCGCCGCTTTTTTCGAAAAAATAATGGTTACTGTCTGACTGTGTACGCAGAAGAAGAAGAAGAAGATCGAGAGAAACCGAATGAGAGCCAGAGAAAGAATGGCAATCATGAGGAAACAAAGGCGAACTTCGATAAAGTTAGCAAACTCCAAAACCAAGCCATGAGAGTTATAACAGGAGGCATGAAGTCAACGCCAATTGTAGAACTTGAAAAGATTACAAAACTGCAATCCGTGACCGACAGATAAGACTGCAGAGCCCAGCTGCAATCAGAGAAACTCAGAAGACTGACTGACCACCCAATGCATCATAGACTAAACAATTTCGGAAATGGGAAGCTAAAGCGAAGAAACTTTGCAGAAATAGCCAAAGCAAAGATGCACGAAGACTCTATGAACACACTAGCCACACCAAAGCCCATCCCTACTGTACGAAAATCTACCTGGAGGCAGCATATATTTCCAGAGGTGGTAGAAATTATACCAGGTATTAGAAACAAAAACTGCCAGTCTTAAAAAGAAAGATGAGATACTACCCTGACTTTCATTACGAAAAACTACCCAAGCATGGACAGGACCCATGCATACACCGACGGTTCCGTAACAAATACAACACAGAACGGAGGGGCAGGAGCATTCCTGAGCCTACCAAATGGCAGAAAAATAACACTGTCATTCGCTACTGGAAAATACACAAGCAATTTCAGAGCGGAGGCAGAGGCACTGAGGGCGGCAGTGGAAGAAATGGTGACAGGTAAAAGGAATGAAAGCCACATAGTCCTGCTTACAGATGCACTGGTCGTAGTCACAGCACTAAAAAGCCAGAAAAATACTGAACTTAATGAATCAAGAGCAGTACTCTGTCAACTTTGCCAGCAGGCCGCACCAAAACGGATAGTGGTGCAGTGGGTTCCATCTCACTGCAACATCCAAGGCAACGAGGAGGCAGACAGACTGGCAAAAGAAGGTGCAAAACTACCACAACCAGATACTAGTATGACATACGAAGAGTCAAAACGGCTTATTAGAGCTAGATACATGACCAAATGGGAAACCGAACATACTGGCTACACCAAAAACGATGCCTATTACCAGTTGAACAAAAGAGAGCAGGTCATGGACTTCAGACTTCTCACTGACCACAATAGACTGAGGTACCACCTATTCAACAAATTGAAGATAGGTGGCACCGACAAATGCCTGTGTGGTACCGGGAAAATGACCGCTGAGCATTTGCTGCAAAACTGCACGACATACGAAGATCAGAGAGAGCAGATGTGGCCATCACCAGTGGCAACACTAGACAAGCTCTATGGCAGTGTCAACAGCCTCAGGATGACGGCTGCTTTTTTCGAAAAAATAATGGTTACTGTCTGACTGCGTTCAATGAAGAAGAAAATGATCGTCTTCGCGCCTCTGACGTTCGTTCTGGATTAATGAAAACATTCTTGACAAATGCTTTCGCAGTAGCTCGTCATGCGGTGATCCAAGAATTTCACCTCTAACGCCGCAATACGAATGCCCCCGTTTGTCCCTGTTAATCATTACCTCCAGTTGCGAAAACCAATAAAATAGAACCGAGGTCCTATTCCATTTTTCCATGCACCATTATTCAGGCAGCCGAGGCCTACTTTGAACACTCTAATTTTTTCAAAGTAAACGCGCCGGCCACCCAGGACGCTCAGCGGAGAGCACCAGTGGGAAAGAGCCGGCAGACGGTAGGGCAGGAGACAACGGGCAGTTAACCGGCGCGAGCCGGACTGCCCGCCTGCGCCTGAGATCCAACTACGAGCTTCGTAACTGCAACAACTTTAATATACGCTATTGGAGCTGGAATTACCACGGCTACTGGCACCAGACTTGCCCTCCAATAGATCCTCGTTAAAGGGTTTAAAGTGTACTCATTCCAATTACGGGGCCTCGAAAGAGTCCCGTATTGTTATTTTTCGTCACTACCTCCCCGTGCCGGGAGTGGGTAAGTTGCGCGCCTGCTGCCTTCCTTGGATGTGGTAGCCGTTTTTCATGCTCCCTCTCCGGAATCGAACCCTGATTCCCCGTTACCCGTTACAAACATGGTAGGCATGTCACGTACCATCGACATTTAATAGGGCAGACATTTCAAAGATGCGTCTCCGGCACATGAGGCCATACGATCAGCACAAAGTCATCCCGAGTCACCAGTGGGGACGCCGCAACCCCGCGAGGGGAAACGACGATTGGTTTTGAACTAATAAAAGCGCTCTTTCCGCGAGGGTCTCCGACTCCTATCAACACCTCTAGAAATCAATAAAGATCGTATCTTCTCACATGAAACTGTTGGAGAGTGTGAAACGATGGATTTGATTACCCGGTTATCTCTAGGGGTTGTTTTTCTAGGATGACCAATTCTCTTTCAGTCAGAAAAAGTATCGTCCAAATGGTACATTGTGAACCACCACCTTGCTTTTTTGCCCATTTTCTTGCGAACATAAAGTCCAGAGATGACATCCTTGAAACAACCAAATGGCATTGAATACAGCAACAGTCTGTGTTTCCACAACAAACAGTGTACGGATGATGTCAATCAATCAATCAAAGCCAGTCACTCCTCTCGGTGCATAGGCCATCGACAACATCTCGCTAGCGTACACGGTCCTCGGCTGCTCTCCCAAAGGCCATCGACAACATCTCGCTAGCGTACACGTTCCTCGGCTGCTCTCCCAAAGGCCATCGACAACATCTCGCCAGGTCCTCGGCTGCTCTTTCTGCCTCTCTCCAGGTCTCATTATTTAATTTTAGCTCCTTCTCACATTCTCTTCTCCAAGTATTTTTGGGTCTAAATCTCTCTTTTTTTCCCTTGAGGATTCAATGTGAGCTTGTCTGGCTATGTTAGAATGTGCTTTCTGAGGCTAATGTCCTTTCCAGCCTCATTGTCTTTGCTTAATTTGTTGTTCCAATGGCTGTTGTTGGCTCCTTTCACACAAGTTTTCATTCCTCACCATGCCCCACCACGTTATGCCCATTATTCTTCCCAGGCATCTGTTAATGAAGGACTGGAGTCTTTGTTGTATGACTTTGGCCATTCTCCATGTCTCCGCTCCAAACAGCAACATCGACTTAACACTTTCGTTGAATTTCTAATTTGTGTGAATCTTGATATTTCTGGATGATGTAATAGACTGCAATGATTGCTATTGGTGTGTCTTAAAATAGCGAATGATGCAACAATCTGCCGTAGTATGGAAATATCCATTTTTTTATCAGATGATCTTAACTTTTGGCCACGGCAGTAGATGGAATTTATGCTCAAATTGATATATCAATTAAAGAGACACTCTTTGACACTGGCCTCGGCTGTAGATGGAATTTATGCTCAAATTGATATATCAATTAAAGAGACACTCTTTGACACTGGTCTCATACTGCAGTGGTTGAATATAGTGTTAGAGGTGCTCATACAGTGGGGAACTCCTACCAGGTGTACATTTGACAGCATCAAGTGGAGAGTTAAGCTTCAGTTTAAAACCTTTACCCCGCTAAGCAATAAAAGTAAGGGAAGTTCCCACAGCCACTGAATAATTTTTCAGCACATCACGTTTTTCTAGGTTGTTCACTTTGAAAACTTTTATTTTTTTTTTTGTTGTCATTATATAAATTATCTTTATTAATATCAGAAATTGGTGTTATTGCTTTTGTTGTGTGTGTTAGTTTTTGAGATACAAGAAGATAAATGTAAAAATTAAAAAAAAAACCCCAACAATATTCAGATTTGCCCATTTCGCGGACAATCGGGACCTTCAGAATTTGAAAATCGTCACAGAACACTGGTAGTGTTTCTTACAAGACCGTCATATCTGCTATTTCCCCTTACAAACGTATTTAATACTGCTAAATTAAACAAATTAAACAGATCTATCTCAGAAAAATATGTCGCAACAACTTACCTTTATCACCCGCAATAATGGGATAGAACTGTTTCAAAAGACAGGACATTTTTCAGCTGGACTAAACGTAAGGAAAAGGCGCTGGCGATTAGATAGGACACACACTTCGGAAAACATCTGAAATAGCACTTCATGACAATCTCTGTTCTGGAATCCCCAAGACAAAAGACATAGAGACAGACATAAACACTCATGAAGAAAAAGCTCGGGAGATACATAAAAGCAACAAGAAAGACATGAGCAGGGCTGGAAAGGATGGGACAGGACAAGAAGACTTGGCGAGTAATTTGTGGTGGCTGACCTACTCTCCGCTTCTTCTTCTTCTTCTTTCGTTTGCTTGAAAATATTGTCGATATCTGCAATGTTGTCTCTTGTATAAACTTCACTATCTTTTGGTGTTGTTGTTGTTGTTCTTCTTCTACTTCTTCTTCTTCATCGTTAGCAGTCAGACAGAAAGCCATATTTTTTAGAAAAAAGCAGCCGTCATCCTGAGGATGTCGACACTGCCATAGAGCTTGTCTAGTGTTGCCACTGGTAATGGCCACATCTGCTCTCTCTGATCCTCGTATGTCGGGCAGTTTTGCAGCAAATGCTCAGCGGTCATTTTCCTGGTACCACACGGGCATTCGTCGGTGCCACCTATCTTCAATTTGTTGAATAGGTGGTACCTCAGTGACACTTGCTAGCAGTGAAGCCAGTGAGAAGTACACGACCTGCTCCTTCCTGTTCAACTGTCAACTAGCACATCTTTTTCGTGTAGTCCAGTATGTACTGTATTCACCATTTGGTCATGTATCTACACACTAATCAGCTTTGACTCGTAGTTCATTGCACTTCGGGTCTAGGTCTGTAGTTTTGCACCTTCATATTGCCTAGCCTGAGTGAGCCTGCCTCCTCGTTGCCCTTGGATGTACTATGCATTGAGCCGACCTGCACCACTACTCTTTGTGCCAGCATAGTGACCTGCTCTTAAAATCAGTTAGTGTCAGCATTTTTTTGGCTTTTTAGTGCTGTGACTACGGCCAGAGCATCTGTAAGCAGGACTATGTGGCTTTCATTCCTTTTACCTGTCACCATTTCTTCCACTGCCGCTCTCAGTGCCTCTGCCTCCGCTCTGAAATTGCTTGTGTATTTTCCAGTAGCGAATGACAGTGTTATTTTTCTGCCATTTGGTAGGTTCAGAAATGCTCATGCCCCTCCGTTCTGTGTAGTGTTTGTTACAGAACCGTCGGTGTATGCATGGGTCCAGTCCATGCTTAGGTAGTTTTCCGTTATGTAACTCAGGGTAGTATCTCTTCTTTCTTTTTCGGACTGGCAGTTTTTGTTTCCAATACCTGGTATATTTTCTACCACCTCTGGAAATATATGCTGCCTTCAGGTAGGTTTTCGTACAAAAATTGAGACAAGGATGCACAGACAAAATTTCGCACAAAGAATATCAGAAAACAACGCATAACGACAATCATATTTAGAGACGCAATTGCCTTGAGGAACCAGGACAACCTTCATCAACACGCTGTGGATATGAGGAAAGCTACTTGAAACCCGCAATTTAACGTCCTTTTTGGGGCGCAAAAAAGAGTAACATACTCATTGTGGGAATTCGCAAACAACAACAATAGAGACACAATGCTAAAAGATTCATGTATCTTGGTTGCCTTACAGATAAACTAGGAGATGATTGGACCTTTCGTTGCTTTAGGAAATTCAGGGAAATCAAAAGAAGTCCACCACGAAAATGCACATGTTCAACTCCAATGTCATTTATGTCCTATTGTTCGACTCTGTATTCTTCGCGGAGCGAAGTTGTCGATTACGTATCTGGGCCGGGGTCAAGGTCATAATGATCACTAGCGCCGCTTTGGGATCAGGAGGATCATATGACTTTTAAATAGCAGACAGCGCCGTTTTACGGGTCGTAAGAAGCGTTATATACTACTTCCGTGTATCCGTATCTACCTTAACTTAACTTAACGTCTTTATACTGGTTTAGAAGACTCTGCAGAGTCTGTATACCTAACCTAGTGTTCCAGTGACTCAAAAGTGTTTCTTGTCATTTGATGTTCCTTTCGTTGATCCTTCATATAGGTGGTCTGCAATTTTGTTCTTCCCTTTCCTAGGTAACACTGTCCGACTACAAAGGTTAAATATGCACAATTTTGTGATCAAGATACCAAGCAGCGCATTAGCTGCAGCGGTCAGCGACCCATAACTGACTGCTAGTGTCCGGGCCAGCGAACCAGAACTGCCAAGACCCTACTACACCTCCACGCTGCAAAACAAAGGAGACTGGCTAAGGGGAAGAGATCGAAGAGTAAGCCAGCACTAAAAAAAAATTCTTGCTGAATTCGGATGTGTCGGACCGAAAGGTGTAAATATCGCAATCAAGCGATAATCTACGACACAACGCATTCCGTTCTCTGGACTACATTATCATATTTAAGCCCTTTTCAGGGTTTAGTAGTGGGAGATTGAGAACTAACGAATCCAAGTCAAGCCATATGCACAATTTAGAGTTCATGGGACCATTTTTGGGGAATGGTTTTATTTGTTTTAGGTACAACACTTTTTTTTCCTTTTTTTCTTCAAAGTAGATAGTAATTAATATCTCTACATGAACTCCTAATTTATCTATATTGCTGCCCAGATACACGAATCTATTAGTATTGCTATCTATTAAAATAAAAGTATATTCCTGTAACCCAAAATGCCCGCAGTAATTAGCTGTCAAATACGTATGCTGGGAACTGTTTGTGGTGAATTGGTGTAAAATGGACAATTATGATTTGTGTATATTTTTTTGAAAAAACTCACTGAACAATTTTAGGTACTTTGATTTGTGGAGATTATAAAACAGTAATCAGGTAGTGATCGACTTGGTAGAACAGAAATCCCAGGTGGATTGACAAATTCCATTACGCGTAAAACTTTAAACGAGCAGGTTTTCATTTACAACTAGACTGGATGCGTTCAAAATGTAGAAAAGTTAAAAGGAAAAAAAAAAAGTCGCCCAACGTGGGGCTCGAACCCACGACCCCGAGATTAAGAGTCTCGTGCTCTACCGACTGAGCTAGCCAGGCAGACAAACTCAGTTGTACTCTAATCTTCTCATAGCCGGGATCAATAAAATTAATCAGTTCAGTTAGAGTAAACTAATAAACAAAATCAATTTGGAGAATGTGGATTTATTTGCTTGAAAACTAACAAATGGCATACTAATAGGTATAGGATGTAAGACTTAGAGCTAGACAAAGGCTAAATATTTAAAAATAATAGTCTTCAGTCTATGGGACTATAGACAGTAATTAGTATATATATTAATAGCATTATACTCTAATAACTTAACTTAACGTCTTTATACTGGTTTAGAAGACTCTGCAGAGTGTATACAACCAGTTCCATTTACAACACCTTCCTCTAGAAGCTGTACGCATCCAATCTGTTGTTAAATGCATTGACCGTCCCAGCCTCCACCACCTCACTTGGCAATGCATTCCAAGCATTCACTACTCTCTGGCTAAAGAAATACTATATTAGTATTACATGATTTATTAATGTTAATAATTGCGAGAGAAATATACAAATGTCTAACTAAAAATAATATGAATATTATGAAAATAATACTGACTCTATATCATCTGGCTTGTCACATTAATTGTATCATGACTCATTGTACGACTCTGAAACATGGATTCTAAACAAAAAGGATGAACGAACATTAAAAGCTTTTGGGAGAAGCGACGCTATTGCATGATGCTAAGAGTAAGCTGGGCTTTTGCAGGACTGTCTACTGTATGGTCAGTTAAGGATGATACACTGGTCAAATGATTAGACACTACAATCAAAGCTGTATGGAGCTAAAGAGCAACTACAGTCAACGGTCGAGTTCATCGCGGAAACTCGCATGATAGTGTGAACATTTATGATGTGATCACAATAAGAAGAAGTAAGATGGACAGAAAAAAAAAGTCAACTGAACATGTCTGACAAGTGCTTAAAGATAGTCAGTTATGGTCACAGAGACAAGTATATAATACAGAAAGGTAAATTGTATTGTCTTTGCTTGGTTTTAACATGAGGCATGGAATGGAAGCCAAATATTGAAAATACGAGAACGGAAAATAATGGGAAGAGGAAGGTGACGTCCAAGAAACAATTACATCACACAGGCTTGAAAGAACATAGGGGTGCTAACTTATACTGAGCTGAAGAGATCTGCTTGGAACAGAGGACAGTGGCCTGACATGATTAGAAGACTTTAACTCCAGTCTCCGGACTGACTAACAGTGGCGTGACATGATTAGAAGAACAACTCCAGTCTCCGGACTGACTAACAGTGGCGTGACATGATCAAACGACTTGAACTCCAGTCTCCGGACTGACTAACAGAGGACAGTAACGTGACATGATCAGATGATTTCAACTCCAGTCGGTGGTGGCTAACTGTGTGACATGGCATAACACCGGACATGGTTAAGTGGTTTGTTTAGAGCAGCACAGATTGCGCCTAACAGGTTGCGGGTCTACTTTGCTCTAGTGTTTGAGTCTATTAACATGGACTCCGCACATCGGTTAGCCCCCCCCCCCCCCTCCGCGGCACGTGTCCCAACGTATCGGAGTAATAAGCTGCTCGAGCCTAGCCCGCTAAGCAGGAAATCCTCCTTGCGGCTACATCCAGCTGATACCAGAGCTGGAACCTGCCTCTGTAAAAGTACAGGTCGACTAAGAACTAAGAACTATATATATATATATATATATATAATAGCTGTCCATCGCTGTCGATGAAGACCGCCCACATCATCCCTGTCACAACTTTCTCTGATGAGTGTGTGTGCGCATGTCGCTGAACAGGCCAATGCGGGCACGAAAACATCTGCTGCATAACGGACATACGAGCTTGTAGACAGTGATAGTGTTCCCGCTGTTCGTGATTTCTCGCGTCTGCTCCGAGCTTCCACAATACAGTGGTCTTCGCTGGTAGATACACCCGATTTGACTGCCGTTCTCCAGTCAGATTTGTTTTGCGCAAGATATTCTCAGGTGTTGACATTGATCTATTTATATTAGCGTATGTGTGTGCGTGCGTGCGTGCATGTGTGTGTGTGTTTTAGTGTATGTGTATGCCAACATTAAAACAAAAAAATGTAACCAGTCCCGTACCATACGTGTATAGACTATCTTGAACTTGGGAATCATTCTTTACATGTTAGTACATTAGCATTATCAGTGATAACAATTGACACAGCCGTATGGTATGCCATAGGTTATTTATAAACTGTTAGGTACATGGACACTGAAAATGATTAGGGTATGGAACGTTTATAACTTCTTCTTCTTCTTCTTCTTCGTACGCAGTCAGACAGTAACCATTATTTTTTTCGAAAAAAGCGGCGATCATCCTGAGGCTCTCGCCACTGCCATAGAGCTTGTCTTGCAGTTCCGCTGGTAATGGCCACATCTGCTCTCTCTGATCCTCGTATGTCGGGCAGTTCTGCAGCAGATGTTCAGCGGTCATTTTACCAGTACCGCACGGGCATTCGTCGGTACACCCTATCTTCAATTTGTTGAATAGGTGGTACCTCAGTCTGTTGTGGCCAGTGCGAAGTCTGAAGACAACGACCTGCTCTCTTCGGTTCAACTGGTAATAGGCATGAACGTTTATAACAAATCATGTTACCAATGACACTGTGAAAGTGAAACAGCCAGAGACATATCGCTGTTAAGACATACAGTAAAATATATAGGCACAAATACTTGAACAAATAATAATTGTTGAACCTCAGCATAAGAAAACTCAATTTGTATTTCCTGAAAGGATGGAATGTACCGATGGCTTGTTCCTCCTAAGATAGTTAAGTGAAAGAACAATAGAATTAAACCATTTAAATATAACATTTAGAGAAGTGGAAAAAGCTTTGGATTAGAAATGTATTAAGCCTGGACACCATTAGAAGACTATAGAATACTTGGTCATCTATTAGATAATGTGAGGGCACTGTGACATATGCGCCTTACTGTTTCCACGGTCTGAAAAGGGAGCAAAGAATACTAACACTGTAAACCTGTCAAGCACGTCATAAGAGGCGACTAAGAAGGGCTAGACATGACGGCAATTACCTCATCCTGTACACATGTTAGGCCACTAAACCTTCAACAAATAAGGGCAAGTCAACTAAAAAGACATATACAACTGGAAATCCAACCTCACATAGGTTGTGGCTTAGTACATGAAGAATTATCTTCATCCCCGACGGCAGTTGTTGCCTTGGGACTGACAAGAAGAAGATAGCAGCACAAAGAAACGAACAGAATAATATAAAGTAAGTAAATGGCTTTATTAAAGATACTACTACTTAGTTTATCACTTATTTATCCCCTCCTTTTCTACACTAGATTGTATAGTCTTCTACCTTACTTAGTCACTCCTCTATTACCCTAAAGTGTAGAGTCTTCTACCTTACTTAGTCACTCCTTTTCTAACTTGGAGTGTAGAGATTTGCCCGAAAGATCGCAAGATTATTATGTCCACAGTTTTCCTCTTAGCCTGGTTTCAGTCTAGTCCACAGTTTCTTATAGATTGTCGTATCTTATCACCCCATCGGACTTTGGGCCGTCCTTAAGGTCTGGATCCTTGGCTCTTTGCCTGCAATACCTGCTGTGGTAGTCGATCGTCTTTCATTCTACAGATATGACAAAATCACCAAAGTGGGGACTACTCTACCCTGCAATAGTTGGATTTCAAATCTTGTCACATTTGTCTGATTGTTGGCTTTGTCTCTTCTTGGTACTTGAACAACTTTTCTTAGACATCTCTTGTCTGAAGCTTGATGCTCTTTTCTTCGTTGTTATCATTCAAAATGCAACCACCTATAAGAACAAGAGGGCAATAGCTACAAATTAACTAAAGAAAGGTCCAGATTAGATATTAGGAAATATTTTTTTAGTCAGAGAGTAGTGAATGCTTGGAATGAATTGCCACGGGAAGTAGTGAAGATAGTGGCAATTAATGCATTTAAGAATAGATTGGATACTCCTAGCTTTAGGAGCAAAGAATTGTAAATGAAACTGGTTGTTTACAAACTCTGCAGAGTCTTCTAAAACCAGTATAAAAACGTTGTTAAGAGTTTTTTTAGTCATTTGTCAGAATGTGAAAATAAGATCTTTTTGTTTTGTCCTGAAAAATTATCTTGGTATCTTGTCATGTAAGATTGTCTTGGCGTCTTGTCGTATAACATTATCTTGGCGTCTTTTCTTGTAAGATTATCTTGGTGTTTTGTCCTGTAAGATTATCTTAGTATCTTCTCCTGTAAGATTATCTTGGTGTCGTCCTGTAAGATTATCTTGCCATCTTGTTCTGTACGGCTATATTTGTGTTTTGTCTTGTAAGATTACCTTGGTGTCTTGCCATGTAATATTATCTTGGTGTTTTGTCGATGTAAAGTTATCTTACTATCTAGTCCTGTAAGATTACCTTGGTGTTTTATCATGTAAGATTATCTTGGTGTTTTCTCATGTAAGATTATCTTGGTGTCTTGTCGTGTAACATTATCTTAGTATCTTCTCCTGTAAGATTATCTTGGTGTCGTCATGTAAGATTATCTAGGTGTCGTCCTGTAAGATTATCTGGGTGTTTTGTTCTATAAGATTATTTTTGTTTTTTGTCATGTAAGATTATCTTGATGTTTTGTCTTGTAAGATTACCTTGATATTTTGTCTATGTAAGGTTATCTTACTATCTTCTCCTGTAAAATTATCTTGGTGTTCTGTCAAGTAAGATTAACTTGACATCTTGTTCTGTAAGGTTATATTAGTGTTTAGTCCATTACTGTTACTTTTGTACTTTGTCCTGTACGGTTGTTTTGATGCTTTGTCTTATAATTATCTAGTGACTTGTCATTTGAAGTTATTTGGTCCAAAGTCCGGAACAGTTTTCCTGGTGCCTTGCTACGTATAGTTATCTTTCTATCTTGTCCTGTACAGTTATCTCAATACCAATTTCCTGTACGATTGTCTTGGTATTCTACCATGAACGGTTGTCTGATATCCTAAAGGTTGTCTGGTAACCTGCCATGAACGGTTGTCTGATATCCTAAAGGTTGTCTGGTAACCTGCCATGAACGGTTGTCTGATATCCTAAAGGTTGTCTGGCAACCTGCCATGAACTGTTGTCTAGTTTCCTGTTCAGCAGCGGTTATATTGGTGTACTAATTAATATACATTATGCTACTGCACCACATTAAGGTATGCGACTGGTTCTGGGCTGCACTAGAGATACCCTGATTGTGATGATGCGGTACATGTTGGGATTATTATTGGTGACATCCAGACATAAACTGACAATAGCCAAAGCTTATATGCGTGTCGCCACAGACACGCGGCACCCTCTGCACAGTAGTATCTCAGACATCAAGGGATCAAGAATTAAGAGAGGGTCGTCATGGATGGCACAGGAAGAAACAACAATCGGACACGTCATTCAGCTGGAGTGATAGCCAAAGGGGAAGAATGGGTCCACACTGGTGATAGAATGATAGCCTACCACAGAGTCATCATAACCTTAGGCAAGGAATGCAGAGAACGGAGACCCGGGAGTGCAGAGCAAGAGGTGAATCAGCTGATAACTGAGAACACCCAGGAGATTGACGCCGTCATTTACACCTACGGATCAGTCGTGCGCAGTGGGACGTCAGGCTGGGGTTTCTCGGCTAGAGTGAGAGGAGAGGTCGTTGCTGAGCGCAGTAGGGCATACACGTCAACAACCTCCAGTATGAGAATGGAGAAGGAAGCAGTGACATCAGCGCTGAGATTGATATCTGAGACGTCTATAGCAAGGGCAGTCATCTTGACAGACGCGCAAGCCGTACTTCAGAACGTACAGAATGAATGACTTAGGTACGAGTGGATAGCAGATATTGAGTCCTCAGACCTTCAGGGGTTGACATGGATATACTGTTTTGCTCATGCTGGGGTTCAGGGCAATGAAATAGCTAACATCATGGCTTCACAAGCTCTCATCATGGGCACATTAGGGATGGATAGAAGTGACATTTTGAAATCCATAAGTGATCGCCTACTGGATGAGGACACCGCAATAGATGAAGCAGCAATCCACAGACTGCATAGTTCCGACATTAAACGAGGTTCGAGCGGAGTATGGCGCCTGAGAGGACGGAGCAGGAGAGTGTACAACCAGCGAGCTACAGGGACCATCAGCATCCATACCGTACGCCATTTGATGAGGGAGACTGAGCACCTATGGGTATGCCCGGAGTGCAGTGACGTCGATTCTTAGAAACAGAAACAGATTCTACTGCACGGTTATATTCGTCTCTTCCCATGTACGGCTATCTTCGTACCTTTACATGTACGGTTATCTTCGTATCTCTCTCGTGGTTATTATCCAGACTTCCGGTTTTAAACAACAGAGTTTCAGTTTTATTTTATGGCTAGATAAAAGCCCAAATTGTATATGTTTACATGCAAAAGGCGGAATTCAGTCCATGAAAAGAGTATTCAACTAAAAGGGTGAACATCTATGAAGCATTGGAAAATCAGTTTAGGATAGCACCAGTTAGGACTTTGCGAAAATGGGTGTCCCCAAATTCTACAGATGGATAAGTGAGAGGTACCCCTGTCTTAGCGAGGTGGTCAAAGAGTTTCAGGTTGGTACTTGAGTACTAATCAGTTATCTAATGCTTAATTGACGTTTGTTTTGATGACATTTCTTAAGCCAGGTCACATCAGTTGCCCTTTTCACATCGAAATTCGGCTGCAATAGATCTCTGAAGTCTTCTTTCCACCTTAGAATGTTACGTTCGTTAAATAATATTGTTTTGTTGATGGTGCAATCAAATTTTATCAAGCAATCCAATCTGAAACTGAATGATTATTATCATTTTGATTTGTATCTGTTACACCAATTTAGTTTATGACTGACACTTGCTAGTATAGTATACGTTTCACTGTCCATCTCTAAGCTTACTAAGGAATTATCTTCATGTAATTAGACCTATCCAACAAATATTCGCTGTTCATCTCTTGCACTTTTGCCCTCTACTTAAGTTCTACTTGTCTTCCCAAAATCAGAATATTGTTTTCACAGAAGAAGGTGACAGGCGTCTTGGATGGCAAAAATGTTTTAACTCTTCAAAGTCTTTCCACTCTTATCCAGAAGATGCTGAGCTGTGCTGTAGTGGTCAGCGACGCAAAGTGGCCAAAGCTGACTGCTAGGTTATAGTTAGTAGTGGCAGCGACCCAGAACTGCCAAGATCCTTCCACACCTCGATGTGGTGATCCTGGATAGCAGACGGGTTAATGAGAATGGGTCGAAGAGGGAAGGCTAGGCTAGTACCCAAAAATGCTATGCTGAAGTTGGATGTGTTGCACTGAAAGGTGCAAATATCGCAGTCACGCTGTAAACTATGACACAATGCATTTTGTTCTCCGGACTACATCCTGCTACTTGCAAAAAGCTTTTGAACTTTTCAGGGTTTGGTAGCTGGAGTTTGAGAATGAACGACAAAGAAGATCTTATCCAAAACATTATTTATGTTCTTCTTTTGTCCATGGTGAATGACTGGCAAAGTGATCACTGACGTGTCATGCCACTTCATCAGGTTCGCAGGCCAGATATGTGTAGTGATTATTCTTTTCCAAAGCTGAATATTGATGTTGTTTGTTGTTGCAAGTTTTTGTATCTTAAGGAATGCCTTTTTTGATTCTGTGATCCTAGTTCTAATTTCAAGTGCACAGTGGACATCCTCTGTAATAATTTGTCCTAAATATGAACACCTCTGCACTTGTTCTATAATCTGTGAAATCTGTCCCTCGATGTAGATATTTAATCCTTGGGTTTGTTTGGCTATTATCATAGTGTTACTAGTATTTATCCTGATACCAAATGCCTTGACTTTGTTGTTGATCCTGATGAGTAATTTTTTGTAATGATTTCTCTGTTCCTCTTATGATTTGATCATCCGCAAATTTGATGGCACTTATTAAATTCACATCAAGATGAAGAAAAAGTGAGAGAAAAATTTAATTATGCCCCATCATGTTTTTCAGTTTTGTAATTGTTTTAACATTGTTATGTAAAAACACATCTTTGTGATGTCCAATGATCGTCTTGTTTGTATATTTACAATCCATAATCATTTATTTTCGTTTAACAGAATTGACGCTAAAGAACACTAAAGAATTGTTCTTTTTTTATGTTCATTGATAATGATTTTTCACAGACAGACAATACTTTTTATTTTATGAAATGTTGATGTTGCTTGGAGTTTTCTAGTCTTTATTTCATGTATTTGGAAAAAAAGTCAATTCCATGCGAAAGGAATGAAAGCCACATAGTCCTGCTTACAGATGCTCTGGACGTAGTCCCAGCACTAAAAAGCCAGAAAAATACTGAACTTAATGATTTAAGAGCAGTACTCTGTCAACTATGCCAGCAGGTCGCACCAAAAAGGGTAGTGGTGCAGTGGGTTCCATCTCACTGCAACATCCAAGGCAACGAGGAGGCAGACAGACTGACAAAAGAAGGTGCAAAACTACCACAACAAGATACTATTATGACATACGAAGAGTCAAAACGGCTTATTAGAGCTAGATACATGACCAAATGGGAAACCGAACATACTGGTTACACCAAAAACGATGCCTATTACCAGTTGAACAGAAGAGAGCAGGTCGAAGTCTTCAGACTTCGCACTGGCCACAATAGACTGAGGTACCACCTATTCAACAAATTGAAGATAGGTGGCACCGACGAATGCCCGTGTGGTACCGGGAAAAGGACCGCTGAGCATTTGCTGCAAAACTGCCCGTCATACGAGGACCAGAGAGAGCAGATGTGGCCATCACCAGTGGCAACACTAGACAAGCTCTATGGCAGTGTCGACAGCCTCAGGATGACCGCTGCTTTTTTCGAAAAAATAAATGTTACTGTCTGACTGCGTACGATGAAGAAGAAGAATTCCATGCAATTGTAAATGTACATTTGAAGAGGCACGTATGAAATTTATGTTAAATTGAGTTTTCGTATTAAGTGCACTCTTTGCAATAAAACACAAATATGATTAAATATCTAGTATTTACAGGGTTTAAAATAGGAGCAACGAATAATAGTAACCCTGTGACCTGCCAGACATGTTATAAGAAGTGACTTAGGAGTGTTGGACATCCTGCAGACTACCCCATCATGCTGACAATTTTAAACAATAAAAATAGTTACAGCCAGGTTAATGTTTGATGACTTGACATGTATTTATTGAAGACCATTGCTCCACAGGGAGCTGAAAATGGTTTTGCTTGATTGATTTATATATATATTTTTTTTGTGTTCGTCTTATTTCTCTATTTCCCAATGCAGTGTGCGTTGCACTGTGGTTTTTATTTTGCGCCTGATGGCCCAATGCATCCGACTTCAGCATGCATTTTATGTAAGGGTCTGCTTCCTCCTGTATTTTCTAAGGGTTTGCTTCCCCAGGGTAACTGCCGGTGCTGTGATGGGGATCGAACCCAGCACCTTCGAGTTGTGAGCCGTGTCACTTAACCACTAGCCCACGCCGTCCCCTTATTGATTTATGTTATAACAGTAATTTATACTAACCACTCAATAATGTAATGTATGGCTGCTGTAAAATATCTAAAAAATTCAGGACATCCATGATCATTTGATCGAAAATCAAAGTAGGAATTGATTGAAACGAAAATTAAATTACAGGAAACTAAAACACAATGATATAGGCTGATAATATGACATTAAGAGATATATTTTTGCAATACTTTATATTTTATTCTCTATTGTTTATAAATTGTATGCTGAGCGCATAAGCTGCAGTGGTCAGCGACCCATAGCTGACTTCTAGCGTCAGGGCCAGCGAACCAGAGCTGGCAAGACCCTTCTACACCTCCACGCGGTGATCCTGGATAATAGGCTGCAGCATCGCAGACTGGCTAAGGAGAAGGGATCGAAGAGGGAATGCTAACCCAGTACTCAAAAAATGCTTGCTGAAGTCGGATGTGTTGGACCGAAAGGTGCAAATAAGGCAGTCAAGCTGTAAACTACGACACAACGCATTCCTTTCTCTGGCCTACATTCTGCTACTTAAGTCCTTTCAGGGTTTGGTAGTGGGAGATTGAGAACGAATCAAGCCAAGCCAAATTGACACTTTTTTTATTAAAAATGCCAGTAAACCAACTGCTGAATTTGTTCAAGGTTTAGCACACTGCTACTATACCAATATAAGGAACTGAGCATATATTTATGCTGACCGATAAAATTTGCATTTTCCATTTCCTTATGCTTTCATTATTATTTAAAATATACGCATTTGACAAGAAATTCCAGTGAAAATTGTCATAAAATCCACTTTTTTTTGGGCATTATATAGTCTATTTAACATTTCAAAGGTGTCAAAACTTAGAGTGACCGACCACAGGAGCCGATTTGTGATCGGGAAAAAAATATTCCACCAACTGGAAATGGAACTTCGATCTTCTGACTGGGAAGCCAATGCACTAACCACTGTGCTACCGCAGCAACCAACTGTCATGTTCTTCTTCTGTGTTCGTTCTCAATCTCTCGCTATCAAGTCCTGAACAAGGGCTTTGCAAGTAACAGGATGTAGTCCGGAGAACGGAATGCATTGTGTCGCTAATTTACAGTTTGACTGCGATATTTGCACCTTTCGGTCCAACTCATCCGTCATCGGCAGCTTCATCCACTAAATGATAATATAGTTGACTATCCACTTCAGAATATGATGTCACAATTAAAACTCCTTTAAACATTAATAATAGCAAGAGCAAATAGCTTAAGAATCAACATCTGCTTAAAGTCAATACAAAAACAAAATGATGGATTCAACTTTGTTTAGCCTCAATTTGTTTTGATAGTTTAGACCACAGAAAGAAAACGTAAGAGCAATATTTTTATATAAACAAGATGCTGTGATCAATGTGTCCTTAATGAGTATGATACTGCTGTTACCTAAAGCTGCATTAAAACGTTTTGTTTTTATTTCATGTTTACACAGCAATTTATAGAATTCTATCAGTTTTGAGAAATGACTTTTACTTCTGTTGTGTTCTTGCTATTATAGCTTTATACTTACCTGACACAGAAAATCATACAATCATCAAGAGTTTATAACCTTCCATACACACACAACATTTAGGGACCATAGTTCGGGGAGCAAGAACATTCTGTCTGGTTTGAACCACACAGAAACATCTTGCATCACTGAGACACTAACATAGGTACCTTCAGACGTGCACACATGCACCCAAGCACTGCTTAATACCTCCTGATTTCGCCTAAAAGGCTGCGGCTCGGGGTGGAAAGGGCATGCCTGAGAGTAGAATACAGAGAGGCAAAGCTAGACATACTATTCTCAATTGAATAAACTGATTCTTTGGCCGTAGTCACAGCACTAAAAAGCCAGAAAAATACTGAACTTAATGATTTAAGAGCAGTACTCTGTCAACTATGCCAGCAGGCCGCACCAAAACGGATAGTGGTGCAGTGGGTTCCATCTCACTGCAACATCCAAGGCAATGAGGAGGCAGACAGACTGGCAAAAGAAGGTGCAAAACTACCACAACCAGATACTAGTATGACATACGAAGAGTCAAAACGGCTTATTAGAGCTAGATACATGACCAAATGGGAAACCGAACATACCGGCTACACCAAAAACGATGCCTATTACCAGTTGAACAAAAGAGAGCAGGTCATGGTCTTCAGACTTCTCACTGACCACAATAGACTGAGGTACCACCTATTCAACAAATTGAAGATAGGTGGCACCGACAAATGCCCGTGTGGTACCGGGAAAATGACCGCTGAGCATTTGCTGCAAAACTGCCCAACATACGAGGATCAGAGAGAGCAGTGGCAACATTAGACAAGCTCTATGGCAGTGTCGACAGCCTCAGGATGACGGCTGCTTTTTTCGAAAAAATAATGGTTACTGTCTGACTGCGTACGAAGAAGAAGAAGAAGAATGAACTGATTCCTGGCTGTATCATCAGTAGACCAAAGGAATTATTAGTGTTAACTCATTAACAACAAGTGTGATATAATATAAGCTAATATAGAGAGTCTAAGTAGCATAGAGGTGATTGTTATTGTCGTTTAAAGCCCACAGTGAGTATTTTTTACTCTTTTGTATTGTCGTGGAGGGGACATTAAATGGCTGATTGCAGCAGCTTGCCTCACATTTCAAATATGCTGATGAAGGTGGGGACAGGGGTCCTCCAGTCTGCTATGCAATTCTTGACTTCATCTGGATGTCAATCACTGATCCGCGGATCACGTCAAGCCCCACCTTGTTAGCTTTACTGTCATGAAACAGCTTATTTCATTGAGAACTGCATGGACGTGAGTTAGCGCATTAGTCATTATGTTCACCTGACCCCCGACTAACAGTATGTTTACCTGACTAACATAGTCTTATCACTATGTTCACCTGACCCTGACTAACAGTATGTTTTACCTGAACCTAACATATTCTAATCAGTATGTTTTACCTGAACCTAACATATTCTAATCATTATGTTTTACCTGACTAACATAGTCTTATCACTATGTTCACCTGACCCTGACTAACAGTATGTTTTACCTGAACCTAACATATTCTAATCAGTATGTTTTGCCTGACTAACATAGTCTTATCACTATGTTCACCTGACCCTGACTAACAGTATGTTTTACCTGAACCTAACATATTCTAATCAGTATGTTTTACCTGACTAACATAGTCTAATCACTATGTTCACCTGACCCTGACTAACAGTATGTTTTACCTGAACCTAACATATTCTAATCAGTATGTTTTACCTGACTAACATAGTCTTATCACTATGTTCACCTGACCCTGACTAACAGTATGTTTTACCTGAACCTAACATATTCTAATCAGTATGTTTTACCTGACTAACATAGTCTTATCACTATGTTCACCTGACCCTGACTAACATAGTCTTATCAATATGTTTTACCTGACCGTGACTAACATAGTCTGATCAATATGTTTTACCTGACCCTGACTAAGATAGTCTGATCAGTATGTTTTACATGCCCCTGACACACATTCTGATCAGTATGTTTTGCCTGACTGGACATTAGTTCCCACCCCCTTCATAGAGTTGAAGTGCTTCCTTCTCACAGCATGGGTACCAGGCTAGACTGCTGGTAGCAACAAGTTATAGTGGCTCAGCTGTAAATGGGTACCTAACTTACTGTTAAGGAAAGAAACTCAGCGATAAAGGATACTGGCTATCCCCCTCATAAAAATCTGCAGTCTAGTATGATTAAGTCTTTAACACTTCATCCCTACCTGCTATGTGACTACCATAACCTTTTATTATCATGATAATAAATTGTTTTAAAAATATCTATCTTCTCTCAGCTGCCAGAGTTTGACAACCTGTACCTAGATATGAACGGAATCATCCATGTCTGCTCACATCCTGATGATGAAAACCCTCATTTTCGCATCACGGAAGAAAAAATCTTCAAGGACATATGTCACTATATAGATGTAAGTTGTTGTCCTGATTTGTATTTTTGTCTTGTACTATATTTTCCTCCCAAATAAGTGGTTTTGACATCCACATTAGGCGTTCTAATGTGTTGTTGTTGATTAACTAGGTCTGTCGAACTGTTCGTTCTTTTGCTGTCAACGCCAAGCTGGAGAATTCTTCAAATGTATTAATCATTATAATTTTGTGCCTGCGTTTAGTTGCGCAACAGAGCAGTCAAGATACAAAATGTAGCATGCACACTGCTTGCAGACTGTAGAGGTTACATTCCTCAGCCACATAAATCTTTTCATATCTTGTTCTTTCTCTCTAGTGCTCCTTCTTTTCGCCACTCCTTCCAATAACACACCTCAGCGATGATAAAACAATGTAATAGTTATTATTTAGTTGACACATTATCTTGTACCAACCAGTTCTGTGATATTTCTTGTTTTGTCCAGTTCTCTCTAATGGTAGCATCAGCAACTTTTCATAGGCATGATTTTCCATGCTTTGTCCTCTGTTTCACCTCTTTTGCTGAAATCGGATGTGTCTGGCCGAAAGACACAGATATCGCAGCCATGCGGTAAACTACGACACATTGTTACAAAATGTCCTTTTCTGGATGAACGCTGAAGAAACAGAACTTATTGCTTATTTTTTTTTCATTTGTGTAAGAGATACTAAGATTCAATTTTTTTAATGTTTCAGTTTCTGTTTCGAATGATCAAACCAAGAAGAGCATTTTTCATGGCAGTTGATGGGGTTGCTCCACGAGCTAAGATGAACCAACAGAGAGGACGTAGGTTCAGGTGAGAATGTCTATCATTTGTTATGTTCAAATTATTACTGTATGTCACATCGCATAAACTTTGGATAAATCTACAAACTGACAGGAACCATCAACTCATAGCTGGTTGCTTGCATCAGAGTCAGCTGACCAAGACTCTATTTCACCTCCAAACAGTGGCCCTGGAAACAGGGTCAACTGACCAAGACTCTATTTCACCTCCAAACATTTGCCCTGGAAACAGGGTCAACTGACCAAGACTATTGCACCTTCAAACAGGGTCAACTGACCAAGACTCTATTTCACCTCCAAACAGTGTCCCTGGAAACAGGGTCAACTGACCAAGACTCTATTTCACCTTCAAACAGGGTCAACTGACCAAGACTCTATTTCACCTCCAAACAGGGTCAACTGACCAAGACTCTATTTCACCTCCAAACAGTTGCCCTGGAAACAGGGTCAGCTGACCAAGACTCTATTTCACCTCCAAACAGTTGCCCTGGAAACAGGGTCAACTGACCAAGACTCTATTTCACCTTCAAACAGTTGCCCTGGAAACAGGGTCAGCTGACCAAGACTCTATTTCACCTCCAAACAGTTGCCCTGGAAACAGGGTCAGCTGACCAAGACTCTATTTCACCTCCGAACAGTTGTCCTGGAAACAGGGTCAGCTGACCAAGACTCTATTTCACCTCCAAACAGTTGCCCTGGAAACAGGGTCAGCTGACCAAGACTCTATTTCACCTCCGAACAGTTGTCCTGGAAACAGGGTCAGCTGACCAAGACTCTATTTCACCTCCAAACAGTTGCCCTGGAAACAGGGTCAGCTGACCAAGACTCTATTTCACCTCCAAACAGTTGCCCTTGAAACAGGGTCAACTGACCAAGACTCTATTTCACCTCCAAACAGTGGCCCTGGAAACAGGGTCAACTGACCAAGACTCTATTTCACCTCCAAACAGTGGCCCTTCAAACAGGGTCAACTGACCAAGACTCTATTTCACCTCCAAACAGTGGCCCTGGAAACAGGGTCAACTGACCAAGACTCTATTTCACCTCCAAACAGTGGCCCTCGAAATAGGGTCAGCTGACCAAGACTCTATTTCACCTCCAAACAGTGGCCCTGGAAACAGGGTCAGCTGACCAAGACTCTATTTCACCTCCAAACAGTGGCCCTGGAAACAGGGTCAACTGACCAAGACTCTATTTCACCTCCAAACAGTGGCCCTCGAAACAGGGTCAGCTGACCAAGAGTCTATTTCACCTCCAAACAGTGGCCCTGGAAACAGGGTCAACTGACCAAGACTCTATTTCACCCCCAAACAGTGGCCCTGGAAACAGGGTCAACTGACCAAGACTCTATTTCACCTCCAAACAGTGGCCCTCGAAACAGGGTCAGCTGACCAAGACTCTATTTCACCTCCAAACAGTGGCCCTGGAAACGGTCAACTGACCAAGACTCTATTTCACCTCCAAACAGTGGCCCTGGAACCAGGCCACACTGGTGTCGTCTGGCTGAAAGAATAGAGAAATTGTTTGGAAGGCAAACCATGTACCAAAAAAAGGCCAACTGTAATCGGATATGTCCGCCTGAAAGGCACATATATCACAGCCTTGCTGTAAACTATGCCTCAGTTTCCTTTTCACGAGAAAGGCCAAAGAAAAAGAAAAATAAAGTAAATTTATTTTAATTATTTAAGGAGAAACTGTTATACACGTAGAGTCATATAGACAAACATAGCTAAGACGCGGCAGCAGTGGCGAAGTGGGGCCTCTAGTTCCCAGCCTTAATACCCCTTGACTAATCAGGAATGGGAATAAAGTCATTCGACAAAGTATGTCTTGTGCCTCACCTTCTTCAGTATGTCCTGTGCCCCGCCTCTAGTATGTCCTGTGATATAAGAACGGCCACTGCAAACCTTTTACCAGTGAAAATTTGTTCAGAGTAAGAACTGAGATATGAGTATATTTGAAAACAAGCAGTAAACATATATTAGTTAGAGATTAAAAAATATATACGAGAGCAAGTCAGTAAAAAGGTAACACATTCTGCCGAAGACAGATGTGTCGAACCGAAAGGCGCAAATATTGCAGTCAAGCTGTAAACTAGTGACACAATGCATTCCGTTCTCTGGACTACATCCTGCTACTTGCAAAGCCTTGTTCAGGGCTTGGTAGTGGGAGAACGCAGAAGAAGAAGAAGGTAACACATGGCTATTTGAAAAAACTGAAAGGGAAACGTACTCCAAAACCATTCATTATTGCACTTTCATTGTCCCTTATTTCTCAACATAATTTCCACCAACATTGTTACACTTTCATTATCGATGCACTAAAACCTGCAGCATAAAAGTCTTTGGTTTGCTGTCTCAGCCCTTCATGTGCAGCCTCTTTGTCATTCACGAAGTGTCTCCTGCCAAGGTGGGATCATGCAATATGTTGAAGGCGAATAGTGTGTTGCAGCAGGTGCTACATTGTCCATCATTGCTTGCTTGTCAGGGAGAATCATCTCCCACATCCGCTCCACAGATGCGTAATCTTCTAATTCCCAGTTTTCAAAATTACGTCTATTTCCTGTATCCGTATAATTTTTAAGCACGTCATGCCCTGACGTGGTTGTTGATTTTGAGAACCTCTAATTATTTTTTGTGTTTTTTTTGGTGGTCAGTTTTGTTGCTGTCTAGAGACATATATTAATAAAGAACTTTTTGGCGTTATTGTCGTTTTTGTGTGTATGTTAGTTTCTGAGATACAAAAAGATGAAGGTGATAGTGGTGAAAAATAGCACAAGCATTTAGACTCACCTGGTAGTGGCGTCCCTTGGTTACGAAAAAAAAAAAATTCCCCGAACTAGGCCCTCTATCCATGTTTTCTGTCGTAATGGCTATGCCTGTCACTTCGACTATAAAGGTAATTATTGTATCTAGGGCAGCACAAAGGCAGCAATGAAGTCTATCACTTTTGAACAAACAACAGTTTCTGCTGTGGAACTGCTTTTACCCGTTAACGTATCTATGAGTAAAATCAATTAGTAATGCATGAGTATTTATTGGAAAATTTAAATATTTTGTCAAACAGATCTGCAAGAGAAGCAGACATGCTGATCAAGAAGGCTGAAGAGATGGGAGAAGTCCTGCCTACAGAAAAAAGATTTGACTCCAACTGTATTACTCCAGGTCAGAGCTCATGACATAGTATTAAAATACTAAACCACAAACACTTATTGGACAGCTTAAGTAGAAATAACATCAATAGTTATATGACAGTTTAACTTTCTTGCTTGTGTTGTCTGTACTTTCTGTTGAAGACCGTTTAATCATAGCACATTTACCCGAATACATCACGAGTTTTTTCAGTTTTCGTCTTTGAAAAACTGGGGATTGTCTTATATTCGTGCATGAACTGAAATGTTGGTGCAAGGTCAAATTTTGTATGTTGTATAATACTGGTATATATGTTTATTTTACAAAGAGAAAGCGTGCACTTATTTAAATTGTAACACAAACTCACATTGTTTTTTGTTTCAGCAGATGGTAAAATATTTTATGTGTGTTGTTTTCAACTATTACGATGTATTGTGTTAAGGCAATCGTTCCCAGACTTTCTTGGTTTACGGTGCACTTAGTGTACCAGAGCTTTTCCACGGTACAGCAAGTCAGAAAATACGCTTACTTAACAGTTACAGTGCGCTTAAGTGTCATTTCAATGAAAATATTTGAAAGTTTTGTGGCACACCTGTAAACTTGCCACATCACACAGTTTGGGAACCGCTGTGTTAAGGAGGTCATGTCAAGTTGGCTACTTTCGTTGCTCAATAACTACTCAAATCTTGAAATTGTTGAAAAAGACGATGAAGCAGCGGCCAAATACGGAAACAAAAATAGTTCAAAATGAACTTTCCAATGTGTTTTCTACGCGGTTGCAGGCTTACAAGATGACTGGCACTTTCTTTCATGTGATTTTAGCAACAATGCTGTAATGGCACATTGGTTAACTTTTAACTCACTTCCTATTGACCATCATCGTTTCACCATCTAAAATTGCAGTTGCTAATCTTGATCCATTCGTAAAAAAGAGATGACAAGATAACATACTTAAATGTGAAAATTCAGACTAACAACGTGGCAGAATCAATGTTAAATCTTCCTATAATAATTGAAGCTTACAAATTTTACTTAAAAGTAACGAACCATGAAACAAATCTAGTAATTTGTATTTAATTAAAAGATAAGAATCATTGAGAAACGGTGACTAAATATTGACTACTCTAAAAATTAACATAAGGCGTATCCCCTAATTTCAAGTTTTCAAAATATTACTCACTGTCTTATATTCGAGTAAATAAGGTGTCGTCTTATATTTGGGTAAATAAGGTACCTAATTTATTTTATAAGCTAAATGGCATACATAACTATGTTGGTGGGCATGTTGGTGTTGGGCAGAAATGGATGTCTTCCAGGTTGTTGGTACTGGGTGATACAAGCTTTAAAGGGATTGCAGGGCTTTATCAACAAATCTCGGAGTACATTTTTGTGCATGGGCTGTTCTGCAGAATTACAAGCAAAGGCTTATGGAAGAGGGCAGGACAAAAAAGGGTGGAACAGAGATTCTTAGAAAGAAGATATGGCTGGATAGGCCACACACTGTGAAAGTTTCAAGTCAGTATCACCAGAGAAAAAGAGGCAAAAGAAGCCCAGATGTAAACAAACAAAAAAACACAAAGAAGTTGGAATAAAACTGGAGAAAATGTTTGGAGAGACTTGGTTGATGGTGTGTTCACCCCAAGGTGATCAGGCAGGAGGGAGAAGAAAAAGACACATTATTACTGTCACTGCATATGTATTCCGTGGCGAAGTGGTTAAGCCGCCAGCCTCGTGATCAGGTGGTGTGGGTTCGATTCTGGACTCCGCTGTTTTTTTTCATGGGTACTTGATGCGGAGTCCCCTGCATCTCGTACCCACCTCCTTGTCGTCTTGTCCTTGACTTGCCACTGGGGTCGGGCGGCTCGAGACGAGAGAGGGAGGATAAAAAGTAGTGCAGTTAATCCTTACTAAAAATAGCGCTAGCAAAATAAATTATGCCATCATCGTTTGCGATGGCCGGAGGCCTTTGCCTTGACCTTATTTGCATATGTATATGATGATGATGTCAATTTGTTCTACTAAACAGAACACATTCTATCAGTCAGCATTAGGACTTCACCGTTTGCTCTCAAATGGTCACAGCTGTGTTGACTGTTTTAACTGTAGGAAAGAAGCAAAGAGATACCAGTGGAACATGATATAAGGAAAAGCTGCTTGCAGTGGATGTGACACACATTTATGGAACCGGTTGACAGCATTACAAGACAGTCTTCTTTCTGAAATCTCAAAGGCAAGAGGAGTAGAGGCAAACCAAAACATGGACGACATGGACAGAGCTGGAACATATGGCCCAGGACAGGGTGACTTTCGCGTATATTTGTTGAAGATCTGTGCTCCACAGGGTGCTGAACTCTTTTGATTGCTTGATGTAGGTTGTTATATAGATGTGCAGAGAGGAAGACTAAACGTCTGGTCAGGCACAATATACTGATCAGACATGTTAGTCAGGGTCAGACAAAACATACTGGCCAAGACCCTCACCTCAGCTTCCTAATAGCCCTCCCTGAAAACGGGCTGTTTTCATGACAGCCTGGCTAACGAAGTGAGGGATCGCCGTGATGCTGGTAGTAGTGAGTGACATGCAGATGAAGCCAAGCACAGCACAAACCGACTAGAAGACCCCTGTCAACCATCATCACAGGATGTGAGGAAAGCTACTGCAACTCGCCTCTCAACGTCCTTTTCAGGGCGCACAAAAGAGTAACCTACTCATTGTGGGCATTCGCAAACAACAACATATAGATGTGCAGTATGCAAGGAAGCCAGCAATATTGTGTATGCTTCCTGATCTTTTGCAATGCTGTATCAATGCAGGCCTAGGTCTTTAGTCAGTCCATCTTGCCATTGCATAGTTTGGCGACTACGGAGGACATGTATAGATGTATGGCCACCAAACTGCTGTTCTACGTGTCCATCTGTTGTCAAGGCAAGCGTACTATATGTCCAGCCCAACAATGTTTGCACGATATCGCTGCTTCAAAAACATCCCAAAACAAAGTTTGGTGTTGAATTACTTCGTTCCAGGTCTTATCCTGTATCAACATTTTTAGTGCGCGCCGTTCCCTTGCTCTCTGGGTGATTCTGAACTTCTAAGCATCTGTTTTGCGTACGTTCCACACTTTATATCTGTAAATCATTACTGGAATGACCATGCAATTGAAAGTGCGTGCTTTTGCCGTTGTGTCCTTGGAGTATTGGCTTAATGGAGTTCAAGGAATACCAAACTGCTTTTTGTCAATATAAAATTATTATTTAATTAAATTTAAATGAAATATTTGAGGGAACGGCGTGGCCTAGTGGTTAAGTGGCACGGCTCACAATCCGAAGGTGCTGGGTTCGTTCCCCATCACAGCACCGGCCGTTACCCCGGGGAAGCAAACCCTTATAAAATACAGGAGGAAGCAGACCCTTACATAAAATGCATGCTGAAGTCGGATGCACTGGGCTGACAGGCGCAAAATAAAAACACAGTGCAACGCACACCCGCCTTATGGATTAGAAAAATAAGGCGAACGCAAAAAATACCCAAAACAAAAATGAAATATTTGATGTTGACACTGTCTGATAATTGGGTGAAACTAACTTCTGTTGTTGGAATCACAGGTACACCATTCATGGTTCGTCTGCAGGAACATCTGAAGTATTTTGTGGTGGACAAGATTAGCAGTGATCCTTTATGGCACGGGACAAAAGTATATTTGTCTGGCCATGAGGTGAGTAGACTATCTGCACATATTTTTATATTTAGACTTTTCATGTTTGACATGAATGCCTAAGATAGTGATTTTCACGTGGACAACTTTGTGATTCTGGATAGCAGACTGGCTAAAGATCAAAGAGAGAAAGCTAACCCAGTACCCAAAAATGTCATGCTGAAGTTGGATGTGTCTGACCGAAAGGTGCAAAATATCGCAGCCAGACTGTAAACTATAACATAACACTTTGTGTTATTTGGACTACATCCTGCTACTTGCAAAACACTTTTCAGAGCTTGGTAGCGGGAGTGGGAAGGAATGGCGGAGGAGATTCTCACAATACATTTTCTCTCCTTCTCCTTCCCTCACCCCATGGATTTCCAGATTCTTTCCCCATCACGCACACTGTAGTAAAAGGGGGATAAATAGGGTTGTGCTTGAGGTTAGGAACCTAATTATATCAAACAAATTGCTTCAGAAACCACTGCAGCAAGAGCACACAAAGTGCCTTAACATCTGCAACGGCAATCCACTGCTTTATAAGGAGCAAAGCGGAGAAGTAGAAAAAATAAGGCTTTCTGTGGAGCCATGTCCGAGTGGTTTAAGATAGGTGATAACTGATTGTTTTTTCGTTCACTTTATCTCTCTATTCCCCTAGGCGGTGTACGTTACACTGTTTTTATTTTTAGCCTGTCGCCCCAGTGAATCCGACTTCAGAATGCATTTTATGTAAGGGTCTGCTTCCTCCTGCATTTTCTAAGGATTTGCTTCCCCGGGGTAACGGCCGGTGCTGTGATGGGGATCAAACCCAGCACCTTAGGATTGTGAGCCGTGCCACTTAACCACTAGGCCCCTCCGTCCCCTGGAAACAGGGATGATGAGACATGTGACTGTGGAGCAACACAAGACTCAGACCACCTGATCTTCTTCCCAAATCTTTTGGAAACATGCAATATGGATAACATGTTGAGGGGGAGTGACGGGGCAATCCATGTGGCTGTGGAGCAACACAAGACTCAGACCACCTGATCTTCTTCCCAAATCTTTTGGAAACATGCAATATGGATAACATGTTGAGGGGGAGTGACGGGGCAATCCATGTGGCTGTGGAGCAACACAAGACTCAGACCACCTGATCTTCTTCCCAAATCTTTTGGAAACATGCAATATGGATAACATGTTGAGGGGGAGTGACGGCAATCCATGTGGCTGAATATTTGAAACATGATGTCTGACATAGGGCCCACGACACAGATGGTAAGTAAGCACTGTGCGTGCACTTGACTGGACTCCTTACATGCTTCACAGATGTGCTGTCAGTGATTGTGGCTCTAGGGAGCCTAACAAATATTGCTCTAATGGCACTAAGAGTAATACTGTAATATATATCTCCTCTGCCGAAGACGGATGTGTTGGACCGAAAGGTGCAAATATCACAGTCAAGCTGTAAACTAGCGACACATTGCATTCTGTTGCCCAGACTCTTCTTCTTCTTCGTTCATTCTCAATCTTCCGCTACCAAACCCTGAAAGGGCTTAAGTAGCAGAATGTAGTCCAGAGAACTGTATGCGCTGTGTCATAGTTTATAGCTTGACTGCGATATTTGCACCTTTCGGTCCAACCAACACATCCAACTTCAGCAAGCATTTTTTGAGTACCGGGTTAGCATTCCCTCTTTGATCCCTTCTCCTTAGCCAGTCTGCCCTGCTGCAGCCTGTTATCCAGGATCACCACATGGAGGTGTAGAAGGGTCTTGGCAGCTATGGTTCGCTGGCCCTGACGCTAGCAGTCAGCTATGGGTCGCTAACCACTGCAGCATCTTGATCCCTGTCATCTATTCAACATTGGATATAAAATACTGATGATTGTGTCTGCGACACTGATAAAATGACAGTTCAATCAATATCTGCTTCAAAAGTGTCCAAACATACAAGGAATAAAGAGAGCAAATATGGCCAGTACCATTCCTGAACAAGCTCTATGGAGATATCAATAGCCCGGGGTATATATATTCAAGGTGATGCCTCGAAGCATACGAAGAAGAAGGTACCATCACACGAACAGTTGTTGTTGTTTCGATTGCCCACATTGCCCACAATGAGTAAGTTTACTCATTTTTACTTTACAATTGTATTAGGACAAAAGGTATAATTGTATTAGGACAAAAGGTATAATTGTATTAGGACAAAAGGTATAATTGTATTAGGACAAAAGGTACAATTGTATTAGGACAAAAGGTACAATTGTATTAGGACAAAAGGTACAATTGTATTAGGACAAAAGGTACAATTGTATTAGGACAAAAGGTATAATTGTATTAGGACAAAAGGTACAATTGTATTAGGACAAAAGGTATAATTGTATTAGGACACAAGGTCCATTTGTATTAGGACAAAAGGTACAATTGTATTAGGACAAAAGGTCCAACTATATTAGGATGCCATGCTCCTCAAGGAACAAAGAAGGTGAATAATGTTGTTAATACAGTTACTGCCTGTCAATCATCCCATACCATTGTTCGAATACAAACCTCTTTGCTTATCATCATCATCCTGTGTTATCATAATAGGAGCAAATGACAACTTAGTAGGGACCTGTGTAGCGCAGTGGTTAGCGTGCTGGCTTCGCATGTTAGTGGTCTTGGGTTCAGCCCCAGTTAAGGCGAAAAGGTTTTTTTCAGACTGAAACAGCTCCCGGGTCAACACCCGCTTTAAATGGGTACCGGTTCAGTCCTGGAATGTAAAGGCGGCCGGCGTGATGCTGACCACATCATCCACTAAATGCAGCGAGTTACAAAATAATATGGACTTAACACCATATTTCTTATGCGGTGCATGGCGTGACGGAATATTTTTTAATTTATTTTACTGCACTCTAGTGCTTGTATGCTCTTGTTAGTTTCTGTCCAACTTTAAAAAACTGATACGGCTTCCAGCCTTAAATGACACACATAGTAGGATGCAGTGGTCCTATTCTTTCTGCCCAAAATAATCTGCCTTGCTCTCCAAACTGGTTTTCATTTGTCTATACCACCTTTGTATTTTTTGCTATTTCAATTGCCCAAAGAAGATTAATTTGTCTCTTTTCCTGTTCTTTGTTCCGATTTGTTTGTGAAAGTGCAGGAAATATATATAATTTGACTATAGTTTATTTCACATTGGTTGCCGTCAATTACTGTGTAATATCTCAATAAAAACTGATAAAAGTGAATTTTTGCAGTCTTATATTTTCAATATCCCAACGACTTTAGAATTTACATCTTGTAGGGTAGTGTCGTTTTCCTAAAGCAGCTAGTTCCTTTGATCTTTGTTAGCAAAGGATATATTTTGTCCCTGCAGAAAATAATTTACCGTCAATTAAAAAATTGTCTGTCTTTAGGCAAAGGCGTCTCTAGAATTCGAATGAGATTTTCTTCATTAGGAAGCACATAATGTCCTGTAAACTGAAGATCATGTCTTGTAGGTACTGTAAGAAGTAATTGCATATTTCATAGAAAGAAGATGTACAAGCACATAATATATAGAACATAGAAAGTACATACTTCAGAAGGATTGGTCCAGTTTTATAAATAGATTCTGGAGGAAACCAATAAATGGTTATAATTCAGTTCTGAGATCCATCTTCTATTTGATTGAGGTGGCCCTGAAAAGGATCGTTTTGCCAAGGTGATGGAAACTTCTATTTCTCTCAAAACAAACATGTAAGCTAATTTCTCACTTAATCAGAGTCTGACGATTCCAACAAATTGATGACTGCTTACGGCTGAACGAACGGCAGTCCATTTTTTTTTCCAGTAGCCTTCTTTCTCTTTTAAGTCGGGGTCCTCGCATTTTGTCCAATAATCTAAATTTGAGAGGGCGGCATATGTTAGTTCTTTCATATTGCATAGTTTTTTATTTTCAGTTGCTACTTGTCCTTACGGACAATGAATACGGACCATGAATTACTGTTTGCAGTTTTCCAAACAAGACTACATAGGATCAACAAAGGTTGCCAGCCAATATGCTTCGATGTATCAGCAATAACTACAGAATAGAACATCAAAGTAGAAAACAAATTTGAGGCGTTGCTTGCGGTACAGGAAGAGAGGACATCTGAGGAGTTGATATCGTATGCAAGGGATATTTTTATCTCGACAGCGAAAGAAATGATTCCCAAGAAGTCGCATAAGACACAGAGCTATATAACAGATCAAACACAGAAACTCATTGCAGAAAGGCAACAATTAAAACAAATGGGAAGTAAGGGGACGAACACAGCATATACAAACTGCGCAAGAAAAGTTCGAAGAGAAATAAGAAAAGATAAAAGAAGATACATAGTAGAAACATGTAAGGATATAGAAAACCTACAACAAAAAGGTAGAGAAATAGATGCATTCAAAGCAATAAGAACACTGACAAGGGAGTTCCGTCCGGTTCCACATGTCATAAATGACAAAGAGGATAACACATTAACAGAAACCAAAGACATACTGAATAGATGGAGAGAGTACTGCAGAACCATGTATGGAGATAGCACAAAGCGCTCAGTTACAATCCTACCAAAGGATGAGAAAGAACCTGAACCAACATTGGAAGAAGTACGCTCTGCAATTAAAAGCCTGAAAAAGGGAAAGTACCCAGGATGTGATGATATCCCAGTAGAGCTAATACAAGCAGGAGGAGAGGCATGTGCTCGAGTCTATCACAAGCTGGGTAAACAGATATGGCACAGTGCAGAGTGGCCAGAAGCATGGAAGAAATCAATTTATATTCCCCTCCCCAAAAAGGCAACCTGAAGCTGTGCACGAACTACTAAACTATTGCGCTGATCAGCCACGCTAGCAAGATAACTCTTGCGAATCCTATTAAGAAGGATAGAGAAAAGGTTTGAATCTGAAATTTATGTAGTCCAGGCAGGTTTTAGGAAAGACAGAGGGACCCAGGACCATATATTCAATTTAAGGAATATCTATGAAAAATGTAGAGAGTTCAATGTAGACCTGTACACATGTTTCATTGATTACACTAAAGCCTTCGACACGGTAAAACATCAAAATCTGTGGAAAATCATGAAGGAAATGGGGTTTCCTTTGCATATAGTCCATCTCATTGAAACATTATACCAAGGTCAACAAGCCGCTGTCTTAGTATCTGGGCAAACATCAGATTGGTTTGCAGTAAAAAAGGGAGTCCGGCAGGGATGTATCCTCTCACCTTATCTGTACAACATATATGCGGAATGTATAATGAGAAATGTTCGAGAAGATGTGAACATTGAAAGTTTCGACCCATTTACGATTAGGGGGTACGAGATTCCAGAGTTACGATACGCAGATGACACAGTGATACTATCAAGAAGGGCTAGAGCAGCTACTTTCAGCCGTTAATGGACATAGTAAAGATCAAAACCTGTTCATAAACATAAATAAAACAAAGATAATGACCATCAACAAAACACAATGTCAGCATAAATTTACAGTGGCTAGTGAGGAAATAGATCAGGTCATACATTTTGAATATCTGGGATCCAGAATTGACAAAAATGGCGACTGCTCGAAAGAAATCAGAAGAAGACTAGCTATGGCAATGCAGAGACTGAACAGCCTGAAGAAATTGTTGCAGGGCACCAACAAAATGATAAAAGTTAAAGTCTTGAGAGCCTGTGTTTTTCCTGTGGCAGCTTATGACTGTGAATCATGGACGATTACCAAAACTTTTAGACAAAGAATCGAATCCTTCGAGTCAAAATGTTACAGAAAGATCCTCAGAATACCCTGGACAGAGAAAAAAAACAAATGTAGACATTCGGCAAGAGTTGAACATAGAGGAGAACTGGTTTATCAATTCCATTTTGGCTAGAAAATGCAAATACTTTGGTCACATCAAGAGACACAATGGTCTTGAGAGAACGGTGATGAACGGTATGGTGCCAGGCAAAAGAGGAAGGGGTAGACCAAGAAGACGATAGCACCAAGATATCCAGGAATGCCTGAGTATGACTGTGGCGGAGGCTGGTGTTTTGGCAAGGGAACGAGTTTCTTTCAGACAGACTGTGATGGGAGCGACGTTCTACAAAGGACATGCTACATGATGACTTGTCCTTTAATGTTCGCCCAAATGAGTTCAATTGGGATTTTGTGGGAATGGTAAAATGACAGTCTCAAAGGCATATGACCATGCTCTTGGATCAACTTGTCCATGTGAAAGATCAAGGAAAGTAATTCACGTTTTAGATGTGTTGCGATAAATGGTATGTGTTCTTTTGTGAGCCACATCTTTATTGCGTCTTATGTACTGGATGATGTCGGATTTTGCCTTCTTGTGTCACTGCGTTGTGGCATGAAGCATTGTCCATTATCAGACAAAAGGGTCTATCTAAGGGCGGAAGGACAGTTTTTTCAATCCACACTCTAAATATGTTACCATTCATCTCTGTATGATAATCCTGATTGTCCACATAATTTGAAGGAAATACAAGTTCTGCAATCTTTACCAACCCATTATGTCTGCTACCTGCATGTGCTATAAGCAAGTGATTTTCTTTGCCACTTGATACTAATCTTTTAATCGTTCCATCCGCTGGCTGCCATTTCTTGTGTGGTGAGTATTTATCCAAGTTTCATCAACGAACACAATATCATAACATTTTTTACACATTTTGCGTACTTCACGTAAATACTTGCTTCTCGTGTATGCGGTTTCTCACAGATGATGTTTCTCCCGCTAGCAAACTTTCTGCAGGTAAAGCCTATGTCCCTTACAGTTCTCTATAATGTAGATTTCGATACATCAATGCCATTGTGTGTTCTCAGACGCGACTTCAGTTTCCTTAGTGTCACTGTTTCTTTGGAATCAAACATTCTAGCAATCTCTCTTCTAATCACATCCCTGTCAAAGCTATCTACCCTTTTCTTTCTTCCTTGTATTGTTTGTTGAAAACGCTTTATGTTATCTTCTTTTGCATTTTTCAGACCCCGGGGGAGGGTGAGCACAAGGTAATGGACTTTATCCGCTACTCAAAAAGCCAAGCAGATTATGATCCTGACACAAGACATTGTTTGTATGGTCTTGATGCCGATCTGGTGAGAACTATTCGTAATTTTTTTAAAATATGTGTACAAATTTTCTTACACATTAGAATATATATTACACCAGCTGTTTATTTAGGCACTAAATCATCACCATAAGCGGCTTAGTCTCTGTAGACCATGCACGTGGCACCCTGTAAGTTTTGTTCAGCTTTGTCTCCGGTATTTCGACACCGTCTGCTATGGCTGTGAAGGCCGATCTGTGATTGACAGTCCCTGCCACAGATCGTACAACCATACTGAGGAGGCTGGCTGTTCCTTGGTCTCTTCGGTCTTTCTCTTCTCTCTGCAGCCAGAAGACCTCTACGAGCGTCAGCAGCCACTATGCCCTCTCCAACTGACTGTCTCCAGATAGCTTGATCCTGAGAAATTTCTTCCTAGCCCTTGGAGTTGGGACAGGCTAAACAGCTGCCCGTCTGACCTGGTGCGCAGATAAATTCCGTCCACAGATGTGTCATAAGCATAGGATAGGAGCATGGACAAGAAGATCCCAAAGAGGGTCGGCGGAGCACACATTCCTGCTTCACTCCACTCTTGATGGGAAAGGAGTTTGAAGATGATCCATCGTATAGAACTGAGCCCTTCATATCAGTATGAACAGAAATTGTCATGCTACTCAGTTTTGGGGGGGCAGCCGATCTTCTTGAGGAGTTTGAATAGACCCTTTCTACTACCCAAGTCGAAGGCCTTGGTGAGGTCTAGAAACATCATAAAGAACGGATGGTCTTGTTCTCTGCACTTCTTCTGGATTTGGCGAAGCGAGAAAATCATATCCACTCTAAAGCCACACTGGGATTCTGGGTACACCCTGTCCGCGAGCAGTCTCAACCTGTTTAGTAGCATGCGGGCGTAAACTTTGCCTACACCACTCATGAGCGGGATCCCTCTATAATTATTGCAGTCCCCGCAGTCACCTTTGTTTTTGTTAAAAGTCACAATGATGGCGTCACGCATATCTTGAGAGACTGCACCTTCCTCCCAGCAGAGGCATAGAAGATCAAACATCGGCTGGAGGGGACGGCGTGGGCTAGTGGTTAAGTGACACAGCTCACAACCAGAAGGTGCTGGGTTCGGTCCCCATCACAGCACCGGCCGTTACCCCGGGGAAGCAAACCCTTAGAAAATGCAGGAGGAAGCAGACCCTTACATAAAATGCATGCTGAAGTCGGACGCACTGGGCCGACAGGCGCAAAATAAAAACCACAGTGCAACGAACACTGCCCTGGGGAATAGATAAATAAGGCAATGGCAAAAAAACATCGGCTGAGCTGGTGCTGATTTCCCGTATTTGATGGCTTCGGGTGGGATACCATCTCTCCCTGGTGATTTGCCATTTGAGAGGTAGTTGATAGCCTTATCAAGCTAATCCAGAGCAGGTGGTCTGTCATGTTCGTTCATAATGGGCAGGACCTGTAGCCTGCACGAGGCCTCATCAGTGACCACCGTTTCCCGAGAGTAGAGCTCAGAGTAGTGCTCTACCCATCTTGCAATCTGCTGGTCGCGGTCCATAATTCTCGTACCTGTACCTGAGATTTCAGGGAGACATCACTTCTTGCAGTAGGGCCCAGTGCCATCTTTATGCCTCTATACATGCCCTGGATATTTCCCATCTCTGCATTTAGCTGAATTTCTTCACACAGTTTCTGCCAGTACTCATTCGTGCATTGTCTAGCGGTTCGTTGATTGGTGCCTCGGGCCCTCCTGAGGGCAGCAAGCGTCCTCTCATTTGAACTTTTTTATATAATTGATGAAAGCTTCTTGCTTGGCCTCAATTACTGGTTCCATTCTTGCGAGATGTGAATTGAACCAGTCGTGATTGGCCAAACGTAACTAATGCTGTATTATAGATGGCACCTTTCTTAACGTTCCACTTAGCTGTGGCGTCACAGTCAGATCCTCCCCGAAGAGCAAGATTCAGGTCAGACACAAACCTCTCCGCCTTGAAAGGAATCATCATCTGTGCAGTGTTGATGGGGGATGCTCCATCTGTTTTGAGCGGTATATTGTGCGAAGCTGCAAGCGTACCCTGCTGCATACAAGAGCATGGTCAGAGTCGTCTGCTGCATACACGAGCATGGTCAGAGTCGTAGTCTGCACTGTGATAGCTTCTAGGGGAGAGGACCATGTTTAGAGCTAAGCGTCTGGTGACAATCAAGTCGATTTGATGCCATCGATGTGACTTTGAGAGTTTCCAGGCTACTTTATGTTGCGGCCTGCTTTGAAGAAAGTAATTCTGATACATAGGCCTTGTTGAGTGCACAGCTCCAGCAACCTCTGACCATTGTCTTTACCCTGCCAATTCCATGATGTCCAAGGCAGGTGGGCCATGCTTTGTGGTCCCCACCTACTCCAGCATTTAAGTCTCAAAGAAGGATGAGTGTCTCCCTAGACAGGCACTAGATAGTACTCATGTTTCTGATTCTTGTGATTTGAGCCCTTTACACCCAAGCTAGACCCTGTCCGTGGTCTAGGACTAGAAGCTGCTACTTCTTCTGTTTACAAGCCTGACAGACCCATACATGTTGAAGCCATGATTATTTTCAATGGCATGCTTCTTTTCAAGCAATACATTCATCATTTCATGGCAATTCAGTCCCATGAAGAATGGAAATTTTGTGGAACCAATAGGGACTAAAATTTTAGGTCCTACACTGGAAACGTAAATGAGTCATTGCAGTATGACAAGCTATATTCATAATGGCCAAGACTCTCACCTCGGCTTCCTAATAGCCCTACCTGGAAATGGCTGTTTTCATGGCAGCCTAGCTAAAGAGGTGAGGGATCGACGTGATCCTATAGTAGTGAGCGATACGTAGATAAAGCCAAGCATAGCATAACTGCCTGGAGGAACCCGGTCCACCTTCATCAGGATGTGAGGAAAGCTTCTGCAACCCGCCACTTAACGTCCTTTTCAGGGCGCACAAAAAAGCAACCTACTCATGTGGGCATTCGCAAACAACAACTTTGATAACTACTTTACATGAGTAAAACTGTCGAAGATTTGCTCCAGCGCAAAGGGTACATCTGTGCAAACACTTGGCCACCTCAGAAAGGATAGTGATTTTTACCCTGATGCTGTTAGATACTTGCCTACATTTAACCTTCTGTTATTTATAATCATTACTCACTGAGAGCCCTTTGCAACAGTTTAGAATGACATTAAATATTGGAGACTCCAATTCTTTCTTGAAGACCAAAATCGTATTCAGAGAACTACAGACTAGTTCATTTCCAGCAGAAAGAGAATGCGTTTTTCCTGTTTTCAGTGTTCTTAATGGAATGTGTGGATGCTTATTGATTTCTGTCCCAGACAAGGGACAATCTTATTTGACATTACATTCAGTCTTGTAAAGATTGTGGAAAAGAACAATCAAACATGATATGTGGTAATGAAAATATGTATTTAAATAAAAACAAATTTCCTGTAAAACATTTTCTGTTTCACATGTTTTTAATATCCATTTTATATCACAAATAACAATAAAGTTATATTTTTCTGAAAGTGTATCCATTTTTTTATATGGTCATTTGAATTTTAAAATGTACTAAGATATTTAATTCTTTAAAAAAATGGTGTATGTACATGCAGAAAAGAGTTATCTCTCTGTCCTTAGATGTAGGGGATGTATTTCTTAATACACAACTTAGAGTATAAAGGGTTAAAGATCTTCT
Source organism: Ariolimax columbianus (assembly GCA_036924085.1). NCBI lineage: Eukaryota > Metazoa > Mollusca > Gastropoda > Stylommatophora > Arionidae > Ariolimax > Ariolimax columbianus. The sequence continues at coordinate 7,828,308 of JAVGWX010000005.1, forward strand.
TGTGCTTTATAATCTTTTCTTTGTTGACTTATAAAAACTGCCAGCTACTGTTCTGTTACAGATAATGTTAGGACTTACGAGTCACGATCCTCATTTCTCGCTGCTTCGAGAGGAGGTCAGATTTGGAGGCAGAAGAGACAGAAACAAAAGGTAATTTTTCTTATCTGTTTGTTCACTTTTTAAAAAATAATATGAGATACAATGTGTTTCCTTTTACAGTTGGAAAGTGATATCTGCCTTTCATGCCAGCATATGCGTTGAATATATGTATTTGGGTTAGCTGTCTCTAGTCTGGCTCTCAGCCAACTATACGGTATCAGGTGGTTTGAAGTCAAGAGTTGTCCTTCTAGATGAATGTTTTTGCTGTCAGTAGCTACATTTTGTGAGCAACAAACCATAGTCATCATCTTAGCTAAGGATATAATGATGTTCAATAGGTGTGCCCATGATCGACACCAGCAAATGTAGCTAGCTTTCAGGGACTATATTCGGAAGTAAATTTTGGAAGTAACTAGGCATAAAAGAATGGACTAATCTCCGACCAGAAGAGTCACAGGCAGCGGCCGCTGACAGAGAAGGGTGGCGTGGTGTTGTGAGGATCTCTTCATGTGTGTCCCAACCACCTCACCGGTTACAGGATGACCTGACCTGACCTGAGGCATAAATATCACTGCATAGTAAAGATCAAAAGAAGACATGGGAATCTAGAAAACCTTATGACGATGAGAAGACCATGGACATGAAGGAGTGAGGAAAACAGAAGAAAGGTGATTAGCAAACTGGATAGGAAAACATAAAACACACAAAGGGCAGAAATGCTTACAAGTGAGATGTTTGTGGGGGGGAATTGATTGTCTTCCACAGAACAGATGATTTTTGAGGGAGTTGATTGCTTGTCACAATACAGATGGTTGTGAGGGGAATTTATTGCTTGCCAAATTACAGATGGTTGGGGGATGAATGTCTGGAATGTGAGATATGGACTCCAACTTGACTTGACTTGACTTGACTTAGTTGCTCCTCTTCTACCATTTAGTGGAGAAGTCTTATTTTCCCACTTGGTTTACAGTTGCTACATGATGAGATAACCAGTCAGATGCCCAACTCTCCTTAGTCACCTCTTGTAATGCATAGCAGGTCACAGTGTTATTATTCGTTGCACACAGTTCAGGCCCCAGTAAGACACAGACAAGTTTTGTCTTGATCCCAGCAATGTTGATTTTGCTGTATGTTTATTTCATTGCATGTCTGTTTTTCTAACATCTTCAGACCTGTAACGCCAGAGGAAACAACATTTCATCTGCTGCATCTTTCCTTGATGAGAGACTACCTGGCATACGAGTTTTCTGAACTGCAGGTAATATAGTCAAATTATTTATATGTTGACACTAGCTGTAGTCCATAGTTAAACAAAAAATCCCAGCACTTATTCTGGACTCTGTATATCTGCATATTTAACATAATCAACAAGATAGCCTACAAGAAACAGCATTGTGTTCAATAAATACTTTAACAGACTAGACCCCCTTCATATGAGCCTTACTGTTGTAACTGCACTTATCCATACCAGACTGCAATATGTGTTTCATGCATGCCCTGGACTTACTATAGAAAGATGAAGCTATTGCCAGTCCTCTCGATAACTACGACCTTCTCCCACCCCACTACTCTTCTCGTCTTCTATTTTGTGCCTTATGAAGCAAAGGCCATCACTGTAGATAACTTTTTACAGAAAGACTTGTGTGCTCATGGTAGTTATTTCTTTAGCAATTTGTTGTTCATGATGAGTTTACTAGCTTCATTCACAATCCTCTTTAGTTGTCTTTAACAGCACACATCATAACCTTATAAGAAGGAACCCCTCTGAATCCAGACTCATTCCCCCCTCCTCCCCTCAGTCCTGGGCCCTGACACTATTTGGAATGTTCTTTGCGCTCCTACTGAAGCACGCATTTGGTAACCCAACAGAAGAGATTTACCTTCACCACTAGATCATATGACCATCTGTTTAATCTTGCGAGACTCAAAGCTGAAATGAAGATTAGGAAAGTTACTGTCAGGGATATGGTTGCATATTGCTTTCTTCTTTCTCTGTTTTTATATAAGGCATCATCACGGTTAGTCTGATATTGAAGCCGTCTGATCGTTTCACTTCACTGTCCTCTACACATCTCTTCAACTCAGCATCATTCTGATGTTCTTGCATGCCTGTATGAAGAAATTGTTTTCCCATGTTTTCTGCCTTTCAGTACTGCTGATAGAAGAAGACCCTTATGCTTCATATTGTGTGGTCAAGACAATCTACCTTTTGTTTGCTTCTCATTAGTTGTCTATATGCCCCTATATCTGTAAACACGTGTTCGTTAGACCTTTTATCTGTCCAATCAGCTTTTAGCATTCTGTACCCCACATCGCAATATGAAGGACTTTTAATCATTTCTGTTGGTAGTACATGTTTCAGAGCTGAACAATTCTACAGGCTAGATATGTCAGGTAAATTTTTTTCGTAGTTCAATATTGATGTTAACAGTTTTTTGTTTCTCACAAAATTTCTCTGTGACTTGCAATCCTAGATTTAATTTAAACTTCAAAATGTGCATCATCTGTTTTTATCTCAAATATGAAAAGCTCTGCACTTGTTCTAAGGTCTGTCCCTCTATGCTGATATTTATTCTTTGGATTTGTTTACCGTCACTTCTGTTGAAGTAGCATTTATCTTCACTCCAATTACTGTTGAGTATCTTTGATCTTGTTGAGTAGTGTTTGTAAGAGTTTTTCTGTTTCAATTTGATGGTACATATTCGTTGACCGTGGTCCCAGTGTGGTATTTTCTGGTAGTTTTGTCAGTCATCATTTCCAAATAAGCATTGAATATGTTTGGTGATAATAAAGATCCCTGTCTTACTAATTTTCCCATTTGGACTGAGCTTGTTATTTATTCACACATAGAGTGATATATTGACCATTTGATTTTCATATAAGTTCATAATTAGTTTAATAGTTGCTTTTTCCACATTTAAGATGCTCAGGGATCAAGATGCTGAGCAGCACATGAGCTGCAGTGATCAGCGACCCATAGCTGACTATTAGCGTCAGGGCCAGCGAACCATAGCTGCCAAGACCCTTCTACACCTCCATGCGGTGATCCTGGATAACAGGCTGCATCAGGGCAGACTGGCTAAGGAGAAGGGATCGAAGAGGGAATGCTAACCCAGTACTCAAAAAATGCTTGCTGAAGTCGGATATGTTGGACCGAAAGGTACAAATATCGCAGCCAAGCTGTAAACTACGACACAACGCATTCCGTTCTCTGGACTACATTCTGCTACTTAAGCCTTTTCAGGGTTTGGTAGTGGGAGATTGAGAACGAACGAAGAAGAAGAGGAAGCTGCTCCAAAATTGGGAAAAGCTTTTCCATGGCACCAAATCAAAAGTTTTTCATAGTCAGCAGAGAAAGAGATTTAAGTTTTTCAAATCAAAAGTTTTTCATAGTCAGCAGAGAAAGAGATTTAAGTTTTTCAAATCAAAAGTTTTTCATAGTCAGCAGAGAAAGAGATTTAAGTTTTTCAAATGAAAAGTTTTTCATAGTCAGTAGAGAAAGAGATTTAAGTTTTTCAAATCAAAAGTTTTTCATAGTCAGTAGAGAAAGAGATGTCAGTTTTTCAAATCAAAAGTTTTTCATAGTCAGTAGAGAAAGAGATGTCAGTTTTTCAACCATTCTCTCTGCAATAAACCTTAATGTTTCAGCTGTGTCTCTAGGGCCTCTATCTTTGCGGGATCCAAACTGGTTTTCATTTAGCACAGATTCTACCTTATTGAAGTCAAACTCAGTACTTTGTGCCCCCTATATGTGTCACATTTGTATTATTGCTTTCGAAGACAGTCCAGCTGAGCTCTTCACTCTAGATATATATTTTATGGCAACAAGTTGTAGTGGCTATTCTTATAATCAAGGATATTCTGAAGAAGGTGGCCATTGACCCCACTGGCTGGAGTGCAATTCTAGACTTCTTAGTAGGCCCACCACTATTGGCATCATATTGCTGATCCCCACCTCATTGGCCGGGATGCTGTAACACAGTCAATTTCCAGGTGCACGGCATGGGCATCTTTGTCAGTATGTTGCACCAGATCCAGGCCTTGGTCATTGCACACTTAACATATCATCCCCCAACATACCCAGTACATTTCCTTCGGCAGTAACTATAGCTCTGAGTAATGCAATGTTTCACTTAATGTTATATTAGCACATCATTAAAATCTCATTTGTAAGTTAAGTCTATGAGTGAAGCAAAAAGGTATCTTCCTGCTATTTAGGTCAAGTCAAATCATCCCGTAACCAGTGAGGTCATTGGGGCACCCATGAAGATAGCCCCACAACCCCTCTCTGTCAGTGGCCGCTGCATGTGCCTTCTCTGGTTGCAGATTGGTCCATTCTTTTATGTTGCCTTCCCACCTCTTTTTGGGATGACCTCTTCGTCTTCCGCCTTGCTCCCTGTCGTGCAGGATCGTATTTCCAAGACCATTTTATCTCGATATGTGGCCATAACAAGTGAGTTTTCATCTTTTTACCGTTGCCAAGAGGTCTTTAAAAGACCTTATTGTTGTAATTCCTTATCGTATTTTGCATTTGTAAGTGACATTTAGAAGTCTTCGGGAGCATCTCATCTCCAAGGCCTGTATCCTTCGCTGCAGGTCAGCTGTAATTGTCCATGTCTCACAAAGCACAGAAGAATATCGTCAGGACCAATGTACGCATTAATCTGATATTTGTACATATGGCTAACTTTTTTTCTTGCCAGATTTTGTTAAGCCATGCAAGCGCCGTTATTGTCTGTGCTGTTCTGACCAACACCTCACATTTTGATCCTTCATCACTGATAATCGAACCCAGATATTTAAAATAGTCAACCACTTCGAGTTCTTGGCCATTAGTTTTTACCCCACTGTTGAAGCCTTCGGCGTTGTTGGCTATTAATTTTGTCTTTCCTGCTATTATGGATATATATTTCCTGTTTCATGGCTTAGGGTGTAAAGGGTTAAATAATTTATGATAAATTATTTATTTAATGATCCTTGTAGGGCAAATTACCTTTTCCATGGGATCTGGAGAAGATCATTGATGACTGGATCTTGATGGGATTCCTGGTGGGCAATGACTTCATCCCACATCTGCCTCATCTACACATCCAACATGATGCCTTGCCACTGCTGTGGAAGACGTACAAGAGTGTTTTGCCCACTCTGGATGGTGAGTAAACAAGATGGCCGAGCCTTACAGGTCGCTGGCACGCCTCGCTTCGGTGTTTGTGATCTCTGTGGATGTTTTCTAATTTCTAAATGTACTATTAATGACAACTCAGTACCTAGAACTATAGTTTATGTTAAATGTGCATCTAGGTAGAGCCAGATAGGCTAATCCAACTGTTGTGCGATATCTCCTCTTATTCCCCTAAAGCAGCGAATATCGCTCGCATCAAGCCACATCGCTATACAAAAATTAAGCCAAACTGGCAGTCAAGGCCTGGCTCAGTAACACAGCCAAACACCTCACCGGTAAATTCAACCATACTAAGGTGAAGTACTCAAGAGACCATCTCATAGCACTCAGTCTATTGACATCCTCCTACCCCCTCGCAGCAGCAGAAGTTATAAAACACTATCATACCTCGGAATCCATAACAGGGCTTTATCCCTGCACACGTGAAGAAAGCGACCAAGAGGGGAAAAAAGAAAGCAGAAAAGAACGAACACAAATACTGAACTGATAGTCCAACGTCAAACACCTCTCAACACTGTCGAAGCCCAGTCAGCCAGACATAACAAAAATCTACTAGCTACAGACAAATCTAGGAAAAACAGCCTCAACCCCTCGAATGCAGGTCACAAGACACTAATTCCTGTGCATGGAAACTGAATTGGAAATACAATTATTGGATCAGAAAGAACTTATATGATTTATTACCTATGCTAAGACACTTATTACAGAACTAAGAATATCATATCGAGACTGCAGACTATTTCCCTAACATGTCTCTGTCACAAACTTCATTATAGCTGCAGAGTATCATCACTAACAGATGTCTGTCACAAACTTCATTATAGCTACAGAGTATCATCACTAACAGATGTCTCTGTCACAAACTTCATTATAGCTACAGAGTATCATCACTAACAGATGTCTGTCACAAACTTCATTATAGCTGCAGAGTATCATCACTAACAGATGTCTGTCACAAACTTCATTATATCTGCAGAGTATGATCACTAACAGATGTCTCAGTCGTAAAAACTTCTTTATAGCTGCAGAGTATCATCACTAACAAGATATCTCTGTCATAAATGGAGATTATGACTATTACAGCTGGAGATTGAAATAGTTAAAGCTGGAGATTGAAATAGTTAAAGCTGGAGATTGAAATAGTTACAGCTGGAGATTGAAATAGTTAAAGCTGGAGATTGAAATAGTTACAGCTGGAGATTGAAATAGTTACAGCTGGAGATTGAAATAGTTACAGCTGGAGATTGAAATAGTTACAGCTGGAGATTGAAATAGTTACAGCTGGAGATTGAAATAGTTACAGCTGGAGATTGAAATAGTTACAGCTGGAGATTTAAATAGTTACAGCTGGAGATTTAAATAGTTACAGCTGGAGATTGAAATAGTTAAAGCTGGAGATTGAAATAGTTACAGCTGGAGATTGAAATAGTTACAGCTGGAGATTGAAATAGTTACAGCTGGAGATTGAAATAGTTACAGCTGGAGATTGAAATAGTTACAGCTGGAGATTGAAATAGTTACAGCTGGAGATTGAAATAGTTAAAGCTGGAGATTGAAATAGTTACAGCTGGAGATTGAAATAGTTACAGCTGGAGATTGAGACTGGTACAAACAATCAAAAGCTCTCCATCTTGTGCATTAAGAAACATATATATCCTGGCATCATATAACAAATTATTGTTTCTGATACATCTGTTTGAGCCAAACATTTCCTTTTGTTCCTGCACAGGGTACATCAATGAGAGTGGACATCTGAACTTGCCACGGTTTGAGAAATACTTCCAAGAATTGTCAAAGGTGTGTCATATTGTCACATATTGTTTACACGGAAGGGCAGATAGTAATTGTCATAAATTAGGTACCAGGCATTGTTTCATTTCATTAACTTGGATATTTTAAAGCGTAGAAAATTAAAGCGAGCAAAAGCCGTAATAGAATACTTGAGCTAGCTCCAATACTTGTAATAGCATTTTGTTGTGATCAATAAGGACATGAAAGGAACAGTCCAATCTGATTGTAATACATCACAAACATTCAGAATGACATCACTTCACTAAGTCACTCTTCTACCCAGAGGGTGTATAGGTCTAAGCGTGCAGACAGACGATTGGCCTGTTCTGACTTTGCATGATGGGGAGCTGCCTCGTTTGGGCTTCATACAGGGCACGATTGGGTAGGAATTTCATTACCTTTAGAATATGTGCCCGGACTTGGCTAACAGCCTGCTACTCTTTTTTATTTTCAATTGCCAAGACTTCTTTAATGTGTACCTAAGGGTTCACCAAGTTTATCAAAGATAACACTGAAACGAAAAGGACAAATAAACAAAAACTCAGCATGGAGTTACTACTCATGGCACATCATTCTATAGTCAGTCGTAACTGAAAGAGAGAAAACTACTATTCATGATACATCATTCTATAGTCAGTCGTAACCGAAAGAGAGAAAACTACTACTCATGGCACATCATTCTATAGTCAGTCGTAACTGAAAGAGAGAAAACTACTACTCATGGCACATCTTTCTATAGTCAGTCGTAACCGAAAGAGAGAAAACTACTATTCATGATACATCATTCTATAGTCAGTCGTAACCGAAAGAGAGAAAACTACTACTCATGGCACATCTTTCTATAGTCAGTCGTAACCGAAAGAGAGAAAACTACTATTCATGATACATCATTCTATAGTCAGTCGTAACCGAAAGAGAGAAAACTACTACTCATGGCACATCATTCTATAGTCAGTCGTAACCGAAAGAGAGAAAACTACTACTCATGGCACATCATTCTATAGTCAGTCGTAACTGAAAGAGAGAAAACTACTATTCATGGCACATCATTCTATAGTAAGTTGTAACTGAAAGAGAGAAAACTACTATTCATGGCACATCATTCTATAGTAAGTTGTAACTGAAAGAGAGAAAATTATCACTATGAGCAATGGGACAACATCCTACCACTATGAGCAATGGGACAACATCCTACCACTATGAGCAATAGGACAACATCCTACCACTATGAGCAATGGGGCAACATCCTACCACTATGAGCAATGGGACAACATCCTACCACTATGAGCAATGGGACAACATCCTATCACTATGAGCAATGGGACAACATCCTACCACTATGAGCAATGGGACAACATCCTACCACTATGAGCAATGGGACAACATCCTACCACTATGAGCAATGGGACAACATCCTACCACTATGAGCAATGGGACAACATCCTACCACTATGAGCAATGGGACAACATCCTACCACTATGAGCAATGGGACAACATCCTACCACTATGAGCAATGGGACAACATCCTACCACTATGAGCAATGGGACAACATCCTACCACTATGAGCAATGGGACAACATCCTACCACTATGAGCAATGGGACAACATCCTACCACTATGAGCAATAGGACAACATCCTACCACTATGAGCAATGGGACAACATCCTACCACTATGAGCAATGGGACAACATCCTACCACTATGAGCAATAGGACAACATCCTACCACTATGAGCAATGGGACAACATCCTACCACTATGAGCAATGGGACAACATCCTACCACTATGAGCAATAGGACAACATCCTACCACTATGAGCAATGGGACAACATCCTACCACTATGAGCAATGGGACAACATCCTATCACTATGAGCAATGGGACAACATCCTACCACTATGAGCAATGGGACAGCATTCTATTACTATGAGCAATGGGACAGCATTACTACTGGCCTCCTTGAGGGAAAATTGCTGCAAAGCGATTTATGTTTTTGGAAACATATTTATGAGTGTAACATTCATTTCTTGAACAAATGTACAATGGTGACTACTGGAGCTAATATGTCGACCACTTTTCACTAAGAGGTCCTTCATGTTCTTATCCTGTTGATGTCACCGAAGGTGAATCCTTGAAAACATGAGTTCTGAGTGTTTTCAAAGAAAAATATTTGGTTTTCTATCATTGAGATAAAACTTTGAAGAAATTGTCACGGTTAAGAATCATGAAGAATTAGTCAATAGCTGACTAAAGTGTAGCAGTATTATGTTTATTCCTGAATTAGTCAATAGCTGACTAAAGTGTAGCAGTATTATGTTTATTCCTGAATTAGTCAATAGCTGACTAAAGTGTAGCAGTATTATGTTTATTCCTGAATTAGTCAATAGCTGACTAAAGTGTAGCAGTATTATGTTTATTCCTGAATTAGTCAATAGCTGACTAAAAGTGTAGCAGTATTATGTTTATTCCTGAATTAGTCAATAGCTGACTAAAAGTGTAGCAGTATTATGTTTATTCCTGAATTAGTCAATAGCTGACTAAAGTGTAGCAGTATTATGTTTATTCCTGAATTAGTCAATAGCTGACTAAAAGTGTAGCAGTATTATGTTTATTCCTGGATTAGTCAATAGCTGACTAAAAGTGTAGCAGTATTATGTTTATTCCTGAATTAGTCAATAGCTGACTAAAAGTGTAGCAGTATTATGTTTATTCCTGAATTAGTCAATAGCTGACTAAAAGTGTAGCAGTATTATGTTTATTCCTGAATTAGTCAATAGCTGACTAAAGTGTAGCAGTATGTTTATTCCTGAATTAGTCAATAGCTGACTAAAGTAAAGCAGTATGTTTATTCCTGAATTAGTCAATAGCTGACTAAAAGTGTAGCAGTATTATGTTTATTCCTGAATTAGTCAATAGCTGACTAAAGTGTAGCAGTATTATGTTTATTCCTGAATTAGTCAATAGCTGACTAAAAGTGTAGCAGTATTATGTTTATTCCTGAATTAGTCAATAGCTGACTAAAGTGTAGCAGTATTATGTTTATTCCTGAATTAGTCAATAGCTGACTAAAAGTGTAGCAGTATTATGTTTATTCCTGAATTAGTCAATAGCTGACTAAAGTGTAGCAGTATGTTTATTCCTGAATTAGTCAATAGCTGACTAAAGTGTAGCAGTATGTTTATTCCTGAATTAATAGCTTGAAATGCTGAGAAAGACTTGATTTCAATATTTTCACAAGAGAATTAAGATCTTTCCACTTGCATAATACAACAAGTTCATTTCTGTTTGGTAGCTTGTGAATCAGTCTTGCTTGTGTTCTTTCAGTTTGATTTGGAAACCTTTGAGAGTGCTTTCAGTGATCTGCGCTTTCTTGAGAGCAAACTTGGGGGAAAGACCATCAATGAAAGTATTGGTCCTAACAGACCACCAGACAAATTAAAAAAACTAGAGAAGGTAAATTTTATGCAAATATAGAGATCTGCTCATTGTGTTTGAGATGTTTAAATGGAGAGATTTTGTTTTGTTGAATATGATTTTTAAAAATGTAAAGTAAGTTATATGCTGGTGATTTTTGTAGGTTGTGTTGTTTGGTAGTATTTTCTAGGAAGATTTTGTTATCTTGTTAGTGTTTTCTGTGATTTATTTTCTTGTTAGTTATTTCTATGGAGATCTGTTATCTGTGTTTTCTAAGGAAATTGTGTTATCTTGTTAGTGTTTTCTTGGCAGATTTGATTTTCTTGTTAGAATTTTCAATAGAGATTTTGTTAGTTTTTTCTTGGTAGGTTTTATTTTTTTGTTAGTATTTTCTTTGGAGATTTTGTTAGTGTTTTCTGGGGAGGTTTTGTTATTGTGTTAGTGTTTTCTGAGAAAGTTTTGTTAGTAACTGACATACTTAGTTGAAATATATTTTGGTCTACATTTTTTTAGAAGTTCAGAAGTATGAATCAAATATGAAATTCCTTAACTTTTATAATTAATGTAGGAAATGCCATGGGAAATTATGACTTGGAAATATGACCGATCTTTTATGCTTGCAGTTCAAGGTGGAGAGAAATGGTATTGCTTTTCATGCTTTAGAAGATCAAAGTGCCAGCAATGGTGAGTAATCATTTGAAAAATAAAATGAATATTTGAATTAGTTAGCTGCCGTTAGTTGAAATAGACCCTTTTCGGTCTCCAAGTGGTTGCCCTGGATACCGAGCAGCCTGACTAAAGAATAGGATTCAAAGAGGGATGGAAAACCCGGCCTCAGAAATGCTGTGCTGAAACCCAATGTGTTGGGCCAAATGGTGCAGAAATTGCAACCTTGCATGCACAAGGGGAACTGAGTGGTCTCGGGGGTAAAAGACGTCTGCCTCGGGTGATGGAAATCGCATGTTCAAATCACGGTGGAGATCGTGATTTTTTCAGGTGAACTTTCTGGTACTTCCCTGGATATCTGTTTAGTAGAGACTGGGCACCCGTGTGCAGAGTTGCATACGTTAAAAATCTCTCTGCAGTTTGAAAAAGAAAAGAGTAGTATTAACGGGCGCTGCCCGGGCAAAATTCAAAATTATGCAAAAAATATCTACCCAATCTATTACGGGATTCTCGCAGCGCTACAGAGTTTGTGCATTTTGCCGAGATTCTCAAAAAAATATGGAGAAGAACAGAGTACTTATGGGTTAAACTGTGTGCAATGACGTTGATTCTCCGAGTAAACTAAACATGTACAAATCCAGAAAATGGCAGCATAGACAAACTCTGCAGAGATGGACAAACAAAGATGTTCATACTCAATAGGACATTGCAGACTCAAGGTCCATCTCCACAGAATGGGTCTTAGAGACTCCACCACATACGATTGCGGAGTACCCAAGCAAACGCCAGAACATAACCTGCACGGCCGTACTCGAAAAGCCGTGGGGGACTGACGAACACTTGAACCGTAGTCTCCTTCGTCAACCTCACAGGTCTAAAAGCATATCATCAGTTAATTTAACCTTACGCACGCTATGTCCGATCCCTTCTAACCAACTCGGCCTACAAAAATGGTGTACAGGAAATTTTTTTGTTTGTTTGAACAGAGTCACTCCCGACAGCCATTTTTTACTGCTGAATACGCCCTCCATATATACACGATATTTTGCCGGTTAAAGTATCGTATGTTCGATTACAAATGGCTTTTGAACAGTTTTAATTTTGTATACGCCGTTTGGAGCAAGCCGACTTTTTGCAAAAGGGAAAGTAGGTTGTTGGGAAAGATCTTTATCTAGTAAATCTGTTTATTTTGTTTGTTTAAATGAAAGAACTACGTTTGAATTGGAAACTAACAGTTGTGTCGATACAGTATCGATACGTTCTTATGGTTTTCTATCGAAGCGACTAGGCCTAGTGGTCGAGTCCAAATTTTTTTCCGAGATTTTCAAAAATTTTCAACTTCATCTTTTTGAATCTCAAAAACTAACAAACACACAACAACAATAACACCAACATGTTCGTTATGCTATTGTGTGTCTACACGCCAGAAAATCATATTTATTGACAAACAAACATAAAAATGAAAAATTTTCTAAGACGACTACCTAAGCGAGAAATTAAGAAAATTAATTAGGTCCAATTTTTTCAAAAAACTGCTGGCTTGCTAAAGGTTAACTTACCTCAACATCTTTATAAATACTGGTTTAGAAGACTATATAGAGTCTGTATACAACCAGTTTCTTGGAGGGTGATTTTTACCAATGTGTGCGTCCATCTTAATAGACTGAAACACTAGAGCTAAGTAGACCTGCAGCCAATTAGGCACCTTCTATAGCAGACCACCTGGGGAAAGGTATAAATAACTTCTGTAGATTTTTAACTTGACTTTTGTCCGGGCATCGGCCATTAAGCAAGCCTACTCTTTTCGATTTCCAACTGCCAGGGAATTTTTAACGTGCTCGACACTAAACACGGGAATACGATCTCACTACCCAGAGATCAGGGGAATTTTTACCAGAAGATCCACATAAAAAAATTCCGGTCTCCACTGTGATTTCGAACACGCAACCTCTGGCACATGAGCTGGACACCTTACCTCGAGACCACTGAGTCCCCCCATCGTTTGAAGAAAAAGCAGCTTTGCACGTCACAATTATTTCATATTCACATTTCAGAGGTGTCAATTCTCTCTTCCAGTGGTGTGTTCATTGTCTATGTGCCCACATCTTACAGTAACGATGCCATACAGTAACACTTCCAATGTTATCTGTGCTTTTTTCTGCATCATATTTCTGTATGTCTGATGTACGACACCTTCCAATGTTCATCACCTTCTACTTAAATGTAAGGGGCGGCGTGGCCTAGTGGTTAAGTGATACGGCTCACAAATCGAAGGTGCTGGGTTTGCTCCCCATCTCAGCACTGGCCGTTAACCCTTAGAAAATGCAGGAGGAAGCAGACCCTTACATAAAATGCACGCCGAAGTCAGATGCACTGGGCCGATAGGCGCAAAATAAAAACATAGTGCAACTCACACCGCCTTGGGGAACAAAGAAATAAGGTAAACATAAAAAAATTATATTATTGTGACTGCATAATGTATTAAGTTTTTGTTTTCTTAATTTCTATGCAGGAATTGGCTTTGAGGGAGCAGATGAGAATGATGATGAAGATGATGAGTATGATGATGAAGATGATGAAGACTATAACACAACTGGAGACGAGTTTAATCTCCACAAGCGGGACTACTATATGAGCAAAATGGCCTATCCTGAAGTTACCCCGTATGTTTCATGTTACGTCTTTACCCATTTCATTTTGTGTCAGAGTGGTTAGACAGCTTGTCACTTACAGTGTGAAGGTAAAGGTCGGTCCCATGGCAACAGCTGTCGGGGGGGGGGGGGGGGGGGGGTGTTGTAGACTTCATGGACTCCTCAGCCTATGTGAGGGTGGGTGGCCAGTTCCCTTCCTTGCTGTTTATACCTTCCCCAACAACCTTCAGGTGAAGGGGCTGTGTTCAATCACTGATCTTGACATTTCCCAGACCTGCTGGTTTTACTGTCTTCAATGACATCAGAGAATTTGTTGTAGTTGTTGCTGCCCTCTTTTCGTGAGTAAACCCTTTTCAACCCGAGTGGTCCACCGGGGTCTTTGTGAAGGACAAGGACAAGAAAGCACCACTGCCCCACAGAGAGCATGTCGTAAGAGGCGACTAGCTGTGTCCCATGGCATAACACCACCCATGGTTAGGTGGTTTGTTTAGAGCAGCATAGATGGCACCTAATGGGTTTACTTTGCTCTAGTGGTTGAGTCTATTAAGATGGATTCCCACATCGGTTAACCACCCTCTGCGGCATTTGTCCCAGCGCAGCGGAGTAATGAGCTGCTTGAGCCTAATCCGCTAAGCAGGAAATCCTCCTCCCGGCTACATCCAGATGATAACAGAGCTGGGACCTGCATAGGGGCATTTGCCCCTGTAGAAGTTCAGGTCAACTAAGAACTATTTTCAAACACAAGACAGTCTCTTGGTTCAAGCAGGACATGTTGTCCATCTTGAGCATGTTGGCAGCTGGTCTGAGATTAGTCCTGGCAATGTGCAGACTGTCCCAGTAGCTATTATTAACTTGCACAAAGACCATGCATTCTACATCACAATTTACAAATCACAAGGTCATAATCTGAAACCTGTAGCACTCCAATGTCCTGTCTCTTTGAACCAGCTCGGCCTGCAAAAACGGTGTGCGGAAAAATTTTTTTTTTTTTGAACGGAGTCACTCCTGACAGCCATTTTTTACTGCTGACTACGCCCTCCATATATACACGATATTTTGCCGGTTAAAGTATCGTATGTGCGATTACAAATGGCTTTTGAACAGTTTTAATTTTGTATACGCCGTTTGGAGCAAGCCAACTTTTTGCGAAAGGGGAAGTAGGTTGTTGAGAAAGATTTTTATCGCGTAGATCTGTTTATTTTGTTTGTTTAAATGAAAGAACTACGTTTGAATTGGAAACTGACAGTTGTGTAGATATTGTAAACACAGTATCGATACGTTGTTGTGGTTTCCATGGTTTTCTATCGAAGCGACTAGGCCTAGTGGTCGAGTCCAAATTTTTCCCGAGATTTTCATAAATTTTCAACTTCATCTTTTTAAATCTCAAAAACTAACAAACATACAACAAAAACAATAACACCCACATGTTCGTTATGCTATTGTGTATCTACACACGAGAAAAACATATTTATTGACAAACAAACATAAAAGTTACAAATTTTGAAAGACGACTACCACAGCGACTAATTAAGAAAATTAATTAGGTCAAATTTAGTCACTAATTATGTAGCGTGCCTAAGGTTAAGTAGGAGTATATCTTTCTCTGCCTGTTTTCAGCCATGAGATCTTTTACAGGGTACACCACTACACTGATATGAGCATTAAAATAAATGGTTAGATCAAGTGAACATCTAAACCAAAACATCCAGCAGTATTCTTCATAAAGTATATACGTATATAGATATGCTTTGCTATTTAAGATTAGTAATATTTGTATTTTAAATGTGAGAAGTGCAAAATTTACGCCATTTTAAGAATTCGTTTTGCCAAATCTCAAAGAAAAAATGTCGGAAAAGTTCTAAACATGACAGAAAAGGATTTTGCAGGAATGTTTATCAAATTAGAACCAAGTATGATTTGCGATTTAAAATAAAGTGTAAAAGTCAGTTATCTTGAATTCTACGTTTGTTTTTCTGCATCATCGTAAATTGTGGAGAGAACATTCATGTTTTTTTAAACCCTTTCTTGTTGTTTCTCTTCAGAACTGTCCTGCAAGACCAAGCTCATGGTTATATCATTGCCATTCAGTGGATTCTCTTGTATTACTTCGAAGGTTGTCCATCTTGGAGCTGGTGGGATTTCAATTTTACTTGCGGTTTTTTTAATGTATTATAGGAATAAAAAGGATAATTCAGAATATGTTACTGCCATTATTGATGAAGTGTTGGAGCCTTGAAGGTCTCAGCTCATGTGAGGTGCAGGTGACCAGCTGCCTTATCTTTTCTAATGTTAAGAGATTCAGGTGTAAATTTACAGCTTGGTAGACTAAGTTGACATTGCAATGTTAACACATCAACTACCATAAGCTATTCACAGCGCTAGAGAAATGTATCACAAATGACCATAAGTCATTTCCAGTCACAAGACAAGTTATATTTTTTTGTTTTGTTTTATTAACAGCTTGGTAGACTGTAAGTTGACATTGCAATGTTAACACATCAACTACCATAAGCTGCTCACAGCGACAGAGAAATGTATCCCAAATAAATGACCATGAGTCATTTCCAGTCACAAGACAAGTTATATTTTTTTGTTTTGTTTTATTAATACCCACAATGAGTAAGTGCGCTTTTGTGCACCCTGAAAAGGGCATAAAGTGGCGGGTTGTAGTAGCGTTCCTCACATCCCGAGCATGCTGATGAAGGTTGGCCGCAGTCCAGCGGGCGGCTGTGCTATGCTTGGCTTCATCAGCGTCACTACTACAGCCTGTTTTCAAGACAAGTTATAAAACAAACTTAGCATGTCCCGATCCGGTTGAAAATTTTAATTTACCATATGAAGAATGTTTGTAAAAACATGGATTATGTTACAGTGGAATACAAAATTTGATGATATAGCAATATTTTTCAACTTTCTAAGTTGTTTACCAAACTGTAATATTGTTTACCATAACAACCAGCGATAGTGTGACCAAAACACTTGTGAGCTTGTATAACTTCCTCATTTTCTTTCATAGGCTTGAAAATATATTTATCAATATCTGCAATGTTGTCTCGTGTACAGTAATAAAGGTTAGGCCTTTTCGAGACAGGGGACCCAGTACTCTGCCTGGTTGTCCATCACAGACCAAGCACCAAATCGTTGTGTAGATATAGACACTCTGTATGTCCATTGCATCCTGTTTGATGTGGTGCACCTCTTGGCTAGTTGCCTTTGTCTTCAGCACCGTGTCTTACTAGGGCAAACTGTGTGTGTGGTTTTGGTCAGGATGCCTTGTTTAACCAGGGAGGCTCCATCTGTAAGGTCTCAGTGGGGATCATGGTATGTCCACACCCTGGTGAGCCCAGGATCTGCTCTCCTACAGGTTTCTGTAGGGCTTACCACCCATAGTTTAAGATTTGATTTCCATATACTTGTGGGGACTGGTTTGTTGATGCAAGTTGTTCACCATTTGCCAGAACATTGTTCGTAGAAACAGGTGGATGCCACTTAAAACTGCAGTTGATGTGGTTGCAGGCATTTCTCATTGTTTGGATGAAACCTATGGCTACCCTTTCTCTTCCCCCTCCCCTCCCCCCGAACTAGGTACAAGCGGAGTAGGGCATAAGAAAGGATGAGGCAGAGAGTAGTGAATGCATTGCCATAGGAAGTAGTGGAGACAAGAACAATTTATACATTTAAGAATAGATTCGATGCTCATAGCTTTTAGAGCAAGGAAATGAAACGGGTTGTATACAGACTGCAGAGTCTTCTAAACCGGTATAAAGATGTTAAGTTAAGATATATACAACAAATGAGCAGCAGTGACCATCAGTATGCACACCCATGACCATTTATTGAGAGAAATTGATCACCTATGGGAATGCCCAGAGGGCAGCGAAGTCAATTCCTAGGAACGAAACTTCTACCAGAGGCTGTAGATGTCTTCTTGCCTTTTCCTTGCGGCGTATAGTTTCTGCAGGATGAGGTAGCTAGACCCTAGGTTCAAACGGGCTTTGTTGCCTCGTACAACATATTTGGCAGGTTGCAGTTAACCTTCTGATTACCAGTTTACAAAATTAAGGCTATTTCCTGTATCTGCATAATTTTTCAGCACTTCATGACCCGATGTGGTTGTTGATTTTAAGAACCTCTAATTTTTTTGGGTTTGTGTTGTGTGTGTCAAGAGACATATTAATAAAGGACTTGTTGGTGTTATTGTGTATATGTTAGTTTCTGAGCTCATTCTAGAGCTGGTACCTGCACAGGTGCATCTGCCTCTGTATAACTACAGGTCGATTAAGACTAAATAGCGGCGACCCTTGTATACGGAAAAAAAAGAATTCCCAGAAAAACATACTTATCAAACTATTGATGTTTACTATAATGGCTATGTCTGTCACTTTGACTAGAAACAACTATAAATCCGTTGCAGAAACTTAACTTCTCCATTCTCAATATTGGGGGAATCTTCAAATACAAGCAAAAACCAGAAGAAATCCTTACCAAAATCTAAAACAAATTTCACAATCACCATTTACTTCATCAAACCTTACATGACAGAAGTTGGAACTCTCTACAATCAAAAGAGCAGTATGTTCAGCCATTACTGCAGCAGTAACCCCGTGGTTTATATACGATAAAGCGATGACTCTATAGTGGAACGGGGCCAAATCGTCATAATCTCGCGCTGTTTCGGCCGGAAAAGGTTAATACCCTGCTCCCCTTTCTAGCCTGGGTATACATGAACGATTAAGTATGACATCCTCGTTTCCTGACTTAGCTATACCTGGTACTCAAGTTTCTAGACACGACCTCATGTGTTTCACTTCACAGGTTCTATCGGCACCACTATGCTCCTTACATCAGTGACGTCAGAGGTTTCAGTGGCATGAAGATCACATTTGACCTGTCCACACCCTTCCTGCCATTTCAGCAACTGATGGCAGTCCTGCCTGCTGCTAGCAAAGATCTCTTGCCTCCAGCGTATCAGGTAATGTCTGGTCGTCATTTAGCATTTACAAACAGTTGCCACTATAGTTTTCTCTAACTTTTTTTCTAATTTTATGCAGAATTGAAAGTGCATCTGAAATACATGAGCACCCGCTGGCAAAATTAAAGGTAATTTCATAGCAGGAGCTGCAGTATATACACAAATGGAAAGAAGACCCAATTCACTAACTTAAAAGAAACTACAAACTACCTTTTTTCACTTGAGAATTGGTCACTGCAGACTACTAGAACATATATACCAACTAAAGATCTCACACGCTGATGAATGCCCATGTGGGACAGGTGGCCAGAATCCTGAACACATTCTACAGGAATGCCCATGTGGGACAGGTGGCCAGAATCCTGAACACATTCTACAGGAATGCCCATGTGGGACAGGTGGCCAGAATCCTGAACACATTCTACAGGAATGCCCATGTGGGACAGGTGGCCAGAATCCTGAACACATTCTACAGGAATGCCCATGTGGGACAGGTGGCCAGAATCCTGAACACATTCTACAGGAATGCCCATGTGGGACAGGTGGCCAGAATCCTGAACACATTCTACAGGAATGCCCATGTGGGGCAGGTGGCCAGAATCCTGAACACATTCTACAGGAATGCCCATGTGGGACAGGTGGCCAGAATCCTGAACACATTCGACAGGAATGCCCATGTGGGACAGGTGGCCAGAATCCTGAACACATTCTACAGGAATGCCCATGTGGAACAGGTGGCCAGAATCCTGAACACATTCTACAGGAATGCCCATGTGGGACAGGTGGCCAGAATCCTGAACACATTCTACAGGAATGCCCATGTGGGGCAGGTGGCCAGAATCCTGAACACATTCTACAGGAATGCCCATGTGGGACAGGTGGCCAGAATACGACAGGTGGCCAGAATCCTGAACACATTCTACAGGAATGCCCACTCTATAGGAAAATGTGATACCATACCTGGAAAGAGCGTGCGGAGCTGATACAAAAGCTGTGGAGCAGTCGCTCAAACCTAGTGAACACTACAGACCTCATCATGGTGACTGGCCTGCACGACCAAAGATCCTGAATGCAAAGAAAAAGAAGAAGCGGTTGAGGATGAAGTGTTAGGAGCATCATTGTACTAGGTTTCAGCTTTTTCTGAGGTAGATTGACCAGTTCCTGTTAAACTCGTCTTGCCTTTCTTATTTCCTAACAGTAAATTAGTTACCCATTTACAGCTGAGTAAACTGGGGGATGTAAAGATCGGGTCACTTAATGATGAAAGACAAGTGCTCTAACAACTCTGCCGTTCCACGATCGTGAAGGTGTTCCCAAAGTAGACATTGCCATCTGGGATGAAATATTGAAGACCACTGTAGGTATCACCTTTATCTGAGGAGAGGTGACCATTGCCTTTTCTAGCTATGTCAGGTACCCATTCACAGCTGGGCGAAAGGAGCATGTTGAGACTGGATATTGAACCCTGTACTTTTTAAACGATAAGCAAGCTCTTTAACAACTCTGCAAATGAGGCTCTTGGATTATGTTAAAATGGGGTCACAGATAGCTCTGGATTTGGACAACATTGACGATGTCATTGGAGGCATGAACAACAACCTGTTGGTGATCGTTCTACCTCAGCAAAAAACAAGTTTGGGTGCTGGTATTTTCTGTAGATCACTGGTTATACACACTCCTGTACTGTTCTTGGACCCCTCATGTTATACACACTCCTGTACTGTTCTTGGACCCCTCATTGTCAGACCAAGGTTTGATAAACTTAATCACTTTGTGGATTGCTAACTCATAACTTGCAGTCCTTGTCTGCTTTTCTTCATACAAAACATAGTGCGAACCATTACAGCTGGCCTTCTAACAGGATGTATGTGTCAAAACATTTACATGTGCTCTTGTGGACTCTGTACACATTTCTTCTTTGACAATCACTAGGAAAAGAACGTTTGTGACTTTCTGTTGCAGTTTACAGTGAGGCTGCGACATTTGCACCTTTAGGCCTGGCGCATCCAAATTCAGCACAGCATTTTTGTGACGGTTTGACTTCCCATTTCTATCTCTAATCTTTTAGTCAGACTATACTAATGCAGCCTGTTCCCAGGGGGCCAATAGTAGGCAGAATAGGGTCTTAGTCAGCTGTGGTCCACTGACTCTGATGCAAGCAGCAGATATGATTCGCTGACTGCTGTCAGCTCATTCACTGCTGAATCTTTGGTCCGCCTGTAAACATTTGATTTACATGATCAGTTCGAAAGCTCCATTTGCAAAAATTATGGGTGTATTAAGTTGTCATCTTGAACTTAATGATTTAAGAGCAGTACTCTGTCAACTATGCCAGCAGTCCGCACCAAAAAGGGTAGTGGTACAATGGGTTCCATCCCACTGCAACATCCAAGGCAACGAGGAGGTAGACAGACTGGCAAAAGAAGGTGCAAGACTACCACAACCAGATACTAGTATGACATACGAAGAGTCAAAACGGCTTATTAGAGCTAGATACATGACCAAATGGGAAACAGAACATACTGGCTACACCAAAAACAATGCCCATTACCAGTTGAACAGAAGAGAGCAGGTCGTGGTCTTCAGACTTCGCACTGGCCACAATAGACTGAGGTACCACCTATTCAACAAATTGAAGATAGGTGGCACTGACGAATGCCCGTGTGGTACCGGGAAAATGACTGCTGAACATTTGCTGCAAAACTGCCCGACATACGAGGATCAGAGAGAGCAGATGTGGCCATCACCAGTGGCAACACTAGACAAGCTCTATGGCAGTGTCGACAGCCTCAGGATGACGGCTGCTTTTTTCGAAAAAATAAAGTTTGATGTCTGACTGCGTATGATGAAGAAGAAGAAGTAGTCATCTGATTTTGGAAGAACACTGTAACCCTCCCCAAAATGTAACAAAAAGTGAAAAGTTGCTATCTGATTTTCTAAGATAATAAGCAGAAGATGTAGCACAATGAATGAGCTGACAGCAGCCAAGACTTGCATCAGGATCAGCGAACCAGAGCTGACCAAGACTCCATTCCATCTCCAAGTGGCAGCCCTGGAAACAGGTTGCTCTAGTGTAGTCTGACTAAGAGAAACGGGCTCACAGTGGGAAGGCAAACCTGGCACCCATATAGCCAGCTGAAACTGGATGTGTTGGACCGAAAGGTGCTGATATCACAGCCTCGCTGTAAAATACAACACAATGTCCTTTTCAGGATAAACACCAAAGACGAAAAAGAACACTGTCACCCTCCCTAAAATATAAGAGAAGAGATGAGTAAATCAGCTGTCTTTCAGAGAAGAGATGAATAAATCAGCTGTCTTCCAGAGAAGAGATGAGTAAATCAGCTGTCTTCCAGAGAAGAGATGAGTAAATCAGCTGTCAGACAAGAGATGAGTAAATCAGCTGTCTTCTGTTTGACAGTATAATTACGTTCAGTTAGTCAGTGCTATTGTCTTGTGTTCATGTGCAGCATCTGATGACGGATCCTAGCTCTCCGATTCTAGACTTCTATCCCGTTGACTTTGAGACTGACCTAAATGGGAAACAACAAGACTGGGAGGCTGTGGTGCTCATTCCATTTATTGCTGAGGTTAGTGTCTCTGGAAAATGTGTTTGTTGACTTTAATATTTTTAATATTGGTCGCTCCTCATCTAACGGGAGGTGTAAAAAAGTAAAGATCCTGTCATGCCATGCGGTGCATAGGAAATATGGTGTTAGGCCCATATTATTTTCTAACCCACGGTACTTAGTGGATCGGTCAGCATCACGCCGGCCGCCTTTACTTAAGGACTGAACCGGTACCCATTTAAGGCTGGATCGACCCGGGAGCCATTGTGGTCTGAAAAACCATTTCCACTTCAACTGGGGAATGAACCCAAGACCACTCAGATGCGAAGCCAGCACGCTAACCACTGCGCTACGCGGCTCTCTTATTGGGAGGTGTAGAGCATCTTATTTTCTTTGACTTGTAATTCTTGACAGGTCGTGTATTCTGGCCCCATGCCTAAACCTTCTTAGTGGCCAATTACAACATGTCTGACATGTTAGAGTGTTACTATTCTTCTCTTCCCTTTCGGGCGCAAGTAACATTAAGACATTACATTTTGTTCCTTTTATGATTTGTTCCTCCGTTGATATTTATATTTTTCTGTTATCCCTTATTTACTCTTCGCACACCAATTCTACTAAAAGCGCTAGCAAAATTTGTATGTCACTGGCCATAACATGCTCAAAAGTGCTTGTTAGATCCACACATTCTTAACTTTAATATAGTAGGAACAAATTTTGCACATTAAAGAAACTTCAGTGTTTTTAAAAAATCTTGCTGTATATCTTAGCTTTATTGGGATCAAAACAGCGTGGACATGTTCTATGAGGAAAGTTATAAGTTTTCACATGTCTTCTATATTTGGTGAAAATCATGGCTTTTGCCATTCTGAGCGGATGACCATGTGATATTAGAAGAAATATCACGGCTTTTGCCATTCTGAGGGGATGACCATGTGATATTAGAAGAAATATCATGGCTTTTGCCATTCTGAGGGGATGACCATGTGATATTAGAAGAAATATCATGGCTTTTGCCATTCTGAGGGGATGACCATGTGATATTAGAAGAAATATCATGGCTTTTGCCATTCTGAGGGGATGACCATGTGATATTAGAAGAAATATCATGGCTTTTGCCATTCTGAGGGGATGACCATGTGATATTAGAAGAAATATCATGGCTTTTGCCATTCTGAGCGGATGACCATGTGATATTAGAAGAAATATCATGGCTTTTGGCATTCTGAGCGGATGACCATGTGATATTAGAAGAAATATCATGGCTTTTGGCATTCTGAGCGGATGACCATGTGATATTAGAAGAAATATCATGGCTTTTGGCATTCTGAGCGGATGACCATGTGATATTAGAAGAAATATCATGGCTTTTGGCATTCTGAGCGGATGACCATGTGATATTAGAAGAAATATCATGGCTTTTGGCATTCTGAGCAGATGACCATGTGATATTAGAAGAAATATCATGGCTTTTGGCATTCTGAGCAGATGACCATGTGATATTAGAAGAAATATCATGGCTTTTGGCATTCTGAGCAGATGACCATGTGATATTAGAAGAAATATCATGGCTTTTGGCATTCTGAGCAGATGACCATGTGATATTAGAAGAAATATCATGGCTTTTGGCATTCTGAGCAGATGACCATGTGATATTAGAAGAAATATCATGGCTTTTGGCATTCTGAGCAGATGACCATGTGATATTAGAGATGTGCTCAACAATGGTAGAAATCCTAGAGGTGTTGAAGAATGTGATTCTTAGTCAGACATTGATGTGATTGTGAACGAAAATGTTGACCATATTAGGGGCCGGCGTGGGCTAGTGGTTAAGTGACACGGCTCGCTATCCGAAAGTGCTGGGTTCGCTCCTCATCACAGCACTGCCTGTTACCCCAGGGAAGCAAACCCTTAGAAAATGCAGGAGGAAGCAGACCCTTACATAAAATGCTTGCCAAAATCGGATGTACTGGGCCGGCAGGCATAAAATAAAAACATAGTGCAAAGCACACCGCCTTGGGGAATAGAGAGAGAGATAAGGCGAACGCCAAAAAAAAAAAAATTTGACAGTAATGGCATTTCTGATACGGATACTGTTATTAGTTTCTGCCATTACTAATGATCCTGAAGTGGAGTGATACATTGACAGAAAATAGTGAATGATTCACCAAATCCAGCAGCCCTTCCTGCTGTCAAGGCCTTGAAGCTACTTGCTCTTCTATTTACAAGCTACTTATGCTACGTTGCAGAAGTCAGGACTGGCTACATGTCAAATTTTAGGTTCTACACTGGAAAAGCAAATGAGACATTGCAGCATGGTCTTAGCCATTGTGTAGTTATCAATAATGCAGCTGATTAGTTTAGTTAGTTAGTTTTCTTTCCACTTCTGCCGTTGAGAGTCATGGGTAGCTTAAGTCGTCTGTCCTGCGCCATGTGCGTTGCTTCAGTCAATGTGAGCCTGTGTCGCTGCACAATCACTCTTAGTCATCTATCCACCTGCCCTGTGGCCGCCCCCTTGCGGTGCAGCCAGATCTACCAGGTCTTGTAAGTCATTAGTGGAAGTTGATGACGGTGCATTCTCATGAGATGACCAAACCAACTTATTTTTTGTCTGGAAATGTATTCGGCACAAGACGTAGTGCCAACCATACCAATGCCATTGTTCTGCATTCTGTCACCGACAAACTTCCTCAAAATCAAAATTCTGCTCTCACGTGCCCTGGACAGAAGCCATGTTTGGTGCTGGTAATACAGAGCCGGCATAAATATACTGTTTTTCAGCTGTTGCATTGTTGCCAAACTAATGCTCGGGTACCTAAGCAGTGGGGACAGCTAAGTCAGATCTGATGCTTTCTGACACCTAATCTAAATTTTTCTGTCGATCCTACCGTCTGCCGAAAAAACTGATTACCTCAATAAAAATCTGTAAAGTTTGCTTCAACGTCATTCCCAGCTAAAGGTAAGGCAAAAAAAAGGGGGACATTACTGATCAAACAAAAAGGTTATCTGGTGGCAAGACAATGAACAGACAAGAAACAAGTAAACATTATCTCAACAAAACTACAACCCTACAGTTGACAAACAAAAGATGGCATTGAACAGCATGCAGTACCAACCACTGCCCTTGATTACAACACACACATGACAGGTTGATCTTGCAGATAATTATCGTTCTTAATACGATATTGGTAGAACAGGAATAACATGGCATAAGTATGCTGTTTGACTGCTGCTTCAAATCTCCACCATCAATGCATTATTGCTAATGAGTGCGTTTCGATCTGGTGCCACTAGACGTTCACCTGTCTCTAACCATCTCTCTTGTTGGCTGTCATTGCTGGAGAGCCTTTTAGGAGAGTCTAGAATGATATCAAATATTGGAGACTCCCAAGTGTTTCTAGAAGACTGGATCCTGTTTCAGAAAACCACAGTCAGTTTGTCAGGAAGAAACAAAACCAGTTTTCAGGTCTTTTAAAAAGAGTTTGAAAGCCTCCAAAAGACATTCTGTAGAGACTCTTTATGGATGCCTTTTGTGTTCTGTAGAATTATTAGAATGTTTTGGCCAGACAAAATTTCAAATGACAAACTCCTACAGAACACCAACCAAGAATATATGGATAGCATTACAAGAGAGAGAAGATGGAGAAGGCTCGGGCGTGTCATGCGAATGAGTCTGGAAATGCTAGCAAAAACAGCAGTTATGTGGACACCAGAGGGTAAGAGAAAGAAAGGTCCTTGCAGGTGCACGATGGAGGATGAGCTGTGCTGCACGTCTCTGACATGGGGCATGGCGCTAAAGGTTGCCCAAGACAGAAAGGCATGGAAAGTCCTTGTGGAAGTCTTATGTGCATGTGCAAGAGGACATAAAGAGAATTAGATTATGTTCTGTCCATTTGTACAAAGGACAATATCATTTGTCATTTCATTCTGTCTTCCCGAGATCCTCCCATAAGACACCAACTAATCTGAGTGATCCGCTCATGAGACACCCAACTACTCTGACTGAACCTCCCATAAGACACCCAACTACTCTGACTGAACCTCCCATGAGACACCCAACTACTCTGACTGAACCTCCCATGAGACACCCAACTACTCTGACTGATCCTCCCATGAGACACCCAACTACTCTGACTGATCCTCCCATGAGACACCCAACTACTCTGACTGAACCTCCCATGAGACACCCAACTACTCTGACTGAACCTCCCATGAGACACCCAACTACTCTGACTGAACCTCCCATGAGACACTAACTACTCTGACTGAACCTCCCATGAGACACTAACTACTCTGACAACCTCCCATGAGACACTAACTACTCTGACAACCTCCCATGAGACACTAACTACTCTGACTGAACCTCCCATAAGACACCCAACTACTCTGACTGAACCTCCCATGAGACACCCAACTACTCTGACTGAACCTCCCATAAGACACCCAACTACTCTGACTGAACCTCCCATGAGACACTAACTACTCTGACTGAACCTCCCATGAGACACTAACTACTCTGACAACCTCCCATGAGACACTAACTACTCTGACTGAACCTCCCATGAGACACTAACTACTCTGACTGAACCTCCCATGAGACACTAACTACTCTGACAACCTCCCATAAGACACCCAACTACTCTGACTGAACCTCCCATGAGACACTAACTACTCTGACTGAACCTCCCATGAGACACTAACTACTCTGACTGAACCTCCCATGAGACACTAACTACTCTGACTGAACCTCCCATAAGACACCCAACTACTCTGACTGAACCTCCCATAAGACTCCCAACTACTCTGACTGAACCTCCCATGAGACACTAACTACTCTGACTGAACCTCCCATAAGACACCCAACTACTCTGACTGAACCTCCCATAAGACACCCAACTACTCTGACTGAACCTCCCATGAGACACTAACTACTCTGACTGAACCTCCCATGAGACACTAACTACTCTGACAACCTCCCATGAGACACTAACTACTCTGACTGAACCTCCCATGAGACACTAACTACTCTGACTGAACCTCCCATGAGACACTAACTACTCTGACAACCTCCCATAAGACACCCAACTACTCTGACTGAACCTCCCATGAGACACTAACTACTCTGACTGAACCTCCCATGAGACACTAACTACTCTGACTGAACCTCCCATGAGACACTAACTACTCTGACTGAACCTCCCATAAGACACCCAACTACTCTGACTGAACCTCCCATAAGACTCCCAACTACTCTGACTGAACCTCCCATGAGACACTAACTACTCTGACTGAACCTCCCATGAGACACTAACTACTCTGACTGAACCTCCCATGAGATACTCTGACTGAACCTCCCATGAGATACTCTGACTGAACCTCCCATGAGATACTCTGACTGAACCTCCCATGAGATACTCTGACTGAACCTCCCATGAGATACTCTGACCCTTCTCTTTTATTATTCTTTGCCAGATGTTCTTTGGCCTTCGCGCTACTCATTTTTTTCTCGGAGTCCCAATCCAGTGCATGTCTGGTCATATTGTGTTTTTTTCTCGGAGTCCCAATCCAGTGCATGTCTGGTCATATTGTGTTTTTTTCTCGGAGTCCCAATCCAGTGCATGTCTGGTCATATTGTGTTTTTTTCTCTGAGTGTGTGTCATTTCAATCTTCACTTTCTTTCCCAAATCTCCAGCTGCGTTGATTGTTATCGTGTTTCTTGCTACAGATCTATATTTGTAATTTCATCTGGCCATCAAATATGAAGTTTGAGATGGAGAATCTGTTGGTAAAGATCTGCAGTCTGATACTATTTGTTATATAGCATGGTTCTGGAACATCTGTTGGTGAAGATCTGCAGTCTGATACTATTTGTAATATAGCATTGTTCTGGGACATCTGTTAGTGAAGATTTGCAGTCTGATACTATTTGTTATATAGCATGGTTCTGGGACATCTGTTAGTGAAGATCTGCAGTCTGATACTATTTGTAATATAGCATGGTTCTGGGACATCTGTTAGTGAAGATCTGCTGTCTGGATTTAATCATTTATTACACATGTTTCTGAGACACATTGTACTGCTATTAGTCTTCAACATTCTAATTGGGTGAGTTCCTCATTAGATGAAGAGAGATGAAAGTGAATCTGTCTTTGTTGATCTTGTTAACACCTTGGTTTGTTTCTTCATCTTTGACAATGATATATTGTGCAAGTGTAATATCTGTAAATTCTATTTCAAAGTAGATACGATGATTGACAAATTGAATGATGTATTTTGTCCAGGAAAGACTACTTGAAGCCATGGCCAGTAGAGAACACCTTCTGACACGGGAAGAGAAATCCAGAAACCATCATGGCCCACACCTGCTGTATCAGTACACTCCAGAAAACATGGGGCCATATCCATCATCTCTGCCTGGAATATTCCCAGATATACAGATAAGCTTGGCAAAGTGAGTTATCACCAGTTTCTGTAGTGTTTGTGTGAGTATTTTATATTAGCTCAGAGTATCACCAGCTCAACAGAGGTGAGCAGGTGGTAATCTTTAGACTTCGCACAGGTCACAAAGGCAAAGGCCGCCATCCATCCTACGATGATGGCATAATTTATTTTGCTGGAGCTATTTTTAGTACGGATTAACTGCGTTACTTTTATCCTCACTCTCTCGTCTCGAGCCGCCCGACCCCAGTGGCAAGTAAGGACTAGGGGGCGGACTACAAGATACAGGTGACTCCGCATCAAGCAACCTGTGAAAAAACAGCAGAGTCCGGAGTTGAAACCCACCACCTGGTCACGAGGCTGATAGCTTAACTACTTCGCCACGGAATACCACAGGTCACAACAGATGGAGATACCATCAATTCAACACACATAAGATAGAAAGATCGATGACTATATTTGCTGTATAATAGAATGATCACTGAACATCTGCTACAAAGATGTCCAACATATGAGGAACAAAGAAAACACATATGACCATCAACAAAATTGTTCCTAGAGAACACAGAGAAAATTATACACTTTGGCCCCAACACCCCAATAATGGATTCTAGAATTGATGAACTAGTATCTAGTGACCTTGCAGATACCAAAAAGCTGGAGTAAAGCAAGAGTGGCACTGCTCAAACCTGGGGAAACACTAACAGAAGCCAATATTCTCAGACTTATTTCACTATGTTATCTGTATAAAGTTTTCCAACAAATTAAATTGGACAGAATATCTGGCACTATTGAAGATAAACTTATCCCAGAACAGGCAAGATTTAGTCAAGTAAAGTAAAGTGGAAATTCTGCAGAATTTACCGTTGGTTGGAAATTGAGTTTTTTTAAAGACTTAAATTGTTCTAAGCCGCAGCCTGTGAGAAGTGTGCGTGTGTGGTTTGGGGGGGGGGGGCAGTGCTATTCCTTGCTGTTTTTGCTTTCCTAACTCATGCGTCAGGTACCCATTTACAGCTGAGTTGGCTGGAGAAGCGCTCCCCGATTAAAATCACGACCCTGATTTTTTTAGTTTCTGGACGTGTTTCGAACCGAGGCACACTGTTACCACAAAAAATAGCAAATTGCTCGCTATGAACTGAGCTAACGCGCTCATCATACAGGGTTTAGTCCAGGAAAATCATGTTGTGGACAGCTCTCTAACCTTACGCAATATACTGAGGATGGGTATGAGCAACCACATGTGATAGCTGCTGTTTTCATTGACTTTACGACAACATACAGCATAGTCAGCCATCAACTACTGCTGACAAAAATAAATGTAGTTTGTTTGTTTTAAATGCCCACAATGAGTAGATTTATTCTTTTCTGCATCCTGAAAAAGATGTTAAGTGGCAGGTTGTAGTAGTTTTCCTTACATCCTGAGCTTGCTGATCAAGGTGGACTGTTTGCTGTAAAACAAAAAAATCAGTGCAAGAAAAAATATAATTCGCAAGCTGACAAACACTGTATGGGGATCATCCTCAACGGTGCTCCGAATATCAGTCTCTGCACTATGTCTCTCAGCAGCAGAATGTGCGACACCAGTATGGAATGCCTCTAAGCACAAGAAATATGATGAGGAACACTGTTTCAAACACAGGCCGGGATCAAGATGCTGAGCAGCGCATGAGCTGCAGTGGTCAGCGACCCATAGCTGACTGCTAGCGTCAGGGCCAGCGAACCAGAGCTGCCAAGACCCTTCTACACCTCCACGTGGTGATCCTGGATAACAGGCTGCAGCAGAGCAGACTAGCTAAGGAGAAGGGATCGAAGAGGGAAAGCTAACCCGGTACTCAAAAAATGCTTGCTGAAGTCGGATGTGTTGGACTGAAAGGTGCAAATATTGCAGTCAAGCTGTAAACTGTGACACAATGCATTCCTTTCTCTGGACTACATTCTGCTACTTAAGCCCTTTCAGGGTTTGGTAGCGGGAGATTGAGAACGAACGAAGAAGAAGAAGAAACACAGGCCGCTGCCGAAGATGGATGTGTCAGACCAAAGGGTAAAAATATGGCAGTCAAACTGTAAACTACTGACACAATGCATTCCGTTCTCTGGACTACATCCTGCTACTTGCAAAGCTCTGTTCAGGGCTTGGTAGCTGGAGATTGAGAACGAACGCAGAAGAAGAAGAGGAACCACCGGCCAAGCTCTTTCGGTTTATACCAGGCCTTGTTTACCATGTTGACCTGGGATTAGGTCTGGTAAGGGCTCAATTATTTTGTATGGCAAGTGTACCTGTCAGAACAGTAGCATTTTTGAAAGTGTCATGTATGAGGCCATTAGCATTTTCAATCCATGCCTCTGTAGTGTTTCTTAAGCTTTGTTAATCCATCTTTTTCATGGTTTTCGTCTAAAACTTGATGTCTGGTACTAATTTAATGGATAGGTTTGTAGACATACAAAAATGTGTCCATACCATTTAACTTTCATGGCGAGGTTCGAACTTCATGTTTCTTTAGTTCTTACTGTCTCATCTGGTGACCCCGACCACCTCTCGCAAGCATCTCATTTCACACGTTATCTTATGTCCAAGACTATGTCCAGCACTGATAATGGAAACCTGACATTTAAGTACATAACTGCACTTATTTGTCAACAGAATTACGGAACTGGGCAAAGATCTGTTCCACATTGATGCCAACAGGTTGCGGAAGGGTCTCCTTGACACAGTCAGACTTGATGTCTACTTCCCAGGTTTCCCAACTCTCAAGTTCCTACCCCACACAGTAAGTATTGCTAGTGTTTGTGCCGTTGCAAATGTGTAGTAATTGTTGAGTTTGTATTGGTGTTTTGGTTACTGTCTGACTGCGTACGAAGAAGAAGAAGAAGAAGAAGAAGAAGAAGTATTGGTGCTTTACTTTCATTGTTACAAGTTCAGTCATATTTACTCATTAATATCTTGGGATTCATTATGTGTAATACCTCATTAATATTTCATTACTGTGTATCTTCGTCTTCATTCGTTGTCAATCTACCACCTTGAAAAAGGATATACAAGTATCAAGATGTTGTTTAGAGAACGGAATGCATTTTGTCGTAGTTTACTGCTTGAATGCGATATTTGCACCTTTCTGTCCGACACATTCGACTTTAGCAGACATTTTTGAGTACTGGATTAGTCTTCCCTCTTCAATCAATCTCCTTGGCCAGTCTGTTTTGTTGCAGCCTGTTATCCAGAATCACCAGGTAGAGGTGTAGAAGGGTCTTGACAACTCTGGTTCGCTATCTGTATTCGGCTATTAATATCCCAATGTTCACTATGTGTAATAGCTAATTAATATTCAATGTGTATTCACTAATCAATATCTCAATACTGAATATGTGTAATCGCTCAATAATATCCCAATATTCAATATGGGTAAATTACTCAGTAATATCCCAATATGCAATATATTCACCCCTTAATATCACAGTATCCTTAATGTGTATTGACTGTGCATTTTCCAATATCCTTTATGGTTATTCCCTCATTAATGTATCGTCTTCTTCTGCGTTTTCTCAATCTCCCGCTACCTTCTCCAGCTTCAACCTAGCTGTGATGATGATATAATCCATTTAGCTGTGAACTGGCAGCTCAATGCCTCCCGGACAAAAGAACACATCCTCCTCTATTGTAGTGATGTGAATAATGTGTTGTGTATGGTGTGGTGGGAGCAGCAGGTTCCGCACATCTGCCAGCCCTGGGCACAAAGTTAATAGGTGCTCAACTGACTCCTCGTAGTCGTGGCAGAATCGCTCAACCTAGCTGTAGATAGGTACCTGAAGAAGTTGTGAAACCTCTGCAGGAACTATGGAGTTCGGACTATATTAGTCGGCCTTTAGCAATGAAAGGGACAGAGCACATATGGAAGTGCATAGGTCTAATAAGGTTGGTTCTAAGAGCCATTTTCCATTTATTTCCAACATCATAATTTATTTATCAATTTCTTTCTTCTCAGCACCAGTTGGCAAAAGCTGGTGTAAAGGTCTTTCAACACAACAGTCGTGGCGAGAGCATGACACTCAGGGTTCAGAGCCTGGAAGGACTTGTAAGTTGCAGTCATTTTGTATTTCATTCATTTTATGTTCATTTCACTTATAGAGTTGTCCTCCTTGCAGGAAGCTAGCGTTAAACGCTTTTATAGTGGTAGTGGTAGTGGTAGCGGTTGCTGTACATGTTGAGGTTGCCATCTCTGCAACATGCATATTTATTGCAGTGTCATATTATTGACAGGAAGGTCTACTGGGCACGCTGTGTATCAAGAAATGACTTGCCCAAACAAAAATATTCACAAACTGACACAGGAGACAGAGCATTCATCTACCATCTTAGGGCAGAATACATCAGACTTAACAAATAAACAAGTTAGACCATGTGCATGAATCTAACTGCAGCAACCTCACCCATCATTATGAGACAATGCCACACCTGCAGATTGCTTGCACAGCACCCACCACAGAAACAAAAGTTCCCTAACACATTATTTGGCCCCTCATCTTCAACTACAAAACATCTGCAAACTCCTCAAATTTGTATTGGCTGAGAAAGAGCAAACTACTAGACACGCCTAGTTCATAAACAACAATAGCATGCAGAGTAGTTTGCAATGCTTTTATTATTGTTGTTCATTAATGGGTAGTGGAATCTACTTGGAGAACTCGATTCCTCTTCTTCGGAGTTCATTCTGAAAAGGATGTTTTGTTACGTTGTGTCATAGTTTATAGCAAGGCTTCAATATCTGCACCTTTCGAGCCTACATTCAATTTCATTTTGGGAACCTGGTTTGCCTTCCCTCTTCAATCCTTATTCTCTCAGCCAGGCTGCCCTGGGGCAGTCTATTTCTAGGGCCATCTTGAAGTCACAATAGAGTCTTGGTCAGCTCTAATTCGCTGACCCTGAAGCATGCATCCAGCAATTGCTGTCAGCTGATTCAATGCTGTATCTTTGGCCCCACTCTCTGGTTTAATCACTTTTTACTAGAACATTCTCACATGTTGATCCTAGCATATTGTTCTGGGGACAACTGCACATTTATATGTCTAGCCTGTCTAAATCTCTCAGTTGAAACATATTTAACCTTTTGCTTTCCAGATTACAAAATTACGTATATTTCCTGTATCTGCATAATATTTCAGCATATTGTGACTAGACGTGGTTTTTTAATTTTGAGAACCTCTAATTTAAAAAAAAATTTGTATGTGGTTTTTGTGTGTGTCTAGATACATATATTAATAAAGAACTTTTTGGTGTTATTGTTGTTATTGTGTGTATGTTAGTTTCTGAGATACAAGAAGATGAAGGTGATAGTGGTGAAAAATAGCACAAACGTAGACTCACCCAGTAGCGGTGTCCCTTGGTTAGAAAAAAACAAACACATTAGATTAGCTGAAAAACGTACTAATACTAATAACAATGTTTACTGCAATGGCTTTGTCTGTGACTTTGACTATAAACGTAATTATTGTATATACAAACTAAATAGATCTACCTAAATATCCATTGCAGAAACTTAACTTCCCCATTCTCAATAATAGGTGAATCTTTACATCCAAGTGAAAAACAAGAAATCCTTTCTTAAATATAAAACAAATGACAAAAATCGTCCTTGTTTTCGAATAACCATGCATGACGGAAGTTGGAACTTTCTACAATCAAAAGAGCAGTATATGCAGTCGTTTCTGTGGCAACTCTTCCCCTTCTCTCCCCTCTCACCTCACTCTGTTTCATTTGACTCTATCCTACAGTCACACCCTTGCACAACTTTCACACGCGCCCTCATGGTGAGGCCCTTCCATTGCACTTTGGTTAGGGCTAGCTTCTGAGGGCGCACAAACCTAGCATAGGTACATACAGACGCACACATGCATCCAAGCACTGGCTTATGCGTCCTGATATCGCCCAATGGACTACGGTCTGGGGTGGAAAATGGCGCGCCTCCGCCAGTAAAAACTAGTGAGGCTAACATCTAAGCCAAAAAAAAAAAAAAAAAAAAAGTTTCTGTGGCATTAACCTTTAGCATGCTACATATTTTTTTCAGAAAAATTTGCATCTCGCTATGGTAGTCGACTTTCAAAATTTGTAACTTTACTGTTTGTTTGTCAATAAATATGATTTCTTGTGTGTAGAGACACAATTGAATAAAGAACTTGTGGGTGTTATTGTTTTTGTTGTGTGTTTGTTAGTTTCTGAGATACAAAAAGATGAAGTTGAAAATTTTAGAAAATCTAGGAAAAAATTTGGACTCGACTGCTAGGCCTAGTTGCTCCGATAGAAAACCATGAAAACCACAATAACGTATCGATACTGTGTTTACAATATCGACACAACTGTTAGTTTCCAATTCAAATGTAGTTCTTTCATCTAAACAAACAAAATAAACAGAACTACTCGATAAAGATCTTTCCCAACAACCTACTTCACCTTTCGCAAAAAGGCGGCTTGCTCCAAACGGCGTGTACAAAATTTAAATTTTTCAAACGCCATTTGTAATCGAACATACAATACTTTAACTGGCAAAATATCGTGTATATATGGGTAACGTATTCAGCAGTAAAAAATGGCTGTCGGGAGTGTCTATGTTAAAAAGAAAAAAATGTTTTCCCGATCACCATTTTTGAATGGAGCGTGAGTCTAGACATTCTTGACCAATGTGTGCTAAAGGTTATCCCAGTAGTTTATATACGATAAATCGATGACCCTAGAGCTGGCAGTATGCAACGCCAGTGGAACAGAGCCAAATCGTCGTAATCTCACGCCGTTGGAACGGAAAAGGTTAACGTTTTATATGTTTATTCTTTAGCGGTTGGAGGACGTGGCAGATGAACTACTAGGAAAAGTCACACATGTGGGATGGCCACATCTACATGAGGCACAAGTTATTGCTGTTGCAAATGAGTCTTACAGGTATATTCGTTTACTTGATTTGTAATGAGAAAATATATAAAGCCTTTATTTTCTCTTTTGAGAATATTTAAGTAGTGTTAAAAAAATGTCAGCACTGCATGGGCAGTCTTAATAAAAGTATCATTTTTAACATTCAGAAGCTTCTAGACAAAGTAAATTGTTTTAGCTACTTCAGTTTTTTTTTAGTGTTTGTACAAGAAATCAAAAGTACTGTAAAGAATAGTTATAGAAATAAGTCACCTGGTATGGACATAGTAACTGAAACAATTCAAGAATGTGAGGAGGTAAGAGTTGAGTGGCTAGAAACAATTTTTACAACATAATTGTTGATGAAGTGGATAGAAATAAACTGTAGACAATATAAGAGGATTCCAGAACAAAGAACTGTTAGATAATATGGGAGTGATATAAAATATGAATAAAACGTGTAATAAGAGCAGCAGATAGAATCATGGATGCTTTTGGAAATAACCAAAGTGGAACAGAGATGTGATTGCTGCTCAACGTTTACATGGATAAAATAACAACAGAAGTCAACCAGATTGCATCATGGGAAGCGAAGAGCCTAACTCAATACATGAACTACTCTTTGCGGATGAACAAAGCTTAATATATGAGTATGGAGATAAACTGACTACAAAATCATTTGATTTCACTTGACACAGCCTGTGAAAGATGTAAGAAAATCAGCACATCAAAGATGGAAACTATGAAGATTAGCAGAACACTAGTTTCACTGACATTAGCAAACTTGTCAACAGTACCAAAAAGAAACAATTCCAGAATTCTCAACTACCTGGGAAGCATTGTCACGGAAAATAAAAGTCTTGATAAAGAAATTGAAAACTAAATATTTAAAAAAAACCTCTGCAGTGACTTATCACCTGTCACCACTGCTTAATAAGAGGCCCAAAAGAAAGATTCAGCTACATGTACAGCAAACATGGATGGAAAAAGTAAGCAAGTCACTGTATAATGGTAAGTTTTTGTATGTATAGAATTTTACGTTAGGACCATGTGACATGTGCTGTAAGTCCTCAACAAAATTCATTGCCAGGGTGGTCTATCATTATCATCTGGTTGAACAGTCCGAGACTGGTAGTAAGGTTGTCTGAGTATGTCTTTCCATTTGACCCTATCCTCTTCAGCTCTCTTCATTTCAGCATAGGTTTGTACTTTAATGTCACTGCATGTCTAAGATGTAAAGGTGAGTCTTGGTCGCTCCCTTCCTATTTTCCCCTGAATCTTGCCCTCTCATATCTTCTGTAGAAGACTTTTATGTCTCATATTGTGGCCAAGCCAACTCTTCATTTCTGCATCATTTTCAATATTTGTCTTTGTGCACCTACTTCATCGAGGATATTCTCATTGGATCTTCTTTCTGCCCAACTCACACTTTACATTCTACTGTAGCACCACATTTCAAAAGCTTCCAAACTTTTTTTATCCTTCAATGCTAGAGTTGGTTTTTCAGCTCCATACAGTGCCAATCAGCCATATATAATTGGTGATTATTCTTTTCCTCAGTTCTATCCTGATCTTCTTTGAGGTTAGCAATTACTGTTTTTCTCTGAAGGCCTTTTTTTGTCATTGCAATTCTTGTATTAATTTCTCATTGTTGGCTTCTTCTGTTATGTTCTGTCCTAACTATGTAAACTTCTGTACTTGTCCTATGATTTCACCATTCATGATTATATTCATTAGCCTGTGTTGCTTGTCTATTACCAAAGTCTTTCTCTTTAATGTGTTTATTTTCATGCCAAACTCTTTGGCTGTGCTGTTAATTTGTTCAAGCAGCATTTACAGCATTGCTACTATAGCTTGGTGATCACAAATTTGATAGCATTGACTTTCATACCATTGACTTTGACACCCATATTCCAACTGTAAACAACATTTTTCATCATCTTCTTAGAAATCTCAGTGAAAGCAAGCAACCCTGTCATGCCTGTCTTATTGAAACTGAATCTGTTAGCTCTTCTTTGATTGAAATAATCACTAAATAAATAGTGTAGTCTATATCAAACAAACAATTTGCTGTTAAATTATAAGATTGCTGTTAAATGATAGGATTGCTTTTGAGTTTTTCATTGGAATGATGTGAGACAGATTGCCAATTTGTAGATGGGGCCTGAATTATGTAAACATTTAGCACAAATTTCATAAATAATTTTTCCATGTACTATATCCCATCAGAATTGAGCTTATTGAACACGAAAGTAAGAAATCCACGAAAGGAAATGCAGTTATGTCCTTCAACCGGAGAAAATTGGATCAAAATGAATGTGCAATTGTGGCCAGGGAGGCTGCTGATATCAAGGAAAGGTAATTCTGTTAGTGTTTGTTGAAACATGTTTATGTGCTCCTGTTAAAGGGATTGTATGTTGTATAGGTGTAAACCATTCAGATTATCAAATCAATTGTATGGCTATCAAAGAATTTTCCAGCACCTAAAATGTATGTCATCTTTTTTTACTTTCTCGCTCTCAATTTTTTTGTAAAAGTGTAAGATGATTAAGCGTTTGACTGTTGGTCTGTGATATCCAGGGTTTTTGGCTGGACACATCCATTTCCTGCACGTCTTTTTATCGGAGTTAATCCTCCCTAGCCTATAACTGTTACTAGACAATGTTCAAGACTGAAGTAACTGAGTTTTCCTTCTCCTGGATCAATCGTTTACCATGGAGAACCCCTTGAAATAATTCTTAGATCTCAAGAAACACCTGTTTAAAAATGTATTATATCTACAATCAAAGTTTGCAGGGAAGCTGCGTTATTTGTGTCTTTCTGCCCAGCACATCTGATTTCAGCTGGCTTTTTTGGAGCCTGATTTATCTTTCCTCTTTGATTCTTAATCGCTTAGCCAGACTGCATGAT
Organism: Ariolimax columbianus; assembly: GCA_036924085.1. NCBI lineage: Eukaryota > Metazoa > Mollusca > Gastropoda > Stylommatophora > Arionidae > Ariolimax > Ariolimax columbianus. The sequence goes on from JAVGWX010000005.1 coordinate 7,866,893, forward strand.
TGCAGACCCGTCTCCAGGGCAACCACTTGGAGAAGGGACTTGGTCAGTTATGGGCCACTGATTCTGTTGCAAGTATCCATCTATAAGTTGATGGTGGCTTTCAGCCCCAACTTCTATCTGACGCAAGGATCCATCTATTAGTTGATGGTGGCTTTCAGCCCCAACTTCTATCTGACGCAAGGATCCATCTATGAGTTGATGGTGGCTTTCAGCTCATCCACTTCTACATCTTCAGCCCCAACTTCTATCTAACACAATGATCCATCTATTAGTTGATGGTGGCTTTCAGCCCCAACTTCTATCTGACGCAAGGATCCATCTATTAGTTAATGGTGGCTTTCAGCCCCAACTTCTATCTGACGCAAGGATCCATCTATGAGTTGATGGTGGCTTTCAGCCCCAACTTCTATCTGACGCAAGGATCCATCTATTAGTTGATGGTGGCTTTCAGCCCCAACTTCTATCTGACGCAAGGATCCATCTATGAGTTGATGGTGGCTTTCAGCCCCAACTTCTATCTGACGCAAGGATCCATCTATTAGTTGATGGTGGCTTTCAGCCCCAACTTCTATCTGACGCAAGGATCCATCTATGAGTTGATGGTGGCTTTCAGCCCCAACTTCTATCTGACGCAAGGATCCATCTATTAGTTGATGGTGGCTTTCAGCCCCAACTTCTATCTGACGCAAGGATCCATCTATGAGTTGATGGTGGCTTTCAGCTCCAACTTCTATCTGACGCAAGGATCCATCTATGACTTGATGGTGGCTTTCAGCCCCAACTTCTATCTGACGCAAGGATCCATCTATTAGTTGATGGTGGCTTTCAGCCCCAACTTCTATCTGACGCAAGGATCCATCTATTAGTTAATGGTGGCTTTCAGCCCCAACTTCTATCTGACGCAAGGATCCATCTATGAGTTGATGGTGGCTTTCAGCCCCAACTTCTATCTGACGCAAGGATCCATCTATTAGTTGATGGTGGCTTTCAGCCCCAACTTCTATCTGACGCAAGGATCCATCTATGACTTGATGGTGGCTTTCAGCCCCAACTTCTATCTGACGCAAGGATCCATCTATTAGTTGATGGTGGCTTTCAGCCCCAACTTCTATCTGACGCAAGGATCCATCTATGAGTTGATGGTGGCTTTCAGCCCCAACTTCTATCTGACGCAAGGATCCATCTATTAGTTGATGGTGGCTTTCAGCCCCAACTTCTATCTGACGCAAGGATCCATCTATGAGTTGATGGTGGCTTTCAGCCCCAACTTCTATCTGACGCAAGGATCCATCTATTAGTTGATGGTGGCTTTCAGCCCCAACTTCTATCTGACGCAAGGATCCATCTATGAGTTGATGGTGGCTTTCAGCCCCAACTTCTATCTGACGCAAGGATCCATCTATTAGTTGATGGTGGCTTTCAGCCCCAACTTCTATCTGACGCAAGGATCCATCTATGAGTTGATGGTGGCTTTCAGCTCCAACTTCTATCTGACGCAAGGATCCATCTATGACTTGATGGTGGCTTTCAGCCCCAACTTCTATCTGACGCAAGGATCCATCTATTAGTTGATGGTGGCTTTCAGCCCCAACTTCTATCTGACACAATGATACATCTATGAGTTGATGGTGGCTTTCAGCTCATCCACTTCTACATCTTCAGCCCCAACTTCTATCGGACACAAGGATCCATCTATTAGTTGATGGTGGCTTTCAGCCCCAACTTCTATCTGACGCAAGGATCCATCTATTAGTTGATGGTGGCTTTCAGCCCCAACTTCTATCTGACGCAAGGATCCATCTATGAGTTGATGGTGGCTTTCAGCCCCAACTTCTATCTGACGCAAGGATCCATCTATTAGTTGATGGTGGCTTTCAGCCCCAACTTCTATCTGACGCAAGGATCCATCTATTAGTTGATGGTGGCTTTCAGCCCCAACTTCTATCTGACGCAAGGATCCATCTATTAGTTGATGGTGGATTTCAGCCCCAACTTCTATCTGACACAATGATACATCTATGAGTTGATGGTGGCTTTCAGCTCATCCACTTCTACATCTTCAGCCCCAACTTCTATCGGACACAATGATCCATCTATTAGTTGATGGTGGCTTTTAGCCCTAACTTCTATCTGACGCAAGGATCCATCTATTAGTTGATGGTGGCTTTCAGCCCCAACTTCTATCTGACGCAAGGATCCATCTATTAGTTGATGGTGGCTTTCAGCCCCAACTTCTATCTCACGCAAGGATCCATCTATGAGTTGAGGGTGGCTGTCAGCTCATCCACTTCTACATCTTCTGCCCCAACTTCTATCTGACTCTGGATACAACAGAAAAATCTATTGGCAAAGTTCAATAGTCAAATGGGTACTATAGTTAACAAGGACAAGACCAAGAAGCCTAAGACCATACTTTTTTGAGTTTGTGGAGTCAGGCAGGTTACGGTGATAACACAGAATACGGATCATTTAAAAAAAATTTGGTACAGCTGTGTAGACGTGTAATTTGGTGCTGCTGTATAGACTTGTAATTTGGTATGGCTGTGTAGACTTGTAATTTGGTATGGCTGTGTAGACTTGTAATTTGGTATGGCTGTGTAGACTTGTAATTTGGTATGGTTGTCTAGACTTGTTTTTTTGGTGTGTGCATTCGCTTTATTTCTCTATTCCCCAAGGTGGGTGTACGTAGCACTACGGTTTTTATTTTGCTCCTGTCAGCCCAGTGCATCCAACTTTGGCATGCATTTTATGTAAGGGCCTGCTTCCTCCTGCATTTTCTAAGGGTTTGCTTCCCTGGGGTAACGGCCGGTGCTGTGATGGAGATCGAACCCAGCACCTTCAGATTGTGAGCCATGTCACAAAACCACTAGCCCACGCCGTACCCATTTAGACTTGTAATTTGGTATAACTGTCTAGATTTGTAATTTGGTATGGCTGTCTAGATTTGTAATTTGGTACAACTGTCTAAATTTGTAATTTCGTATTGCTGACTAGACTTGTAATGTGGTATTGCTGTCTAGACTTGTAATTTGGTACAGCTGTCTAGACTTGTAATTTAGTATGGCTCAGAGAATAAGAAGACACTCTTGTATACAGTTAAAAGATAGTAAGAAGATAGGAAGACACTCTTGATACAGTACAAAGTTTATAGAGGACAACATTTGAATCAACTTGAAATGCCAGGCAAGTGAATTTAGATAAAGTGATTAAGTTCGTTGTATGTCATCCATGACAAGATCTCCCTTTTGTTCCAGACTCATGAATCGTTTTGCCATTGATGTTGGGCAAACTGAGATTGTTGTGTATGCTTGTCCCATGACCGGAAGAACGTAAGTCTGCTTTTGTATTTGATGTTATGTCGTGCCTAATATTTAAATAAAAAACGGCAGAAATGAAATGAATAATAGATATTGGAAAACAAACAATATCACTATATTTACTATTGCTGGCAAAAATAATACTTAAGAAATGAAACTAGGCATTGTCTATACTTAAGATTAAGTTTTATTATTTCCCTTATGTTTATTGTCGGTTCGTATGACTCAGGCTTGAAATGTGGGCATGGGACCACCACTTAAGTTGGTCTCCTTGAAGAAAGCCTGCACAAACACATTTTTGCTCCCTTGCAGTAGTGGTTTCAGTAGAATTTTGTTTTGCAAAAACCTACCTAGTTGTTTTTTTTTGTATGTCATGCACGAACCTAACTTACTGTTAAGGACCGGTTCCCCCTAACTGTTAAGGAAGGAAAGGACCGGTTCCCCCTGTTAAGGTGGGAAAGGACCGGTTCCCCCTACACTATAAGAAGCTGGGGCCTAGTACAATGAAGTCTCTAACACTTTATCCCCAACAGCAGTATATGCTTTGTAACTACCTTTTTTTAAAACCTCATTTCAATATAATCCTTTGGTCATATTAGGATGTGTTTACCTTTATAATTGTATGACAGCCTATTTAGGTTATGCTCAGATCAGAGTTAACAAAACACCTGTACATTCTTCAACATTACATTGACAGCGAAAGAGCGAACAGCTCGGCAAACTAAGTTAATCAACAGCAACATCAGAGTTGATTGTGTAGAATTATAAGAGGGCCTGTTGGATCTGGCTTTGCTTGGCTGGTGTCCATTATCCATGAAAAACGCTATCATTATTTCTTTTGATATATAAGAGGGCCTGTTGGATCTGGCTTTGCTTGGCTGGTGTCCAGTATCCATGAAAAACGCTATCATTATTTCTTTTGATATCACTACTTGCAGCTGATATGTCTGGCCATCTCTAGTTGTGTTGTTCCTCACTGAAACATCCTGCTTGGCAGAGATGTGTAGTGGACATGAACTGTATTGTCTTAGGTCTTCTAGATAGGCTTTTTCTTGTCTCCTTATGAAGGATATGCTGACCACTATAACTGAACATTTATAGACAGGTCTCAAACTTAAACCAACCTAAGGGCTCTAAGAAGTCAAGTTAATAGACAAAGGCCCTCATGTAGTCAAGTTAATGGACAAAGTCCCTCTTGTAGTTAAATTAATGGACAAAGGGCTTCTTGTAGTCAAGTTAATGGACAAAGAGCTTGTATTTAAATTAATGGACAAAGGGCTTTGTGTATTTAAATTAATGGACAAAGGGCTTCATTTAGTTAATTAATGGACATAGGTCTACATGATATCACATAATTGAACAGAGGCTTCTTGCAGTCAAATTAATGGACAAATGTCTACATGAAGTCCAGTTAATGGACAAAGGGTTGGAGACATCAAATCAATGGAAGACAGGCTTTATGGTGTCAAATTAATGGACAAATGACTAACATGAAATGAAATTAATGAGTAGTTACTCCTTGACCACCTGATATCTGCACAAACTTTCTGAAAACGTGCAATATGGATGAAATGTTGAGGGGGGAACAAGGCAATCCATGTGGTCGAACATTGGAAACTTCAGGATGTCTGACGTGGTACCTAGGACATAGAATGTCAGAAGTCAGATTAATAGGTAAAGGGCTACATGAAGTCAGGTTAGGAATAAATGGCTTAATGAAGTCAAATTAATGGACAAGGACTCCTTGAAGTCAGATTAGGAATAAATGGCTTAATGAAGTCAATTAATGGACAAGGGCTCCTTGAAGTCAGATTAGGAATAAATGGCTTAATGAAGTCAATTAATGGACAAGGGCTCCTTGCAGTCAGATTAATAGATAAAGGGCTACATGAATTCAAATTAATGGGAAAGGGCTCCTTGCAGTCAAATTAATGGACAAATGTCCCCATTAATTTAATTTGATAACCTAAATGTTGTCTGATTGAATATTGTCTCCTTATACTTTGGAAATATTTTAGTTTGGCTTGGCTTGGCTTCGTGAGTTCTCAAATCTCCCGCTACTAAACGTTGAAAGGGCTTAAGTAGCAGAATGTAGTCCAGAGAACGGAATGTGTTGTGTCGTAGTTTACAGCTTGACTGCAATATTTGCACCTTTCAGTCCAACACATCTGACTCCAGCAATCATATTTTGAGTACCGGGTTAGCATTCCCTCTTCGATGCCTTCTCCTTAGCCAGTCTGCTCTGCTGCAGCCTGTTATCCATGATCACCGCGTGGAGGTGTAGAAGGGTCTTGGCAGCTCTTGTTCGCTGGCCCTGGCGCTAGCAGTCAGCTATGGGTCGCTGTAGCTCATGCGCTGCTCAGCATCTTGATCCTCTCTTTTAGTTTAACTCATTCACTCCCAAATATTTTGGACCTCTGGACACAATTTTATTTTTATGTAAAACTGAAAAACAGCATCACTTAGTTGCGATCTATTTGTCTTCAATAGACGTTCACTAAAATAACACGTATTATATACCAAACTGTTCACAATTGAGGCTAGAATAGAATGGAATACATATATTTTACAAATGCAGGTGTAAATTTGTGTTTGATGAATTAAAGTTGCATAATCGTTTTGTTATTTTTAAAAATTATGAACAAAAATATTCCCCTCATCAATACATTATTCAGCTCTAAACCAATATACAAATAACGTCATGAATTTCTATTGACGGAAATCCTCAAAGGACGATGTTCTGAAAGTTGCACCTAATTTGGTGCAGTTGTTTTCACAGTATTTACATTTTACTGAAGGCACGTGAAGTTGAAAACGTGCTAAAAAATAAAAGCTCCGATCAACATCAGCGTGAGTGTTTACAATTTACGCGCACACGAAAAGAATGTTCCTGCTGTATTCAAAATATATATACGCACATTAATATTATACACACTAGAATGATTGTGTCGGATCTTGAACCTTTACTGAATTTGTGAACTGTTATTACCATTGCTTGAGACAAAAGAGGGCACCGCCCCTTCGTCAGTAGACTTAGTTTTACTTTCATCGCTCGACGTGGAACTAAGACTAGGTAAATAAATTGAAACAGCGCTATCATAACGATCGATATCTTCATCATCACTACCATTAGCAATAATATAATCTATCTATTCCTGAGCTTGTACTGAAAAAACTCTATTTGGTATGGCTGAAGGTGCATGGGATAGCTTCAAAGTTGCTCTCCGAAAAAAAAAAAATATTTTACAAGTTACGAAACTAAACATTTTTTCAACGAAACTCAAACTAACTCTTCCGGAATGAAAAAGTGCAAAATCTGGACTTCCGCCAATAACCAGAATAAAACATTTAGGAGAACTAGGAATGGGAAAATATGTGATTTTGTGAACACAGTAACGAAAGCCGATACACCGGCTTCTGGGTTTTCTAGAAAAAACCGGAAGCCGTTGTATCGGCTCGTGGGAGTGAATGAGTTAATATTCTATCGTTTCTTCCTCTCGTACGACTTGTGTGATTCCTGAGGTTGCAACTCTTGATTTTTATTTCTCCCTGACATTTATGCTCCACCTTCGTCTGGCTGTTTACATTTGGGGGGAAAATAAAGACAACTACCTCTGAATTCTTTACTATTTTCGTTTCTAACATCAGTAAGATTGTTCTGTTTTGTTAAAACATCAATTTCACTGTACTCGGGCAGACCAGTAGATGTCTCTGTAATTGAGAGTGGTGAATGCTTGGAATGCATTGCCACAGGAGGTAGTGGAGGCAGGGACAATTAATGCATTTAAAAATAAATTGTATGCGTATAGCTTTTAGAGCAAGATATTGTAAATGAAACTGGTTGTATACAGACTCTGCAGAGTCTTCTAAACCAGTATAAAGACGTTAAGTTAAGGTGGCACTTTCATTGTCGTAAATGCCAGTGTAAAATCATTACGACCGATGTAATGTGTGGAGATTATGCAGGCAGTTACATACAATCTTCTCTTTCATTGCAGGTACACATATGCAGCTCAAGGAGCTATTACCCTTGAGAAACAGTTTGCCTCAGATAAGACACCATTTCTGCACCAGATGACTGTCAAGGTTTGGATAAAAAATGAAAACATATTTTTAAAATAAAAATATTAGACTAATCAAATACAAATTATGATCGGAAAGAAAAGATTGGCAGTTACTGGACAACTATGTTACAACTATGTTACAACTATTATTATGACATGTTTAGCAGTGCCAGAGTTCACTTGGGAGATTTATAAAGTTGAAGAATAAAAGTCACTTGTCAGGACAGTCACTGCATAGTGTGCAAGTTATGGTTTTGGTTCAGACTGAGAACTGGGCATAACAGACTCAAGGTCATCTTTACAACGAAATGAGGATTAGGTCAGAGGATAAGTGTCCATGTGGGGAGCATACCATAACTGTGGAACACATCCTACAAAGCTGCGTGCTTACGCAGGAAAAGAGAGAAGAATACTGGCCTCGCGAGACAGATATGAGACAAAAGCTGTATGGAAATAAAACAGCCTTACAAACAACGGTGTCCTTTGTAAGAGAAACCAGGGTCTAGATCTAGGGATGAACGAAGAAGAAGAAGAATTGCACGATTCAATCTGATATATCTGACACTGTGAATTGCACTTAAATTTGTGGTCTGATCAGCCTCTCTCATTCTGAGTTACCTCGGTCCAGTGGCAGGATGTAGTCAAGAGGGCTGGATAGATAAGGAAAGGGACCTAGGGGTTATAATAGATCATACAGGAAAGGTGAGTGAGCAAGTTAAGGTAGCAGTGAAAAAGGCAAATGCAATGTTAGGTATGATAAAAAGAAATATTAAACATAGGAGCAAGGAAGTGATCGTCAAACTGTATAAAGCTTTAGTTAGACCTAGATTGGAGTACTGTGTACAGGTGTGGAGTCCTTATCATAGAGGGGACATAAACATGCTAGAAAGAATACAAAAAAGAGCAACAAAGATGATAGTGGGATTCCAGAATTACAGTTATGAGGAACGACTCAGAAAAACCGGCCTACAGTGTCTCGAAGAGAGAAGAATTCGTGGTGACTTAATACAGGTTTATAAGATGATCAGAGGAATGGATAAATTAGACTATAACAAGTTTTTTAAAATACAGCCATCTACAATAACACGAGGGCATAGCTACAAGCTGACTAAAGAGAGGTCCAGGTTAGATATTAGGAAACATTTTTTTAGTCAGAGAGTGGTGTCTGCTTGGAATGCATTGCCAGGGGAGGTAGTGGAGGCAGGGACAGTTAATGCATTTAAGAATAAACTGGATGCGCATAGCTTTTAGAGCAAGGTGATGTAAATGTAACTGGTTGTATACAGACTCTGCAGGGTCTTCTAAACCAGTATAAAAACGTTAAGTTAAGTTAAGATACCACAGGATGCGGATTTGACCTCAGGGTTTACTTCAGAAGTCTGTTCCGTGAACAGATAGCCTGTAAGGCAGCAGGGAATGTGGCTATGAACAGATTATTATTAGTAATCTTTTCAGGCAATGTGTCGTCATATATGATCAGAACACATAAAGAAAACCCCAAAAAAACTGTCCTATGGCTTTTTCCCATTGCTGGGGTAGTCAAGGGGTTTTACGGCTGAGGAATACAGGCCGCTTTACCGCTGCAGTCGCCACGGCGTGTGCTAACTGTTTGTTTATTTCACCCCTAACAGCATAATAACATATGCCGTACCGGGAATTCAAACTGCTGCCCTATTTGTCGGCAGGCATCAAAACATGTGCCTCTAGAGTAGCATACCGTCCACATATTCCTCTTTTTCAGTAATATACTTATTTAGTTGCTCATCTTCTGCCCAGGGGTGTAGAGGTTTGCCAGAAGAAAGTGCCAGACTGTTCTGTCTGCTGTATCCTCTTAACCTGGTTCTAGGCTAATCCATGACCTCTTACCGACTATCTTATGTTATCATCTTAGTGAATTCTGGGCCATCGTCCTGGTCTGGATCCCCTGCTTTTTGCTTCCCTTGACTGCCACGGTAACCAATCTTCTTTCTGTCTGAAGACATGGCAAAACCAGAGAAGTTGATTGCTCCACTTGAGTCTGCAAGGGCTGCATTCTGAGATAGTGCCATATTGTCTGCTTGCGGACCTTGTCTCTTCTTGTTACTTGTATCATCTTTCTTAGATATCTCATTTCAGAGATGGCTTTTCTGTCCTTAAGGGGTTTTAAGGCTGAGGACTACAGGCCGCTTCACCGCTGCTGTAGGACAGCTGGCTTTTCTGAGTTGTTGCCCATGACTCACATCCATAAGTCAAAACTGGTACATAGGTGGAGCTGCAGCCTTCAGTTTTCTTACCTCTCTTAGTAATATAAAGGGAATTACTGGGGACGGCGTGGCCTAGTGGTTAAGTGGCAGGGCTCACAATCCGAAGGTGCTGGGTTCGATCCCCATCATAGCACCAGCCGTTACCCCGGGGAAGCAAACCCTTAGAAAATGCAGGAGGAAGCAGACCCTTACATAAAATGCATGCTGAAGTCGGATGTACTGGGCCGACAGGCGCAAAATAAAAACCACAGTGCAACGCACACCGCCTTGGGGATTAGAGAAATAAGGCGAACGCAAAGAAAAAAAAGGGAATTTCTGCTGCTGCTGAAACAGTTACTGTTATTGCTTCATCCACATCATTGGCTTTCCCATGCACATCTGCAGGTTTTTACTGAGGAGCAACTTATTATACATGTCGTTAATGGAAGCTAAGTAAGATTGTGCATGGATTTGGTAGTCTCCAGATATAAAACAGTACCACAGGCTGAACTTGTTGCAAATTGAGATCGCCATACAGGACAGAAGATGCAGCAGTGAATGAGCTGACAGCAGCCAGTGACTCAGAGCTGGATGCTTGCATCAGGGTCAGTGACCATAACTGACCTTGACCCTATTCCGTAGCCGCCCTGGAGGCAGACTGCAACCATACAGCCTGGCTAAGAGATTAGGAATTGAAGAGAAAGGCAAACCTGGTTCCAAAACTGCTGTGTTGAAATCAGATGTATTGGACTGAAAGGCACAGATATTGCAGCCTCACTGTAAACTAGCACACAAGAATGTCATGTGACCAGTTCTGATGAACATGATAACGAAAGTGTTTCCAGGCCATAGGTTAGTAATTGAATGCTTTTTGTTCCTGACAGGATCTCAAAGTGGAAGAATCTGGTGATACAACCTTCAAGACCCTGGATGAAGTGTTTCCTGTTGGAAGTAATGTCTTTATGGTGGGTAACCCTCACTATGGAGCACAGGGCAAGGTAAACAACTTGTTATCTTCTTTGAATGGGTTTTTGCTCTTATCATCTTTGCCTTTTCTTCTTCTTCATGTCAAGCCACCATTCGCAACTACGTCGTTTCTTCTCTTTTGATTAATTTCTTAAATATCATCTATTCAACAAACTCGTCACTACTTTGTAACGAAGAAACATGGACACCGAATCACAAGTTGGAAAAGAGAATTGAAACGTGTGTATATAGAAGATAGGGGTCACATTTTGTGGAAAGAGAAGAAAACAAATGTGGAGGTATTGAAAACATTCGAGTGAAAAGAGAATTGAAACGTGTGTATATAGAAGATAGGGGTCACATTTTGTGGAAAGAGAAGAAAACAAATGTGGAGGTATTGAAAACATTCGAGTGAAAAGAGAGTTAAGGATCCAAGTCAGGTTAGTTAAGATATTTCGACCATATAGAAAGAGTCTACAAGGCTATATTAGGGGGTATAGTGGAAGGCAGTTGTTCCAGAGTCAGACAATGTTTTAAGTTATCAGATAACATCATTTGGAGGAAGACTAACGTCTGGTCAGACAAAATATACTGATCAGACATGTTAGTCAAGGTCAAGCAAAACATATTGGCCAAGACCCTCACCTCGGCTTCCTAGTAGTCCTCCCTGGAAACGGGCTGTTTTCATGGCAGCCTGGCTAACGAGGTGAGGAATCGAGGTGATCCCCATAGTAGTGAGTGACACGCAGATGAAGCCAAGCATAGCACAACCACCTAGAGGACCCCGTTCCACCTACATCAGCATGCTCTGGATGTGAGGAAAGCTACTGCAACCTGCCACTAAACGTCCTTTTCAGGGCGCACAAAAGAGTTACCCACTCATTCTAGGCATTCGCAAACAACAAGAGATAACGTCAGGAGAGGAAAAATCCTGCCAGATTGCACCGTTACGGGAAGATATAGAGTACACTTGAGATCCATTGTTGCTGACCTTCAATGTGGAGATCACTTGAACTGAGCCGAATTCAAGAAACTTATCAACGAGAAACTTTTATCTGCCTATGAAGGGTGTATTTAAAAAAATACAAACCAAGCCATCACATTCTGTGCCCTCTCCTCCAGCTCTCATCATCTTCTATATCTCTTCTGTGTCTGTCTTGAACTTTCTTCTCCTTATGTCATTTGGTCTACCTCTTTTTCTTTTGCCTTGGGTAATTCAGAACAGAGACTCCCTTGCAAAGTTATTAGCTGGTTTTATTAGTGTGTGCCATATCCAATGCCAGCATCGTCTCTTCACCTCTAGCTGCACTGCATTCAAGAAACTTCTTATTTATCTCCAATGTACTTCCTATGAAGGAAAGTACCAATACTGTAGATGCTTCCTTAACCTTTACAGCATTCAATACAAAAATTACAAAGTTTTCCCTGACACTGAATTGTTTTTCAATGCTTCACATTTTTCTAGGTTGTTGATTTTGAGAGCCTGAATCCTTTTTATTTGATTGTCTTTAGATATGATTTGTTTGTGTGTGGAGACATAAATTAATAAAGAATTTGTTGGTGTTATTGTTTTTGTTGTGTGTGTGTTAGTTTCTGAGATACAAGAAGATGAAGGTGGAAATAAAAAACAGCACTAGGATGTAGACTTCGGGGAGAATCAATAGTACGCTTAGTATGTAGAATGACCACGTTCACGACCTTGTCTGATGGCTGCGCCCCAGGCGGCCTGCGGTTCTGTTGGGGAGGTGGCGAGATGTTTTAGCTAGGTGTTGTGAGAACGTCTCCAGGATGAGCACGGCTTCTTCCCATAACTCGCCCTCACATCCTGTCGGAGCATCTCGTGGGCTGGGTCTTCCCGGCAAAGGCAAGCAATGGGACCGAAGAGGGAGAGTATCTCAATCATTGGGACAGGGGATCCTGGACTTTTGAAATTTAAAATTTGTCACAGAACACTGATAATGTTCCTAACAAGATCATCATATCTGTTAGTTTCCCTTACAAACAAATTTATTACTTCAAAATAAACAAATTAAACAGATCTACCTCAGAACAAATCTGTACCTCCAACTTCATCACTCTCATTAATCTTCCAGTCAGAGAAAAAAAGCGAATAAATTGTTTGAAAATTATCTCATGGAGTAAAGCTTGTTGTCAAAGCCTTTGTGTGCTCTTGTAGGGGTGAATAATGAACTTCTTCTTCTTTGCGTTCAGGATCTTTTTGGTCATGCTATATCTGCAGGCCAGTCGCCATGAAGAAGTCTGTAGTCTTCACCAGGTCGGAGCGGCTACCTCCCAGCTTTTGTCTCATTTCCGCACCCTCTGGCCAGGTCTGGCATCTCATTTCCCTATAGGTTGGGCATTCTTGTAGAATATGCTCAGGGTTCTGGCATCCTATTCCACATGGGCACTCATCGGTGTGTGAGATCTTCAGTCGGTACAGATGTTCTAGTAGTCTGCAGTGTCCAGTTCTCAGGCGAAATAAGGTAGTTTGTTGATTTCTTTTGAGATAGTGAATTGGGTCTGGTGTACTGCTTATGTTTCTGTCTTCTCTCCATTGGTGTGTATACTGATTTCTGATGATTTTCTTGATTTCTCTGTATGGTACTCGATGATTAAATTGTGCCTTTTTGCTGCCATCTTTTGCCAGAGCATCAGCTCTCTTGTTTCCCGTGATTCCGCAATGGGAGGGTAGCCACTGGAGCGATATTGGAACAATTTGTTTTACATGACAAGTTGCTAACAATATATAATAATTCTTTTACGACATGCTCAGAAATACAGTGGTTCTATTCCTTCCTCCGTAATAAGGGGTCCAGGGATCCACACTGGGAATTTATCCAAATAAATCTGCTCTGTTAAAGTTTTCTATGTGAAAAAAAACCCATAAATTTTAATTGTTATTTTTGTCCTGTCCCCACCAGGTACAAGAAATTTTGCCTGTTGTTACTCGAGTGAGGATCACTTTGTATGTTACACAGGAACCAGATTTCAGACAACTGGAGCACTCTGTAAGTTATGAAGTCTTTCATCTGTGTAATAGGTCACAATAACTGTCACAGCCAAGATTGGAATTGAGAATGTTGAGAATAGGCTTTTACTTCAAACTAGATGCTGCCAAGTCATGTGTCATACATGACCTCTGACAGCAGCCGCTCAGCTTTTGGGACTCCTACCATTAATAGGAGGTGAGATCAAGCCACCGAGCAGCGCATGAGCTGCAGCGGTCAGCGACCCATAGCTGAGTAGAAGAAGGAAGGCAACTCTGTACTCAAAAATGCCTGCTAAAGTCGGAAGTGTCGGACCGAAAGGTGGAAGTGTTGGACCGAAAGGTGCAAATATCGCAGTCATGCTGACTTCGGGAGAAATGAATAGAACTGACTTCAGATGATCTCAGTTTCTAGCTGTTCTTAATTAACCTTCACTACGCAACACTAAAAAATGGACATAATTTCCCAGTTTCTGAGATAGAAGAAGATGAAGGTTAACATTTATAAAAACAAAGCACATACTTTTAGACTTACTGACTGGGGAACGTCGCTTGTCATATAATCTATCTGAATTACAACAAAGTATCGATACTGTGTTTATAATATCGGCACAACTGTTAGTTTACACTAAAAACGTATTATTACATCTATATGAACGAACTAAACTGACTACAACAACTTACTTCACCATCCCCAATAATGGGCCGAGTCCACACCGATTGAAAAAGAATATATCATTTCAAAACTCATCAAAGTCATTCTCCACTTCCGCGCCTAAAGTTGGTACTGAAGGACGTTACAATTGAGTACTATCAAATCAACCACATTTTCGCATTTTTGTACGGGTTCCGTTTGTGTTTTATACGATAACATCGTCGTCGGTCGAAATCAGTCAACGTCGGGGGAAAATGTCTGCATACGGTCCGGAAACTGGGTTTTTTTGTTGGCAATAATCACAGCTTCAGGTGCGGTAAAGATTAAACTTGCAGAGCCAGAAAGAAAGACATCTGGTCAACTATTCAGGCAGCCATTTATGAAGTCTATATCTCTTTGGTTGTTGTTGCCCATGACCTCAATTTTTAGCTGTTCTTATTTATACCTGCAGAGCCTGAAAGAAAGATATCTCAACAACTACCAGGCAGCCCAGCAGATTGGGATTGACAGCCATATAATGTCACGAATTACTGGTTGTGTATTTGTGGAGAAGGCTGGCTCCAATGGCAACAAGATCAACATTGGACTGAACCTCAAGTTAACCAAGAGAGGAGAAGAGGTGCCAGGGTACACCAAGAAAACAGAGAATGGCTGGAGCTACAGTTACAAGTGTGTGAAAACTGTGGAAGAATACATTAACAAGTAGGTATAAGTAGGTTAACAAGTAGGAACACAAGTAGTTAACAAAACCATAACAAGTAGGAAGACAAGTAGTTAACAATACATTAACAAGTAGGTTGACAAGTAGGAAGACAATTAGTTAACAATACCATAACAAGTAGGAAAACAAGTAGTTAACAATACATTAACAAGTAGTTAACAATACCATAACAAGTAGGAAAACAAGTAGTTAACAATACATTAACAAGTAGTTAACAATACCATAACAAGTAGGAAAACAAGTAGTTAACAATACATTAACAAGTAGGTTAACAAATAGGAAGACAATTAGTTAACAATACCATAACAAGTAGGAAAACAAGTAGTTAACAGTAGGAAAACAAGTAGTTAACAATACATTAATAAGTAAGTAGACAAGTAGTTAACAATACATTAATAAGTAGATACAAATAGGTAGACAAGTAGTTAACAATACATTAACAAGTAGATACAAATAAGTAGACAAGTAGTTAACAATACATTAACAAGTAGGTTAACAAGTAGGTTAATAATACATTAACAAGTAGGTTAACAAGTAGGTTAATAATACATTAACAAGTAGGTTAACAAGTAGGTTAATAATACATTAACAAGTAGGTTAATAATACATTAACAAGTAGGTTAACAAGTAGGTTAATAATACATTTACAATACATTAACAAGTAGGTTAATAATACATTAACAATACATTAACGAGTAGGTTAACAAGTAGGTTAATAATACATTAACAATACATTAACAAGTAGATACATGTACTGTTCTGTTCTGTAGAAATAAACACATGTACAACAAAAAGTTGCTCACTGTGCCAGTGAAGAAGTATATCCTGTAGATTGTTAAAACAGTAATACTACTGTAATACTGTCATCCTGGTTTTTGATTCAGGCACATTATGTGCCCTATGCCAGGTAACCAAAGGTCGTGTAAACTCATCTCTGTTCTTTGCTATTAAGTACCATGTCGGACCAAGGTCTTGTTGCAGGCCATCTTTCCATCTCATTGGTGGACGTCAGGGACGACGATTAACTCTTAAAGGCCATAATTTTGTGACTAGTTTTGTCAGAATTATTTTTTTCTATAAAAGCAGTCTCTTCACAAAACTGAACTTTTCTTAATAATTTCACATGGAAGACAAACATGTTATATATCAAATTAAAGGAAGGGACGGCGTGGATAAGTGGCACGGCTCACAATCCGAAGGTGCTGGATTCGATCCCCATCACAGCACTGGCCGTTACCCCGGGGAAGCAAACCCTTAGAAAATGCAGGAGGAAGCAGACCCTTACATAAAATGCATGCTGAAGTCGGATGCATTGGGCCGACAGGCGCAAAATAAAAAACACAGTGCAACGCACACCGCCTTGGGGATTAGAGAAATAAGGCGAACGCAAAAAAAAAAAAAAAAAAAAAAAATTAAAGGAAAATGAATTTGCGGTAAAAATATGATCTTGTAGAATTTCTTAAAATATTACAATTAATTGTTAATAATTATATTGTCATTTTTTTGTAATAAAAACTATTTTTCACAGACAAAAATGTCACCAATCCACGAATAACCACTGAAACGTAATGCAGATTAGTCTAGTGTACTTCAGAATAACACTAATCCAGATATGAATAATATCTACAAGAAAATATGTTTCTGTAGTCAAATGGAGTTGATGTGTCACTGAGTAGCAGGTCTCTATTCACTCCACATGGTCGACCACATTTTGGCAACAATCTGAATGAGTTCTGGGTCTCAGGCCCACCACCTTGCTTGCTTCATTTAGCTGAATTAGACTTTGTTTGACTTCTGCAATACTGTGGCTGAAGGTCATAATGTCATCCGCAAAATTTACACGTGAGAGCATCTCGCCATTTTCTTCTGAGTTCGTTGTCAATTTCCCGCTACCAATTCCTGAACAGGGCTTTGCAAGTAGCAGGATGTAGTCCGGAGAATGGAATGCGTTGTCGCTAGTTTACAGTTTGATTGCGATAATTGCACATTTCGGTCCGACACATCCGTCTTTGGCATCATCTCGTGATCTATGTTGAGACCTTGATCCTGCCAGTTTAGCGACCTAAAAACTTCTTCAAGGGCAGCTGTGAACATTTTTGGGGAGATGATATCTCCTTATCGTACTCCTCAGTGTATAGATATGGAAAGTGGCTGATAGAATAGAGTGATCACACTTGAGCAGTCCTCATTTATCTTCTCTATAAACTTGGCATGCTCTTCGTCAAAATCTTGACTCCTTATACCATTAACCACTGCAATTATTTCGACACGAGCAAAGGTCTTTTTGTAGTCTATGAACACAATGCATAGGGGCATACAGACTTCCCGCGCCCTCTCCATGTTGATTGGGTGGTGGTGGTCATTGGTTATGTAGCAATGTCTGGTCAGTCAAAATATACTGATCAGACATGTTCGTCAAGCAACTCATTCTGGCTAAGACCCTCACCTCGACTTCCTAGGAGTCTTCCCTGGAAATGGCCTGTTTTCATGGCAGCCTGATTAACTAAAGTGATGGATTGATGTGATCCCCACAGTAATGAGCGACACGCAGATGAAGCCAAACATAGCACAACCGCCTGGAGTACCTCGGTCCACTTTCATCAGCACGCTCGGGATGTGAGGAAAGCTACTGCTACTCGCCACTTTTCAGGGCGCACAAAAGAGTAAACCCAATGTGGACATTCGAAACAAACGACGTAACTGAAGATAGGCGTGACTATGACATGTGAATATCTGTGAACCTCTTCTTTCTTAGGTTCCATGAGCTCTGGCTGATAGTTCAGCAACAGAACAGCAGCTCGGATTTTTTTCAAGAGGAAGTGCTATTTTCGGCAGGCTGGTAAGTTGTATGAATGTATATCTGAGTAACACAGTGGTAGACGCTTGCTTCTCATACATGCTCCGGTTGATCAATCTGTTAATGGAGTGGGTGGGAATCTGGCTATTTAGGCAAGAAAAGGCAGCGATGAAGAGAACTGGCCACCCTACCTCATATAAGCCAGGACCTATTACAACAAAGTCTTTAACCTTACATCCCCAATAACGTCTTAAGTGCGGATATCTTGTTTTAAAACAAAATTATAGGATATATATATATATATGTACAAGGGGCTTGTCGTAAGTCTCTACCCTGACCATGAAGGAGCAGGAGGAGAAAGTTGAAATTTGGCCCTGTGCTTATTCCTTCTCAATGTAGCCACCACCTGAATTTATACATTTCTGCCATCTCTGCGTGACCTTGAAAAGTAACCTATTTTTAGAACTAAACCAGTTATCACAAGCCAGTGTGACATCTTCGTCACTGTCAAAATGATTTCCTTTCAGCTGTTTTTTAAGTTTTGGGAAAAGAAAAAAGTTGGATGGAGCTAAATTCTGAGAATATGGTGGGTGTGGAAGAATTTCAATATTCAAATCGTTGTCTGTTTGCAGCACAAGCCTTGCTTTATGGGAGGGCGCGAGTTTTGAAGCAAAGGCAGAATTTTAGTGCTATCCCTCGTTTTCTGGTCACAGTCTTTCTTAGTTTGGTAAGGAGATCTGCACAATATTGCCCATTAACCGTGTTGCCAGGTAATCTTTCAATATTGTTTTGTTTTTTTTTGCGTTCGCCTTATTTATCTATTCCCCAAGGCGTGTGTGCGTTACACTGTGGTTTTTATTTTGCGCCTGTCAGCCCAGTGCATCCGACTTCAGCATGTATCTTTCAATATGACACATTTGACGTCCCAAAAAACAGTCAGCATCACTTTTCTTGCAGATTTCTATGCTCTTGGCTTGACATATGTTGGTGAACCCGGGGTTTTCTACTGCATGCTTGAAATTTTGGATTCTGGGTCATAATGGTGAACCCAAGTCTCATCTACTGTCACCATGGTCTGCATCTGCAACATGTTTTTCGACCGACACATTTTGAGCAACTGGTCACAGCAATCAACACTTGTTTGTTTCTGTTCACATGTCAGCAGACGTGGGATCGAGCAGGCGAACATTTTTCTCTTGTCTGTTGTGTAAAATTCTAAAAACGGTACTTTCATTCAGTTTTGCTGACCTAGATATCTCTGCGATTGTCATTTTCCTATCCTGGTCAATGATTTTCTTCACTCTTGCAGCATTTTCATCGCTACACTCTGAGGATGGTCTTCCTGATCTTGGAAGATCAGCAACATGGGAACGGCCACACTTAAACTGCCT
The DNA here is from genome assembly GCA_036924085.1 of Ariolimax columbianus. Taxonomy (NCBI): domain Eukaryota; kingdom Metazoa; phylum Mollusca; class Gastropoda; order Stylommatophora; family Arionidae; genus Ariolimax; species Ariolimax columbianus. Next base: position 7,886,012 of record JAVGWX010000005.1, read on the forward strand.
ACACCAGTTTTTTGCAGAAGCATATGAAAGACAGAATTCCACAAACACTGGTTCCATCTCCCTGTGTATTTCTGTAGGTGTTTTTTCCTGCAACATCAAGAATTTTATCACAGTTCTGGCCTCTGATTTCTCCATTGTTCTGACAAACCGTTAGAGTAGCAGATCTAGTCAATAAAGTGTGCTGTGCCATACCTGGTAAACCTGTCGAGAAGGAAAATTCATACTTCTCAAGTCCAGTACAAATTGAATGAGCTACATATGTGCCAAATTTCAACTTTTTCCTCCTACTCCTTCATAGTCAGGGTAAAGACTTATGTATATATATATATATATTTTTTTTTTTAAACAAACATGCAGCGATCAATGATTGTCCTTTGCCACTATTGAATGATTGTACATATCTGATTGAAGAGGTTACAAAAGTGATAATTCCAATGTATGTTCCTTCATTTGATATGATTGGAGACATAGAGTAACATGAAAAGATAAAAATAATATCATGAACAAACAATGTGGAAGACACATTGAATGTTCAGCTTGAGGAAACAGCCAAAAATCGTAATGAGCCATATTGGGAGAACAGGGAGCATAACGAACCAGAGGAAGGTTGTTATGGAACTTTGTCATTAGTATACAGCAGTACTGTCACTCTGCTCATCTTATGGAGCTGACAGGCCTGGGAGAACAGGGAGCCTAACGAACCAGAGGAAGGTTGTTATGGAACTTTGTCATGAGTATACAGTTTATCCTTCAGCAGTACTGTCACTCTGCTCATCTTATGGAGCTGACAGGCCTGGGAGAACATGTTCAGCTGTTTATCTGTTCTCACCACAAGGACATATGTGGTATCTGAGTGGAAAGTTAACAGTCTGAACATCACCGCTGGATGTCTTCTTTGTTAGAAGTCTGTTATATCAGATTCTGAGTATCTGGATAACACAGTTGCAGAGTGATTGCTTCTCATGACAAAAGTACCTGGTTCGATACTAGCTGCGTACACATTGCAGTTGACCGTTCATCTTCTTCGGCATTGGTCATGAAAAGGACATTGTAACTCTACGTAGTAGTTTACAGCGAGGCTGTGATATCTGCTCCTTTAGGTAGACATCCGATTTCAGCTGGCTTTTATGGGTACCAGATTTGCCTTACCTCTGTAGCCTATATGCCTTAGCCAGACTACACTAGTTCAGTCTGTTTCCAGGGCTACCACTTAGAGGCAGAAAAGGGTCCTGGTCACCTTAGTTCGCTGACCCTGATGCAAGCATCAAGCTATGAGTCATTGGCTCCTGTCAGCCCATTCACTGATGCATCTTCAGCCCCAGTTGACTGATCTAATGGTTATCTGGCATATTAGGGAGGAAATAGCAGCTAGGAAGATAACCCCCATCTCATAAAAGCTAGAGTCTAGCACAACGAACTCTCTAACCTTTCATCCCTGACAGCAGTGTATGATTAGGAGGGGGGGGGGGGGGGGGGGCTACCTTGACTTTAAAACTAATGTTTATATCAGATTGTGGGTGGTTCCCATCCAGTAAAGATATGCACAGGATCAACACAATGAGTGAAATTAATATCTCTAATATAAATTCGATTTTTAAATATTCTGTTCCCAGCACAAAGAAGCTGGCAGACGTCACCAATTATCTAGATGAGTTGCCATGCACAAAAGTGCCAAAAATGAAATTTGGCTCAGAAATTCTGGACGAGGAGCAAGTTGAACAGATAGAGAGAATGACAGTGAGTAATTGTAGCATATGTTTCAGGTGTGCTGGTTAATGGTTGATGTGTTTGTGAACAGAAACCTGGAAGAGAAAAGGGAAGGGCAAATAAATATCTTGGAATCCTGGTATTCAAAGACATCAAGAGATAGATTATGACATTCAAATAAATATCTTGGAATCCTGGTATTCAAAGACATCAAGAGATAGATTATGACATTCAAATACATATCTTGGAATCCTGGTATTCAAAGACATCAAGAGATAGATTATGACATTCAAATAAATATCTTGGAATCCTGGTATTCAAAGACATCAAGAGATAGATTATGACATTCAAATAAATATCTTGGAATCCTGGTATTCAAAGACATCAAGAGATAGATTATGACATTCAAATAAATATCTTGGAATCCTGGTATTCAAAGACATCAAGAGATAGATTTTGACATTCAAATAAATATCTTGGAATCCTGGTATTCAAAGACATCAAGAGATAGATTATGACATTCAAATAAATATCTTGGAATCCTGGTATTCAAAGACACCAAGAGATAGATTATGACATTCAAATAAATATCTTGGAATCCTGGTATTCAAAGACATCAAGAGATAGATTATGACAGTCAAATACATATCTTGGAATCCTGGTATTCAAAGACATCAAGAGATAGATTATGACATTCAAATAAATATCTTGGAATCCTGGTATTCAAAGACATCAAGAGATAGATTTTGACATTCAAATAAATATCTTGGAATCCTGGTATTCAAAGACATCAAGAGATAGATTTTGACATTCAAATAAATATCTTGGAATCCTGGTATTCAAAGACATCAAGAGATAGATTTTGACATTCAAATAAATATCTTGGAATCCTGGTATTCAAAGACATCAAGAGATAGATTTTGACATTCAAATAAATATCTTGGAATCCTGGTATTCAAAGACATCAAGAGATAGATTTTGACATTCAAATAAATATCTTGGAATCCTGGTATTCAAAGACATCAAGAGATAGATTTTGACATTCAAATAAATATCTTAAAATCCTGGTATTCAAACAGACATGTAAATGTCTGTTGCCAGGTAGCATAACGCTTCGGCTATATGTAGTAGGTATTTTACAACTTCATGCGGCATACTAATAGGTCTGGGGGAAAATACAAATAACTAGAATTCTTGTCCGGGCAGAGGCAGTCAAGCCTACTCTTTTTCGATTTCTGCCAAGGTATTTTTAACGTGCTCGACACTGAACAATGGAATAACCTTGTCGAACCACTGCAGACCCAGAATCTTTCACAGGAATTTGTAAATATCCACATTGAAAGAAGTGGAGGGAAAATGACTTAGAGGGAGAAAATGCTAAAAGTTGACGGATAAAACGAAGAGAAAGCGATAAGTTCGTGTTATCGCACCATCAAGACAAGAGATACGAGTTGAAGTTCAATTCTCTCTCATTACTCTCTTCTCAGATTCAACCGATCCAATCTTTCACATAATTACTCTCAGATCTCACGTATAAAATAAATTTATCAGCTCACTACTAATAGATTTTACCAATCTTGCGTACGATGAAGAAGATCTTACCAATCTATTTATTTATCCTCTCATTACTTTCAAATCTCACCCATCTAATTAATGTCACTTCATTGCTTCCAGATCATACCTGTAAAATTTATCTGTCCTTTCATTACTCTCAGATCTCGCCTATCCAATTAATCTATCATCTCATTATTCTTCTGTCTCAATTAAATTATTGTTACCCCATTACTTTCAGATCTCACATATCCAAGTAATGTCACCTCACTATTCAGATCTCACATATCCAAGTAATGTCACCTCACTATTCAGATCTCACATATCCAAGTAATGTCACCTCACTATTCAGATCTCACATATCAAAGTAATGTCACCTCACTATTCAGATCTCACATATCAAAGTAATGTCACCTCACTATTCAGATCTCACATATCCAAGTAATGTCACCTCACTATTCAGATCTCACATATCAAAGTAATGTCACCTCACTATTCAGATCTCACATATCCAAGTAATGTCACTCTCAGATCTTATTCATCCTGTTAATTTATCACCTCATTAATATCAAATCTCACACATCCAATTATTCTGTCATATCTCTAACTTTTGAAATGTGTCCAATCCCTTTTTATATTTTACTTATTTATACCTGCTTCCTTGTTCTCATTCTCATTTATCTGTTATTTGATGTAACTTCCTTAATTAAGGTTTCTGTCCCATCCATCATTCCAGGCTTCATTAAATCCAAAACCAGACATTGTTAAGGTCAAGGTCAAGCCAAAACTTTTGTTTAGGGTAAGTTGCAAGATTGTCTATTTTCAGGAGTGATTTAGACTGAATTACAAATCATAAAGGTGGCATCAGGTAACATTTAGACTGAGTTACAAATTGTTGAATTAAACTGGGTTATAAATCATAGAAGGGACATCAGAAAAGATTTAGACTGGGTTACAAATCATAGAAGTGTCAGGAAAGATTTAGACTGGGTTATAAATCATAGAAGTGTCAGGAAAGATTTAGACTGGGTTACAAATCATAGAAGTGTCAGGAAAGATTTAGACTGGGTTACAAATCATAGAAGTGTCAGGAAAGATTTAGACTGGGTTATAAATCATAGAAGTGGTGTCAGGAAAGATTTAGACTGGGTTACAAATCATAGAAGTGGTGTCAGGAAAGATTTAGACTGGGTTACAAATCATAGAAGTGGTGTCAGGAAAGATTTAGACTGGGTTATAAATCATAGAAGTGGTGTCAGGAAAGATTTAGACTGGGTTACAAATCATAGAAGTGGTGTCAGGAAAGATTTAGACTGGGTTACAAATCATAGAAGTGTCAGGAAAGATTTAGACTGGGTTATAAATCATAGAAGTGGTGTCAGGAAAGATTTAGACTGGGTTACAAATCATAGAAGTGGTGTCAGGAAAGATTTAGACTGGGTTATAAATCATAGAAGTGGTGTCAGGAAAGATTTAGACTGGGTTACAAATCATAGAAGTGGTGTCAGGAAAGATTTAGACTGGGTTACAAATCATAGAAGTGGTGTCAGGAAAGATTTAGACTGGGTTACAAATCATAGAAGTGTCAGGAAAGATTTAGACTGGGTTATAAATCATACAGGTGACATCGAGAAAGATTTAGACTGGGTTACAAATCATAGAAGGGACATCAGAGAAGATTTAGACTGGGTTACAAATCATAGAAGTGGTGTCAGGAAAGATTTAGACTGGGTTACAAATCATAGAAGTGTCAGGAAAGATTTAGACTGGGTTACAAATCATAGAAGTGGTGTCAGGAAAGATTTAGACTGGGTTACAAATCATAGAAGTGGTGTCAGGAAAGATTTAGACTGGGTTACAAATCATAGAAGTGTCAGGAAAGATTTAGACTGGGTTACAAATCATAGAAGTGGTGTCAGGAAAGATTTAGACTGGGTTACAAATCATAGAAGTGGTGTCAGGAAAGATTTAGACTGGGTTACAAATCATAGAAGTGTCAGGAAAGATCTAGTAGCTTTACTATTCAACATTGCTAACAGATTGTTATGTTGTGTATACAATTAAATACAAATTAATCAAAGAAGCATGTGCAATTATTACAATATTGGCAAGCTAATGCACCTCGGGCTGTAGATATCATTATTTGTATGCAGGGGTTCACTGAGATGTATCAATTTATTTCAAAGGTTTATTCATGGTACAAATGGTTGAGGTGGCTAATCCAGTGTGTGCGGCATTACACAATGGAAAGGTAGCCCAGTTTTGATTAGTGGAAGTGACTTATGTACAATGACTGCAATCCACATCAGGCTTCTACAAGCGTCAAAAATTAGATATCTAAGAAAAGTGGTCCAAGTAACAAGAAGAGACATGATCTCGAAGCCCAGCCCTTGCAGGTTGCGGTGGGACAACCTCAACTTTAGTGGTTTGGCCATGTCTGCAGAATGGAAGAAGATAGACTACCACAGCAGGTATGGGAAGCAAAGAGTCAAGGATCAAGACCTCAAGGATCAAGACCCCAAGGATGACCCAAAGGCAGCTATCAACAGGAGACAGTCTATTAGAGACACTGGACTGGAACCAGGCCAAGTTGAAGATATCAGGTGGAATATTAGTCTGGCACTATTTTTGGCAATCCTCTACACCACTGCATAGTAGAGGAACAACGAAGTTATGTAGAAGAGGCTACACACCAGGGTAGAAGAGGCTACACACCAGGGTAGAAGAGGCTACACACCAGGGTAGAAGAGGCTACACACCAGGGTAGAAGAGGCTACACGCTAGGGTAAAAGAGGCTACACACCAGGGTAGAAGAGGCTACACGCCAGGGTAGAAGAGGCTACACACCAGGGTAGAAGAGGCTACACACCAGGGTAGAAGAGGCTACACACCAGGGTAGAAGAGGCTACACACCAGGGTAGAAGAGGCTACACACCAGGGTAGAAGAAGCGTGACTGAGTAAGGAAGGTAGAAGAGGCTACACGCCAGGGTAGAGGAAGTGGAACAGAGAAAATGAGGTAGAAGAGGTTACACACCAGCGTAGAAGAAGCGTGACTGAGTAAGGAAGTTAGAAGAGGCTACACACCAGGGTAGAAGAAGCGTGACTGAGTAAGGAAGGTAGAAGAGGCTACACACCAGGGTAGAAGAAGCGTGACTGAGTAAGGAAGGTAGAAGAGGCTACACACCAGGGTAGAAGAAGCGTGACTGAGTAAGGAAGGTAGAAAAGGCTACACACCAGGGTAGAAGAAGCGTGACTGAGTAAGGAAGGTAGAAGAGGCTACACACCAGGGTAGAAGAAGCGTGACTGAGTAAGGAAGGTAGAAGAGGCTACACACCAGGGTAGAAGAGGCTACACACCAGGGTAGAAGAAGCGTGACTGAGTTAGGAAGGTAGAAGAGGCTACACACCAGGGTAGAAGAAGCGTGACTGAGTAAGGAAGGTAGAAGAGGCTACACACCAGGGTAGAAGAGGCTACACACCAGGGTAGAAGAAGCGTGACTGAGTAAGGAAGGTAGAAGAGGCTACACACCAGGGTAGAAGAAGCGTGACTGAGTAAGGAAGGTAGAAGAGGCTACACGCCAGGGTAGAGGAAGAGGAACAGAGAAAATGTGGTAGAAGAGGTTACACACCAGGGTAGAAGAAGCGTGACTGAGTAAGGAAGGTAGAAGAGGCTACACACCAGGGTAGAAGAAGCGTGACTGAGTAAGGAAGGTAGAAGAGGCTACACACCAGGGTAGAAGAAGCGTGACTGAGTAAGGAAGGTAGAAGAGGCTACACACCAGGGTAGAAGAAGCGTGACTGAGTAAGGAAGGTAGAAGAGGCTACACACCAGGGTAGAAGAAGCGTGACTGAGTAAGGAAGGTAGAAGAGGCTACACACCAGGGTAGAAGAAGCGTGACTGAGTAAGGAAGGTAGAAGAGGCTACACACCAGGGTAGAAGAAGTGTGACTGAGTAAGGAAGGTAGAAGAGGCTACACACCAGGGTAGAAGAAGCGTGACTGAGTAAGGAAGGTAGAAGATTCTACACACCATAATAGAAAAAGAGTAACTGAGTAAGTGAGGTAGAAGATTCTACACACCATGGTAGAAGAAGAGTGACCGAGTAAGTGAGGTAGAAGATTCTACACACCATGGTAGAAGAGAAGTGACTAAGTAAGTAAAGAAAGACAGCAACATGTAGAGCAACAGAAGGTGAATACTCCTGAAGTTTGTCTTGGTTTAACACATTTTGTTGGCTTCTTTCTTCCCCTTCAGCCTTTAGCCAACCAGGGTTGTCTGGTTCCTGATCCTGGCACTGACTTCTTCCTGTATGATCGAGTTGTGGTGGTGAAATCTGGTTATTCTGTACCATTTGGCAGACGTGGAACCATTATTGGCATCCCTAATGATGAGGAAGGTCGGATAACTCCCAATAGCTTGTATGATGTTGTGTTTGATGAATCTTTCACTGGAGGGATAACTCTTAGGTAAATTATCTTTCTTGCAACTGATGTTATTGGAAGCTGCTCATGCTGAGTTAATTCTTTGATAATGTTTCTTCGGTAGGGGTTACAGTGACTCTTCTTACATCCTGAGATGTACTTGAGAAGGTGGACCTGAGTCCCCCTGCCAGTAGTGCAATGTGAGGCGCTTCAGTAAGCTCACTGCTATGAGGATTACAATGTTGACCCCCACCTCATTGACCAGACTGCTGTGACAGCCTGTTTCCAGGAACATGGACCGGAGGTGGGGGTCTTGATCAGTATGTTTCACCTGACGCTGATTACTCTTTTTGCCTCCTGCAGCTGATCAATATTTAAATGAAATGATATCAGAGTTTGAATAAGTATGATCCAAATTCTCCCAAAGCTGAGAGTATAATTAACAAATTATCAATAAAAACTAAATACTACCAAGTGTCTGCACTCTTTCTGACAAACCTCTACACCTGTTTGTCCATCACATGTGATGAAGACCTCTCTCTTTGTTCAGCCATGTGGATAGTCTTTTCTCTTGCTATGTCCACTGAAATGGGTGACTTGCGCAGTGATTTGGATTAAAGTGAGAAGGAAATTGCACCTCACTCTCCGGTCATGAGCTACCTTTGGCCAGTGGCAAGATTTTATTGACACGACTGGATATAGCACAGGATGCAAATTATTTCTCAGGGTTTACCCCGAAGCCTTTCCCGTAAACAGGTATTCCACTAGGTAGCAAAGAGGGATAACATCTATAATTTGTGCCATGCCTTTCCCATAACCGCAAGAGGTCATACGGACACCACTGAGCGTGTGAGTAGTGTGTTGGGCATCTCTCCCGGGTCGTGTTCTAGTCCATTATATTCGTGTCTAAATTACAGTCACACCAAAACCGACACTACATGTAGATAAGGGCAAAATGTGCCAATCTCGTGAAGTTCAGCCGTGTAAGCTAGGCAGTGAAAATATGGCACATGTTTAAGCATAGTACTAATTCATATAGCCAATGTCCAGGCCAGCGTAATCGAAGGGAAGAAAATACAAAAACGAACGAATTCATCATCATGTAGCATGTCCTTTGTAGAACGTCGCTCCCATCACAGTCTGTCTGAAAGAAACTTGTTCCCTTGCCAAAACACCAGCTTCCGCCACTGTCATACTCAGGCACTCCTGGATATCTTGGTGCCATCGTCTTCTTGGTCTACCCCTTCCTCTTTTGCCTGGCACCATACCTTCCATCACCGTTCTCTCAAGACCATTGTGTCTCTTGGTGTGACCAAAGAATTAACCAGTCCAAATGGAAAACGACACGTTTCCGTGAACACAATTGTCAGTCGTCCACTAGTGTAGCTCTCATGGTGGCTCCAAAATGTTCCCCGGACTTCGTTACATGTCCAGCTAGGTTGACTGGAAGAAGCAGTCATACCATGAAAAAACTCACAACTTGCCATATCTGTCAAACTGAGCTTGTGATTCGAATTTGGCACACTGAATCTTAAACCAAGTTCATAACCACTAGGCCACTGAATCTTAAACCAAGTTCATAACCACTAGGCCACTGAATCTTAAACCAAGTTCACAACCACTAGACCACTGAATCTTAAACCAAGTTCATAACCACTAGACCACTGAATCTTAAACCAAGTTCATAACCACTAGACCACTGAATCTTAAACCAAGTTCATAACCACTAGACCACTGAATCTTAAACCAAGTTCATAACCACTAGACCACTGAATCTTAAACCAAGTTCATCACCACTAGACCACTGAATCTCCAGAGTGATATGGAACATTAATGCAAAGATTTTTTATTTCAATCCACTTTCTGGGGAGATGTCAGGATAAAAATGTTCAGAATCCCCACAACATAACCGGGTAAACTGGAGCATGGTCAGAATTGATGTTTGCTTCAAAGAAGCAAACATTAAGAAAGGTATTGCTTGTTGGAGGTGAGAGAGAGTTTGATGGAGGAGAGTGATTGTTTGATTGGAGGTGAGAGAGAGCTTGATGGAGGAGAGTGATTGCTTGATTGGAGGTGAGAGAGAGTTTGATGGAGGAGAGTGATTGTTTGATTGGAGGTGAGAGAGAGTTTGATGGAGGAGAGTGATTGTTTGATTGGAGGTGAGAGAGAGCTTGATGGAGGAGAGTGATTGCTTGATTGGAGGTGAGAGAGAGTTTGATGGAGGAGAGTGATTGTTTGATTGGAGGTGAGAGAGAGTTTGATGGAGGAGAGTGATTGTTTGATTGGAGGTGAGAGAGAGTTTGATGGAGGAGAGTGATTGCTTGATTGGAGGTGAGAGAGAGCTTGATGGAGGAGAGTGATTGTTTGATTGGAGGTGAGAGAGAGTTTGATGGAGGAGAGTGATTGTTTGATTGGAGGTGAGAGAGAGTTTGATGGAGGAGAGTGATTGTTTGATTGGAGGTGAGAGAGAGTTTGATGGAGGAGAGTGATTGCTTGATTGGAGGTGAGAGAGAGTTTGATGGAGGAGAGTGATTGCTTGATTGGAGGTGAGAGAGAGTTTGATGGAGGAGAGTGATTGCTTGATTGGAGGTGAGAGAGAGTTTGATGGAGGAGAGTGATTGCTTGATTGGAGGTGAGAGAGAGCTTGATGGAGGAGAGTGATTGCTTGATTGGAGGTGAGAGAGAGCTTGATGGAGGAGAGTGATTGCTTGATTGGAGGTGAGAGAGAGTTTGATGGAGGAGAGTGATTGCTTGATTGGAGGTGAGAGAGAGTTTGATGGAGGAGAGTGATTGCTTGATTGGAGGTGAGAGAGAGCTTGATGGAGGAGAGTGATTGCTTGATTGGAGGTGAGAGAGAGCTTGATGGAGGAGAGTGATTGCTTGATTGGAGGTGAGAGAGAGTTTGATGGAGGAGAGTGATTGCTTGATTGGAGGTGAGAGAGAGTTTGATGGAGGAGAGTGATTGCTTGATTGGAGGTGAGAGAGAGCTTGATGGAGGAGAGTGATTGTTTGATTGGAGGTGAGAGAGAGTTTGATGGAGGAGAGTGATTGCTTGATTGGAGGTGAGAGAGAGTTTGATGGAGGAGAGTGATTGCTTGATTGGAGGTGAGAGAGAGTTTGATGGAGGAGAGTGATTGTTTGATTGGAGGTGAGAGAGAGTTTGATGGAGGAGAGTGATTGCTTGATTGGAGGTGAGAGAGAGTTTGATGGAGGAGAGTGATTGCTTGATTGGAGGTGAGAGAGAGTTTGATGGAGGAGAGTGATTGCTTGATTGGAGGTGAGAGAGAGCTTGATGGAGGAGAGTGATTGCTTGATTGGAGGTGAGAGAGAGTTTGATGGAGGAGAGTGATTGCTTGATTGGAGGTGAGAGAGAGTTTGATGGAGGAGAGTGATTGCTTGATTGGAGGTGAGAGAGAGTTTGATGGAGGAGAGTGATTGTTTGATTGGAGGTGAGAGAGAGTTTGATGGAGGAGAGTGATTGCTTGATTGGAGGTGAGAGAGCTTGATGGAGGAGAGTGATTGCTTGATTGGAGGTGAGAGAGAGTTTGATGGAGGAGAGTGATTGCTTGATTGGAGGTGAGAGAGAGTTTGATGGAGGAGAGTGATTGTTTGATTGGAGGTGAGAGAGTTTGATGGAGGAGAGTGATTGCTTGATTGGAGGTGAGAGAGTTTGATGGAGGAGAGTGATTGCTTGATTGGAGGTGAGAGAGTTTGATGGAGGAGAGTGATTGTTTGATTGGAGGTGAGAGAGAGCTTGATGGAGGAGAGTGATTGTTTGATTGGAGGTGAGAGAGAGTTTGATGGAGGAGAGTGATTGCTTGATTGGAGGTGAGAGAGAGTTTGATGGAGGAGAGTGATTGTTTGATTGGAGGTGAGAGAGTTTGATGGAGGAGAGTGATTGCTTGATTGGAGGTGAGAGAGTTTGATGGAGGAGAGTGATTGCTTGATTGGAGGTGAGAGAGTTTGATGGAGGAGAGTGATTGTTTGATTGGAGGTGAGAGAGAGCTTGATGGAGGAGAGTGATTGTTTGATTGGAGGTGAGAGAGAGCTTGATGGAGGAGAGTGATTGCTTGATTGGAGGTGAGAGAGAGTTTGATGGAGGAGAGTGATTGTTTGATTGGAGGTGAGAGAGAGTTTGATGGAGGAGAGCGATTGCTTGATTGGAGGTGAGAGAGTTTGATGGAGGAGAGTGATTGCTTGATTGGAGGTGAGAGAGAGTTTGATGGAGGAGAGTGATTGTTTGATTGGAGGTGAGAGAGAGTTTGATGGAGGAGAGCGATTGTTTGATTGGAGGTGAGAGAGAGCTTGATGGAGGAGAGTGATTGCTTGATTGGAGGTGAGAGAGAGTTTGATGGAGGAGAGTGATTGCTTGATTGGAGGTGAGAGAGAGTTTGATGGAGGAGAGTGATTGCTTGATTGGAGGTGAGAGAGCTTGATGGAGGAGAGTGATTGCTTGATTGGAGGTGAGAGAGAGTTTGATGGAGGAGAGTGATTGCTTGATTGGAGGTGAGAGAGAGTTTGATGGAGGAGAGTGATTGTTTGATTGGAGGTGAGAGAGTTTGATGGAGGAGAGTGATTGCTTGATTGGAGGTGAGAGAGTTTGATGGAGGAGAGTGATTGCTTGATTGGAGGTGAGAGAGTTTGATGGAGGAGAGTGATTGTTTGATTGGAGGTGAGAGAGAGCTTGATGGAGGAGAGTGATTGTTTGATTGGAGGTGAGAGAGAGCTTGATGGAGGAGAGTGATTGCTTGATTGGAGGTGAGAGAGAGTTTGATGGAGGAGAGTGATTGTTTGATTGGAGGTGAGAGAGAGTTTGATGGAGGAGAGCGATTGCTTGATTGGAGGTGAGAGAGTTTGATGGAGGAGAGTGATTGCTTGATTGGAGGTGAGAGAGAGTTTGATGGAGGAGAGTGATTGTTTGATTGGAGGTGAGAGAGAGTTTGATGGAGGAGAGCGATTGTTTGATTGGAGGTGAGAGAGAGCTTGATGGAGGAGAGTGATTGCTTGATTGGAGGTGAGAGAGAGTTTGATGGAGGAGAGTGATTGTTTGATTGGAGGTGAGAGAGAGTTTGATGGAGGAGAGTGATTGTTTGATTGGAGGTGAGAGAGAGCTTGATGGAGGAGAGTGATTGCTTGATTGGAGGTGAGAGAGAGTTTGATGGAGGAGAGTGATTGTTTGATTGGAGGTGAGAGAGAGTTTGATGGAGGAGAGTGATTGTTTGATTGGAGGTGAGAGAGAGTTTGATGGAGGAGAGTGATTGCTTGATTGGAGGTGAGAGAGAGCTTGATGGAGGAGAGTGATTGTTTGATTGGAGGTGAGAGAGAGTTTGATGGAGGAGAGTGATTGTTTGATTGGAGGTGAGAGAGAGTTTGATGGAGGAGAGTGATTGTTTGATTGGAGGTGAGAGAGAGTTTGATGGAGGAGAGTGATTGCTTGATTGGAGGTGAGAGAGAGTTTGATGGAGGAGAGTGATTGCTTGATTGGAGGTGAGAGAGAGTTTGATGGAGGAGAGTGATTGCTTGATTGGAGGTGAGAGAGAGTTTGATGGAGGAGAGTGATTGCTTGATTGGAGGTGAGAGAGAGCTTGATGGAGGAGAGTGATTGCTTGATTGGAGGTGAGAGAGAGCTTGATGGAGGAGAGTGATTGCTTGATTGGAGGTGAGAGAGAGTTTGATGGAGGAGAGTGATTGCTTGATTGGAGGTGAGAGAGAGTTTGATGGAGGAGAGTGATTGCTTGATTGGAGGTGAGAGAGAGCTTGATGGAGGAGAGTGATTGCTTGATTGGAGGTGAGAGAGAGCTTGATGGAGGAGAGTGATTGCTTGATTGGAGGTGAGAGAGAGTTTGATGGAGGAGAGTGATTGCTTGATTGGAGGTGAGAGAGAGTTTGATGGAGGAGAGTGATTGCTTGATTGGAGGTGAGAGAGAGCTTGATGGAGGAGAGTGATTGTTTGATTGGAGGTGAGAGAGAGTTTGATGGAGGAGAGTGATTGCTTGATTGGAGGTGAGAGAGAGTTTGATGGAGGAGAGTGATTGCTTGATTGGAGGTGAGAGAGAGTTTGATGGAGGAGAGTGATTGTTTGATTGGAGGTGAGAGAGAGTTTGATGGAGGAGAGTGATTGCTTGATTGGAGGTGAGAGAGAGTTTGATGGAGGAGAGTGATTGCTTGATTGGAGGTGAGAGAGAGTTTGATGGAGGAGAGTGATTGCTTGATTGGAGGTGAGAGAGAGCTTGATGGAGGAGAGTGATTGCTTGATTGGAGGTGAGAGAGAGTTTGATGGAGGAGAGTGATTGCTTGATTGGAGGTGAGAGAGAGTTTGATGGAGGAGAGTGATTGCTTGATTGGAGGTGAGAGAGAGTTTGATGGAGGAGAGTGATTGTTTGATTGGAGGTGAGAGAGAGTTTGATGGAGGAGAGTGATTGCTTGATTGGAGGTGAGAGAGCTTGATGGAGGAGAGTGATTGCTTGATTGGAGGTGAGAGAGCTTGATGGAGGAGAGTGATTGCTTGATTGGAGGTGAGAGAGAGTTTGATGGAGGAGAGTGATTGCTTGATTGGAGGTGAGAGAGAGTTTGATGGAGGAGAGTGATTGTTTGATTGGAGGTGAGAGAGTTTGATGGAGGAGAGTGATTGCTTGATTGGAGGTGAGAGAGTTTGATGGAGGAGAGTGATTGCTTGATTGGAGGTGAGAGAGTTTGATGGAGGAGAGTGATTGTTTGATTGGAGGTGAGAGAGAGCTTGATGGAGGAGAGTGATTGTTTGATTGGAGGTGAGAGAGAGTTTGATGGAGGAGAGTGATTGCTTGATTGGAGGTGAGAGAGAGTTTGATGGAGGAGAGTGATTGCTTGATTGGAGGTGAGAGAGTTTGATGGAGGAGAGTGATTGCTTGATTGGAGGTGAGAGAGTTTGATGGAGGAGAGTGATTGTTTGATTGGAGGTGAGAGAGAGCTTGATGGAGGAGAGTGATTGTTTGATTGGAGGTGAGAGAGAGCTTGATGGAGGAGAGTGATTGCTTGATTGGAGGTGAGAGAGAGTTTGATGGAGGAGAGTGATTGTTTGATTGGAGGTGAGAGAGAGTTTGATGGAGGAGAGCGATTGCTTGATTGGAGGTGAGAGAGTTTGATGGAGGAGAGTGATTGCTTGATTGGAGGTGAGAGAGAGTTTGATGGAGGAGAGTGATTGTTTGATTGGAGGTGAGAGAGAGTTTGATGGAGGAGAGCGATTGTTTGATTGGAGGTGAGAGAGAGCTTGATGGAGGAGAGTGATTGCTTGATTGGAGGTGAGAGAGAGTTTGATGGAGGAGAGTGATTGCTTGATTGGAGGTGAGAGAGAGTTTGATGGAGGAGAGTGATTGCTTGATTGGAGGTGAGAGAGCTTGATGGAGGAGAGTGATTGCTTGATTGGAGGTGAGAGAGAGTTTGATGGAGGAGAGTGATTGCTTGATTGGAGGTGAGAGAGAGTTTGATGGAGGAGAGTGATTGTTTGATTGGAGGTGAGAGAGTTTGATGGAGGAGAGTGATTGCTTGATTGGAGGTGAGAGAGTTTGATGGAGGAGAGTGATTGCTTGATTGGAGGTGAGAGAGTTTGATGGAGGAGAGTGATTGTTTGATTGGAGGTGAGAGAGTTTGATGGAGGAGAGTGATTGTTTGATTGGAGGTGAGAGAGAGCTTGATGGAGGAGAGTGATTGTTTGATTGGAGGTGAGAGAGAGCTTGATGGAGGAGAGTGATTGCTTGATTGGAGGTGAGAGAGAGTTTGATGGAGGAGAGTGATTGTTTGATTGGAGGTGAGAGAGAGTTTGATGGAGGAGAGCGATTGCTTGATTGGAGGTGAGAGAGTTTGATGGAGGAGAGTGATTGTTTGATTGGAGGTGAGAGAGAGTTTGATGGAGGAGAGCGATTGTTTGATTGGAGGTGAGAGAGAGCTTGATGGAGGAGAGTGATTGCTTGATTGGAGGTGAGAGAGAGTTTGATGGAGGAGAGTGATTGCTTGATTGGAGGTGAGAGAGAGCTTGATGGAGGAGAGTGATTGCTTGATTGGAGGTGAGAGAGAGTTTGATGGAGGAGAGTGATTGCTTGATTGGAGGTGAGAGAGAGTTTGATGGAGGAGAGTGATTGCTTGATTGGAGGTGAGAGAGAGTTTGATGGAGGAGAGTGATTGCTTGATTGGAGGTGAGAGAGAGCTTGATGGAGGAGAGTGATTGCTTGATTGGAGGTGAGAGAGAGCTTGATGGAGGAGAGTGATTGCTTGATTGGAGGTGAGAGAGAGTTTGATGGAGGAGAGTGATTGCTTGATTGGAGGTGAGAGAGAGTTTGATGGAGGAGAGTGATTGCTTGATTGGAGGTGAGAGAGAGCTTGATGGAGGAGAGTGATTGTTTGATTGGAGGTGAGAGAGAGTTTGATGGAGGAGAGTGATTGCTTGATTGGAGGTGAGAGAGAGTTTGATGGAGGAGAGTGATTGCTTGATTGGAGGTGAGAGAGAGTTTGATGGAGGAGAGTGATTGTTTGATTGGAGGTGAGAGAGAGTTTGATGGAGGAGAGTGATTGCTTGATTGGAGGTGAGAGAGAGTTTGATGGAGGAGAGTGATTGCTTGATTGGAGGTGAGAGAGAGTTTGATGGAGGAGAGTGATTGCTTGATTGGAGGTGAGAGAGAGCTTGATGGAGGAGAGTGATTGCTTGATTGGAGGTGAGAGAGAGTTTGATGGAGGAGAGTGATTGCTTGATTGGAGGTGAGAGAGAGTTTGATGGAGGAGAGTGATTGCTTGATTGGAGGTGAGAGAGAGTTTGATGGAGGAGAGTGATTGTTTGATTGGAGGTGAGAGAGAGTTTGATGGAGGAGAGTGATTGTTTGATTGGAGGTGAGAGAGAGTTTGATGGAGGAGAGTGATTGCTTGATTGGAGGTGAGAGAGCTTGATGGAGGAGAGTGATTGCTTGATTGGAGGTGAGAGAGAGTTTGATGGAGGAGAGTGATTGCTTGATTGGAGGTGAGAGAGAGTTTGATGGAGGAGAGTGATTGCTTGATTGGAGGTGAGAGAGTTTGATGGAGGAGAGTGATTGCTTGATTGGAGGTGAGAGAGTTTGATGGAGGAGAGTGATTGCTTGATTGGAGGTGAGAGAGAGCTTGATGGAGGAGAGTGATTGTTTGATTGGAGGTGAGAGAGAGTTTGATGGAGGAGAGCGATTGTTTGATTGGAGGTGAGAGAGAGCTTGATGGAGGAGAGTGATTGCTTGATTGGAGGTGAGAGAGAGTTTGATGGAGGAGAGTGATTGCTTGATTGGAGGTGAGAGAGCTTGATGGAGGAGAGTGATTGCTTGATTGGAGGTGAGAGAGCTTGATGGAGGAGAGTGATTGCTTGATTGGAGGTGAGAGAGAGTTTGATGGAGGAGAGTGATTGCTTGATTGGAGGTGAGAGAGAGTTTGATGGAGGAGAGTGATTGTTTGATTGGAGGTGAGAGAGTTTGATGGAGGAGAGTGATTGCTTGATTGGAGGTGAGAGAGTTTGATGGAGGAGAGTGATTGCTTGATTGGAGGTGAGAGAGTTTGATGGAGGAGAGTGATTGTTTGATTGGAGGTGAGAGAGAGCTTGATGGAGGAGAGTGATTGTTTGATTGGAGGTGAGAGAGAGCTTGATGGAGGAGAGTGATTGCTTGATTGGAGGTGAGAGAGAGTTTGATGGAGGAGAGTGATTGTTTGATTGGAGGTGAGAGAGAGTTTGATGGAGGAGAGCGATTGCTTGATTGGAGGTGAGAGAGTTTGATGGAGGAGAGTGATTGCTTGATTGGAGGTGAGAGAGAGTTTGATGGAGGAGAGTGATTGTTTGATTGGAGGTGAGAGAGAGTTTGATGGAGGAGAGCGATTGTTTGATTGGAGGTGAGAGAGAGCTTGATGGAGGAGAGTGATTGCTTGATTGGAGGTGAGAGAGAGTTTGATGGAGGAGAGTGATTGCTTGATTGGAGGTGAGAGAGAGCTTGATGGAGGAGAGTGATTGCTTGATTGGAGGTGAGAGAGAGTTTGATGGAGGAGAGTGATTGCTTGATTGGAGGTGAGAGAGAGCTTGATGGAGGAGAGTGATTGCTTGATTGGAGGTGAGAGAGAGTTTGATGGAGGAGAGTGATTGCTTGATTGGAGGTGAGAGAGAGCTTGATGGAGGAGAGTGATTGTTTGATTGGAGGTGAGAGAGAGTTTGATGGAGGAGAGCGATTGCTTGATTGGAGGTGAGAGAGTTTGATGGAGGAGAGCGATTGCTTGATTGGAGGTGAGAGAGTTTGATGGAGGAGAGTGATTGCTTGATTGGAGGTGAGAGAGAGTTTGATGGAGGAGAGTGATTGTTTGATTGGAGGTGAGAGAGAGTTTGATGGAGGAGAGCGATTGCTTGATTGGAGGTGAGAGAGTTTGATGGAGGAGAGTGATTGCTTGATTGGAGGTGAGAGAGAGTTTGATGGAGGAGAGTGATTGTTTGATTGGAGGTGAGAGAGAGTTTGATGGAGGAGAGTGATTGTTTGATTGGAGGTGAGAGAGTTTGATGGAGGAGAGTGATTGCTTGTTTGGAGGTGAGAGAGTTTGATGGAGGAGAGTGATTGCTTGTTTGGAGGTGAGAGAATTTGATGGAGGAGAGTGATTGCTTGATTGTAGGTGAGAGAGTTTGATGGAGGAGAGTGATTGCTTGATTGGAGGTGAGAGAGTTTGATGGAGGAGAGTGATTGCTTGATTTGAGGTGAGAGAGTTTGATGGAGGAGAGTGATTGCTTGATTGGAGGTGAGAGAGAGTTTGATGGAGGAGAGTGATTGTTTGATTGGAGGTGAGAGAGAGTTTGATGGAGGAGAGTGATTGCTTGATTTCAGGTGAGAGAAAGTTTGATGGAGGAGAGTGATTGTTTGATTGGAGGTGAGAGAGAGTTTGATGGAGGAGAGTGATTGCTTGATTTCAGGTGAGAGAAAGTTTGATGGAGGAGAGTGATTGTTTGATAGAGAAGAGTGGTTGATAGAATATAGTGATTGCTTGATGGAGGAGAGTGGTTGTTTGATGGAGGATAGTGATTGCTTGATACGAGGTGAGAGAGAGTTTGATGGAGGAGAGTGATTGCTTGATTGGAGGTGAGAGAGTGTTTGATGGAGGAGAGTGATTGCTTGATTTCAGGTGAGAGAAAGTTTGATGGAGGAGAGTGATTGTTTGATAGAGAAGAGTGGTTGATAGAATATAGTGATTGCTTGATGGAGGAGAGTGGTTGTTTGATGGAGGATAGTGATTGCTTGATACGAGGTGAGAGAGAGTTTGATGGAGGAGAGTGATTGCTTGATGGAGGAGAGTGGTTGCTTGATGGAGAGGCCACTGGCTGAGTGGTTTTGGTCTTCTCAATATTAGGACATGTATTCAAAACCTCAGTACAGTTAACATTTTTTCTGAAGCAAAATACAAACCTTGCTTATACAGTGCATGGCAACTGCAGGGGTAAGCAGCCTTTATTTCTCAGCCCGGTAGATGCTCCTGGTGGACAGCAATGAGGATAAATGCTATAATGATAGTAATAGTAGGTTGCTTGGAGATGTCCACACAATCCAAACTGGTCGATTAGAATGGCTGTCTTATGGAGGGGACCTGGCACTGTCACCAGAACTGCCATGCTATGAACTCCAGAGGGAAGACAACAGAGAGACCGACCAAAGACAACTTAGGAAAGAGCCATTGAAGTGGAAATGAAGATCATGAAACAGAGCTGGGGCTCCTTATGAAAGATTGCTACTGGTTAGGTGAATGGAGTTTGTTCCTGTCCAGATGTAAAAAATCTCAATAGAAAACTGCTAGTCTTGGCGTTTGCTTCAACGTAGCAGATGTGAAGAAAGTGATTGTTTGATACAGTTCTCTTGATAGGAAGTCGAGGTATCGGTGTTCGGTCCCCAGTTGGTGTACGATTTTTACAATTGCAGAACGACTCCTGGGGTCGACCCAGCCTAAAAAATTGGGTACTAAAATAATCTGGAAAAAGGTGGCTGGAGGGATATTGACCATTTTTCCTCTAGTGTGCTGTTGGTCAAGAAAAATATGAACTCAACACTATATTCCCAAAATGCAACACTAACGTGTTAATGGAATTTTTACTTTTTAAAGAAAATGTATGTTGATAACTTGTTAGCAGACTGAGTTGTTTTATTATCAGATGTTCTCCTGGGAAGGGATATAGAGTGCCAGGATCTGCCATGCTGAATCTTACCTATGGGGAATTCAGAAAGGGACCACCAACTGCAGACGCTAAGGCAGGAGGAAGGTTGGTACTTAGATAGCTGCCAGTTATCTTCAACTCTTTTGTGCTTGTAGTTTCATTTAATGAAGATAATGTTTAAAATATTTGTTCAGGTGTTTTGACTTTTTTAACCTTTTCCAGTATTGGATAATTTTGCAAATTTGTGTCTTTCCTTCCGGGTCAAGTCCCCAGAATTGCTTTTATCAAAGTTTTATTCAAAATAAAATGAATTAATATTGAATAAAGTAAGCTACAATTATGATGTAAACATTGTAAAATACATAATTAAACTATCTGTGACATGGAGTTTTCATAATAAAAATGATATATTAGAGTCTGGTTTCAACGAAGGCCTTCCCTGGAGACCAGGCCAGGCCTAATATTGACTCCTCCTGCATTCTCCACATTCTCCTGTACGACTGCGAGTCATGGACACTACTACAGCAGGACCAGGTCCTGGACACTACTACAGCAGGACCAGGTCCTGGACACTACTACAGCAGGACCAGGTCCTGGACACTACTACAGCAGGACCAGGTCCTGGACACTACTACAGCAGGACCAGGTCCTGGACACTACTACAGCAGGGCCGGCAGCGTTTTGAGGTCTTCCAACTGCGCAACCAGAGAGACATCCTTGGGATCGTCTGGCACGACATGATTTCTAACAGTGAAGTAGTTCAATGCACTCAACTTGCAGGCATTCTCTCAGACTCCGAGTCCTGGACACTACGACAGCAGGACCGGCAGCGTTTTGAGGTCTTCCAACTGCGCAA
The DNA here is from genome assembly GCA_036924085.1 of Ariolimax columbianus. Lineage (NCBI taxonomy): Eukaryota > Metazoa > Mollusca > Gastropoda > Stylommatophora > Arionidae > Ariolimax > Ariolimax columbianus. The sequence continues at coordinate 7,906,704 of JAVGWX010000005.1, forward strand.
CCAGAGAGACATCCTTGGGATCGTCTGGCACGACATGATTTCTAACAGTGAAGTAGTTCAATGCACTCAACTTGCAGGCATTCTCTCAGACTTTGTTCGCCGTCATCTCTCCCTCTTTGGTCACGTTGCTCGCCTTTCACAGGAAGTTTCAGCCCACAAGATGCTCTGACAGGCTGTGGGGGTGAGTTGCAGGAAGAAGCCGTGCTTATCCTGGAGACGTTCTCGGTGCATCCCTCGCAACACCTGGCTAAAACAGATCACCACCCCCCAAACAGAACTGCAGGCCGCCTGGTATGCGACCTTCAGACGTGGTCATGGACATGGTCATTCGACGCGACGGGCCCTGGTCGCCTAAGTGTACTATTGATTGATTGTTAAATAGCATTAATGCAGAGGTGTAAATTGAAGAGGTTAAATTTGTTTGTATTTGCCACATTGTGTGTTTTGCTGATAAATCCATGAATTCTATTACACATACCTTTCATATTATGTGTCCCAGTCAAAGTCTGAATTGAGTGTGTGTTGAATATCCTTGTGTAATCCAGATTCATGATCAAATAATAAATCATTTCTCTGGTCTTGAGGACCAACTTTACTCGCGATATATGATTCAACTTTCATATCACCATAAGTAGCGCAAATGTCTACATATAGAAAATATCCTTACAGTTGAACGTCAATTGCGCATGTATATAGTCGTAAAAAAATTAAATTCCATAAACAAATTTCCTAATGCAAAAAGATATTTCAGAAGTCAGTTTTAAGCATAGAGGGCTCTGATTTTAGGTTTTTTTGGTGGTCAATTTCAGCGCCTATGATCTGGAAAGGGTTAAACTGAATTTCATCTTTTTGATTGACTTACAGACTTGACTTAGTTCATCTGGTTTCCCATGGAATATAGGGCTTCAGTGTCATGCTCTCCGCCTATTTCTATTTTGGACCATCTTCTTGAGTTCCATGAATTAAAAAAATTTTTTTTGGCGTTTGCCTTATTTCTCTATTCCCCCTAAGGCAGTATGCGTTGCACTTTGTTTTTGTTTTGCACCTGTCGACCCAGTGCATCCGACTTCAGCATGCATTTTATGTAAGGGTCTGCTTCCATTCTGCATTTTCTTGCTTCATCGGAGTAACGGCCGGTGCTGTGATTGTGGAACGAACCCAATACCTTTGAATTGTGAGCCGTATCACTTAAACACTAGGCCACACCGTCCCCAGTACCATCAATGAAACTCCATCTGCCCCGCTTCCTCTTCCACAGTTCTTTGCCAGGTATTGATTTGACCTTTTCATTTTTGTTTTTCTCTGAAGGAGTTCCAATCATTCCTCTGTTATTGCTGCCATTCTCAGCCTCTGTTATTGCTACCATTCTCAGCCTCTGTTATTGTGGCCATTCTCAGCCTCTGTTATTGTGGCCATTCTCAGCCTCTGTTATTGTGGCCATTCTCAGCCTCTGTTATTGCTGCCATTCTCAGCCTCTGTTATTGCTGCCATTCTCAGCCTCTGTTCTTGTGCCCATTCTCAGCCTCTGTTATTGCTACCATTCTCAGCCTCTGTTATTGTGGCCATTCTCAGCCTCTGTTCTTGTGCCCATTCTCAGCCTCTGTTCTTGTGCCCATTCTCAGCCTCTGTTCTTGTGCCCATTCTCAGCCTCTGTTCTTGTGCCCATTCTCAGCCTCTGTTCTTGTGCCCATTCTCAGCCTCTGTTATTGTGGCCATTCTCAGCCTCTGTAATTGCTGCCATTCTCAGCCTCTGTTATTGTGGCCATTCTCAGCCTCTGTTCTTGTGCCCATTCTCAGCCTCTGTTCTTGTGCCCATTCTCAGCCTCTGTTATTGCTGCCATTCTCAGCCTCTGTTATCATTTATGTGACATCACCAACCATTATCAACCTCTTTTATCATTCCAGTAACATCAACATTACCAGTTTCTTGTATCATCATCACCATTATATCTTTGTAATGTATTAAATGACATCACCACTCTTATCAGTGTCTTTTATCAGAGGAGCACGTGGCCTGCCAGCCGACAAAGAGGGCAACTGTTCGAAACCCCGGTATGGGATATGTTGTTTTTCTGTTGGGGGTGAAATAAACAAACATAGCCAGCACACCACATGACGACAGCAGTGGCGAAGTGGCCTGTAGCTCTCAGCCTAAAAAAAACCTCGACTACCCCAGCAATGGGAAAAAGTCGTATTGACAGTTTTTAAAAAAAATGTCATTCTTTATTTTATCGTTCCTGTCTCATCAGGGTTATTATCAATTTCTTTGATAATTTCAGACCTCAACAAAGCTTCAACTATAATCCTAATGGCAGTGGACATTTTGGTACTAGCCACACCAATAGTAACAACTCTGGAGGGCGAACAAGCTACTCTGACCGCATTGGACATTACAATCAGATTGATCGAGCAGGCCTGTGGAAGCAACAGCAGCAAGGTTTTCAGCAGACAGTGAGATGGGAGAACGGTCAGCCGCTGTTTGGTCAAGTCTTTGGCAGTCAGAACCAATTTGGACAGGTACCTGATTTGAATAATAGGTTATAAAAATTGGGTAAATTAACATTAGATACACTGTGCCGCATTATTTAGTTGGGATGTCTTCTTCTTCTTCATCGTACGCTGTTTATACCGATATTTACGTTGCACTGTTTTATTTTGTTAAGCCTGTGGCTCAGTGCATCCAATTTCAACAGGCGTTTCTGTAGGGTTGGGATGTAATATCTGTACCTTTCAACCCAGCACATTCACTTTTGACAATTATTTGTATTTGAGATAACATCCCCTATTATTTGAAGTTAGAGTTGTCCTTTTCAAAGACGAATTACCACTTATAGCATATCTGCTTCATCTACCCAGATCATTTGGTTTTAATGCTCTAGAAAGTTGCACCTCGCCCCTTTTCCTGTAAACTTAACTACCCCATTCTCAATAATGGATGAATCTTCACATCCAACTGAAACAAAGAAGAAATCATTTTCAAAAGTCTAATACAAATGTCAAAATCGCCATTGTTTATAAACCAGGCAAGATGGAAGTCGAACTTTCTACAATCAAATGAGCAGTATAGGGGACGGCGTGGCCTAGTGGTTAAGTGGCATGGCTCACGACCCGAAAGTGCTGGGTTCGATCCCCATCACAGCACCGGCCGTTACCCCAGGGAAGCAAACCCTTAGCAAATGCAGGAGGAAGCAGACCCTTACATAACATGCGTGCTGAAGTCGGATGCACTGGGCCGACAGGCGCAAAATAAAAACACAGTGCAACGCACACCGTCTTGGGGATTAGAAAAAATAAGGCGAATGCAAAAAAAAAAAAAAAATTAGCAGTATGTTCAGCCGATTTCTAGCCAGGTTTGGCTATCTTTGAACACTTTGAAAAAAAGTGTTGGCCATGAAATGTCAGAACAAGCGACAGATAATGCCCCTGGGCAAATATTTTCGCTATTGGCAATGTAAAAGTTAATAAGAACAGTCCCACCACAAGAAGGCCAAGAGTTGAACGTTTGCTGTGTTGAGCATTTTGATAGAATTTAGAGCTGAATCTCAATTCCTCACACGACTATTCAAAAGTGAAACAAAAGCAGTCATTTAATAAATGGGATAAAGACAATGTTGATCTGTGATTTGGGATCAAGATGCTGAGCAACGCATGAGCTACAGTGGTCAGCGACCCTTAGCTGACTGCTAGCGTCAGGGCCAGCAAACCATAGCTGCCAAGACCCTTCTACACCTCCACGCGGTGATCCTGGATAACAGGCTGCAGCAGGGCAGACTGGCTAAGGAGAAGGGATCGAAGCGGGAATGCTAACCTGGTACTCAAAAAATGCTTGCTGAAGTCGGATGTGTTTGACCGAAAGGTGCAACATCGCAGCCAAGCTGTAAACTACAACACAACGCATTCCGTTCTCTGGACTACATTCTGCTACTTACCCTTTCAGGGTTTGGTAGTGGGAGAATGAGAACGAACGAAGAAGAAGAAGAAGATCTGTGATTTTGAAATAGGGAAAAAGCAGTACCAGACATTGATTTGGAAATGGAAATACGGTTATCTGTAAGATTATTATGTTAAATTAGATTAGATCTGGAAGTGAGAATAAGGTAATTTACTGATTTATAAAGGAGTAGAAAATACATTAGGTTGGGATTTACATATGGGAATAAGGTAATATCATGGTGTGATTTAGTGATTGAAATAAGGCAATAGGTGGGATTTAGAAATTATAATAAGGCAATGTCATGGTGTGATTTATAAATTGGAATAAGGCAATGTCATAGTGTGATTTATAAATTGGAATAAGGCAATGTCATAGTGTGATTTATAAATTGGAATAAAGCAATGACATAGTGTTATTTATAAATTGGAATAAGGCAATGTCATAGTGTGATTTATAAATTGGAATAAAGCAATGACATAGTGTGATTTATAAATTGGAATAAAGCAATGATAGAGCATAATTTAGAAATAGGAAGACTACTATGATAGACTGTGAGTTATAAAAGAGACGAAGAGCATGATAAACTGTGTTGTAGGAGAATAATGCTATATTGTGTAAACTGTAGTTGAATATGAAAGAATGTGATGATTTCTTGTAGGGAGCCGCAAGAGGAGTAAACACATCCCATCTCCAGTTTCTAACTCCAAAGGTTCAAGGGCCTCAGACAGTTCCAGCTAACAGAGGCTTCAATCAGGTTTGTTCATGAGCCTAAGTGTCCTTATATTTGTGGCTATTCTTTAATCTGATTTGGTCTTTAAATTCTTGCCAGTCTGCGCTAATTTTGCAGAATTGTGTCTCGCTATTAATGGCAAGTGTTGCAACTCCGTATGTGAAATTGTTTTTTCTAAAATAAATTAATATTAAACAAGTAGAGGTTGTTGTTGATTAACTAGGTCTGCAGAGCTGTTCGCTCATTTGCAGACAATGTTAAGCTGCAGTATTTATCCATCTACTACCGAAAATTCGTCATCACTAGTGAGACCAGTGTTGCTACTTTCATCTTCTAAGTCCTGAACTTATTCCTCATCAACATCCGATTCGTTCTGATTCTCTGCAACTCCATCAATAAATTTTCCACCACCATCGTCTGACTCATAAGTATCTTTAGTCCGCACCAAGTTTTGAAGAAAATTGAAGGCCACATTAAAAAAATAGAAGCTATCTTTAAACTGCAATGGGAACCGCCATTACGGTAGTCACGTGGCGGCTAAATTTATTGTGTCTATACGCAAGTAAAGGTAAGGAAAAAAATAATTTAAATCAGTATATCCACGGCGGCTGTAGCTGGCCGAGCTGCGATTGAATGGGTTAATATGACTCGTTAAATGGCATTAATATGGAAGGGAAAGTATGGCCTCCCAATTTTTGTTTCTATTCTACTCATGATGTCACGATTACTTCTGTGTTAAACCCTCAATATCACCATCACAGTCTGTTTCTTCTGTGTCCCAGTCAGTCTGAATTGGACGTTTGTTGAATATCCATGTGTAATCCAGATGTGTGATCATTCGTCTGATCAAATAATAAATTATGTCATAATTTTGCATTCGTAAATACAGGCCTATCGTAAATAACTGTACACTAAACGAAAGTTGCACATGTGATGGATAGTCAACCATCTTTAGGGCAATCTAATTAGGTAAATGTGGTCTGCAAAGCTAAATGAGGAAACATCTGGGAAATATACCGAATGCCACATAATCGTACAGTATCGGATGTTTTTGCA